>JAHREE010000069.1:12458136-12558056 GCA_033628505.1 Tringa tobata
CAAAATGGCATAGTCGTGTTCTGTTAGAGGTACTGAATCTGCACTGCTACCTAGGGTGTTACTACTCAGCAGTAACTTGGCTATGGAGTATTATCGTATCACCTGACTTGATCAGCGCCCCTAGAGTTAGAAGACTGGAAGGACAAGTAACTGAATGAAATAAATCAGTACACTTTATGCAGTTGTAACATTCTGAGAAGTTAGCCAGCGGGGTGGGTTCGTGGCCTTCTAAGAACCAACTTCCTCTTAATAGAGCATCATTATAGGGTTCATATCTCCTATTTATCATGTGATTTCTTCCAAGAGTTGTCTTAATGGAACCCATCTCAAACTACCTAGCAGATGAATTGCAAGGATATTTCATATTTTCAGTATTCAGGGCAAATATGTTGATGTTTGACGTTTTTTCTTAGCGTTTGTACTTAACTGATGGGCTGAGGTTAATGCTGATTTGTAACAAGGGAGTCTTCTTTTTCATGGCTTTTTTTCATATGTGCTACACCCTCCAGTGACTTCTATTTCCATGCAGCCTCATAGTGTTCAGTAGTTCACAGTGCTTTTGGCATGTTTGCAGTTTAACCCAAAAATAATCGTTGTCATAAGATGTTACAAATCTTGGGTACAAACTGCTTCAGAGTTTTCTTATCTCAAAAATGTATTGACGTTGTGCACTTTAATGCCATTAGGCATGACGCTGAGATGTGCAATGTAGTGTGTGAGAAGTCTGGTGCTGCAAGGCAGAACTTGGTGTGTTTGAATTTGGTGCCTGTGAAAGTAAATTTTTCAAGTATAGTTTCTTCCCATGTCAACATCATGATTCTTATCACTAGTCCTGGTGGCTGTTTAGGGGTGCTAAGGATGATAGAGTCAGTGCTCTTACAAACCTATGCAGGAAGAACCTCCAATGGTCGTTCCTTTAGAGAATGGCCTTCTCCAATAATGTGTTGA
Organism: Tringa tobata; assembly: GCA_033628505.1. Taxonomy (NCBI): domain Eukaryota; kingdom Metazoa; phylum Chordata; class Aves; order Charadriiformes; family Scolopacidae; genus Tringa; species Tringa tobata. The sequence goes on from JAHREE010000069.1 coordinate 12,459,085, forward strand.
CACACAGAGATGACTCTGTCACAGCTAATTTCAGTGTGGTGACTCTTTGCACCTCAGAGACTTCATTATCTCACATGTAGGGATCTAACTGCCTCAATGTGCTGTCATGCATTCGGGTGGTTTGATGTGACCAGTAAATGCTGATGCAGTGAAAATTGGACAGGCTGAGGTCCAGGAAGTTTCATGTCTGGTGTCTCCCACACCAACAGCGTATGGGTTTTTGTTAGGCTTCTGGAAGAGCATTCTGGCATCTCAGAGCCTCTGGGAGTTTAGCGCATTATTTGTGTTTCTCTGGGTGTTGTACTCCAAAGTGCTGAATTTTTGGCCTCTTGAAAGTTGCACCTAAATACTTTCAGGCAAAGGGCTATGAATGGGTTCACCTTCATCGGACAGACTTTCCCCGCTCCATGGTGCTGAAAACATATCAGGGAAGTGATTAAAGTTCAGGAAGAAAGATTTTATTTTTTTTTGATAAGCAAATTTTGAGCTGTTCAGACTGAGATGAAGTGGAACGTTGTATTCACTTTCTCTAATTAAAGCTATTAGACACCTGAGTGCATGATCGGGCAAATGTGGCATATCTGGCAGTGTTTGTTTCCACAGGTATCCTGTCCAGTGGTTCAAACTCAGTACAGGCTCAGCTTTAAATTGACTTCTATTTGCAGTTTGTCTTGCAACTAAATTAGTCTACTGTCACTTTCTAAAGTGACTAAATTATTTTACGCATGGACTTTCCAGTTTGCTAACTGGGCTATGGGGGTGGTAATGTCTGACAAGGGCACCAGAAATATATTAGGCTGTTGAAACTGTTTCTGCGGTGAACATCTTCCTGTGGTGTAAGAGAATTCCTTTGGATATAACTGGACACCTGGTTGTCAAAGGAGAATGTAAATCTTCAAAAAATAATTAAATGAAACCTGATTGTGGTATGTGATGATCCCAGGTTGAAAATACTTGAATGCCTGATGGCATGATGTTAGGCTGCTACTTTCCGAGACTTACAGGTTTTTTCATAACGCAAAGGGAAAGTGAGTATATTCCTCTTTGTGTAGCAAAATAACAGATTCTTGAGGCAACAGATTCAGACACTGATAGGTGGATTAGGGAGCTGGTTCATATCCTCTCTGTGTGTTGTCATAAAAAGCATTGCTCCATTATTATTAAAATGCTCTTTACTAATTTTTGAAACTTCTGTTTGTTTTAATTTTTGAAGAAAATATTCATTGTCACCTTATGAATTTTCTTACTGTCCTCTAACAAGATAATGCATGACAGCGTGGATGGATGTGGCTTTGTATACTGATAAATTAGCCTTTCCTGGGGGAGGGAAATTTAAAGAAAAAATCTTCATAAAAGAAGCTGGAGCATATGTGGTCTTCATTCTTCTTCCTTGCAGTGTGCAATACTAAACCAGAAGCCTCTTAATCAAAAATGTTCTGTGAGCTTGATGATTCCATTTGAACATATGTGCAGCAGTCATTTAATTTCAGTCCCCAGAACCATGAAGTTTTGAGGTTAATAAGTCAATTAAATAGGGAGTCTTGCCACTTCTTGGGAGAACTATTGCTTGTATGCCTTCCTATCTTCTTTTATTGGGTCAATGCCCCACTGCTTGTCCTGATGTTTAGAGTATAATTGGAAAATATTTACCTGCAATGAACAGAGTGGAGCTAAACTTTGTTGGCAGGTAATCCTAGGTCCCTTGCTTGTGTTGTCCAGGTACACAGTGAGGTTGGAGCACTTCAGTTTGATGCTAAGCTGACAGAGGTCACACTTCTTTTAAAGCAGAAATGTATCTGTGCTGAAAAGTATACCAAAGTTTTGTTCTGTGTGAAGGTATTTTTGAGACTCTTTGCGGTGAAGTACCAGTCTGAAGAGAGCTAATGGTACTGAAATTAGTGTTGCTGTTTAAATAGGAATTGAACACATTTGTAAGGGTTTCTTTAAATCTTGTGAAACTTTTCATCATTGTTGTGGCCTCCTTGTTTGAAGGAATATACCCTGTTTTGCCAGTCAACAAAATAAATTCCATGGTAGCAATAGCGTAGGTGCAAAACAGGATGTTCATTAAGAGGGGATATGGAGAAGAAGCACAGCAGCGGTGGAAACTCAAGCTATAACTGTAATTATATATATAGATTTTTAATATTTGCTTACCAGTGCCTAATAAAGAATTTATAATTAAATTATTTGTGAACAGTGAAAAAATATTGGCAATTTCTGCTACATCAGAGGGTAACTCTTAAATGTCTTTAAGAGGTATTTGGATTACTTACTAAACTACTGTTCTGGTTTTAAATTTGCTCAATAAAAGTACTTCTGTTCTTAATGATGAAATCAATCCATCCTGTAATAATTATATTTTTGTATTATAAAATCTATGTTCATTTACTCACTTTCCAAGATTCTGTATAATCAGAAACTAAAAATAGATATATTTAAACAAGTGTGCATACACAGAGCAAGTTTTTCCTTGTTTTTTAAAGAAACTGTTGGAAGTACCGTAAGGCATGTGCAAGATGCAACAATATTGTGAGTTTTTTCCAAAACTCATATTTCAGGCTTCACTTAAATGCTTTTGTGTAGCATCCCTGTTACTGACGTTTCAGTGGGAAGAAGGATGCAGTTTGCATACCTTTGTGAACTTAGGTACTACCTTACTATGTGTTGACTGATTTGGAAAGCTGGATGGTTTTTAAATTCCTGCTTGAATTTGATTGCTGGTGGTAATGGTCAGATGCAGAATATCTGCACTCCTTTAGCATTAATTATCCAGGTACAACTTCCTAGATGTGATCAAGTATTTTTTGCTTTTGAAGAGTGGCATCTGAATTCTTGTTACTGTAACAAGCGATGCTATACAAAGAGTCTTCATGGTGGAGCTGCATGGAGTTGATGTCAAAATGTTGGCTGATAGCTGCACTCATTTATGATTGTGCTTTTAGATACAATGGCTTGTGAAGGTCTGGTGAAAGTTCCTGTGTTTGTCCAGACTCTGAATAAGTCTACTAATGACAGCATCTCTTTGCCTAAATTCTAGGGTCTCCGGCTTTTCTCTGCTTGTTGAATCTTGCAAATCTTGAAAAGTTGTCTGAGTAAATTCACTGTTCTGGTCAAGATTTCATAGATTTATGTGTGTGGCTTCTGTAGAGAGCTTCTGTGATGCAGTGTTCCTTATCATCTCCTGCTCTCTGTTTTTCCACCAAAATTATGGTAAAGCTTTATTTTAAAAAACAGCATAGAAACTTCTTTTATTACAGGATCTTGTGATAGGTATCAATGCTTTTAGTGTTTCTGTTGAACCACCTGTTCTTAGGACCTTTATTTGATACATTTTTGTAAATATTTAAGTGTATCAATTGAACTTCTGAGAGTACTGAAAATTTTAAGTGGGACAGAGGACAAGGCACTTCAGGCTTTGCAAATGTCTTCTGTAACTCATTTTTTTAGATAGAGGTAACTGTCAATAAGGGATGTTTGGAAAATGTTTCAAAAAGCTGGTGTTCCCTGCTGGCTTTTGTCTGGGTTATCTCGGGTGACCATCTGCCCAGAAGTTAACGGGCTACTGGGTGTTCTTATGCTTCTGTACTGTACAACTCTGCTTTGAGCTCTGAGAAATGCTTAGAAATAATTTCTGTATTTTTTGAATGCAACTGCATTTCTGGACTTCTGGATCCCCTTTCTTTTGGTGTTCAAAGATGATATACATTTATGTTCTGACATTAGGCAAAAGCTCGTGCAAATTATGATTAAAGGTGATTATACTCGCTCTGCTACCATGAGTCATCCTCGGTAGGTTGTTGAGACTAGCTGACCCAACAGTGAACTGGAAAAGTTTATCTGATTAGCACTCTTATGATTACTTGGTCTCTATGTAATCTGTTTATATCTTACTTTTTGTTTTTATTAATTTGTATGAATGGACTTAATATTATCTAGTTGTATGAATAATTGAGAGATCATACAAATATCTGAGTATCCATAAGCTGTACTGAAAGACAGTAACTGGTTTGAAAATCTGTGATTTGAGAATAAAAATCGTTTTCCTTAAACGTGTTTTATAGTTTCACCCATTTGTTGATTTAATAGACTTCTCTCAGTTTGGACTGATAATTCTTTCTCATGTGGCATAAAGCAGGATAGCTAACTGGTAAATGTATATTTTTCAGGTGATAAATTGGCAAATAGCATGAGACATTGTTAATCACGTGCAAAGTTACAGAAAGATAGAAAGCTCTCAAGCATTTGGATGTGGTATCTAGGTTCATTTTTTAGATTCCTAAACAAGTACCCACAAAGGAGCCACTGGATCACTGTAGAGTACTCAAAGTAAATCTGTGTTTCTTTTATCATGTTGGGTAGCTGAGGTATATAGATAAATTTTGTGAAAATGAGTAGCTATATAGGACAGCATAGAAAATGTCCTTGCTAGACTTCTTTACAATTAACTGATAAGTTTCAGGTCCCCTTTAGGAGGTTCACATTAGCAGTACAGTTTCTTTTACCCAGAAAATTATTTTTGGGCTAGGTGCCACTTTGTGGAAGGTAGCTGTGTGTTTGTTATCTCTGTTGTCCCTTGGCTACGTCACCAAACTCTGAGGCCAGTTCTTCACATCATTCTCACACGTCTGCCTTCTGGGAATGGTTACTGTAGGAGGAGACAGCATTTTAAAGCTATGGGAGTTGCTTATTAAAGGGAACAGCTGTTTGTGTTGGAAAGGCTTGGGTTGAAAGGGGTTAAATGTCACCTCTAAAGACATTGTAGTTTCGGTTTCACTGTTTTACAGCTGTCACATGTGAGGCTATTCCATTCCTTTAATTTGCACAGTCAGCACCAGAAATTGTTATTTTATAGTAATAGTCTGTAGGGCCACTGGAAGCAGGCAGTGTGTTATTTCTGCTTCATTTACCACTTCAGGCCTATCCGTGTTGTTGCAAGCTGTGATGGTATGCACACAAAGTTGAACATTTGGTTGCTGAATACCTTTTCCAAGGCAAATGGTAAATCTAGAGGTGAAATCTATGTTGACTTCATGTTAAGTGTTCTAGTTGGCTTAGTAGCCAGGTGAACCTCAATGTACGTATTCAGATCAAATAGCAGAATTTGCTTTGGTGCTTATGTGCTAATATATGAAAGAGAAAAGAAACTGAGGCCTATTTGAAGGAGTCTTAGCTGCTGAGGAGTTGTCTTTGATTTGTGGTTTTGAGGTTGGGTTTTTTTAGTTTATAAAGAAAACCTATGATGGAAGCAAGTATGTAAATTGAACCTTGCCCCTTGATTCAGATTTGAGGGTTAGAGAGATCACAATTCATTCACTCTTTCATATATCATACCATATATTCACCTCTGCTGAAAGCTTCTCGGGCGTCTGGCATTCATTTGGCTGTTTCAAATTCTTACCTTTTAGCATTATATTAATCTCATGTCATAAATATCCACCAACAAATTGAGAGCTATTAGCTTTATTTATTTATCACGAAACATCGGCAGTGCTCCAGACTGAGCCTCCCATTTATAAAGAATACATTGCTTTTGTTTGAACAAAGACAGCTTTTTGGCTTATGTATCATTTCATAAGTATAATGACTGACATACTGCTGTGAAGAAAACAGGCTCGACTAAGGGAATTTTTTCTTAATTTAACTTATTGCAAAATAACACAAACTTTGATTATTGATCTGGGGGGTGAAGGGGGCAATTAAACAAATACTTAGGGAAATGACTTTCCTCCCTCTTCTCCAAGCTCATCTTCTGTCATACACTGCTCTTCCTCCGTTCCTGGTCTAAGCTTCCCTTGTTTTCCCTGTGTGGAATGTGTGAACAGTCCCAGTTCCTTTGGTGAGGCAACAGGCAGCATGAGAGAGCCATGGGCAGGGTTTCCTTTTGCTGCCGCTCCTCCTCCATGCTCTTTAGTGGTTTTCTTCTGCTCTGCTGGGTTGCCCACAGCCCAGAGGGAGTAGGAGGACAGAGAGGGAAAATTCCCTGCTCTGACATGGATCTGCCATGGGTCCCAGCACCTTTGGGGCCATCCCTGCTCTGGCATGGAGTACCTCCTTTCAATGTGTCTTTAGTGCTGTCCCTAGCAATGCCTCCTCTTGCTTCCCCAATATGATGGAGCAGATGTACCGTATGCCCTTCTGGTTGAAATGTTGGTGTGCAGTGGGTTGTTTCCTTTGGTTTGAGAGCCATCTGGCACTGGCCATGACTGGCTCAGGGCAATTCATGACCTCCTTTTGCACTGGTCACCCCTACCACCCTCTGGCACCAAAACCCTGCAGTCTACACTCAGTACACCTCCAAGCGTGGCTTAGCAAACAATTTTAACGGCTGTAATTGAACAGCTTTAGTTGTTTTCCCAGACTATTCAAAATTTGGTTCATTTATATAATCTTCCATACTTTTTAAAGGTTTTTTTTCTCTTTTGTATGCATATAACTTTTCATCTTTGTAACATTTTGACTTTTGCATATAGTCATCATATGTAACCAATAGTTTAGGAATCCTTGTGTTTTCACATATCTACATCACTTTTTAGAAAACATACTACTACTAATAAAAATTATTATTATTGTTTTCTCCTAAATTGTGGATTAATTTGGAGCTTGTCTCTGTTTTTTCCCAAAAGTACATAAGTTTTCTTTGGTATCTGAAACTTAAAAACTTTTTGCTTAGATATTTTAGCACAGTGACTTCCAAACATGCTTTCACTGTGAATATGTTTAGGCATTTCTGAGTATAGCGATTCTATTGTACTCTTCAAGATTTTGTTGGCATCAAAAGCTAGATCATGATTGTGCATCTGGACAATCTGCAAAAGAATAACCAACAGGTTTATAATCTGAGTGTACTGCTAGGCTGTAACATGAATCTTCTGAAGTCAAGAGCTGAGTGCATCTTTAGTACTTATTTGAAAAAGGGCACAATGCTAGGCTAAAAAGGGCTCAGCCGTGAAACCCACACTTCATATAAAGTCAACAAGAGATACCATGATGTCTCTTACATGCAACAGTCTTAGTGAGAAATTAAACATTTGACCAAACACTGTTTATCAGAATCAAATGAAACATCATCAGCTGTTCAAGTAAATTACCCAGTAGGTTCACTTTTATTCAGGGATGACCAAATCATCTTCCTGATGACTGCATCCACAGAATGGGAGAACTGTGCAGCCACCTCACCAGTACCTGGTATAGTGGGAAGAGACAGGGGCTGGGATAACTGACAGTATAGGACAGAGAGAAGGAGAAAGTAAACCACATAGGTCTTATATACGAGTGAATCTTTCAGAGATTTTCTTAGTTGGCTGAAGTTTACAAAGGATGTAACCTCTTAAATTCCTGCATGTACAAGAAAACCAGGTTATCTGCAGTTAGGACTGCCAGACTTGTTCCATGAACCTGTCTAGTAGCTTACCTCAAAATGACAGCCACTTGGAGTGAAGCAGAAAGGACCTGCTGCCACTAGATACAGTAATGCTGGGCTCAGCCAGGAAACACGGGTGTAGCTCTGCTTGCCAGGCCATTTGTGGTCAGCTTAGTTGAGGCTCACCCATGGAAAGGGGAGGAGAACCAGAAGGGGGAGGCTGCCCCGGCTTCGTTAGCAGCCTGATGTCTTGTGCATGCACTAACTCATCCTAACTTCTTGGTGCCTTAAAGTAAATACTGTGCTCCTTAGAAGGTTTTTAGAGCAAGGTTTAGAGAAAACAGGGAAGTTGTAATTATACCTGGAGGGAAAAGATTATTATCTGTGCTTTCAAATGTAAAACACTCCAGTTCAGTTATTCCATATTAACCGTTAACCTTGAGTGGCACAGTTAGATGTTAGTTTTATAGTATGTATATTTTTAACTGCTTTTTTTCCTTGCTCTAAGCAATTTTTTCTTCTGCATAGATTTGCCATGTGGAAATTTGTGTAATGTGAGAGGTGAAGTTGAAGAGATGTGAACGTAGAAGGGTTTAAAAGTCATAATTACTCCAGAGTCTTAAGTATGAACATCAATCTGTTCATGTCATCTCCATTTGTTTCACTTGCACCAAGTGCTATGAGAAATTTGACAATTTTGCTAATTTTGCTACTGGATACTAACTATTTAATATAGTCACAACTAGGGAGAAGGTAACTGAAAGATGGAAAGCATACTTAAACAGTGGCTTAGAAATATTTTTTTTGAGTTTGAGTACTAGGGGTGGAAAGAAAGAGGTATGGGAAATGATGAGAGCAAGCTGCTACAGGGAATGCAAGGGCTTCAGAGATAAAAGTGCAGAAAGCAGTGTCAGAGTCATGACTGCAGGACTGAAGGGGTTGATGAAATTAAACAAGACTAGAGTTGACTTTTACTTAAGTTTCAAAGACCTGGAAAGGCATGGGAAAATACAGATATTTAATTTAGTATTTTGAGAAAGAGATTAGTGTTGGACATCAAGGTGCAAAAACGAGGGCAGATGTAGAGGAATATGTATGTATGTAGAAAGCAGGATAAAAAGTCCAAAGCTACAGAAACATATTCAAAAGTTGGAGGCAGAAAAGTGACAAAGATTGTTTAGATTCAAAGAATATACTTCAGTGTTTTAATGGTAAAGAATTTTCTAAAAGAAATCTTGATTATTTTTTTTTTTTTAAATGTATGATAGGTATAATTGAAGAACAAAGACTTTAATGTGTATCCAACAGTAAGAAATACTTGGTTGGTTTAATGTCTCAAAAGAGTGTCATTAAATAAGGGACATTCCCAGCTTATGACTATTGCTGTTGTAGTTGTGCAGTCTGAAGCAGAGCTGTTCTGTCTCATTCCTCAGTCCTCAAGGTGGTTACCCATAAGACATTTCTTCCTCCTTAAAATTCCAGTTGCTTGCTGAAACATATTTTAATCAGGTAAAAACTCAAACTGCTTGAGTACAGGCAGTTTGGCTAAGTTGAGAAAGCAAATGAAGTTAAGTTCTGGAATTAAGCTGTGTTCTGAGTTAATACGGGGAAAAATATTTGGTCACTTCTCAGTAGTTTGTGGCACAGTGAATAGAAAGACCACCTTTTTTTTCTCCTTTTTTTTTTTCATTTATCTGGATACTTTATGAAGTACTTAGTTATCATAACCAAATAACTTCCATTTTTTTTAGGCATTTGGCATAGCTACTGATGAAAACTTTGTTATCACCACAACAAACAGGAAGGAAATTACAGAAGACAACTTCAGTAAGTATCTTAGATAGCAAAATAAATGCAACTTTTTCTTATATTTATTGTAAAAACCGTATGATTGTTTATGACATGCAATAATTAACTGGAGGTACAAATCCTATAATAGTTTGCTAAGAACTGTGACAAAATTTACTTTCATAAACAACTTTTTAACAACTACTTGTTAGTATGATGACAGTTGCAAATTCTATAAATGATAGGAAAAAATGGCATGTAAATATCTGTCACTTGAGAAAACTTGCATTATTAAGCTTGCAAACATGAAAAGATTTTAAATTAAACTTTGTTGCTAGATGGACGACTAGTCAATGCCTAAGAAAACAGAGATTACCTGAGGCTGAAGCTGTACTGGTTTTGAGAGCAGAAGTTGATTGGTGCAGTGAATGCTCTTCAGTGTACTTTCTATTTCATCTTCACTACAGGTGAACTTGTTCAAGATGGAGTTACTTTATATCTGCTGCAGTCAGTTGATCAAATGCTGCTTTTGGCAACCAAGGAGCGAATTGACTTCCTGCCCCACTATGATACACTTGTTAAAAGTGGGATGTACGAGTACTATGCCAGCGAAGGACAAAATCCTTTGCGTAAGTACTTGCCAAAGTAATTTTCTGTAAATTGTGTTTATATGAATATAATGTGTTTATGAGCAATTTAACTTTTCGTTAAGGCTTGTGGGCTTAACTGTAAAAGAAAAATTAACTTATGTTCTTTTTACAACATTTTGGTTGGTTAAAAGTGGCTCGGAATGGTCATGTAAGAATCCAGATTTACCAAGGTACCTCCTCAAATACTTCTTTAAGAACTTTGACTATTTTAGAAGTAAAATGACTTCAGACTTGTTAATAGTCTTGCCGATGTCATCCAGACAGGTCAGCATTTATGTTATCATGTTCTTGTCTCATGTACTGACTTTGAACTTGGTGATCAGTTTTTGTATGAGCTGCTGTAGAATTTTGTCTGCTGTCCCATCTGTGGTTCTGCAAGGCTTAACTTACCAACAAGTATTTCTTTAAAAGATGCTGCTTTAGTTTTTATCTATCTGTTATATTAAATATGTAACCAGCACTTAGTATTGTTTTATTGAAAAAACTAATTTCTTTTTTATGGCTTCTCTGAAAATTCTGTCTGTGGCTATGATAACTTTTTAAGTATTGTACATATTAGGTACAGCAGGCTCAAAATTGTACAGAAAAAAATGCAAGTATCAGGAGTCAGGCATTATACCATTCCCACAGCAATTTCTGTTTCAAAGCAACCTCAACAATGTCTATAAACAGCAACTGTACTTTTAAGTACCATTCTCCTTTTGCTCCCTTCCCCTTTCTCAACTCTTCTGTTTTGGGGACTCAAAGTGCACTAATACTTTGGTCAGTGGTATGTGTATTTCTGTGCACAGGAATTGCTGTATTAGACCTCTTGAAGCATTCTGTCTAGATCTGTGCTCTGTTCCTACCAGCAACTGGTTTCAGATACCTGAGAGCTACTAGTGGAACAGAAGGGCCATGCAGAGATGCAACAAAAGTGATTTGGGGATTTTTGAGTACTTGTCTGTGGACTGGTCTGTTTTTGTTATGTTGTTCAGAAAGTAATTGGATGTCTTTAGCATGGACAATATTTTTTGGTGTTGAGCCTTCAGCTTAATTGCATGTGATGCGTTGTGTGTTTTTGTGTATGTTGAACTACTTACCCTTTTTTTCACCTCTTGACACTACTTTGTATGCTCGAACAGATCATAAAGCGTTGCTGGCAGATTGGCTAACTTAGGGAATCACACTTTAAACTAACAAACTTGGGGGTTAGGGTGCAAAGCCCACACTAGTGAGCTCTACATGCTAGTGTACTCACAAGCACTAGGGTGGACAAGCGCACCTACTGGAGTAGTGAGGAATGACCCCAAACCTCCACAAAGGTTCCACCAAAAAGGTGAGACAGTCAACAGTCTAACTGAAGTGTCTTAATACCACTATACGCAGCATGGATAACAAACAGGAGGAGCTGGAAGCCACTGTGCAGCTGGAAGGCTGTGATCTGATCACTGTCACTGAAACTTGGTGGGATGACTCACAAGATTAGAGGCACTACAATCGATGGCTATAAACTGTTCAGGAGGGAGGAAAGGTAGGGAGGTTGCCCTCTATATAAAAAAATGAGTTCACTGCACAGAGCTGTCTTTGAAAAACAACAGTGTACAGGTCAAAAACTTATCAGTGAAAATTAGAGACCAAGCCAACAAAGGAAACCTCATGGGTTGTGTTTACTACAGGCTGCCTGATCAAGGGAATGAAGTGTTCTTACTTCAACTACAGGAAGTATTACTCTTGCAGGCCCTGATCTTGCTAGGGGACTTCCGTCATCCTGACATCCACTGGAAAAATGGCACAACAAGCTGCAAGCAGTCTAGAAGACTCTTGGAGAGCATTGCAGATAGTTTCCTAATCTAGATGATAGAAAGCCTAACCAGAGGAGGTGTGTTACTGGACCTGTTGCTCATCAACGCAGAAGAACTTAGTGGAAGGGTCAAGATTGGTGGTAGCATGCGCTGTAGTGATCATGTCCTGCTGGAACTCATGATCCTGAGGGAGAGAGGCTGTGTAGAAAATGCATAGTTAGTAATCTAAACTCTTTTACTGGGGCCTGTAGTAACAGGACATGGGGTAAACTGAAAGAGGGTAGATTTAGATTGGACATAAGGAAGAAATTATTTACTCTGACGAGGGTGAGGCACTGGAACAGGTTCCCCAGAAAAGTTGTGGATGCTTTGTCTCTGGAACAGTTCAAGCCCAGGTTGGATGGTGCTTTGAGCAACCTTATCTAGTGGAAGGTGTCCCTGCCTGTGGCAGCATTGGACATCCGACACTGGAACTAGATGATCTTTGAAGGTCCCTTCTGACCTAAACCATTCCAGGATGCTGTCTTCTCTTGTTCACACAGCACACAGCCACTTGTTCGCACTCCCTCCACCCCACCTCCCAGTAGGGTAGGGAGAAGGGGGGATGGATAGACAACTCATGAGAACTCTTAAGCTTTAATATTAGAACTTCTAAGCTTTGAAGAGGTATATGTAGTCTGTGGTTTCTTGTACTCATTTTTCTGTAACTGTTTATCAAAACTCCCAGTCTCTATTCTGCTAATAAAAAAAAAGTCTCATCTGATTTTATAGTCAGAGTCAAGTATCATCCATTTAGCTTTACTTATGGTAGCATTTAAACAAACAGGTTTATGCATTCAATGCAAGATGGTGCATGGTCATCAAGAGGTTCCTTCTCCTGTTTTTATGGTGTTTTATGTCAAGAAAATAAATGTTTAAAGAATTTTTCAGTTTAGAAATATATTACATTTTTAAACAGTTTTGATTTCAGTGTTGCTGTTTTGGTATTTGGTTTTTTTAAAGAAAAACTTGAATTATTAAAATAAGAAATAAAATTAATACATACTGAGGACCGTAACTCTTCTGTGTTGGAGAAATTCACCAGTATGTGCACGACAATCCAACTCTCACTCTGTTTTCATGGTAATAAACAACACTGCAATCAAACAGTTGGTTTGTCAGAAGGAACTGTTACATCTCCTAAGATCATTATGAAGTCATTCAATACTGCACTTCCTATAAGTGTACATGTAATTTGTAGCTACTGCTCATCTCCCACAAAATGCCGAGAATTCCCTTGGTAGCAAAACCTCTTTTTCCTTCTCTCAATAGGCTTCAGAATAATAATATGAGATGAAAAAGGATAATGCATGCATGTGTTCAGTTTTCCTTTAGTGCCTCACACACATGATTCTCTTTCCTTTTCCCTCCCTTTCTTCATAAAAGAGGTTTTCCACTTCTGTTGCCTCATGTTATGATCATTTCCCTTTACATAACTCCGATGATAACCTCTTGTGTTATCCAGAGATTTTTGCATCAAGGTCAAATCTGCCATCCATATGTAAAAATATTTCATATTACAATGTGGTTTGAATGTAAAATGATGCGGCATCTTTGACAGATTTGTGTTCCAGAAGTATGGAAACAGGAAGAAAATATATCCACAGGAGAGGAAAAGACTTTGAACATGCTTGTCAGTGTCTGTGGGCCTAGATATCAAAGTTTCTTGACAACTTGCTGTAGTTTATAAATATTTTTAACTTTTGTTTGGTTCCATCTGGCAGTATCGTCAATGTACATGTGCTATTTTCTCTTCCTGTGTACTGTTACCCAAAAGCCTGAAGTGTATTTATTCATGAGTCTTTTCAGCGGTTGCCAGTGAGAGGACGAGGGGTAATGGGCATAAGTTGGAACATAGGAGGTTCCACTCAAACATGAGAAAAAAAATTCTTCACAGTGAGGGTGACAGAGCCCTGGAACAGGCTGCCCAGGGAGGTCGTGGAGTCCCCTTCTTTGGAGATTTTCAAGACCTGCCTGGATGCCGTCCTGAGTAACATGCTCTAGCTCTGGGCAATCCTGCTTGGGCAGGGGAGTTGGACTAGATGATCTCTATGGTCCCTTCCAACTCTAAAAAATTCAGTGAAATTCAATGAGTCCAAGAAGTTATTTAAATATGGGATCTCAATGTTGTCTTTTTGAAGTCCATTGATTTTATTTTAGTAGGAAAGCAAACTTTACTACCACTAAGGGAAAAGTAAACTTTTTTCCTACATTTTCATCTGTCATGTTATTGCTAAAGCAGCTTGCTAGGGTGCATTAAGACATCACTCTCTCTAAAAGAGAGTGAACCAGCTTCAGGCATTTGTGAGAAACTTTTCATGTGCATTTAAGTCAGTTCTTGATCTTGTCTGTACTCGGCAACAGATGGCACAGGGAAAAGGAGGATTCTTGCTCTCGATGTACCGCGTGTGTTCATATTGCTAAAACAACAGTCTTTAAAATAGTCCAAATCATGGAATCACGGAATTGTTGGAGCTGGAAGGGACCTTCTGGAGATCATCTAGTCCAACTCCCCTGCCAAAGCAGGATTGCCTAGAGCACATTATTCAGCACTGCATCCAGGCAGGTCTTGAAAATGTCCCTGGGCAGCCTGTTCCAGTGCTCTGTCACCCTCACTGCAAAGAAGTTCTTCCTCATATTTGAATGGAATTTCCAGCTTGTGCCTGTTTCCCCTTGTCCTGTCACTGGGAAACACTGAAAAGAGTCTGGCTCAATCCTCCCTCAAACCACCCTTTAGATACTTATAAGCATTAATAAGGTCTCCCCTCAGCCTTCTCTTCTCCAGGCCAAAGAGTCCCAATTCTCTCAGCCTTTCTTCATCAGGGAGGTGCTCCAATCCCTTAATCATCTTTGTTGCCCTACGCTGGACTCTTTCCAGTAGTTCCCTGTCTCTCTTGCACTGGGGAGCCCAGAACTGGACACAGTATTCTAGTTGTTGCCTCGCCAGTGCAGAGTAGAGGGGAAGAATGACCGCCCTTGACCCTACTGGTCACACTCTTCCCTATGCAGCCCAGGATTCCATTGGCCCTTTTGGCGACAAGGGCACATTGCTGGCTCATGGATAGTTTACTATCCACTAGGACCCTCAGATCCTTCTCCTCAGAAGTGCTTTCCAGCAGGTCCATCCCTAACCTATATTGGTGTCTGGCATTCTTTCTCCCCAGGTGCAGGACCCTACAATTGCCCTCACTGCCCCCTCATCTAGCCCACACTTCCTCAGCTTCCTAGTGAGGATGTTATGGGAGACAGTGTCAAAAGCCTTGCTGAGGTCAAGGTAGATGACATCTGCTGCTCTCCCCTCGTCCAGCCATCATAGAAGGCTATCAGATTGGTCAAGCAGGGTTTACCCTTGGTAAATCCATGTTGACCACTTACAATAACTTCCTGTTCTCTATCGTGTTTGGAGATGACAGCCAGAACGAATCGCTCCATTATTTTCTCAGGGACAGAGGTGAGACTAACTGGCCTGTAGTTAGTCCTCCATCTTGCCCTTTTTGAAGACTGGAGTGATATTTGTCTTGCTCCAGTCTCAGGTACTTTTCCTGTTCTCCATGACCTTTCGAAGATGATAGAGAGTGTCCCAGCAATAACATCTGCTAGTTCTCTTAGCACTCACGGGTGCATCCCATCTGGGCCCATGGACGCTTTGGATGTCCACTTTGGCCTAGTGGTCTCTAGCCCAGTCTTCTCTTACAGAGGGAAAATCTTCCTTTCTCCAGACCTTCCCCCTTGTCTCCAGGGTCTGGGATTCATGAGGGACAGCTTTAGCAGTGAAGACCAAAGCAAAGAAGGCATTCAGTAACTCCGCCTTCTCTGTGTCTTCCACCAGTAGGGCACCCATTCATCAGTGGGCCTACATTTTTCCTAGTCTTCCTTTTTCTAATGATATACTTAAAGAACCTCTTCTTGTTATCTTTAACTGTAGTGGCCAAGATGAGTTCTGCTTGAACTTTTACCATTCTAATTTTCCCCCTGCATAGCTTTACTACGTCTCGATACTACTTGTGGTCATAACCCTTCAATCCTAAAGAGACTACAGTAGTCAAGACTACAAACAGAATAACTTTTAGATCTGTTTCTGTAATGACATTACTGGCATATTTTTTTCTAATGTGTTACTAATTCTCACTCTTTGAAGTAATTTGTGAAATTGTGCAATAAGGTTAGTAAGTAAGTTAATAACATTTGAGAAACAGCTATACTAAGCTATTTGTCTACTTTTGTTTATTATGTGCTAAAATTGACTGTTATAGGAAATAGGAGTTTTGAGCATGTGTAAGCGTACTGCAGCTGATGCTCCTTATTTATAACATCTCTAAGGGCAGTTTCATGTGTTGATACAGAGTCATTTTTCTGTTATGTAATACTTGATCACGTAACTGATGCTCAACTCCTATTGTTAGCAGTAAAGAAAGTTGCAAAGAAACTGAGAACTGTTTTTATATTTCAAAAACACCTTGAGGGAAAATGCCAAATGCTTCAGTGGTGTTATAAGATACTAATACTCACAGGGTTTATTTTGCAAGACTGTGGGTGTAGTTTGCACTGTATCATTCTGAAGAACCCTGCAAATTGTAGGGAATAAAACTTGCATGAGACAATGAATGGAAATGTCTATTCACTAGGGCTGATCAGAGTGAATTAGTTTGAACTTGATATATTTTTTCAGATTTATGCTGTTGTCCTACATTAAATACAGTTTTTCTCTAAAGTTAGTTGGTCTAACTTTAATTAGGTAAAGACCCACAAGTGTTAAATGTTTAGAAACAACAAACTTGTGCAAGTAGTTTGGCTTTCTATTTCTGCTACATATTGCCACATATCTGACACAACTTTGGTTGTATTTACTATACAACCATTTTTACAATTTTTGTTGTGGTTTTTTTTTGTAAACAAATAACTTTCTATTTTGGAAGTTGTGCAATATTTCCATTCAGTTTGTTCTTTTGGTTTTTTTCAATGAGTTCATTCTTTCCTCAGTATTTTAACAAATCAAAGTCAGTTTTTTACATACTTTGGACTTTCATATGAATCAAATTTATTCCTAATCATAGAAAAGGACAAGTTTGTCTTGTGGTAAGGAGCCTGTTAGTTCACGGTTCCAAGATACCATTAACAGTGATATGAGAAATTCAGCGATGAAACAAATCATAAACCAAGTGTACAAAAGCTTGCTTTTTTTTTTTTTCTTACATCAAGACATTACATAATTGTGATGGTTCTGGCAGTGCCTACCTCTTGTCTGTTTTTAGGGAATGTGTTATCCTAATTATTTAGAAGAAACTAATATGAGTGTGTGTCTGTTTTCTGAGAGCTGTCTTTTAAGAACAAGATTTTAATAGGGTAATTTTTCTTCAATTTCTTTAGCATTTGCCCTTGCTGAGTTGATTGACAATTCTCTGTCAGCTACATCACGAAATACTGGTATTCGGAGCATACAGATAAGATTGGTAAGATAGAAATATTCCTTTTTTTTTCAGGTGTAGTTTGCATTATCTTTTTTTTCCTAGTGCTCCTTGTTTGCGTTTTTTTTTCCCCAAACAGTTATTTGATGACTCACAAGGAAAGCCAGCCGTTGCTGTCATCGATAATGGAAGAGGAATGACTTCTAAACAGCTTAACAACTGGGCTGTATATAGATTGTCAAAGTTTACAAGACAAGGTGACTTTGAGAGGTTAGAAAGCTTTAATCATTTTTAAAACAATTAGCAAACTCTGTGAAAGTTCATGGAATATTGTTTTAAGACATATATCTATACTAACACTTAGGAAACAGAGAAGCATCATAACGCATAACTGGTCTCCTAATATTATGATACTGTGATAACATTTTTTAATTTTTTTTATTCTTGTGGCCTTTTCTAAGCTGTCTTTGACTTGCCTACATAGAGTAAGGGGCATTCTGTGTTCTGCAGAGGGTTTTTATAGTGTATTGTTACCTGAAAGCCCTTCAGTGGTGCATTGAGCAATGCATTCAGTGTCTGTTATGCTACTGTTATAATGGATAGTGTTTTGGTTTAGGTTTTCTTTTTTTCTTTTTTTTGCTACCTTAATCATGTACAATGTAATGCAAAATTATACCTGAAAATGTCTGGTTTTTGAAGAAGACTAGGCAAAATAACTGTTTGCATTTAAAGAAGAAAGATGAGGTTTATGGTGGGTTTTGCTACTTATGTGAATTCATTTTACAGTTTTGAATCTGTTCTGAAGGGGTCTTCCACCTGCACAGCCAGACTTAACCCTAGTGTAGAAAATTCCAGAGAAGCAGTTATGTAAGTTCTTGAGCTTTAGTCACTTTTTAAATACCTTAAGCCTAGGACAGTAAATGTGAAGATGAGGATCACAGCCTCAATCCTAACTAGTTTGTGCTATGAGAAACTGATGTAAAATGTAACAGGGCAGTGTAACGTGGAAAGTGATAATATAGCTGAGGAAGGGTTTTCTTTCATTGGAAGCACCTCCAAATAGAATGACTAATATCTATCAAACAAATGGAGATAGGCACATAAAAAGTGATTCTGGGCCATCTAGTAATTTGTAAAGAAATTCACTGCTTTTTTGAAATTGCTGTCGTTGAATTTAATAACAGTAGAGATGTATAGTATTTTTAAGCTACAGGTTTAAATTGTAGTTGATACCATTCAATGGGAGGATAGCTGTGAATTATACCACGATACCTATCTACACCTTGTTTTCATTTGGGACTGCTATGCTTTAAAACCAGATGCTTATCCTACTGTTTACTTAAACTGGTCATCCATCAAAGCTGACTTGAAAGATATGGAATTTCATTACTGATGGCATATATAGCCTCTTTAAGACTGGCATAGTTTGTTGACATTATTTTCCATTTTAACTCAAAAGTATTTCTAGGAAAGGATGATGTCAGAAAGATCAGGCTTGCTTTGCAACCCATTTTCATTTGCAGCAGCTTCACAGTTAATATCTTGCTGTGGTCAAAGGGAGAACATCTAGGGTTTTGCCTTTTACCTTATACCATCAAAACTGTGTATAGTTGCTGTTACCGCAGTACCTGTTGCACAGACTCATTGACTATGTCCCTGTTGCAGAGTTAACAATGGAGAAAAGTTTTCGGATAATAATTTCTTTATCTGTCAGATTCTCCCTGCCACTGAACTTCAGCATAAAAAGTTTGTGCATAGATAGTAATAAGCAAAAGAGTTATTCATATGAAAAAGTTGAATTTGTATGACTTAATAAGATTTGGTTTGCTAGAAGGGACTCAAGTGTCTTATGAGATGACTTCAAAAAAGAGTTACTCTGTCATCGTCCTTTTGAAAATAATACATAAAGAATTTTGGGCACATACATTTTAATGTTGCAATTACAATAGGTCTAAAGTGAAGGATTTTGAACAAAGTGACTGCAGTAAGAATTTAATACAAGCTGTTTAGATCAGAATGTTCTCTTTATTTTTTTTTAAATGTAATTTATCTTGAGAAAATTTATTAAAGCCACTTTCATTCTCAGTGATCATTCAGGATATGTACGCCCTTTGCCAGTGCCTCGTAGTTTAAATAGTGATATCTCATATTTTGGAGTTGGAGGCAAGCAAGCAGTATTCTTCGTTGGACAGTCTGCCAGAGTAAGTAAATGTCAATGTTTGACTTCATTTTAAAACATTTTTACATAAGCAAATTATTGCTATCCTAACTTTTTGTAACAGCATTAAACAATTCTATGATGTTCATTTTAAACCTTACTTTGATTTTTAAATACTGTTTCTTTAACAAAAACAGATGATAAGCAAACCTGCAGATTCTCAGGATGTTCATGAACTTGTCCTTTCTAAAGAGGATTTTGAAAAGAAGGAGAAAAATAGAGAATCAATCTATAGTGGATACATTCGGAATAGAAAGGTAAATAGCCTTAATGCTTGCTTCTTTTTAATTGAAAGCCTGTCCTAGGTTAACATGATTAATATTCTTGTAATACGTATCTGGTGATATATTTAATAATCACTTCCTTTTACACTCTGGAGTGTAAGAGGAAGTAATGGGAAACTTGAAGACACTATATCTTTTTGTAGAGGGCAGAAATACTTTCCTTCCCCATTTGATGTTAAAAAGGGAGGGTGGGAGATAGGAAATTAGAAAATAAGCTCATAGACATCAGTTCATTAGTTGGAGGAAACTAGCAGAATGAGATGTATAGATACTTCTAAAGAATTCAAGAAGGTGTTGAAATCAACTGTTTGAAAAGTTATTCTGATAATATAAAATGAAAGTTAAGCTGATGTAGTTACAAAAAATTTTTGCTAGTGAAGTTCTACTAGAGGTAAAAAGTAGTTTGTAAATATCCGAGAGGGCAGAGATGCTGTGAAGTGATCAAGTGATACAGGAATAACTTAACAACTGTGGCGATAAAGGATAGACAAGTCTAAGAAATTTTTACAAGTCACTGGAATAGCCAGGCCAGTTCGTCATACTGATGTGAAATTAAATGTGCGAATTTTTCTCTTCAATGTCTTGAAAAATGGTCCACAATGCACCATCTACAGTTAGCTAGGAGATGTGTCCTTTCACCAACTCAGTGATGTGTTTCCTTTTTGCCTGTTTTTCTGCAAAACGAGGCATGAAGCTGCATTTACTACACCATGGAAGAGCATATGTACCAACTGTTTGCTATAAAGATCTCAGTCTTTGTATTAAAACCAGCGTCTTTTCTGGATGCATCAAATGTAAAGGATTATCCACTGGTCCAGCATGAACCCTGACATCAACCACCGTGTTTCTATGTAGCTTAGAAACCTCCTATCATAATAGCTAAGTGCATCCATATGGGAAAAGACAGTCAGTACTTCCTGGAACCAGGAATTTCTTTTTCTGTGTGACTATTGGATGTTTCAGCTGAAACTGAGGATGTGCCAATTTTCTATGACAGCAAAAACATGTTTCTTCCACTTCGATTTCTGTTATGGAAAGCAGCCTATTCATTTAAAATCAAAGAATTCTTTTTCTGGTTTGGTTTTCTTAAAAAAGACTTATGTCTTTTGCGCATATTAGTTCCATTTGGTGGGTGAGAACATGGATATCATACAGTGCCACATTAAACATGATTAAATGCATTTCTAGACTGAACACCTCAAATGTTGTGATGAAAGTAAGTTGAAAATGAACTGGATCAGGGAAGTCAGGTTCTCAGTTGTTGACTTTAATTTGGAAGCTTTTATTTTATGCATTAATCTTTTGTGATATTTAGCATTGTGTGTTCTGTATTATTTTCCTTTCCATTTTTTAATCCCTTTAAAAGCTGATGGGAGTTCAGAAATTCAGTTTACATTCCTGCTTTTATTATTTTACTTGTTTTGTAGCCATCTGACTCTACTCACATCACAAGTGATGATGAAAGATTTCTTCATAATCTAATATTAGAAGAAAGGAATAAAGAGAGTTTCACAGCAGTTGTCATTACAGGCGTACAACCAGGTCATATGCAGTACTTGAAAAACTACTTTCATCTGTGGACAAGGCAGCTAGCGTAAGTTTGTGATTTAAAAGATTTGATTTAAAAGTGGACTACTAACAAAGTCAGATAATTACAAATTACTTCCTTTTGGTACTTAGTCATTGGCTTTATTCCTGTTAAGGCTGTTGATATGTATTTTCTTGATGCCACAATTAGTCTTCCTAGCTAATTGATTTTGCAGAAACTAGAAAAACTGAACGGGGCCCTCCATCCAAATAAAGATCTTTACAAACATCAGTTTCAGTGTGACTTGATAATTGATACATAATTATCCAATCTAATTATTAATAACCTAATCCGTTCAATAGTTAATTTACTTGATAAGTTACTTTTCTCACAGCTGTGCTCTTAACCCTGTGTCTAGCTTTGTACGTACAGTTTGGATTTTTTGCTTTTGTTTCTGGGGATTTTGTTGGGGTTTTTTTGCACAACAACAACAAAAAAAGCTGCTGCTTCATCCCAGTTTACAAGGTAAAACGATACATGATACTGTCAACTCAATACTAGAGTAGTGTCATCAGTGGGCCTGTAGAGCCTGGAGATATGGAAGCCTGTGACACCTCTGAATCATGTGGGTTTATCTGTTAAGATGATGGCTCTATTTGTGAATGTAAATGGAACTATGAGTCACAGTCTGATTTTGAAATCTGGCAGACCATAGATCTTGATTTTCATGCTATAATTTTGTTTTTGTGTTACCTGCAATCTGATAATAATAGGTAATACTTAATATGAGGATTAGATAATACCTTATTATATGGAACAGCATTCATTGTTCATCTAAGAACTTGGGGCTGAAACCTTTTTTAACCTCATTAAAATGTAGGGTACATCTACATTGACGAATACCTGGTCTCCCTTGTTAGCTTCTAGGTGCTCTTCTTGTGAACACTCACACTTAGGTGTGTGTTAGTTCATTCTAGTGATCTCTTGAAGTGAAAGAGCTGCGTCCATTTGAGATGAAACCCAGGTGCAATTATTCAAGTTAATGCCCTGTAGCTATTACAGTAAAACCAATCAGATTTAGCTTCCCAGTGCTACACAATCCTGCATTGCAGTTTCATCTGAAATGGTCTTTTCTACTTCAAAAACCTCCACATACCCTTCTGACATGTCTTTTGCCACACATGCATGATACCAGTTTCATTCTGCATTAATGGGCTACAGCACAGCCCTCATATTGTTTTGGATGCTTTGAAGGGGAGGGAGGGGACATGAGCTCCCAAAACAATTATGTCTTAAGGCCATGAGAGCATCTTTTGATGTCTGGAAGAAATGCAGGCAAAATGCTAAGCAGTTTGGACGTATCAGTCTGCTCTAAAGTCCTGAGCAATGAGACCATGAGGAGCTTTTGTCTGGGAACCAAGATTTCTACTTGCAGGTGCATTTAACTTCCTTCATGCATTCAGTCCCATTGACATGTATAATCTCATTTTTCACCAAACCACCACCCTGAGATTTAAGGACTCAGTCTTTGAAGAATTAGGTGCTGACAAGTTGAAGTAAAATGGAATTAAGTTCCTCAGTTTTATCAAGCTTCATATTTCTATGAAAATAATTAATCTATCTGATGCTGTGGATTTTTTGGAGTTTCTTAAATGAGCCCGAGTGCCATTAGAAAATAATGCTTACAAATAAAAAAAAATACTTCTAATAAGCAGATCACATACGTGACTGCTGCCTATATTCAAATGAGGTATCTTTGCTTTTTTGTAAATAACTTAAGGATAGTGATTGTTTGTTAAATGTTTCTTTTACTATTAGATGATCAATACAAAACTGGTATCAGAAACAATGTGTGGGAAACTTTTTGACTCTAGTTCTTTTAATCTCCGGAGTGCAGAACAAATTACACTTGTTTTATTAGTTTGCACTATGATGTAAATCTGTAACCATGTAACAGTCATAATTTTTTTCACTTAGTAATTATTTTCCAATTTGTAATGTTTCTAATTATTTTATCCAAAAATTGATCCTAATAGGTTGTACATGAAGGAGATGAGAGTTCAAAGGAGTGAAAAGGAGCATTCACTCCCTTTAGTAACCACAGATACATGTTGTCATAGAGTTGATTTAGAACAATGCAATGAACCAGTTATATTTTAATTAAAAAAATGCATTTATTTAGATTTTTGAAAATTATAATGGTGCAATTTTAAAGTTTCACTTTCTGAGATTTATTATTAATTTTAAATGTGTTTCAGACATATCTATCACTATTATATCCATGGACCAAAAGGAAATGAAACTAATGCTGTAACAAAAGTTCTAAGTCCTTTCAACAACATCGACATTGAGGTATGAGGTTTTTGTATTAGTCAAAATTCTTCTCTGATGGCAACTTATTTCATATTGTGTCTGTTTCTCTTTAATCATGGATTTTGAACTACAGTAGCATTTAAAGATTTATATGTGATTTAATTTTTTAAATTTTTTTATCACTGCAGCATAGGAACTAATGCATTTTGCTAATGAGATAAACATCACAAATGCTAATTTCTGGAGGGGTTTTGGTCTAATTAAAATCAACTTGTTTCATTTTTTTCCAGATTTCAATGTTCGAAAAAGGAAAAGTACCAAAGATTGTCAATCTTAGGGAGATCAAAGATGACATGCAGACATTGTATATAAATACTGCAGCAGATAGTTTTGAGTTTAAGGCACATGTTGAAGGAGAAGGTATAGTGGAAGGCATCATCCGTTATCATCCCTTCCTGTATGATAAAGAAACATACCCTGATGATCCATGTTTTCCATCAAGTGAGTGAAATGTTTTGCTGCTTATCAGTTCTATTATAGACAATCCTACTAGTCTAAATATTTTACTGAAATAGAAACCAGAACAATTTAAATTGAAGTGTAATGATTATCTAATTTGGGTTGTGGTAGAACAGAAAAATTCACATGCTTTTGGATGAACAAATCCTGCAAACAAATTGGCTGTTGTGGTAACTCATTCATGTAAACCTGATCTTAGACATAACAGCATCTGATTTCAAACTATAAACTCTTATGGAATGCAGTCTGATTGAAACATTTCCACTTGCCTGACTGTTAGATCTTTGCTTCAAGAAAGAAATGAAATACCAGCAGTTTGATTCAAGAGATTCTAACAGCAGAATACCACAGAGATCAACATGTAGTCTAAGTCCTTAATTTAAAATTTGTTTTAGCCAGTCTTCATGAGTTCTCAGATGCTAGGGTTTTAAAATAATTTGTGTTGGTGACTTTTTACTTCTTTTTTTTGACAAACCAAATATTGAGTTTAATTGTGACAAGATTTTATAGTATTAGAAGAACATCAGTTGGAACTGAGAGGAAAAAGTAATATTTATTTAAATTTGAAATTTGCAGATTTGGTAATATTATTCAGTCCCTATTTAAATTTTTTTCTTAGCTTTCTTTAGGTTTTTCTGCTTGGTATTTCTGAAACAGCAAAAAAAATCCCAATGTTATACATACCTAACTTGATATCATGTACACTGCTACTGTGCCTAACAGTATATATAAGCAATAAATAAGTATAAATAGTCCTGAATTTAGACTGCTCTGGTTTATGATTTTATATTAGTTTTTAGAAGAAATTTATTCATGGAGACTGTCTTCTTTTTAATCAAGAATTAAACGATGATGATGATGATGATGACTGCGTTATAGTAGAAAAGGGTGCCAGAGGAAAAAGGCCTATTTTTGAATGTTTTTGGAATGGAAGACTAATACCATACACAACTGTGGAAGAGTAAGTGGTAACCTGTTTCTACAATGTAAACTAGTCTGTTCCTGTAATCCCTCCTATTAAATAAGAGGGTTTTAATGTCTTTCTGCTTTTGTTTAAGTTTTGACTGGTGTGCTCCTCCAAAGAAGAGAGGGTTGGCACCAATTGAATGCTACAACAGAATTTCTGGTGCATTATTTACCAACGATAAGTTCCAGGTCAGCACAAACAAACTCACTTTCATGGATCTGGAGCTGAAGTTAAAAGATAAGAATACTCTGTTCACAAGAATCTTCAATGGACAGGTAATAATTATATTGTGTTAAGTATTTCTTCTTGGCAAAGTTTAATGCATAAGATGTAGAAACCTTTACTCACGAGTCATTTGTTTGTGTCACTGAATATTGTGTCACCGGTTTCTGAAGAACTTTTATCTTACACACTTTTGGAGAACTTTGTAGCAGACACTTCTCTCAGTGAGTAGTAAAGCTGACTCTTTACATCTGAAAAAATAAGAATTAGTCTTTTTCTTAAACAATGACTTTATCTAGTTGTTTTGTGTCAGTTTTTGTGGAAAGATCCTCTTCATAGAGGAATACGAGTGCTGGGGGAAACTTTCTCTGGCTTGAAGTATAGCTTTCCTAGAATTCTGTAGTGTTTCTAAACTGAAGAATCCATTTATTTATTTTTAGTATGGTATCACTGTACTCTTATAATTGTTCATTTTACTGAAATTGTCAGGTTTAAATTTTGTAATACATGAATAATATGTATTTATTTTGTAATCTTTTTATAGGAGCAACGAATGAAAATTGACAGAGAATTTGCTTTGTGGCTCAAAGACTGTCATGAAAAATATGACAAACAGATAAAATTCACAGTCTTTAAAGGAGTAACTACTCGTACTGATTTGCCCTCCAAAAGAATGCAGAGCCCTTGGGCAACATATGCTGCAATAGAGTGGGATGGAAAAACATACAAAACTGGACAGCTGGTAAGTTAGCTGCTCACTGATGCTGGGGTTTTGTTTGTTTGTTTTGTAATAGAGTATTTGAACCCTATAAAAGTCAAATGTATTGACGTTAATTGTTGTTTTCTCTTTACAGGTGAAAACTGTTAAGACTCTTCCAATATTCTATGGAACTATTGAGAAATTTTTTTTGTATGGCGACCATGATGGGGATATATTTGCCACCGGAGGAGAGGTTCAAATTTCTTTGGTAAGACAAATAGAAAAAGGATTCACACACATAGTGTGCCTATGGGATCTTTAATCAGAATCCTGGGTTAGACTTATTTAAATGACTTTTTAATGACTGTCGAAAATTATGGTATTTTTTGAGATTCAACAATCTAGAAATAATCTTAAACTGCTTAGATTAGTTTTACTGTAAGGCTATTAAAATTATTATTATTCATGATCAATGATCTGATTCTTTTAAATTTGCATATGATATAGAGTGTCACAGTTGGTATCAATAATATGTTGTGCATCCATGTTCAACCTTGTGATTTCAGCAAATTTTAGAACAGTGTCTTGTGGTGTCACCATGTTAGCATATTGCATTATGTCTATGTCCCTTAATAGAGAGGTATTTCTTCTCTCACATATTATAATTTGGGTGTTTATAACTGCCCTCTATTTTTTTCCAGGAACCTCAGGCATTGTATGCTGAAATGAAAATTATTCCCATCTCAAAACTTGATAGAACAGTGTCTGACAAAGTTGTTAAAAAATACATAGAGGATGAAATGGCGAGGTAAGCTCTAAATTGTAAGTGGTTACTTGTGGGCTTCCTACTAACACTTTAAGTATTTCTTCAGGAGCAAACAAAAGTTCAGTTTTATTTCCAAGTGGGAACAGTTAGCTGTTTCAGTAGAAACAAAACCAAATAGAATTCTAAACCAAGAAGCAATAGTTCGGGGTTGTTTTTTGATTTATTTTATTTTCCAAAAAAGAGCTTTGTGTATTTTCTATTTAAGATAAATTATCCTGTTTTTTAACTCCTAGAAAAACTGTTCATTCTTTCTTTTTCGCTAGACTTCCCGACAAATTATCGGTAACATGGCCTGAAGGAGATGAGTTATTACCAAATGAAACAAGATTTGCTGGTACACCAATAGGTATATTTTTTTCTTCCAAATGCTAAACAGTAAAATGTCAATTTAAAAATATGCTATGCACTTTTGTTAAAAGAACAAACGTACAGAAATATCCAATTACTTATAATACACAGTATGTTTTAAATGTACGTAATTTTTCCTTTTCAATACAGGAGCGTTAAGAATAGAGATTTTGAATAAAAAAGGAGAAGCAATGCAAAAACTTCCAGGTACAAGCCACGGAGGTTCAAAGAAACTTCTTGTTGAACTCAAGGTTATTTTACATTGTAAGTATTTCAGTATATTTAACTGAGTATTATTTTAAAAATGCATTATGTATTTCTTTGTCTATATACATATAATACATATTAGAATTTGATATATGGATATAGCTGTTAATTTTAAGGACAGTGTCCCATCCGAGCATGTAGTACTGCAAAACCACATTTCATGAAATGACAATTGCTTCAACGCCAAATATTTAATGTCTTAATGCTATATTATGATTACATCTTCTGTAACACGTAAGGAGGGCCTATCAGTTTCAAGCTATCTACTTAATACATGTAAGAACATGGTTAAAATGGATGTTTCTGTAATTAACAGTTACCAATTCACGTGAGCTGCATGAAAGTAAGGACCAGATTTGGTAACTAGCTATTGTAAAATCACTTCAGAATTTTAAAAAATAAAGTTTCTTATGTGTTAGTGTTTGGTGATTTCCATTTTATGGATGCTTCACTTGATATTCTTACACTGCCTTTGTTGAAGAATTGCATTCTTTCCAAGGCAGCTGAAATAATTCTGTGTGTTCAACAGAGAATTAGAACACTAAATTCTTTGAAAACTCCAATCCTGCAGATATCTAATATATCTGAAATTTATAGAAACTTAAAGTTGTTTGCCTTGTTTCTTTTCATATACAATAGGAAAATCCAATTCCCTTGGCTGATAAGAGTTGTAAAGACATTTTTCAAGGACTGAAATTACTGATGTGATATATGTCAAAGGAAACCAAGTGGAAGTATCTTAGCTTCAGTTTAGTATATTTCATAAGATTACACACAGTATTTTACTGGCACTTGTTCTATTGGGACTGTCTGCTGTGCATGTCAATTGTCCAAGGTAATGCGTGTATTGGGGCATAAAGAGCTTGGAATTGAAAAAAAGGTGTTCATGTAGTACAGATTAGCAGATTGTATTTGCCAACAGCCTGGGTGACAAACCAGTGTTTTGCAACCTTAGCTAAGGTAGACCGTCCTGACTTCAGGGTGAAAGACGCATGGTGTTTCTTTTGTTGTGTTTTGTCAATGTTGTTGCTGGGAGAAATAAAACTAAGTTTTCCCTTTGCCTCCGATCACTGAAAAGTCTGTTTTCAGACTTTCACGTCTCCTGACCACTTTGATTCATTGATGGAAATTTCTATTTATATACAAATATATAGCTGTTTTTATAGTTTCCTATCTTAACTTTTGTCTCTAGTCAATTTAGGAATCATTAGTGTAACCTCCCTCTTCTTCACCAGACCAATCAGTATGTCCTGTAAATGACAGTTAGGATATGGCATACCTGTCAAACTCAACCCCTAATCTTTCATAAAATATAAAGCTCTCATTTGTACTAAAGTGGTTACTCTTTATGAAGGCCAACAGCAAAATTATAATGTACACAAGGTGTCTCTTCTCTTTTGAAGAGTGGAATTTCTGGCAAAATATACTGTGGACTGCTAAGAGAGTTGAGCTGTGAGAAACTTCTTACCTGGTCTGTTCCTGGGGAGCCTTATACAAGGTTTGATTCAAAATTAGGGTTAAGAAAGTGATAAAGTCAAAGGATCTGGTGGGGATAAAAGGACCTGCCAAAGCAAAGGATGGAACAGTGGGAGAACTAGACTGTGAGTAACTTCTTGCCTGGGCTGTGGCAGGAGCACCTTGTCCAAGGTTTGGACAAGAGAAGCGAGGACTCCTCTTTTACTCGTTTAAATTGCAGGTACCTCTGTTAAAATACTCAAATAGATGCTGTGTCAATCGGTGGCAATAGTGAGGTGTCTTTTCAGGTTTTTGAGCTCATCAGCAAAGTGTTTTCATCACTGAAGGATTTATTTTAGAACTTAATTGACTATTCTGACCGAGCAATTATCTTGCCATTTCCCTCCTGTGGTGTAAACCACAATGGGAGCTGCTGTTCAGATCCACCTGTTTCTCTTGTGCATGCACCATTGAATTCTCCCAGTTCAGGAATAGCTGTTGGCTATTAGTATGTCATTTGAAAGAAAACAACAGGTGTTTTTCCTCTGTCTGTACCCTCTATTGTTTTATATTATACCATAGCAGGGACATCTTGTTATCTGTTATCTATAACCAAATTTAAATAACTTAGCCTCAAGTCTGTATTTTTTGCAAAACCCACCATGTCTATAGAAACTTAATTTCTTGTGCTGTTTGTGGTACACATAGTTTGCACCAAGTGCAGCTTTCCATATCTCAGTGGTTGTAGAAATACTGGTAATATTCATAAATGGGTTTGTGTTGAAGTGTCAAGAAAAGAATATGGTGGTTAGGAAGTCCTAATGGTGCTTTCTAGCAAAACAACAGAGGAGAGTTCATTAATCACAACTAATACAAAGTGTTTGAAGGGCTTTTCCTCTATCAAAGGGAAAAATGGAGAAATTCCCAAGAAAGTTCTAAATTTTGCATGTGGCTTCACTGAAATATTTTAGTTTGTTGTTCAAATAAAACATCAGGATGTTTTTTCATCACAGAGACCACAACATAACATTGGACGTACCTGATAATTTTCTTGCACAGAACTGCTCTTAGGATTGTCTCCTCTTTCAGAAGAGAACATAAGAACATAACATCCCTGAATTTAAAAGCCAGGGCTTTCTTGTTTGTTTTCTTCCAAGATCCCCTTTGTTTTATTTTTATCTTTTGTGTATCACTATGCACAGAAGTATTCACTTTCTTCACTTCCTATAGATAAATTTCCACCGTAAATTATCTATACAAAAAGAAACGTGTGCATCTTGCATAATACAGAGAGACTTCCAGTTTAACTTGGCAGTTGACACTGGAGTAGGAAAATTGTGCTTACTTGAGAAGTTCTCAGTGTTAGTAACTACCAAGAGTCAAAAAAAACCAAACCACGAATATCGAAAACTGAATTAGATCTTACTACAAATAATCCAATACTTGCAGAATTACTTGTACAAAAAATACAACTAAGGAAACTGACAACTTTTCTTTTACCTTATGTATGCAATTTGGTGCAAGAAGAGGTTATGAAACAGTTGTACTTGGCTATAGAACAATGTCTTATTTTTTACCGCATTTCTTTTTATTCTGTATAGTCTTACTGTAGTCACATTCTGTATTTATTCTAACTTATATTTTTAAAAACAAATATATTAGTGCCTCTTGAAGTTTCAAACAATAAATATTATTCCTGTATTTATCTTGGGTTGTAGAATCAGTCACTAAAAAATTGCCTCAAAGTTTCATTGTGTTCTTTTTTGGGATGTCTTACTGCTGCAGAAGTATTTTTAAAGACAGATACAATAATTTGGAGCTAAAAAGGAGTGTTCTTTTTTCCTCAATTATACATTCAGTCAACTGCACGCTTTTACCATTGCTCCCATTTAAGCTCATTTGTTGTAGCATGGAGCGCACAGCCTACAACTGCTCAGACTTCATGGGGAACATATAACCAAAGAGCTGATAAAATTCGACTTTACAACCCTGCTGATTTCAGTTTAATGTGTCTGAGGCTAGCAGTTTTTAATTAAAATGGGATTACGTAGCAAATTCATTTTTTTGGCTGTGATTGTGATTTGTTGTGAAGCTGAATTTCTATTTATTACATTTAGAAGTAATAGTAATACTTAATAATGAATGACAGTAGTACTTGAAAAAATAAAGAATCATGATGTAAAATCTAAATTCATGTAGCTAATTGTTTGTTTTTCAGCACCTACTGGAAATAAAGAAATAATTTCCCATATCAGTCAGCATGGAGGCAAATGGCCATACTGGTTTAAAAAAATGGGTATGTTCACATATGCAGTATTTTCAGTTTATTTATAATTTTACTTTTTTTGCATTCTAATTGTATTTGTATTTCTGTTTAGAAAATCTTCAGAAACTTGGGAACTACTCTTTGAAACTGCAAGTAGTATTGAATGAAAGTAATGCAGACACTTATGCAGGAAGGCCTCTGCCATCTAAAGTATTTAAATTTACTATTATAGGTAAGAATTCTAGTCATGCCAATTTTCTTTTACTTTTAGTATTTCTATTTGATTCATTGTATATCACAATTTCTCATATTTTAGTTGAGAGGTAGCATTTGCATGTCAAATACTAAGCAGATTCAGGAAAAAAATAATTTTTTGTTAAATGTTTGATGTCACCTGTAATGTGTTTGTTCTGCTATACACTCAGTTTTACAAAAAAGTAAAGTGTTGATTGAATCAAAAGCTTTTTCCTGATGTGAACTTTCCTAAATGCACTTAATAAAATTAAACTTTTACATAATTAGAATCACCCTTTTTCCTCATGCCGTTGGTATAAGTATTCTTTCATAAAACTAGTATTCATTAGGCCAACTTTCATGCATAAACCATAGAGAGAAACTCATTGAAAAATGGGTTATACATTTAAAATACGCATGTTGAGATTAAAGTCTCTTTTTTTTTTTGATTAAAAGAAGAATCCTATGCAAAACTAAATTCTCATTGTTATAGTGGCTATGTATCTTTGGATTAATCATCATAAAAGGCTTACTGGAATACCAGAATAGAAATATTACTGTTAAATATAGAATCATAGAATGGTATAAAGTTGGAAGGGACCTTAAAGATCATCAGGTTCCCACCCCCCCGCCATGGGAAGGGACACCTCCCACTAGAACAGGTTGCTCCAAGCCCCATCCAGCCTGGTCTTGAACACTTCCAGGGATGGCGCATCCACAGCTTCCCTGGACTTTCGTCGGAGAGGTCCTTCATCGCTCTGATCATCTTCATGGCCCTCCACTGGACCCGTTCCAACAGGTCCATGTCCATTCTATGTTGAGGACTCCAGAGCTGGACACAGTACTCCAGGTGGGGTCTCACAACTGCAGAGTAGAGGGGTAGAATCACCTCTTTTGACCTGCTGGCCACACTTCTCTTGATGCAGCCCAGGATGCGGTTGGCTCTCTGGGCTGCCAGTGCACATTGCCAGCTCATGTTGAGCTTCTCATCCATAAGCACTCCCAAGTCTTTCTCCTCAGGGCTGCTCTCCAGCTGTTCTCCGTCCAACCTGTATTCATGCCTGGGATTGCCACGTCCCAGGTGCAGGACCCTGCACTTGGCTTGGTTGAACTTCATGCAATTTGCACAAGCCTACCTCTCGAGCCTGTCCAGGTCCCTCTGGATGGCATCGTTTCCCTCCAGCGTGTAGACTATGCCAGCGAGCTTGGTGTCTTCAGCAAACTTGCTGAGGGTACACTCTATCCCACTGTCCATGTCCCCGACAAAGATATTAAATAGCACTGGTCCCAGTACCGACCCCTGAGGAACACCACTCATCACTGGCTGCCACTTGGACATTGAGCTGTTGACCACAGCCCTTTGAGTGCGGCCATCCAGCAGGTTCCTTATCCACTGAGTGGTCCATCCATTGAATCCACAGCTTTCCAATTTTGAGACCAGGATGTCATGCGGGTCAGTGTCAAATGCTTTGCATAAGTCCAGGTAGATGACATCTGTTGCTCTGCCCTTGTCCACCAAGTCTATATTTCTGATATTACTCTTTCTTGCCATACACTCTGGTGTGTATGTATGTATGTGGCCTAAAATAGCATGTGACTGATCATATCTCCCCCAGAAAATTCATGGATTCCCATTTTAATGACACTGTTGAAGATCATAACATATACAGTGTACAGTAACATCATATTTCTGGTACAACCTTGGTAGTCCTGTTTCTCTCATCCTGTAGATGTTAATTTTATTTCTTAAAGTATTTGTGTGCATTTCTCTCTTAGTGGCTGGATAGTTTTTGTTGATAGGCCTTTCTTTGAAGAAGTTTTATTTCTTTTTGCTGAAAAGATTTCAGCTTCAGGGAAAATGGGCATATATTTATGAAGAAGGGTAAAGATGTAGAATAGTTCGAGGCTGGTCTTTATGTGTCCAGAAATATGAAACAATTAATTTCTAAATTATGCAGGAGTAATATGTTATCTGTAAATGAGATTTCATATGATTTAAAAAAAAAATGTATTTTTGATTCTGTATATCATAATTGATCTTAAAGAAAATCTGTAGTTATTTACTTACTGAATTAATTTGCAAAAAGACATGCTAACTACAGATTATACATCTCCTGCTCCATTGCCAAGACTCATCCTTTTATGCAGGTGTGCTTATATATAGTAATCAAAAAAATTTGTGGCCTACATACGTTAAAAAAAATAGATCTTGTATTGGTCTCTGGCTCTCAGTCTCCATTTCAAAAGGAAAAGTTTTGTTCAGCCCTTTTGCCATGGGCCCTTTGCCTTTTTCTGAATTGGCACAAATCAAGCCAAAATTAAACTAGGAATGGCAGGGGAGGAAGAGACTTACCAGCAGCCCTATGAGAAAGTGATGGTATTTACTAGCAAGACAGACCTTCAGGAATTCCAGGTCTCAGAAACCAATGGAAGGTCTGGAGCAAGGAAGATACATGCTTGGTGGAAGAGGATTGAGTCAGGCAATACCTGAGCAAACGGGTCATACGTAAGTCCATGTGCCATGATGGTGATGTACTTTAAGAAGGTAGATGCATACATGAGGCAGACAGAGCTGGTTGATGTCATTGTGAGGCCACTGTCAGTAACTGAATCATCATGGAAATTGGGAGAACTGCCTGATGACTGGAGGGAAGCAAATGTCACTCCTATTTTCAAAAAGGGCAAGAAGGAGGACTCAGGCCAGTCAGCTTCATCTTGATCCCTGGGAAGGTCATGGAGCAGTGAATCTTGGAAACCATTTCCAGGCACATGAAGGACAAGAAGATCATCAGAGGTAGTTAGCATGGATTCACCAGGGAGAAGTCATGCTTGACCAACTTGATAGCTTTCTATGATGAAATGACTAGCTTCGTAGATGCAGGGTGAGCAGTGGGTGTTGAATATCTAGAATTCAGTAAGGCTTTCAGCACTGTCTCCCATAAGATCCTCATACAGAAGCTGATGAAGTGTAGGCTGCATGAGCAGACATTGAAGTGGATTGACAACTGGCAGAACGGCTGAGCCTAGAGAGTGGTGATCAATAGCACAAAATGTAGTTGGAGGCCAGTAACTAGTGGTTACCACAGTGGTTAATGGGGTCAATATTGCGTCTGATTCTGTTTAACATCTTCATTAATGATCTGGATGATGGGGCATAGTGCACATTCAGCAGATTATCTGATGACACAAAACTGTGTCCAGAGAGAGACTGGAGGCTGGAGATACGGGCTCTGACAGGAACCTCAGGAAGTTCCACAAGGGGAAGTGCGAAATCCTGCACCTGGGGAAGAACAACCCTAGTACCCAGTACAGGCTGGTGCTCGACCAACTGGAAAGCAGCTTTGCAGAAAAGGACCTAGGGGTCCAGGTGGGACAACAGGGTGAACACAGCAAGCAATGTCCTCTTGCTGCAAAGAAGGGCAGCAATGTTGGGTTGCATTAGGAGGAGTGTTGTCAGCACATTGAGGAAGGTGATCAATCTTCTCTACTCAGCACTGGTGAGGCCACAAATGGAGTACTGTGTCCAGTTCTGGGCACATCACATTACAGCACGGAGACATGGACATACTGGAGAGGGTTCAGCAAAGGGCTGTAAAGATGATGAAAGGACTGGAGTATCTCTCGTGAAGAAAGGCTGGGAGAGCTGGGGCTGCTCTGCCTAGAGAAGAGAAGATTCATGGGGTTCTTATCAATGTCTATAAATACCTGAAGGAAGGCTCTTTTTAGTGGTGCCCAGTGACAGATACTGGAGGCATGGGCACAACCTGAAACAGAGGGAGCCTCCTGAACATCAGGAAACACTTTTTCACTGTGAGGGTGACTGAGAACTAACACAGGTTGTCCAAGAGGCTATGGAGTCTCCATTCCTAGGGATGTTCAAAAGCTGTATGGACGAGTTCCTAGGCAGCTGGCTGTAGCTGGCTCTGCTTGAGCCAGGGGGATTGGACAAGATGACCTCCAGAAAACCCTTCCAACTTCAACCATTCTGAGACATTTATCTACAAAGGGTATGGGAAGGGGAGAAGACAAAATATCCAACTTCCTTTGTATTTAATATTAAAATAGTTACTTTTGTTACAAGTTTGGGAGGTAGAGCTAGCATCTGTTTCCAGAAGATCAAGAAAGAATAGATGCTTTTTTTTTTTTCCTCAAAACTAGGGACTTTGAATGCAAACCCTTTATGCAGAAGAGTTCTTTGTAGCATATTCTTCTAAAAGCTTCTGCAGAAGTATTATTTGCAGAATAGAAAGAGGCATTCTTGTATGACAAAACAGAAAAAATATTTGGCATTACATAAAAAGAGTAATTATTTAAACATTTGTCTAAAAACCTGGCATTGAAGTCTTAAGATAGTTCTGTGAAGTGCCAAGAAAAGAAAAGAAAAGAATCTCTTTCTCTGAAGGAATACATAAATGAACATTGTCTGCATCCTCTTTATCTCTGTTTATCAAAGCAAAAAGAGAATCTTAAAAATTGCAAAGCTTCATTCGGTATTTTTAAAATTCTTTTCCAATAGTATTGTGGCTTTCCCCAGTGTGGCAGCCTTCAGGTAAAGGTTACTTTTATCTCCTCAGAAAGGAATATACACTCTAAAACTCTAATGAACTAATAGTTTGGTACTTTTAACATGAGGAATACTAACAGCAATTTTTGCTTTCTCTTGTTGCTTTTTTATCTAGTTAGAAGATAATTTGACTTTTTTAGTATCTTTAGTCTTGAAAAAAAAATATTTTAGGTATTTTTGCAGTGTTATGTGTTGCCTCGGAGGCAGCTGTAAATTCTCACACTCATTATTTGTGTGACCTTTTATGTATCTAGAATTCCAAAATTCCAGAAAAGAAGAATTAAAACCTAAACTCAAATTATCAGGTTTTCTGGTCTGATAAACATTATTTTATTTCTATAAGAGCAGTTTGTTGCTCAGTGTTTACAGTTCTTGTTGGTTACAAAAATATCGTCATAAATGTCAGTTAAAACTGAACTTCCTAAGTTAATCTCTAAGTTTTGTGTTTTTAATTGAGACATGTTCTTTTGCTGCTTATTCATTTTGACAGTGCAGAAGTTCTTTTACTGTTATTTTGTCAAATCATTTTACAGTTTCATCATTCACTTGTAAATAAAATTGTAAATGCTAAGAAGTTGAGGTCTTTTTATTGTGGTAACCATTACAGTAATTTTGACCAATACAAGGTAGCATTTTCCTTCCCTTCACATCTCTTGTGCAAAAGAAGCTCTGTGATGAGATCTGTAGGTAGTGAAAGTAGGTGTTAATTTGAGTCTAAAGTAATTTGTTAGGATATTTAGCTACCATTTAGCTCAGCACTGTATTATTTTTTTCGAAGGCCACTTGGCCAAGACTGTTTGATTCCAGAAAACATGACTGTGATTTACAAGCTCCCATTTTTACTGCTCTGTTTGGTCTCATTTTTTAGTGACCAGTTGGAGGCAGTCTAGAAGGGACAGATTTCACAGGAAGGATGCACTCAGGTTTCTTTTTCAAATACTCATCATTACTCATTTTTTGGGATAGTTGTAGAACAAAAATGTTTTGCTGCATGAATAGTTTTATTTTAATAGAATTAAAGCAATTAAATGTTTAAGAAAAGCTGCCCACAATGAACTTATCCACTTTCAGGTGCTGTATTGATGTTCTAAGTACTTTGGAAGTTTTGGCTGTCCTGTTATTATGTTTTAACTATTGCTTTTATGGTAGTGCAAGTTTAAAAAAAAAAAAAAGACGATCCGTGATTTTTCATTAAAACAGTATTCTCGATAGCCTATTTACTTTGATGCTGAAAACCACTTGACTTAATTGCAGCCTTAAGAAAAAGCCAATGAACATAATGCCTTCTAAAAATGTATTATTCTTTTCTCCTAGAGGGCAAACCAGAGAAATTTTCAGTGGGTGTTTTGGACCTTCCTTTTCGGATTGGAGTACCTTTTAATATTCCTTTGGAATTACAGGATGAATTTGGACATGCAACACAGTTGACAACTGGCATTAAACCAATTCTTGAAGCTAGGTAATTCAACCATCTCCTTTTTATTTATTTTTTTAAAAACTTTTTTTTTGTCCTTTCTTATGTGACATTAGTATAGTAATTCTTTGGGGTTTTTCTGAGTGATACCTTTCACATAAATTAACTGGCATTTTACTTTTATTTTCTTAAGAATATCTGAATGTGTCTTGTATATCAGAGCACTGTGCTTATTTGTAAATTGATTCTACTTTGTTTTCTCTGTATTTTTCTAGTGGATTGACATTGCAGTATGGAGAAGTAACTGCAGGAACAAAGTGCATCATTAAGGGTGTCACTGCTAAAGGCTGTGTAAATAATTGCCAGGGCAAGGTAAGCTAATGAATTTAAACTTGAAGTAACATATTTTAAAAAACCAAAACCACAGAACAAATAATTTTTGTGTAAAATAGATTATCACATAGTGTTATCTAAGTTTGGTCTACATTAATGACTTCAGGTATTTCTTGGGATATTTTCAGATGATCTCTTACAGCTTTACCTGGACAGTTTGTCTTTCCCACAGCTGCAGTCCGTTAGCTGATGAG
Organism: Tringa tobata; assembly: GCA_033628505.1. Lineage (NCBI taxonomy): Eukaryota > Metazoa > Chordata > Aves > Charadriiformes > Scolopacidae > Tringa > Tringa tobata. The sequence continues at coordinate 12,496,826 of JAHREE010000069.1, forward strand.
ATGGGAGCTGAAGGGGCTGAGCAACACATGGGTGTATGGTAGAGTGTACCCAGGATGATAAGTCACTTGTCTTAGTTTAAACTGGTGCTGAAATTGGTCCTGGTGACTTTTGCACTGAAGTAGCATAGGTAGCAGTGAAATCTTTCATTCTTTTAGTTGAGGTGATGAGTAGTAACAGTTAATGTGTGTGGTAACTACTCGAGCTTCTCAAGACATTTTCAAAATCCTTTTTTCACTTCTGTAACAAATATATGTCACGCAAATTGAACCTGTTACTGATGAATTCTCAGCACCTAATCAAGCTACTAATTTACTGTAAAAAACATATGTTACATGTTAAAAAGTTTTCTTTCATAAAACAGATCTTAATGCTTGTGATAAATATAGATTTGAAGATTTTAAAACATTTTAAGTTAATAATTAATTAATTATTGTATATATGGCATATATACACAGTATTCTAACCAAGTCCTGTTCCTTTCATTTGGTCTTACAGTCTAGCATAGTAAAGACAAAGCTAGGAACTGAGGTAGCTAAAGGTACCTTGTTGTACTGTTGATATTGTAGCATAGAAAAAAGCAAATAATGTTGCTGATGCAAGGGTGTGTAAAGAGATGAGGGAGCATATACCTTCTTATTGGAAGCTGGGGGGTATTGAATGCAATAAGTTTTGTGGGTAAAGCTCAGAATTAAAGGTGAAGGGCAAGTACAATCACAGAAGATAGAGGTGGATTATGGGAAATGAAGTGTGAGGAGTAAAAGTGCCAGGCTGTGGCAAGACAAATTTGGTGAGGGGCAAGACCAAGAGTCATTTAAGAAACCTGCAGTACAGAAATAATACCATACTATAATAACAGAAAAGAAGGGGTGTTATTTTCTCATGTTGCTTAATTGCATAAAATGTTGGAGACAATACAGGAACTGGCACTGAAAGTAGTTATTCTAATTTATATGAGAAAAGGACTGTTTAAGATGGTAATGAAAAATAATGGCAGAAAAAAAGATGGTGGGATAACAGAGTAAAAACAACAGATAATTTTAAAATGTAAATACGGTGTAATTTGCAGTGCTTAATTTAAAATGAGAAGCAGAGAAGAACATAGGACAAATTTTCAGCACCCTAAAAGTTGATTTTGAAATGGTAGAAGAGCTAAAATATCTCAGAGAAACAGCTAGTAATAGGACTCTGAAAAGAATTTAGAAGGAGAAATTTAATGAGAGAATAAAATGAAAAAAATGGAGAGCATGGAAAAAATTAAAATTTTTCAGAGAAAGGAGTAAGGAAAAAAATGCTAAATGGAGAAGAGAAATTTGATTGAGATAGGAAATACAGAGTATCACAATTCTCAATGAAGGAAGCGCTGATAGAGAAGAAGGAGAAAGCAGACTTCATTTACTTCTCTAGTCATTGATTTAATTCCGCCCAAACCAGACAAGATGGAGAGAAGCATGTTTTGATTGTGGATGGAAGCAAAGAGAAAATTTTAAGACAAGTGTGTGAGCAATATCAAGAAGACTGCTTGATAGTCAGCTCCTAGTCAGGAGAAGAACGAAGAAGGGAGTTTAAAAAAGGAAAATAATATTTCTTTATTCTTCTTTTCATTTTAAAGTATTGCAGTGTACATAGAAGCAGACTTGAAAGCAAAAGGAAAGTAGATAAAGGGATCATGGAGGATAGGAGAAAAGAACTTTCCTGGAGGACACAGATGTTGAAAGATTAAAAGGAATGAAGTTGAAGATGTAAGCTGATTAATTAGAAGTAGTGTGAAGAAGATAGTACTAGGTAAAAAATGAGCGTTGCAGAAAATGACTTGAAACTAAAGAAGGGAGGAGTGTCTAGTGCACGAATACAAAGCTTGCTTGAAGTACTAAAGAGTTCAACTTATTAGCATTAAACATCAGCTATCAGCTATATCCATTTCCTCTGTTTTTATTTCCTACCTTATTTTTCCCTTCTTTCGACCTCCTCAGTCCCCCAATATGCAACTAATATATTTTGTCTTCCCGTTTTCTCATGACTTACCATTGGGTTTAATGGGGCTCCAGCTGATGCGTGCTGCTTGGCTTGCTGGCAGACCAGGATGGTTGGTTGACTGGTCAGAGCTGGAGACTTTTCATGCCCCTGTGTGGGTAGCCAGCAGCTGGGGAGCTCATGTTTGATGTGGCTGCAGGTGTGATGCACGTGCCCGGGCCTCATTGCACTTTGTGCTTCTCTTACCTAGCAAACCAAAGGAATTGCCTGATTGTTTCCATCCAGTCCAGAAGGTGTTAATGTTGCACGTACTCTGTCAGGCATGGGAAGGGCATAAGACAGGATTATGAAACTAAACCTTTCCAGAGGCAGCATTTCTGATCGTGTGAAAATGACAGTTTGTGAATTGCAACTAAATATTCTCAAATATAAAATGTATAAAGCATGAAATGCACATATTTACAGTGCAACTGGTATTTTAAAGTTGGAGCTTTTAAGATTATTGATTAGACTGCTTCATTCTCTGATTTTGATGTGAAAGTCAATTTCAGTGATGGGGTTCTGCAGCAGGTGTTTTTCTTATGGCCCTATTCAAAGATGAGATGGATAGTAATTGTGTTGCTAGGAAATAATGACCACAGAACTTGCAGACCCTTTCTTTAAAACTCCTCTTGTTTTATTAACGGATATGTTTTCTCCCCACTTAGCCTTTAAGCAGGAAACCACAAGTTACGATAGCTGCTTTTGACGGTTTTGGAACCATGTAGTTTAACTTGCAAATCCTGGATGGAGTATCTCTGGGAATAATAACATGAAAAAAGACAGATCTTAGTACAAGAAATAAAATCTTGATTTATGTAGCAGTGCAAGAAAATTTTGATAGACTTCTGAAATTTACATATATGTGAATTGACATGACTATGTGAGATCGTTTATGATCTGGTTTTGTTTAAAGTTAATATTTAAAATATTCTTTTCATTAGAACTTTAATCTGAAGGTTACTCTTCCTGGTTTGAAAGAAGACACACAAATCTTTAAAATAAGATTACAGCCTGGTAAGTATCCTTAAAATAGTTAGTTAATTTTTGTTGAACTTAATTCTGACACTATTAATGAAATGCTTCTTCTCCCCAAAAGGTAAAATATTTAGTGAGGCATAAAAAAGGCTATTCTAGCTCATCCAAATGAGGACTGAAACTAAACAAAGCTAAGGGCATGTCATTCTTGGCAGGAATAATATCAAACTCATAGCCTAATCTTGTCCATTATTCTAGCAGTTGCAATTTGTCTGCTTACTTCAGACTGGTTTTTCACTTCTTTTTTAAATTATATTAAATCTTTTTCTAACCTAGCACCATTGAATGAATGAATTTCTTCTTGATTTTCTTTACCATTATGCCCTTTAACCTATACTAATCTGCTTTGACCAGTTCTCCCTGTAGAAAATACCCTGTGAGTGAACAAGTGCTCGTTCACTTTCTTACCCCAGCAAAGGAGGGATGCTTTAGCAGTTGGGTTTGTGTCTGCAGTTTTCAGTGTTACTTGTTGACTTTATCATAATGCACAAGAGGAATATAGAAGTCCATAATTCCACTGCCCTTACCAACCTTTTTGGATAGCTTAGTACTGAGGATTCCCTAATGTGATACCTATTATCCCTTGTTACCTGGGTTTTTCTGGATTTGGGAAATAAGGTACAGTTTGAAGGCTGATTTTTGGCTTCCTAGATTACCAGACTTTAGACTTTCCCATCTCATTTTGCAGAGAGATTGTGTACTTCAAGCTCTGTTAGGCCAATAATGTACAGTTCATTCCATTATTCTTTATCTTTTGAGGAGTTAAGGCTTCATGTAGAAAATGGAGTGGAACAATCGAGGCAGATTATATTGTGTATTACTTAGTTATTTAGCTTGGACTGAAGGCAGCTTCATTCTTCATTAGAATCTTTTGCTTTTGGCAATGTAGAGATGCTTCCCTGCCTCTTTTTTCTCATTGGACTTATCCTTAGCTTTTAAAGCTATTTTTTGAGGAAGAAGTAAATAAAAGCTATTTCAGTCTTTCCTGTTCTTCAACCAGTGAGTTTGAAATGGAAGTTTTAATGAATGATGCATAAAGGATGTTTCTGAAAAATGGCCTTCTTTGTTCCTTCAGAACTTGTCTTTTACTAGTAATTTGTTACTTCCTTCTCTTTTGTAATACTGATAAAATAATTATATGTTCCAAGGGGTAGACTTACTTGAATAGCTTCACTTCACTATCCAAGTAATGCCAACAACATTTTCTTTAGCTTTTCCTCGCCTGCAAGTTGTAGCTGTGGTGGCTTTCATAAATGAACTGCTGCACATCATGACTGATCAGATACCTCAACGTTAATATCTTTGGTTTTAACATGTCAGGAGAAAGCTTCAAGTTTCTTTTTGATGAATAGTGTGTAAATAGCGCTATATCATGTGTTTACACCTTGTATTTGCTGAAGTTCATCATGTTTATCTAACTATTCCTTACTGAATTGATTCAGAAGATTGGCAGGTGTTGAAGAACAGGAAGAGTCTAGAACTTCTTAGCATAAACCAATACACATAAATTGGTCTAAATTGTTGCCACAAATAATTTGGTAGCTTGGCTTTAAAAATTTTTTGAGATAGCAAAAACTGAAATCCAGTGTCTCGCAAGTTATCTGATAACACAATTGTGTATTTTTACAGGCCCTCCTCGTCAATTGAAAGTAAAACCAGATTCTGAAGTTCTAAGGATTGAAAATGGCACAGCTTTCCCCTTTCAGGTTGAAGTGCTGGATGAATCAGGAAATATAACAGCACAGCCAAAGTTGATAGTTCATTGTAAGGTAACCTGCATTTTGTTATGTGCCATAAGGATTTGATGTTTGCTTTTTAAAGAGCTGGCAAAAGAGCCTATTTTGGCATCCAGATAGAATTTATTATCTTCAATAATGCTTTTGACGTTTCTGTAGCTTGATAGCCATAACTGTGCCTCTCTTGCCTCATCTATTATGAGTCATTCAGTAAGTTTCAGAATCAGAGGAACCTGGCCTTAGAAATGGAAGAGAAAATTATGTGAGGATACATAGCTACAATTTTAAGTTATTTTAAGTTGTATTTGCCATATATAACGATAAATTTGTTCAGAAAAATATTTCATGCAGCTTACTTTTGATAATTTTTTTAAAAGATGAAAATGCAAGCCTACTACCTAAAAATAATATTAGATAAGACTATTGTCATAAGCACTTAGATAAGTTCAGAAGAGAATGCAGGTGTTACTGTGGCTTTTAGAAGTAAAAAACTTTTGCCCTTTTGGATATATTTTTTTTTAAACTCCGGAAAGTGACTTTTCCAATTCTAGTGAAATCAGTCTTCCAGCAAGAACAGGTAAACTAACAAAAATGTTTTTCCTGCTGCAAAACAATCTGTATTCACTTTACACTATATGTGTGTACATTCTCTTCCTGTAGACTGGGTCTGCAGTAGTATCATAACATGTTAACTTGATATTTAAATTCTGTTTAATGTGTAACTTTTAGAAAATTTAACAACTTAATTGGATTTGTTACCATAATGGCAAATGGCATAATGGCAAAAGAGACTGGTGTTTATGTGTTAATACAAACCAGTTGAATAGACAGCAAATGTTACTTCTATAACTTCTTCCTTTCTTCCACACATCTCCTGTCACTTGGAAAAAAATATAGGTGTTGATCTTGCAGGCTTCTGGAAAACTGAAATCTATCAAATTTATCTGTAAATAATACTATATTTATATTTGGACTTGTACAAATAATAATTTCTGGATTTGTCCTAGTAGTTCTGTAGAAGAAACCTGTAGTTTAATTTTACATTTTAAATAGTTTTTAGGTGCTTCAAACCTTCCTGTGTATTCTGTGGACTGCAGTAATGCAGGAACAAACATTTTAACTGGTCCAGTTATACATGTACAGAATATCAAGAAAGACCAGATCCTAAAAGCAAGGATTGAAATACTTGTAAGTATTGATTGGGATGTTTGCATGAATAAAAGATTGAAAGCAGTTTATTGTCCTATCTTGCTAGTGTACTGAAATCTTTTACGAATCAACTTAATCTCCAGGTTACTTTTTTAGTTACCATAAGCCTGACAATCAGGTGGCTGCCCTTTTCCCTCTCTGGGAAACCATAAAAAGGCAAAGAGTTTTTTCCATTCTTTCTTCTCCTCTTATTCTTTATTTCTGAAATTCAAAAGTTTTCAAAAGTTAAAAATCAATAGGTTTTCACAGCATTTCAGTCTTAAAGCCTTGACGTTTGAATTTTTTAAATGCTGTTGAACATCTCAGTTCCCTGGAAATCTGGAGAGCCACACTGCTGGCGAAAATAAAACCTGTGGTGTTTTATCTTGAAAAATGTGTAAACAAATACTAATATGGTAAGATGAAAGGATGCCTAGGACTACTCTTAAGAAGTGTTTTATAAATTGTATAACGTAGTACTTTTGAAACAGAAAATGTTTTCTAAATAGCTAGCATCAATTCTAGTATCTGTTAATAGTTGTAAGTATTCTGGTATATATTCTTTTGACAAGTCATGTTTGGACACCTGATCACATCTGGTAATCCAGAGTACTGCCATTTATTTATGGCACAGTGATATTTATGCATATATGTATATTTAATATATTAATTATGTATCTTTTTTTCCCATGTATAGAGTTGCAAAGATGTGCCAGTAGTGGAAAAGATTATTAAACTACTTCCTAGCAGTCATGTTGCAAGACTACAGGTCTTAAGTATGGACGGACAAAAAGCCATTCAAATTAAACATCAGGATGAAATTAATTGGCTTGCTGGCGATGTCATGCACAACCTTATATTTCAGATGTATGATGAAGGAGAAAGGGAGATACCTATAACTCCAGCTTTGGCAGAAAAAATCAAGGCAAGTACTTTTGAGTCAACAGCGGCATAATATGAGGGAGATATAAAAGGCTGATTCTCTAAAATCCATAGACATCAGACTACAAAATAATATTCCTCAAGATTATGTTATTAAACATAGGAACTCTCTGCTTAATAATTTTTTTAAATTATTTAATTGAAATTGTGTCATTAGTGAGATAAAGACACTTAATGAAATGTTAAATAATGCTTCAGGGTAGTATTATGAAAAGCAGGTTAGTAATTTCCAGTGCTTCTCCTAAACACAATAAAATAATTCTGACATAGTTATGATTCTTCAGATCTGGAGTATTCCCAAGAATTAGGAACCTTGAACAGGTATCTTAATGAAGATATGCTTACCTGTCTTATTCCTCTGTGTGCATATGTGGAGCCTAATACAAAGGTAGAGCTTCACCAAATATGTGGCACATTTTGGTGAGGTTTTTCAGAATCAGATCTTTCCTAACTCAAGATAAGTGAGGGAAACACTAAAGTATGTTTTGTTTTGTTTGGGGTTGGTTTTTTTTAAGAGTAATTTTCTCTGTTTGGGAAGATAGCATTGGTTACTGTTGGGAAAAGCACAGGCATTCGTTTGAAAGCTTCTGTTGCCTCTATGTTACCTCAGCATGTTTAGAATCACCACAGATGTATTATGTAGGTAGTCATTAATAATTTAGCTTTTGATTAATTTAAGAAATTTTAATTTTAGGTTAACTGGACACCTAAAATTAACAGAGAACAGTTAATTCAGGGATTATTACCTGATGTAAAAGTACCAACGTCAGTAAAAGATGTACGTTACTGTCTAATTACTTACCTTGATGACCATGTGTCTTTGGAGAGTGCATTCACAGTCAGGTTTGTTCATTTGAAATACTTTTTTATGAATTAAGTTGCTGGCAAAGGATAGTACGTCTGTACTTTGGGGTAAAAAAAAGTCTTTCCACCAAAGCTGAAATAATGAAAGCAGTTGGCAAATTAACAGGGGAACATAGGTTTGGCTGACTGGGTGGGGGCTTTTATGCAAAGTGTTTACAGATGAGAACATTACCTGTGTGAAAGACTCCATCAAGACCTTTTTGTATCTGGCCCTGTTATCACTTTTATAAGCATACATACACTGAAGAAGTTTATCGCTGTCTTTGAAAACTTTCAGTAAACATTATCTTATAGAATAACTAATTTTAGTGGTTACCAAAGAGAAATATCGCTATGAAGTTAATTGTTAGCCTTGCAGAGGTTATTACTTTGAGCTAAAGATAGTATTTGTCTAGCCAAATGCTGGATACCTGCATCTGGTATCTTAGTGAAAAGTGACAGGCTATAAATTGAACTTTAAAATTAGCCTGCTTACTGTATCTTTATAAAGTTTGTTAAGATGAATCTGATTCTAAATGTCTTTGTTGAATTTCATGTGTTCTTAATAGGTTAAAATTAAGTAACTAGTTCATAGCACACTGATGCCAGGGGTAAATTTGCAACTATTAGACATTTCACAGATCTGCAGTAGGAAAAAAACATTACATAACGAAGCAGTAAGTTTCTTTAAAATATTGGGAGCATCATGCTTGTAAAAAGCTGTCCACGATGCAGCTCTATCAGAGACAGAAAAGTTTTCAGTTAAGTAATATTTTGTGTTTTAAGAGCCAGAATAGCAGACTGAAATGATACTTCTGTTCTTGAAAGGAACAGTGAATTATTGAATGTTTTTAATACATCTTTGCTTGCCATTGAAAAGCAGATCAGGGAACTAACTTTAGGGGTTATTCTATTGCAGTTGTCATAAAAATTAACTGGAGGTCATTCTAATAGGATTTTTAAAGATCTCAACATAATTTTTAGCTTAGAACACAAAAAAGGAATAGAAAACTTTGTGGTGGATAACTCTTAAATAACTTACAGATGTCAGATAAGTCAGATATTTGGGAAATCAGCACATAACATAACACATGTTAACCTTCATCAAGTAAATGGAAGGAAAGGCTTAGATTGTTTTAAAGCACCCCAGAATGTATTTTTAAGTGACTGCTGTTAAGCGTAGTATAAGCTGATGACTTCTGCTTTATCATAGCAAAAGAAGAAATGGAAATCTGATTTTTCTTTTTTTGTGGTTGTTCATCTTCTCCACCATTTTTGTACTGTGCTCTGGTTTTGGTTTACTTTTAAGGAAAAACTCTTATCACTAAAAATGTTAAGCTATGTTAGGTGTAATCAGGTCCTTAAGAAGTCAGCAAATATTTTCGTAGCAAGGGAGACTGATACCTTTGTTTGTGCATATCAGGATTAATGTTGATATTATAATTGGTTTTACAGTAATAGATATATTTTAATATGTAGACAATTGTATGTTATTTTGGCTTAGAGGTGTTGGGGATTCTTTTTTTTCAAGATTTAAAATACCCCAAACTTTAGTTTTGCTTTATCTGGCTAATGATCTGATCTGTGGTAAAATACTGATAGACAAGTTATTACAGATAAGGTAGAATCCCACTGCTGTGGTTTGGTATGTAAGCAGTGTCTGATATGCTCCCCCTGATAAGACTGAGGTGAAAGCTGCTATGTAACTTGTGTGCACGTTGGGCTTGAAGCTCTAAAGGTGTGCAAGGATAAAATAAAATGTAAAAAAAATTCCAGTTGCAAATATGTGATAACTGCTTTATTATGCCTGCTATTATAAGTGATTACCTTCATGAGAATGATTATAAGTCAATTTTCACATGCTGATTTAGACCGCATCCTGATGAACCCAAGCATATTAAATGTAAATTAAAAGGATCAAACACACTGCAGATTGGTGAAGAACTACAAAGTGAAATCGGTGAGTATTTGCATATTCTTCAATTTCTTGTAAGATACATTCTTGTAAGATACATACATAGCCTCTTATGTAAACAGATGTCATCAAGAGTGAACTCTCTTCAACTATTTTAACATTAAAAACAGTTTTAGGTTCTCATTCATGGAAAGATGATCAGACCTCTGTAATTGCCATTTTACAATTTCAGAGTTACTCTTTCATAAAATTTGCCTCTTAGTTTGTACATTGGGACATTCATCACACTGAGTTCAAATTGTTTGTAAATATTTGTTTAGTTCATGTATTCTGAAATGTTACAGGCTGTAACAACATTCAGACTATTTCAAAGGCATAGACTTTAAATTGAAACATTTTAAGGTTAACTTTAACCTAAGAGGAAGGCATGTTAGGGATCAGTCTTCTCATTCTTCTTCAGTTTCTTTATGTAGTTGCTGCTACATAGTTCTTACAGTATTTTTGGACATTAAAAGCTTCTGTGTGAGCAAAGAAAAGCACATAGGACAAACAGGTTGAAAAACAGCTTTCAAATTTAAGATTTTTTTTTTTTCTAACTTTATAGCAAGAAATAGTATTTTTATTCAAAAAAAGTGGGAAGCAAAAATATGTGATATGACTATATAGATGCATTTTTTTTATATATATATGCACCTTTTTGATACCCACAAGATGGGAGGATCTTATCAATGTATGATATGCTTGAAGAGAAAGAAGATGGAGCTAGGTTCTTTTCAGTGGTGGCCAGTGACAGGACCAGTGGCAGTGTGCACAAACTGAAACACAGGAGGTTCCCTCTGAACATCAGGAAACACTTCTCTACTGTGAGGGTGACTAAGCAGTGGCACAGGTTGCCTAGGGAGGCTCTGGAGTCTCCGTCCTGGGAGATACACAAAAGCTGTTTGGACATGGTCCTGAGCTACCAGCTCTAGGTAGCCATGCTTGAGCAGGAGCATTAGACCAGGTGACATCCAGAGGTCCCTTCCAACATCAGCCATTCTGTGATTCAGTGACACTCGTGTAAATTTTCGCTATACTGTGTGTATGTTTTATACATTTGTATTCGGTATGTTGTATAATGTTTCATTAAAGCAGCTGATGAGGTAGTCATCTTAATAATCATTTTAATCATCATAATCTTTTTTAACAGATGTAACAATTACAGATCAGTATGGAAATCAGGTTCAGACAATGACATCTGCATGTGTAAATTCCCTTGGAGTTTCTGGGCCTGGACTTGACAAATCAAATTTGAAAATAACTTGGCAGGTATTTATAAGATGTCATATACTTTATTCCTCTGTGGCCTTTGTGTAGTAATTGTCTTAATTCTGTCACATAGAATTGAACCAAAACTTTGTAATGGTAGTCAAATTAAACACTAATTGGTGGTTTTGGCAGTGTTCGGTTGATGGTTGGACTTCATGATCTTAAAGGTCTCTTCCAACCTGGACAATTCTATGACTCTATGATTAAGATAGAGACTTAAAATGTAATATCATATAATCCTGTTTTAAAGAGTACAGCAGCATCTGTTAAAAACCTTGTTACTGCTGCAGCAATTTACAGGCTGGTTCACTTTATCTTTGTCAGGTTCCTTTGATTCTAGTCCATTTTTCTATATCTTTTCTTCTGTGTTTGTTTATGATGGTACATTTGCTTTTATGGTTGTTTGAAGAACCTTGTAGAACAGACTACGGATATTGTCTGCTAGAGTTTAATTTAAAATGTGTTGTATACCTTTTAAAATAAATTGTATGTAACTCTTGTACATTGAAAAGCAGGTTCCTGAGAAATGCTTCCGTTTGAAATTGATCACTTCTTACAGAAGACGACCATTTAAATTTAACAACAGGATTAGAACTTGTAGTTTAATTTTTAGCCCACTGTCTCACAGTAAAACCAGAAATAGTTTTTACTATTTACTATTTTTTACTATTTCTAGCAGGCATAAGTATTAAAATAGCATAGTGAAAAAAAATGAATAAATTATGCTTCCCTTTTTTTGTTCCTGATAAAATCTTTTTATTTCTCAATAGGAAAGTACTCTAACAATGAGAGTGAAAGGTATTCGGTTTAAACCATGTTTACTTGGAACCAAAGAATTGTGCTTTGCTTGGCGTGAATTTTCTGACTTTCTGAGAGTAAATTTAATTGCGGGATCCCCTGCTAAATTGCAGTTTGTGGACTGGCCAGAGTTAGAAACGGTAAGTTGAACAGTTTTTGTTTGGAAAAAAATGACGGGGCCACTAGTCAGCAAGTCTTTTATTTCTAGAGCTTTTTGGAGCACAGGATTCACAAGATGAAACCCCTGATTTCTTAGTGTTGATACTTGTAAAAATTGTCAGAATACGACAGCTCTAGAGACATATTTTTTTTTATTCTGTACAGGATAACATAACACAAGCAAAACTAAGTAAGTATTTTGCGACTTAATTATATAGACATGTTTTAATGTCTGTAGATGTGAAGCATTTTTCATGCAACAGCTAGCTACATTAGTTTTTTTAATGTAAACTTATTTTGGAGTAATCTAATTAATGTTGTGTTTACAACACCTTATTTCTTAATATCTCTTAAACTGTTTATTCTGTTCCATTTGCCCTTCTATAGATGTATCTTTATTTTCTTTGGTGCAGCAGTTTTACTGTGGGTTGGTTCCGAACACCCATCTTCCACTGCTGTTTGTCAGCTGTCCTTAGTGGTAGAAATAGTTGGCAGCTCCAACTCTCCTTATCTGTTCTTGGGGTTTTTTGAGGTTTAGGATGTAGGAAGGCAGTCCCAAATTTACTTAAGTTTACAAATGTTTGCAGTCACAAAGTGGGGGGGAGAGTACAGTATTTATATCAAATTAAAAGGATGGAGATTTTTGGTACCATCCATTTATTTGCTGCTTTGGGTTTTGTTTTTTATGTTTACTTTGGCTATTCAAGTGATGGCAGAAGAAAGCAAAATAGGAGAATGGAAGTAGGTAGAAGAAAGAAGGGATCTCTGAGTAGAGAACAGGCTTAAAGACTGGCGTATTGGGAAAATGGAGAAGGAAGTTATTGAAAGAAAAAAGTGAAACAAAAGGTTCAGGGAGTATCATAATCATTTCACTCTCTAGAAAGCTGTCAAGGTATTATCAGAAAGTAAAAGTTTTAGGCCATTTGCTCTTTCTACAACAAGGAAACTATTTGATAAGCCTCTTCAGAAAAATGTCTTTCCTTTTATTCACATCAACACAAGTAACACATGCAATTCAATTCAGGTAGTGCATTTTATAATGACAAGAGAATGTAAATGGGGAAACTCTAGAAATACCTTCCTGGAGTTCTACAATTCTGTCATGGTCTAGCTGTTATGAGAGACAAATAGTATGGAAAAGGCAGACATTATTGCTCTGGGGATTCCTGACCTGCTATGAATGTTTGATATACCTAGAACAGAATAGTATAATGCGTTTGTATCTCTTCCAGCCTGTTGCAGTGATTAATGGTAGAGAATTGCAAAAGCCCCTTATTGTTCAGCTGTGTGATCAATGGGGCAATCCATCTCCTGAACCTAATGTCAAAATCAGCCTTACAAAGAGTAACAACTTAAAGGTAAGCATAGACCTTATCATATGATTATTTTTTTACATGAATTTCTCTTGTCATGTCTACATTATTTTCTTCATTTTCAAGACATTTTTGAAAAAAACTGAATAAAATATTGTAAGGGCACAGAATAACGAATAATTAATACACAAAGAATAATTAATGTCATATTATAGTAGTGTCAATGAGTAATGTAAACAGTTCCCAGGGTGTATTGCTCTGCTCCCGTTCACTGTAACAGTCACAAGTATAACAAAATTCTTATGTACAGTGTCCACTTGTAATTAGTATACATTCTGGACCTTCTACTGAACCTCTTTCCAAATTTTGAATGCACACCACCCCACTTCATCCTTATCTGAGGTAATTTAATCAGTAACATTAATGATGATATGGTCCAAACTGGCACCAAATCATTTTTATCTGGTGGGTCTTTGATTGTAGTTCCTGAATATGAGACTTATGGTCTGTATGTAAAGCTAGTCAGCAGGGTTTACTTCCTACTTGATTAACCCTCTGAAAAGCATTGGTGGTATAAACCAAATTAAAACAATGACAATGCAAATCTAACCCAAAGTTAAGTGGTTACTGTCTTTTTCATGGGTGAGGTACAGGTGTCATGATCTGCGCATTGGCTTTATATGAAGAAAGGAGTTTGACAGACTACTCCATTCATTAAAATTTTGGTTCTTATGACTCAAAAAAAAAAGTCAACTGTCAAACATTCCTAAGTTATGGTGCAGAGACATTTATATTGAATGTCTACATTATCAATTCAGGATATTTTCATCCACCTCTGGACATGACATTTTTTTCATGCAGGGCTGATTTTGTTTCCTTTTTGTTCCTGCTTGCCATGTATTTGTGTCCCTCAGTTCTCTCAGAACAAACAGCAGCCAAGAACTTTCTCTTGCTCACCCCTCAAGAATTGTGTCACAGCCTCACCTTTCCCCCAACTTAACTATGCTACTATTACTTATTTTTATTGGATTTTTTTTTAAGGAAATTTCTTTGTATCTTGATCATTTTTCTTTTGGCTCTTTGGAATCTCTTGACATAGACGCCTGCCTTGTAGTTCGGGATTTTTTTTGTTTGCCCCAACTACTGCCTTTATGATGGCAGCTGCAACTCCTCAGCGCTTCTAGTTATGTTGTTCTTGAGAGGACATACCACCTTGATAGTAACGCTGTCTGGTTTTGTTGCCTGATCAAAGAGATGTTGTGGTGGCATGCTGTGTCTTTTCAGACATTATGCCTTCCTCCAGGGCCAGCATGTCTTAGGATGTCTGCATGTTCTTTATGCAAGTGGGATGTGTGCAGGAGAAAGCGTTCTGGAAGCCAAGGAGGATCATTGTTATAATGTGTTTATTACACTGTACTCTCCCAGAGCTTAACACTGGTGTCATTTCTAAGAGTTACTTTCATGCATTAGCAGAGCTACTAACTGCTCTTTGCTGAACAGACATCGGATCAGAATCCATGAGTATCTTGGAGAACCTCTTTAGAGAACTGTCTTGCCTTGACATTTCAAATAAGTTGTGTGTACAGTCTCCCAAAGGAAATCAGAAGCTTCTGGAAACTGAAATTCTCAGATAGGGTGTCTGTCTATATTTTGCATCCTGTCCTCTAGGTCTCCTAAGCCTGCAGCATGGATTTCCTGTACTCCATTCTCTATCTTACAGGTCCAAAACTAAATAAGTATGACTGAACAGAAACACTCTGAGCTCCTATGTGCAGCTCAGTAGTGGAAATGCACAAAGCACTGGTTTCTGTAAAAATAAAAACTTTCCATTCTGTGCTGTACAGTAATTTCAAATACAGACTTATTCTGTTGAGTTGAATATACTCTTCAGAAGACTTTATGTAATATCTTGCATTTTGTAGTATTTCTTATTATATCTTTACAACACTGCGTTCCATTTGTACTGTTAAGATCATAGTTTTTGTCGTTACCTTTCTCTAGTGACACAGTAGGATAAATTCATGCCCCCATAGCTGATCCGTTATGAATAAACTTTCACAATTTTTTTTTTTTTCCGAATGTAGTTTTATTCTTGTAACTTACTGTCATGAGATTTGGGAAAGAAAATAATTTTGGAAGAAGGTTGCCCACTTCAAGTATTCCAAAAACATGGTTTTAGGGACATGATTTAGTGGTAACTTGGCAGTGCTAGGTTAATGGTTGGACTTGATCCTAAAGGTCTTTTCCAACCAAAGAAATTCTGTGATTCTATGATTTTTGTTATTATCCTAAACTACACTGATGAGAAATTATCTATCAATATTAGCACTAGATTAAATGCCATTTCTTACTGTATAGAGATTAGTTCTGGGTTTTCATTAAGTTTTGATAAATAAGGTATCACTTCTCATAACATATTCTCTAGGTTGTCTAGTCTTATGGTTTTGGCACTGGGGCTGGAATGGAGGAAGAAGAAGAAAGACACAGATATTTTAGTTGGTTTTACTCCAGTTGTATAGTTCTTTAATTTTTTGCTACCTGGGAATCTCTGTGCAAACTGGTGAAACACTGTAAAAGGGAGTAAATAGTTTGTAGGAGGTTTTAAAATCTGAAAATATGCTTAGGTTAATATGTACTATGGATGACATGATTGCATCAGTAGCAATTAAAGAAATAACATTAACAAGTATTTGAACATATTAATGAACAAAAATATCCTAGTCCAGATAAAGGGATTTCTTCAAAAAATGACAGAGAAAATTCTGAGACATCTCAATATTGTATTTGTAACAGTGTATCTTTCCCTAATTTAGAGTGCAAGAATACAAAGAAGCTATTGCTCAAATGGAAAGACAGTCTGCAGGCAAATGAGATACATATTTTATTCTAAGTCTTGATACTCCTGTGTCATTGAAATAATTAAAAAGTTCTTTTTTTTGACAGATTGTACCTTCAAACCAGCAACATAAAACAGATGAAAATGGTAGGGCTAACCTGGGAGTTATTAGTATTCATGCACCGAGGTAAGTAATGAAAACTTTATGGAAAAAATATTCCAAAATGTCGCTTGCTAGGTGTATTTAAGTTGTGCATTTCATAAAGTACATACCAAGGATTAATCTAGACCTAAGGTCAGACATTTATTATTTATATGCTGGTGGAAAGCTAGATAGTGATCTTTAAGAAATTAAGTGCTTAACTGAAAAAAAAAAAAATCAGTAGCTGCTTCTTTTGCTCTTCTGAGAAGTTGCTGCTCTAATTTTCTGAATTCTGTTTTTTCTGGTCATGGTAAAACACATCTTATAATTGTCAACCTGTACCTAGTGCAGATGGTTCCATAAACCACTTAAAATGTTTGAAATGTACAGGCTTTGGGTGACACCAGATCCAGACACTATGCTTTCAAAGTAGGAACATGTTTTAAGGGGGGTTGAAACCCCACTTCTCTGGGTGCTAGCCATTATTTTAAAGGATTAGGTAGAGTGTCCAAAATAATTTTATATATATCTTTAATTTTTGTTTCTTATTTACAACAGAACTAATGAAGTCTCATTTTCTCCAGATGTGTGCTGAGGCTTCTGATTCTCCATGTCAGTCACCCTGGCTCCCCTTAAACTCATATTTCCCATCTGACTTTTCAAATTGATTATTTCTATATCTTTCTTGTGTTCACAGTTCTACTACCCACTCCCAGTATCCCTACACTTTCCTTGCAAGATTATGTTCACTTTAGGTAGCTTAGAAGCTAGCAATAAATGCCTGTTCTTAAACTTCTGAAGTATTTCGTGGCAGTTAATATTTTTACATTCATATCTGCAGGATTTGATCCATAGTATTATTTTGCATTTGGAAGAAAATCTATTTTAATTGCTATTGATAGTGTTAGTGTGTTTGTAATGCCTGCATCTTGGTAGAAGGATGATGAATATTAGTTATCAGTGTATTACTGGAGGTTAGAAGCAGGTGTGCTAAGTGGTAATATCCTGCACTTCATAGCATAATCAAAACTCGCTGGGGAATACAGTCTCTATGCAGTTAAATATTACATTCCCAGTTCTGCTAAAAAACTTAAAGTTCAAGTTTTTAAAGTTATTCTATAGGAATGAAGTCATTACCTATTTGTGAGTGGTACGCAGATTCACTCTTTGGAAACTGCCAAAGCACAGTGCTCCTTAGACAGCATTTTAATTAGCTGTATTTGCTTTCTTCCTTTCTGTCTTCTGTAACTTAAAGCTGGAGTTGCTAGTGTCTTATAGACAGGCAATGAAACATGATCAAGCTATGAATATTAAAGGAAAATTAAATTTAATAAGCTAATATCTTAAGAATATCTTAAATTTATTATTTTACTTGTCTCACATTGTGTTAGCACCTCAATTTTTTTCTTCCCATTACTACTTAATAACTTTTGTATTTTCTTTTATCCTGCTTTTATATACATGATTCAGACTTGAAGTGTGTTGTCTTTTCACAAATTGTCTTTTCACCAGAGATATTTTATAACAGTTTTTATGATTTCTATATATTTCAGGGGAGAGCACACTTTACAGCTTAAAGCCTCATACAACAAGACCATGTTAGATTGTCCTACAATCACATTCAATGTCCTGCCTGATCCTGAGAAACCTGTCTGCTTGAACGTTAAATACGACAAAAATGCTTCTTTTCCAGCAGGAGGTACCTTCCCTGGTAAGTATAAGGATTCTATGGTGGAAATCAATAACTCAAGAGCTTTGTAAACATATGAAAAAACTGTTCTGATGATGCTCGTGGTGTATTTTCTTACTTTTTTTTTTTGTCTGTTTTGTCTCAGTTCTTTGTAACAGCCATATCTGAGATGCCTCTGTAACACTTTGAGAGAAAAGATCCGTTCATCATCTTTGGAAAACATTTTAAAAAACCTCATATTTATTTGTTCCAAATTATTGGCTTTGTCTATAAATGGTAAAAATCCAGAATCTCTTTTCTCTCCTTAGTGAAATACCATATTTCAGTTTTTGATCTTCCCAGAAGATGATCTGAGCTAGTACATGCATGTTTTCCCTCATCTCATTTTCTGTGGAATAGTAACAAAGGAGATAGCTGTGAAATTATAGGCCAACTGTCAGCCAAGAAGAGCCAAAAAGTGGTCAGAAGTATGCCAGGGACAGTAAAAAACATTCTTTCTTGCGGTATTCTCTCAAAAAAAGGATGATTTTTGCTTTCTAAATCAGGCTGCTGAGTCATAAAAGAAACACACCTCCTGTCTTATATCCCAGTAGTGTTCACAATAAGCAAAGCAGAAAAAGAAGACCGAGTTATGAACATGAGGAAACATCTTTTGCTAAAAGCGAAACAGATTTGAAAACTCTGCTTTTTGCTGTAAGGAAATTTTAGCATGAATAAGAGACCTATTTTAACTAATTCCATTATTTCAGGAAGTCTTGTTTACAATAACCATGGTTCTTGAATTTGCCAGTGAAGTATACAAATTTACTAGCCTTTCTTCCCAAAAATTTTTGTCTTTAATTTGCAGTAACACAATTTGCACTAAGGGACAGTGATACAAGATATCCTTTAGAAAGCTGAAGTTCTGTCTAAATAGGTTAAATAGAAAGCTAATAGATTCTGTCACTTTAAATGTAATACCGTAATAAGGAAGGCAAAAGAAATATGTCTGTAACAATTTATTGAAATTAAAAAACAAAAAACATTTGAGACTTGGGAAGCATGCTGTACTTGTCAGTGGTACCTGTGAAGGAGAGTCAAGTAGTTTCAAAACTAATTTGTTTTCCCGTTTGATCTCATCCTTGTTTTTTTAAAAAGATAATTAAAAAATCACATTTGAATATTCAGTAGATGACGTTTAGACGTATTTGATAAAGTAAATACTAACAATTTTCCTATACTGAATAGTATTCACTTAAGAATTATAAATTAATTTAGGCATGAAGTTACTAAGTTACTAACTCTGAGGTGCTAATCTTACGTAATTTGACCTTTATTTGAAAGAAGTAAATTAAAGTGGCAAATCTGATGCAGTTTTCAAAAAGTTTCAGGAGAGGTCAGGGAAACTTTTGATCAGTAGGTATGTTTTCAGTACTGGGCAGTTGTTGGAAGGTTTATAAAGATTTTAGTTAAGTCGGTTCATGGATGAATGTGGGAATGGGAGCAGGTTGGGAACTACATGACTTTTGTACAGGAAAGTGGTGCCTTACAAATGTGTTTGAAGGAGTTGACAACTGTGTGAATGTGAGTGATCCTGCTGAGATAGAGTACTTGGTGTCTTAGAGAGCTTTCGGCAAGTTCCTTAACCAATGTTACAGGACACTGTCCTTCCTATACTTCAGTCTTTCCCATGCCTTTAGGTGGACTTAACACAAAAAGAAGAGGGAGATCTGGATTTTCTGTCCTTGAAGGAAGAATCAGCTTCTTAATGAGCTAATGATTGTTCTTTCCTGAGAGCAAGAAGTCTGGCCTGCTATTTTGTTAAGAATGATAATCTGGGAAACTCAAGGGTTTTTTTTAAAGCAATCACTGGGTAAATTAGGTGTGTTTTTTCTAAGGATTGTTACCTAGTCTAATTACAGGGCTAGGGAAAGAACGTTTTCCATATCCAGTTTAAATTTTTTTGTTGTTTGGGTTCTGTTTGGAATGTGAGTTCTGTGTGTTTTTCCTCTAGGTACGAGGGAGAAACAGAAATGCATGGAGTTTGGTCTTCTTAATTGTGAATAAAAATAAACTTGAAAAAATGCTGTTTTTCATTCTATAGATTTTATGGTTAGTGTTCTTTCTGAAGATGACAACATTATTAAAAATATTAATCCAGCACGGATTTCCATGAAAATGTGGGAAGGACAGAGCAGCGGAACTGGGACATCAATTGATGTAAGTTATCAAAATGCGTTTTCAAAATGGGTATGACTACGTTTTGCATTAGAAACTTTCCTTCATTTAACTTATTATTTAACAATATCCTGTTCTAGATTTTAAATAACAAGTATTACATATCAATAGTATTTATCAACATCTGTCCTGTTACAAGTTATTGGACTATTCAAATGTCAAGATCATAGTAAGGACAAAAGTGTTACTGCTCTGTAGAAGCTAACTAATAAATAGCAGCAAGACTATTAAAAGTTGCCACCCTGAAATTTGCAAAGAAAAGACTCCAAGAATTAAGGATAAATTACAGATTGTCTCACTGAATTACTGTATGCTGTTGCTATTGCAAGTCATTAAGACTTCATAGCATTTTGCAAGTAAGGTACTTTAACTTTCAGTATACTGCTTACATTATTTGCATCTGTCTTTTCAGGTTACAACATTTAGCTGTTGTAAAGTGAAGGATGACAAGGAAGATGGCTTCTTTTACTTCAGGTATAGGAGCATTTGTTTCATAGTTAACAATGCAACTCGCTGTAGAATATACATAGTTTGAAATAGAAACGAGGTTTAGATTTTGATAATAGCAATCTGTATAGAATTAGTATGACACAGTGCTACAAAATGGTAAAAGATAATAGAAAGATACAATGAACATGAGGATTGAATTCTTCCCTAGACATATTTTGTATTTGCTTAGTCTGAGTAGAGAAGAAAGGAGACTAAGATAATATATTAGAATACATGATGAGTAGTGCTAGCAATGAAGACACTACATCATCTGCTTGTCACTTGTCTAGTAACATTTCTTAGTTCTTTCTATGGCGTTCAGCTGCTTTAGAATTGCAGGCTGGACAAAGTGAACTTAAACTCCGATTTAATACCTTCTGTAGTGTGTCATAACACTAAACCATGATTTTGGCCCTGTCAGTTTAGTGGTCTTTCCTTGGATTACTTATTCAGAGATGGTGTTTCAAATGACAGAAGCAGAACTATAGCACATGATAAGCTGGTGCCCGACTGCCACATTCTTTCTGCATCTATTCCTGCCAGGCATGCTATGGGATCAACTAAACAATTGTGGCACTGGCTATTGAGTCAAGCTCCTGCCTTCTAGGAGCACGTCCTTCTCCTTTTGGAAAAGCGGAATTTAGGATCACCTTAATGCAGCACATACCACTGTTGCAGAGCTGGTTCTGGTTCCTGCATCAGAGGAACAGAGGCTGCTGCAGCTCAGCTATGTCAGGATTCCAGGAGCATCTGAGTAGCAGTACTTTAAGATGTGATACGTTTCCTAACCTGCCTCTCAGCTGTGGCTCTCCTGCCTTTTGAGGTGCATAACAGAAGTCAGGAAGCCAGGCATCCAATTTGTAATCCCTGGGAATCTATGTACCTTCAAGACCTTGATGTAGCATTAAGGCTTCAACACTTTTTTTTCTGGGGAGAAAGTTAGATGAGGCTCAAATGCAGGGTTCTGACCCAGCTTGATATGCAATGCAAATATACCTCCATCTGTAATTCCCTCTCTCATATCCAGGTAAGAAACTATCCCATCTGGGAAAGCAGTTGATATGACCTTTGTTTATTCAGGCTTTTTAGCTTCTCAGATGGTGTAGAACAACATGATGTATTTTTATCTGAAAACCTTTTCATTTAAGAGATTGCAACTAATTCAAAAAGCTATTGAAGCATGGCATTTTGTATCATTACCAAAATCTGTCTTTAACCTTAAAGGACTCAAGGTTCCAAAGCCTTCTAAGGATTAGTTTGGCAGCTATAGCAAAAGAAGGCTCCCAAATAAGGGTACAGTTTTGCTTTTAACACAGCAGAGTTTCTGTGTCGCTAGTCCAAGGTAACAGAATGAACTTCTCCAGAAACCAAGGATCACTGCAGACTTGCACCAAGTATAAGGTGCATTTCTATGACCTTTTTCTTTCTGAGAAGCTCTTATTTATAGGTGTAGTTAAAACAGAACTCCCTAAAGCGTTATCAAAACAAGGCACTCTGCATCATGTATTTGTACCTCCAGAAAAAGAAAATGAGAATGCATGTGCCAATGTGTAGCCATGCTAATAAATGTTCTCCTGTGAAAAGCCCGATGGTCATCAGTGTGATATAAATTAATCTATATAGAGTTGAATATGGAATTATTAAAATCTTTACATTAGTACTTGTAGGACTAGTCCACAAATGTCCAGAATTAAAATTCCCAACCTTTTTGAAAAAATTGGAAGAGCAGACAGTAGTTAGAGACTACAATTAGCAGCCCTTGTAAGGCCTTCCAGTTGCTGTGGCAGCACTGTCTGCCACCTGGTTCCTCTCAAGTTTCCCTGTCCTTGGCACAGTCATGGATGGTTTTCATCTATTTAACACCAATCAGTAACATGGATGCTGTTACTCAGTCTTACAGCTTTCATAACAACTGTGCGATTTCTTCTTTTTCTAAAGCATGTGTCTAGTTAGATGGTGTTCAGCCATGAGATCCTTAGCGGATTACTTACAACTCAGTTTTTTTAATGCATCCTGATAAGGCAGATGCTACTTTCAATCTTAACCTAGACAAAATGCAGAAAAAAAGGTGGAATTGTTTCTTCTCTATATGAAATACAAAAAGGAAAAGTCGTGGCCCATTCTAGAAATAGGTAAAGCTTTGTGATTTTGTTTTTTACAAGTTAAGCATTCCAGGGAATCTTGCATCTTACTACTTCCCAAACAAGATAAGAGGAAAGAAACTGCTTAATGTTATTGACAAAATGGATAAAATGCTGTATGTTGAAAATAAAAATCTCATTAACCAATTCAAGATTGCCAGAAGTCATCCTCTTGGAATAATGTCTGAATCTTGGTTAGAGACTGTTTGCATCTCCTCAAAAGTTTCCAAGTGTTCAGAAGTCACTGCCATCTCTTGTTAAACACTGCAGCAGTCTTCTGGATGCTGTGTGGCCGTCTTTGCTAGGTGAAGTTCTGTTTATAGCAGCAGAAGTGCAGGCATCTGTCTTCCTTTCATATTTTGATGTTGGGAGTTCTTTGCCAGTATGTAATACTGTAAGGTAGAATGAAAACTCTTGGACACTGGTCCAAGTTCCCAACTTTGTACACTTTCTGAGTAAGAGAAGGAACTGGCTATCCAGATTTTATGTAAATTCAAGCCAAAATATTAAATCTGGAGATATTTTGTTATTGTTGCAGATCTCAAAATCTCTATGCTCTCTTTCAGTAGCTTTATGAAACTTCATTGAATTGAAAGTGAAATGCGTTAGACTTGCAGATTTCTGAATAATAGTGCCACAACAAACTTCCTGTCAGCTAGAGAGACAGACTCTTGGAGGAGACTTCCCTCATCCAAGATTCCAAAGGTCTTATTCTAGTTCTTGAGAAACTTTCATGACGTTCTTGCTGAAGGAGTAGTATTATGGAGGAGTACTAAAATATGTCATGCCTTAACAGGACTCTCTAAAGTTTGGAGGACTACTCAGAATTTTAATTGCTTGCACACTTGTATACTTACATCCTTGTCACTTCAATATTGACTCACTTTTGCTTGGGTTTTGTTTTTGATTGATTTAGGGATAAAGTGGTTCCAGAGAGAGTGGGAACTTACAGTATCCAGTTTGCCTTTGCAATGGATAAGACAAATATGCTCACCAGTGACCAGGTTTGAATCTATAATTACATGTAGCTGGGAACATGTAATACAGAATCATCTGAGAGAAATATTATTATGTGTTGTAGATTCAGAATGCAAATACTTTCACTTACAAGCTTTGCAAAAAATTGTATTTTTATTTTTGATAGTTACTAATTTCAAACTGTTGATTATCAAAATATGTTTTCATTGGCTTTTATAAGTAAGCAGAAATTTTGTGGAGTAACAGAGCTGCATAATTTGCAACCTAGTAGTTCTATGGTCATGCTAATTTCTTTCAAGATTGCCAGCAAATTTCATATGCATTTGCTTCAGTATTTTTTGAGCAACCCATACATTCAGGTGAATTGCAGTGAATTATATGTCTTTATTTTATTTTGTTTTATTTTATTCTTCCTCCTTTTCCTGCTAGATTATAGTTGAAGTTGTACCTAATGATCCTGTACGCTTGTTACCTGATTCTTTACCAGCTACTCCAGCAGTTTCCAATGTTCGAACTCTTACTAGCCGTACACTGGTCAAGGATTTATATCTCCATATAATGGTAACTATGCTTTAATACAAAATCATAATTAGGGAAATATATTATAAGACTGCTAAAAATGTGTTGAATATTGCTCTAAGGCATTGCTGCTATCTCTTTGCAGATTAACTTCACAAAAAAGATGTAAATGGGTGATTTCCAATATATGACAGGTGCATCTTGTTTTATTTATGTACAGATGACCAAAACTAAATCATGCAATGTCACTTGAAACTCATTTGTTTTATTTATGTACAGATGACCAAAACTAAAACATGCAATGTCACTTGAAACTCATTTGTTGTTGCCACAGGAAAAAAAACATTTCAAGAATAGATTTAGTGGGAAGACACTTACATATACAACAGATGTTTCTCTCCATGTTTTTTCTTCCAGGAGACAGTTTCTCTTAGAAATCTTGTGTTACAAAATATAAGCTTTCCTGAACTTTGAATGTTCACAGGGATACAGGGAGCTCACTCACCAGTTAGTGCCATGGGCAAAACAGACTTGACTTGTGGAAAATTAATTTAATTTATCACCACTTAAAATAGATTTGAGTAGTGAGAAACAAAGACCAAAAAAGTAAAGCAACACCTTCTGCCCCACCCTTTCCCAGGCTGAGCATTGCTCCTGACTCCTCTACCTCTCCCCACGTGGTGCAGGGGGATGGAGAATGGGGGTCATGGTCAGTCCATGACAGCTCCTCTCTGCCACTCCTTCCTCCTCAGGGTTTCCTTGCTCTCATGGGGGCCCTTGTGTGGGCTGCATCCCTTCTTGAACTGCTCCAGCATGAGGGGCCCTCCACAGGCTGCCATGTGGATACCTGCTCCACCATGGTCCTTCATGGGCTGCGGGAAATACCTGTTCCACTGTGGTCTCCCCACGGGCTGCAGGGGAATCTTTACTCTGGCACCTGGAGCACCTCCTTCAGCTCTTCTTCTCTCACCTTGGTGTTCCCTCTGCTGTTTATCTTCTTTCTGCCCCCCTCCCTTTCCTCTGCCTGTGCCTTTTTGCCTTTTCCTAAATACGTTTTCCCCGAGGCACCCCCATTTTGGCTGCTGGGCCCAGCCGTGCCCTGCGGTGGGTCAGTTGGAGACAGCTGGCACCAGCCGTGTCCAGCACAGGGCAAGCCTGGCCTTTCCTCACAGAGGTCCCTGCAGTCCCTGCTGCCAGCACCTTGCCATGCAAACCCAGTTCAGTATATAAATGGACTACTTATTTTGTTTCGTGTTCCAAACTAACCTTTTTTTTTTCTTTTGTTTTTTACTTCCAGGATGAGTACAACAACCACACTGGAACTGATCTAGTTGGCAGAATAATAGCAAAAATTAAGAGCCCCTATGAAGATGAAGATATAGAGATCCCACAGTTTCAGGGGAAAGTCAGTACAGTTGAGTTTCCATTTGACAGAGGAGCAGCTGAAATTGTAAGTGTGACTGAAATACACGGTTGGCTCCACGAGCAACTGATCTAATAAGGTCTATTTTCTACAGTTTCAAAGTTGATCTTACACCTCGTTGTGTTTTGTGGAGGGTTAGTGTGTATCGTAACACTCCCTCAGTGATGACTAGAAAAATCATTTCTTCTCTGTTTGGTTGCTGATTTTTAGAAAACCTGAAGGAAAGACATTCTTTAAACTAGTTATCCTTGCCAAGCGAGGGAAGTTTGTAACTACATTCAGAAACTTGCTTAGGGACTGGGACGTACAGGGTGATCCAGGATAAGTCTTTACTTCATTTGAATTTCACATGTAAATAACACTTCACCAATTTTCAGTTAAACCATTAATATTAGCAGTATTTTACATTTTTATTTATAAAATAAAAATTCTACTATCTGGCTGTAATATCATAAGATAATTGAATCTGACCTCTTCATATATATATGTCATTAAATTTTACCAGGTTCTCTTTACATTTTGTCAAGTTAGCTGAGCTAACTTTATAGAAAGGCATTCTGTCGTCATTTGAAGAACTAAAGATAAAACTACCACTTCTCTTTACACTTCATTTAATTAGTCGTTAGTGCCATTAACTGTTAAAAATCCTTGCCTTATTTCAGTTTGAATCTCTGGCTGTAGCATCATGCGTACCTCTAAAAGTACTGCATATGGTAGTCACCTCATCACAATCACTTTTTCTTCAACAAATACAGATTGAATTTTTAAAATCTGTGAGCTCCAGTTGTAACAGTTGTTACAAAGTATACTATAAAAGACACAAGTTAAAACATGCACATTCACAAAACCAGAAACTGTTCAAAACACCCCAGAAAAACCCCAGCTGAGTGTAGAGCCACATATTTGTTCCAAGTGGAATGGTCACAATATCGTAATAGCTCTCTTAAAAGTCTACAGAGAACTTCAGTCAATAGGACTATTCACATGGTGAAATAGGTATATATAGATATTTTTTTTTTTTAAGTTGCTGAAGTATTGTATAAGAACTGCAGAGCAAAAGCATACCCCTACTTCATTTGGTTCCTCTGGATGGCACATGTTTTACTAGCCTGAAATCTATGGAAATCCTCGCACAGTTAGAAGGAGGATCCAACTTTTTAAAGACGTTTTCTCAGGCACCTTTTCTACCTCATTCATTGGAAGCGGCTTCCCAGCAAACCAGCACCAGTGTGTGCCAGGTGGAGGCAGATGCTACCTTAGCAACAAATAGAAAATCTCCCAGTGCATCTTGGAAATCGCCACAATAAGACCCCAGTAGAATCACTAAAATCTACAGATCCTACATTCAAACTTCCTTGTAATATATTTTATTCAGTACATCAACTGCTTTTACGGAACTATATAGCTGATACTTCATAACACAGCATAAATAATTCCCTGTCGATAACTTTTCACTGAGCAATCTGTCAAACTCCAGTCTACTCTGATCAGTAAGTAAAAGTGACAAAATACATACGAAAAGCAAGCTAGAAAAATAAAATGCATAGACTGAATAGAGATATCAGATAAAATTACTATACTGATTGATTTATGGTGCACTCTGAGTTTCTCTTGTTCCCCAACCATGTTTCAGGAGTAACAAATTAATTGGTTTGTGAACACATTTTTCTCAGGCAAGCGGGGTGGGAAAAAATGCAAAAGTATAGGTAAGAGGTCAGCTATAACTGCTGGTCTAATGAAATAGTGCTTTTCTCCACAAATCTTATGTTTACACCTGTGGTAGAAATTTGAACAGATGTTTAAAACTTCATACTGTTGAGGGGAGTAATAACCCCATAGAATGGACTCTGAAAGTTCAAATAAAATTACTGGATAATTTCTCAGACTCCTCACCAATGCAGAAGTAACAATATTTTCATTTCCGTGTTCACGTAACCTACTGTTGAGCCATTGTGACCTTAATGCTCCAGTCTTGCTTCAGTGACTAAGCTAGCAACCTACGTAACCGGGAGTGGGGGGAGGTAGGGGGAGGCACGTTTGAGGATTTTTTTCTTTGGATTGTTTTGGCTTTTTTTAAGCAGAAGCTTTTTCTTTCTACTATTCCTGGTTTGTTGGGAAGCAGGGCAGGGTTGCGTTCTTCTGCTTTCTCATTAGTGTGAACTGATGAGATCCTACTGCTTTTGACAGTAACTTCTGTTCCTTAGTCTTCCTTAGGGAGTAATTTCATTTCCATAAATCCCATATCTCTTCCTCTCTTCGGGCAGTTTTCAGTTGTTTAGTTTATACTGACTTCTCTGACTTCAGACAACTGACAAAACTCACTTGGGAAGGATTTGTTAATTGTGATGCAAAATACTTTTTGTGTGGCTCCCTAATGGGGAGGGGACAAGCTAGAGTTTTTTTCAAATATCTTGAAATTGTTCCATCTTGTTTGTAAATATAATCATGTGCAATTAGCATCAATGTAATGAAACTGATAGATAATATGACATGTTTACCCTTACACAGATGTTCAGGAATACACTTGTTTAATGAAGAAAAATGTTTAGATTTTTATTAGTGTAAACTTCCTAAGGAAAAGATATTTCCACTACAGATTTCTCCTGATTAAATATGTAGCTGCAATATTTTTGAAACCCGTGAAGACTATCTTTGAAGGTTATATATCTATCTCTTCTTTTAGGCTGCAACCACCTCTCTCTTGATTTGGCCAGTTGAGTAGCAATTTCTACATGTTAAAGGTGGAAACAGTATGAGTTTTATTATAAGCATTATTCATTTTATGCATGATACCTTTCCCAAAGTAACAGCACATTTAGATATTACCTATACTAATTTTATTTCTGTTAACCATTCTTTATGGTTTTATATGACTTCCTGTGTTTGTGAAGAAAGGTGAAGGATTTAGTTTTTCTTTTCAATAAGGAATTAATAACAAACGGAATGTTCATGTTAGTGTTTGGATATATATTGTTCATTCATTTGGGACCTGCTGTCTAATTCCATGGTAACAGCAGTAACTTTAACTCAGCACTGGGAATAGTTTGGTTTTCCTTCTCTGTGTTTATGCATTGAGTCTTTCTTTTTAATGTTCCGTTTGCATTTGCTCACGTGCTGAATGAAGTATATCCAAGGAAATTTTGCTTTTGGGGACAGTGCAGATAATATTTTTTTCTAAGCATTTGTCTCTTAAATAAAATATAAAGCCAAAAATAATAAGATTCTTTAAACAGGTAAAATGACAATCTTAATTCTTAAATAATTGAATAGTTATTGCTAAATGTTTGTATTTTACTTCTTTTTATTAGGTATAAAAGGCATTTCCAAGTCAATACTTAAAACTATAGTAATATTGAATAGACATCGTGTATTAGGTAACTTTACAAGATTTAGTATTGTTGAATTTATTTTGTGTTGTTACCTCAAGTGTGAACATAAACTTATGTTTGTTTGTTTGATTAGAATCTAGTGCTGGCTGAAAACAGTCCTGGAAGAGATAGCACTGAATATATTCTTGTATTTGAGCCAGATCTGCCAGCTTTGAAAAAACCTTTGGAACCATACCGTCTGTCATTTATGTTTTACAATGGTATGTTTCAATTACTCTAAAATGCTTGCTTTTCTTTAGAATCAGCTATTTTTAGGTCCATAAAATTTCTTCAGAATTGTGTAATACTTGAATAGATCTTTTGCTGATGTTTAAGCCAACTAAGCATGTTGTATTTATTTCTGTAGATTTCAAGAAGCAGCAACAGATGGCAACACTTACAAAGGAGAGAGACCAATTATCTCAGTCCATAGGTGTTTACAGAAATTGGTTTGATACTACTAATCAGCTTGTAAATGAAATGAAATGTAAGTGTGATCAAATATATAAATGCATTTCCTGGGAATTAACTTTTTTTTTTTTTTCCTTCAATAATTTTGAGAATATAGAGAGGGAGAAAAATTGATATTGAAATCATGAGGAACAGTAATTAGAGGGGAGAGGAAGGGAGCATATCTTTGCCTTAGCAGGAAAGCATCTAGGTATTTGGATGAACTCACCTAAAAAGACTCTTGATTTGAGGTAGGATGTCTTATGTCAGAACTGTCAAAAGGAGGAATAAAGCATTGAAGTTGGTGGTCTGATTCTTTTTTTCCATGACTGCCCTGCACTCCGTTCTTTGCAATAGATGTGTGAATGCTCATCCATCTGGAAATTCAACAGTTGCCTAAAAGCAATTCTAGAGAATGAACTACAGATAATCCTCTTTCCAAAAGCAATTCTAGGGAATGAACTACAGATAATCCTCTTTCCAAAAGTTAGTCTTATGTTTTCAAAATGTTGCTTTCTCCACACGTACATTTGACCCTATGTACGTTATTCAAAAGTATTGTGTAGCTATTCATTGTTTATCTCTCTGTTCTTCAGCAAATGTAATCCTTTATAAGGTCCGTTAAACAGCAGAGTAGTGTGAGGACAGTTGTTTATGGGAATGGGGAGAGAAGAAGGAAATTATTTCTTTGCATTGTTTTTGTATTTGCATTATCCCATCTGTTGATCAGAAGATTTCTTTTAACAGATGCATTTTGAATTTTTATTTTAAGTAATCACTAAATGTAAATAAAGCATGCTGGAATTAGAAGATGCTGTTTCTTGCAATTATAGTTCAGGGCTATGTTTCTGTTATTTGCTCACTGCATGTTTCTATCATGGATGCAAATTCCTGAATTCCAATGTGAAACACAGGAAGTCTTGTTTCATATTTACAGATTTTTGCAAATCTCTAGAGAGTGAGTTAGAGCACAACGTTATACTTTATGCTTAAATAATATTTCCAAATATAAACGTGTTTGAATAGAGAGAGTGGGAAGCAATTCACCTGTTTACTCATTTGTTTTCAAAATTGCTTCAGTTCAGACATGACAGTTGAGGAAATAGTGTCCAGAAACTGGTGTCCCATATAAAAGACAAAAGAGGGTAGTGTCAGCTACCTCTCTTCCTTTCCCTCTTGCCAATTTGCCTGTTGGAGAACCATTTGGAAAGATAATTGAGGATGAAAAGAAAAAAGAGCTTACATTATTGTCAGACTGATCTAGGGACTAGCCCCGTTGCTTCCTGAAGCTGAAAGAGGTGGCAGCCGCTGAAATTGCTTAGAAGCTGGACAAATCACAAGATCTTTGTGGAAAAATCCTTATATTCTGTGCTGAAATTGAAAAGTAGATACCAACACTGTGGGTGGCATAATTCTGAAAAGTTGTAAGAAATTTTGTAATAAATGTTCTGTTGCTTTCTTGTATTTCCTTACTTTCTGATGGTTTTATTGGTTTCAGGTCAGGTTAAAGAAGCTGAAACAAGAGAAACTCATCTGAAGAACGAACTGAAAAAACACCAAATTGAAATACCACAGATAAACAAAGTATGTTTTATTCCTTACTAAGCTCCCTAGCATCTTAAAAATAAATCTAATCTTAATATGAAATTGATAAAATTATATAACATTATTGAATCACACTGGTATATGTTCAGAGGGCTGGAGCACCTCTGCTATGAAGACTGGCTGAGACAGTTGGGATTGTTCAGCCTGGAGAAGAGAAGGCTCCAGGGAGACCTTATAACAGCCTTCCAGTACCTGAAGGGGGCCTATAGGAGAGATGGGGAGGGACTCTTTATCAGGGAATGTAGTGACAGGACAAAGGGTAATGGTTTTAAATTGAAAGAGGGGAGATTTAGATTAGATACCAGTAAGAAATTCTTCACTGTGAGGGTGGTGAGGCACTGGAACAGGTTGCCTAGAGATGTTGTGGATGCCCCATCCCTGGAAGTGTTCAAGGCCAGGCTGGATGGGGCTTTGAGCAACCTGCTCTAGTGGGAGGTGTCCCTGCCCATGGCAGGGGGGTTGGAACTCAATGATCTTTAAGGTCCCTTCCAACTCTAACCATTCTATGATTCTATATACACAAGCACCTGTTACTGAAATCCTGAAAATTTAAACCATGAGGAAAATTATTTGTGTATCAATGCCAAACTTAATTTTTTTTCTTTTTTTTTTTTTTTACTGTTCTGATGGTATGACTATCTCCTAAAGAAACTGCTAGAGAAATAATAATAGGCAGGCTGATCAATATACACTGGATATATTCTGGCATAAGTGGACCAAAGGTCCAAAGGTAAATTCTCTTTTCAGAGAATTAGAGAATTTCATAGATTACTACCAAAATTGTTACAGAAGTAAGTTTGGAAGATTCAGAGCAATGTACCCCATTGCTAATTTCCAATAAAGATCCAGTTATATTTTAAAGAAACATTTTAAAGAAAATTTTCAAACTACAAACATTTTTGGGGGAAAAAAAAAGGAAATTATCAGCTATCTTTAAATCAAATAAAAACAAGTGTTACCATCATTAATCACGAATCAGAGGAATTAAATTATACTCTTTCTGCAATCATGATATCCAAGTTTCCCCTGCTGGCAAAAGTTTTCTGGCCTGGACACAGTCCCCTTCTGAATTGGTACCTTTTTGTACATTTCTGGTTGCCTTTTCCTACTGATTTAAACTTTCCTTAGCTTTGGATTTAATCAAGCTCTGGTAGTTCTTTGCAAAAAGCTCCCTAAAAGTCTTTTAAAAAAAAAGCTCATGGTCACAATTGCAGTGCGCCTCCTTTTGTGCTCCTCTGAGATTATATGCAGTCGTCCCCTATATATTAAGTCTGCTTCAGATTATTGAATGTTTTTTGTTAGGAACTTTATTGACAACAGGTAAAGTATCTACTTCTAGAGCCTGGCCTAATGATATATGCTTGCTAACTTTAAATTTTGATTCTCAGCTTCAGTTTGTGGATTCTCTTATAAAACAAAAGATGCTGGATCAAGAAGGAGTAATGAAAAAGCCAAGGCGAACTTGTACCCTCCCAAACTATCCAAAAGGCAACCAGGATATTCTAGGCAAGGTGAGTTTTCTCTCAGAGCCTTCAAATGAGTTCTGTTGGTTCCAGGAAGTGGTAGTGATGAAAAATTAGCCAACTGAATATTCAAGTAGTTTTTGAGAAGGGTTAAAAAGAAGATAGCATTTTCAACCCATCAGATAACCAGCTCTTCTAAGAGACCCATCAACAGAGGAATTAAATGTCTGATTAAAGTTGCAGGATGATTGTGATTAATATAAATTGGGGAGGTGGTCTTGGCTTCTATGTTGACTGTTGTAACTTCTATGGTACAGATTGCACATTTAGCACAAATTGAGGATAACGAAGCAGCAAAAGTTATCTCTTGGCATTTGGCAAGCGACATGGACTGTGTGGTCACACTGACTACTGAAGCCGCTCGTTCTATTTTTGATGAAACTCAAGGTCGTCAGCAAGTGTTACCCCTTGATTCTATTTACAAGAAGACACTCCCTGATTGGAACAGGTAGAGAAAAAACAATTAAACTTCTGTATTTGTATTACATACTTCTTAAACTTTTTATGTATTTATTTATTTGTTAAACTTTACTCCTATTAAAGATTCAAAGTATAAAATTTCTGGCTTCGTAATTATGGAAACAGTAAAGTCACTTGAAATGTTAGCTGAAATCATAGCCTTACATCATTAACTGCTGTGTGTTCTTTATTTAATAGGAAGTTTTTGTTAGAAGGATAAAACTCTTTGCCATTTTCTTACTTCTATGTGTTTTCTAGACCAGGAACTTTTTTGTTTTTAATAATTCTAATGCTTAAATTCTAACTTCTTTTAAAATCCATTTGCGGAGTACATTCTCTAAAATCATCTGTAGTAATAGAAATTCATTCTGCTGTTTTGGTTTCCTGGAAGATAAAGGAAAACATAATAATTCTGTGCCTGAAAATAATTTGCTTATGAAGATGACTGCTAATTTCATAAAGAATTCTCTTTAGAAAAGATGGGATGTGCAGATGTATTTATAATGTCCAAAATCACGGGTTTTATAAGATAGTGCATTAAAACTTGTCCATAAAAATGTCATATGAATTTGTTGGATATATGTCTCATTACAAATTAGCATTTCACCAAAGCATCTGTAATATAACTGGCATTTCAGATAATGTTGGGATCATTTAACACCTAATGTGGAAGTGTTAACATGCATTCAATTCAGTTTGAGATTTGTGACTAGATTGTCAGAAGTAATAATAAAATAAGGACAAGGATAAATTACTTTTTTCTCTTCTTTTTGTTTTTTCCTCCCTCACTCTCCTCTTTCACTAACTAGGCCCTTACCTCACTTAAGAAATGGAAAAATCTGCTTCAAACCTATTGGAAATCCTGTATTTGCCAGAGATCTGTTAACATTTCCAGATAATGTAGAACATTGTCAAACAGGTAAGTGATATTAAAGACATTGTTCATAACTTCTTTCAGCATTATCTTATTCCCAAGCTCTCGTAAGCAGAAACTGACAATCATGATATTAGTTTTATATTTTCATATTGCAGACATTACTGCTTTTGTTACGCTCTTTTTCCAGTCCTCTTCCTCTCAAAAATGTGTACTGCATAGATTTATGTACACTCAGACCGAGACTGTAAGAGGTGACTATGTATGTTATGCTGGAATAGTAAGAATACAGTAAGAATAAGCTTTCAGTTTTTATGTAGATTTCAGTTTAGGAGACCATCCTTCTCTCACTCTTGCTAACAACGTAGCAGTACCTACCTTTTCCTACACTTTTTCTTAAATTAAGTAGACTGCTCCTTTATATGGAGAGTTGGAATCTGTAATTAGTTGAATAATTTTTTCCATTTTAGTTAACAGCTTCTTAGTATTGAAATATTCCTCTCTACTGTTAATTAAAAACCAAATTTTAGTCCAGTTTATTTTCAGAAAGTTAGGTATTTAAAAACAGCATCGCTTGACATATCTCGTGCAAGGCTACACCAAGTTAGACTTTGTATAGAATGGTGCTTTATTAGGAGAGGAAAAGTCTTAAACTCAGTTGGATAATCAGCCTGTGAATGGGTTTTTTTCCTTGATATCCCATTGACTATTAAGAAACAGAATACAATTCAAAAAGGACATAAAAAAATTATTATCATTTCCTAAAATTTGGGATTTTATTATGTGTGTCTTCATAGATGTAAATATAAGATATCAGGAGAGTACTTTGGTGGAAAATAGTCAATTATGCGATAATACTAAATTTTTTTCTTTATGAATTCTTTGATGAAAACAGAAGACTGCATATTTATCTCAATCTCAGAATAAACTTTCATTGAAAAAAGATAATGGACATGGTATTTCCCTTGCACTTTTCTGAAAAGCTGTAATAATGATGCCTCAGAATTGATTTTTCAAAACTGAAGTTATTTTGCTGCTGAGAATTCTCATGGTTCAAAAAAATATATTTTTCAGTGTTTGGGATGCTCCTGGGGGACACTATCATTATAGATAACTTGAATGCTGCCAACCATTACAGAAAAGAGGTATGTTTCAATTATTCTTGTTACTTTTTATAACAAATATATTGCATACGTATTTAATACAGTACAACCCTAGAATAATTGCTAAGATGAATGCTGCATTAGCTGTAAGTGTGCTTATTGTCTGTAAGCCTCAATGCGCTTCACAGTGAATGGAATCTCTGTTATTGGCACTGACAAAATTACCTTCATTCAACAAATTCCATTATGTGAATGGTGCCATGAAGCATGGGACCATGTGTTTACAGGCATCAACTAACAGTTTTGCTGTTAGTGTTAAATTCTTGAGTGCTTTCCTAGTCTTTGTATGCATAATAAAACAAAGGAGTCTGAGCCACATTATGAAATTTCAGATCCACTAAAATGACTAAGATCTTGATGTGAAACTTAATACACCTTTCTGCAGCCCGTTTTATTTAAGTTTAACAGGACACATTTTAGCAGATGAGTCTCTGAGGAAAGCCTGACACTGGACACTTTCTGTTTCAACTTATGGTGTTGTTAGAAGTGAAATAATGATTCAGCATAAGAATGTAAAACTGTACTGATGAAGCATTAAGCTCTTGGGGCTGGATAGTCTCATTTTTTTCCCTCCAGAATTATAAGAAATTTTACTGCAAGGTGGTCCTTAAGAGAACATCAAGTTAAAAAGGAACCTCTGGTGGCATCTAAAATTGGTTACCTGTTTCATTCTTTCACAGTCAGTGCATCTCAGATTTCCTGCTCTGTGCTTTGCGCCTGGCCACCTCTTTTACTTGGTGATTTCATTCCCTTTTTATAGGTTAGCTATAACAAGGACTGTCTTGAAAGTTTCCAAAGAATGTCTCAGAAATATGGATATAGTCATAGTAAAAACCAGATGATTGACATAAATGTTTAGATTTTCATCATGTGTTACAACCGTCTCACGTGTTCATCAAGTGAGCAAATAGCTACCATTTTTCAACTTTGATGACTGTATGGGCTTCTTTCATCAAAAAGTACTTTTTTTTAATTGCAAAATCAAACAGAAGAGCAAGGAGTGCCAGATCTCGCCTGTTAATCAGTGTCAGGAGAGAGACCATCTGTGTCTGTTCAAGAAAAGGAGTTTGTATATGTAGTCATTTTTCAAAATGAGATCTGGATCATTGCACTTGGTTAGTCTGTCACCCCATTCGTTTCTTTCACCCACCACAGGTAAATTTCATCAACTATGTAGAAGTTTCTTTGAATATGTTAATAAGAAATAAATCTCTTCGATGCTTTAAGTCTTGTGCATTTTTTAAAAAAAGCTATCTTCACCAAATAATTGAATAAGTGCTCACATTTTTTATCACTAATATTTATTGCCATTACTTCATATAGATCTAAATTCTGTCCCCAGACTTCTGTTAAAATCTGAGGACACAAAAAAAAACCCCAAAATTTAGTGTTCATAATTATCAGCAATACTCTTTAATTTTAATACATGTATTCTATTACTTGAAAGCAAAAGTCATAAGATGTAATTTCATAAATTATTTTCTTATTAGAGAACAAGCGGCATCGTAGTTCAAAAATACAAAGTTTCACAACATCATTGCTGAAAACTTAGATTATTTTTTTCCATGGAATTACTAAT
Organism: Tringa tobata; assembly: GCA_033628505.1. Lineage (NCBI taxonomy): Eukaryota > Metazoa > Chordata > Aves > Charadriiformes > Scolopacidae > Tringa > Tringa tobata. Next base: position 12,533,533 of record JAHREE010000069.1, read on the forward strand.
TTAGTGTCAATTTTTATGCCCGTGTAGGTTGTAAAAATTACACATTGCCCTACTTTGCTGACAAGGGAAGGAGACAGGATTCGCAGCAATGGAAAATTCGGAGGCCTTCAGAATAAAGCTCCTCCAATGGACAAACTCAGAGGAATGGTATTTGGAGCACCCGTACCGAAACTTTACGCTACTTTATCTGGACAGATAGGTGGGTTAATGAAGTCATGAAAATACAGAACTTCCAAAATTATATTGCTTGCCTATGTTTGTTATTCTTTTATGCAATATAAAAAGGAAAACTTTAGTTTAGCATGAAGTTATTTTTAATAAGTGTGACCTGTACAATGTCCTATTTGAGAATTTGCCTTGTCTTAAAAGCTATAGCTATTAGATTTCCTGAAAGAAAAAATAATAATGATGAGATATTCCCCCTTTTTCTTAGTCTTACTAAAGAAAAACTATAATCAGTGGTAATCATTCAAACAGAAGGAATGAGAAGCTTGAGCTGATTTAATTCCAGCATCCTTGAAAAACAGAAGTTTCAGGTCTTTCTTCTCCAGAAACACCATACATCAATTTAGAATTTATTACTGTGCAAGTAAACTCTGAAGCAGTGACAGAAAAATTCCTATTCTCATCAGTCATGCAAACATCTACGTTATTTCCCTAACAAGAAGACACCTTGTATTTCCTGTGGGATCACTTACATTTTATTATGTGCTTGGATTCTTCCCTTCAGAGTAAAGGTTATAAATGAAGTTAAAAGATGGCAGTTTCTGACATGTAACAGCTGGCCTGACTTTTGTAAAACCTTGAAAAGTCTTATTCACAAGTAAGATTGTCCTTTCTTTTGAAAATTAAGTATTTAAGAACGCGAAGTTTTTTCATGACAGTATTCCTAGAAATGTGCAATGGAGAGGGGCAAGGAGATGTCAAGAGAGACAGAACACATGTACCTACTGGAGTAGCCTTATATATGGGCAAAGTACATAACATTGAGCAGTTGAGGGAGAAAAAAGACTAAAAAGATCTTTCCTAGGTATTTTAGTAAAAATATATTTCATTTAGGAAAAACATAGTAAGCATTTCAACTACAGACTGAAATATGCTGGATTTAGCGCACTTTATATTTGTCTGTCAACACAATTTCAATTGATGAACTCAATTATTACCCAGTGCGTATTAAATTGGAATTGTCTATAATTTAGTGTAGGAACAATCATGGTAGACGAAAAAGGCATATTTTAATTTCACTTGGATAATTACTAGACATTTCAGGGAAAATAATAGTGAAATTCCATATAAAGGACAGCACCTCATTACGCAAGACTTGTTTTGAACTGAATTTCAGCCTTAACAGTAGTTGTGACTTGCTCTTCTTCTGTCTTTATAGCATAAAAGGAAAGTAGTTACTTAAACTGTGATTACACTGACAAGGTACTTCTAAAATATATCATACTAAGGATTTACAGTGTCTTTTGTCAATCTGCAGTAACTATGTGAACACTTTCACCCTGTGTCAAATGTAAGGTAATTTAGTGTTCAGTTACGCTTTGTGCAAGCTACCTTATATCCACCACAAAGTAAAATAAATGAGCCTGGGCTAACATGCTTGAACCCTTTCTTTATTATTTGACATTAATTTAATTCCTGTACAGAGAAAAATTCTTCATCTTATATGTTGAAAGAGGAGCAAAGTTTGTCAGCAAAATATTCCCTTGTTTGAATATTCATAGGTGGGAGAAGTGAAACAGTAAATGTTCTCTTGTTCCACAAGAACAAGAAGCAAAAACAACTACAAGCACATTTAGTGGCATCAAAAGTAGAGGATTCAGTTTGGAGCACGCAAGTGACAAGATGTGTAAAGAAATACCTATTTGCCGTGTCATTTTCAGAGTTCGCTGGTACTTTACTGTGATCTAAGATACAGCCTCAAAAAGAAAAGAGAAATCAAAATATTGGATGTGATTATTATTTTTTTTCAGTCTGTCTTTACAGTAATTTTAAGAACAGCCACTACTCCACTATAAGTTTGGGTGGGTTTTTTTAAGTAGTGCTTTTGAAAGATGCATTTTCTTGTGAGTCTTACACGTTGTCTGGATTGTATTTAGTAGCCTTCAAACTAAAAATGACCACTTATTTACTGTTTTGTGTATTTATTTTGTGTATTATTTTATTCTTCAATTAGATCTTCTTCAGCAATACCGTACAGCAGTGTTGAAACTTGATAATGTGAATAAAGACCTCGAGTTACAATTGCAGTCACTGAACACTCCAGAAATGCAAAAGAAAAAATGGGAACTTGCTGAACAAGAGAAAAGCCTCAAGCTAATAGAACAAAAATTGGGTAGGTCATTGTATTATATTTTTCATGTCCTAAAGGAGGAGAACTGTTAACTGCATCCAGATGTATTCTACTGTTACAAACTAACTACTTCAAGCTATGAAGGATGATTGTTAAAATTAATTATGAGCTTAGAGATGTCTCATTTTAGGGACAGAATAGAAAAACTGTATGTAGTATGATGCTGTGGATATTGCCTACGCCAGCACTGCCCATTCAGATAATAAAAATGTGGTCAGTTAATATCTTGTGAACATGAAACTATGATCTCACTAATAGGAGATTATATAACTGTTAGTCTGGCTGGCCCAGCGGCAGAGAACATTGACATTCTTTTTTGAAACGACTGTGTTGTAAAGAACTGAACTGCTTTTGCTAAGGAAACACAATCAAAACATTGTACTATAAAAAGAAACACCCCTAATTCTGCAAGGATAGTTTTTCTTAGAAATGTTTTTATGTCAATATCACATAATTTATGGTATTTCAAAATATATTTTAAAACCCGACATTTTCTTGTTGACAACTGTAAATAGAGCAAATGTTGTTACCTATCATCTTTGAACTCAGTTTCAGACATAAGGTAACTATAAAATTTATGGCATACTTAAAAGCTGTACTTCAAAGGTTTAACACTCCTGTTACTGGGTCCATTTATAACCAGTATGATTAATATTTTTTTTAATATGTTCTTACTTGCAACTTTTTCATAGGTATGACTCCATCAGATAGAGTCACTGAATCATTAATTCAGCCTGTAATGTTAGATATGTCTGACACCCCCATCCCTCCCAAAAGAATGCGAAGAGAAACAGTGAAAAAATTGTATAGGTAAGTCCATTCTGAATCTAGTTGTTACTTTCCCGTATCCTGAATTCAAAGCAAAAACTAGTCTGTTTTTTTGTATAGAAGATTCTTTTTTTTTTTAATTTTTGTTTGTATACAATAACCAACCAGGAGTAGAGTTAGCGTAAGGCTGATGTTCTAAGTATTTATTTTCTTTGAAGTCTCTGCTGTTATTTAAGCTTCATATAAAGATTTGCTTGCTAATTCTAATTCTATTTCTCTTAATGAACTGGTTGATTGGCATCTTTGTGCATTCCTGTTCCCCATATTTTTTGGTATATTCAACTCTGTTACAGCCCAGAAATATTTGAGATGGCTCGGTCAGTAAACTCTTTTAAGGTTCGATGTCAAATACTGGGCAGATGAACAGAGAATTAATTATTCTGACAGAACAGAGAAAGAATCATTCTTACGTAATTTTTTCGAAGTAACTGAGGTGAGCTGGTGGTAAATTATTTAACACAGATACCTCTTTACCTGTGTATCTACTTCTACATTGCCTCTGTGGCTAATGAGCATTTGTACACACGGGGAATCTCTAAGTCTGTGTCTCTGCAATGATGTGGAACTGGCCTTTCCATTTCTCATGTTTCTCCTTGTGACTGCATCATTGTCTTTGCTGAACTGTGGTCACGTTTTTGAGATTATTTAAGTCTTGTGCAGTTGCATGCTGTAAATCTCAAAATTTTCACTATATTAGTATGTCTCTTTGTTATTTTTTTTCTTATTAATTTTTTTATCCACATGTAGAACTTAAGGGGTCATATACTTAAACTGTCTAATATTAGCCTGATGCTATTCCTCATTTTAACAAAATACTTACAGGAATAAGATGCTGTGCACAAATATGGGGTTTATAATATTTATACTACTGGGAGCTCTGTGCCTTTACACCAATTATATCAAATATATATATAAAAAAAATAAAAAAGACATATATATATATATAAAAGGGCTTTGTTTATAAGGTACTATGCTATTTTTTTGTTTAGCTCAGAAGAATGGATCTCCTCTTCCATAAAGAAGCAGCAGCAACAGCCACAGCTGCAAATACCCCCTTCAGAACTTAATGGACCTCCACGAAAGAGAAAGGCATAGACTGATGAGACTTGCTGGAAATAGCTATGTATTGAAAATGTGAATACATTCAGTCAAAGGAAATATTCACGTTGTATTACCCATTACTATGAAGATTTTTATACTGATAGAAGATATAAATGTATTTCAGTTAGTAGGAACAAAAATTTAAGTATTTAACATTGATAGCCTAATTTTTGTATAGTTAATTTTCATTTCTAAAAGCTTTCAGAGTTTTTATGTTCATGTGTGAAAAAAGTTTAAAATATATCCTTTTTTTATTTATGAAAAAAAATCGATCTTTTCAATAAAACTGCTTCAGTACAAAGCACTTCCAGTATAATCGATTGTATTAAGTCAACAGATTGTACCATGAAATGACATTTTAATTTAAAGAGCATCCCGGGCTGTCTTGGGGAAGAGAACTTTCTGGCCTGCTGTTTTTGGATGGGTAAGCTGTCAAGGTAATATCAATTTAAAAGGGAAGGTTGGAGCAGCTATGTACTGAGATCTAACCACAGCCATTTGTAGAGTCTTCAGACAGTTACCAGCGATCCAGTGGCTAAAGCTGTGTCCAAGGTGTTGACATGGGAATTGGTATCTCCTTCAGAGAGTTCCAACGGAAAAAACAAAGTGGTAACATGTGAGTATGAGAAGTGTAACAAACAGGTTTGCTATTTTATGGGTTGTGGGAAAGTGGTGGGGAGGTGCAAATGAGATTTAATATCATACCATTGCTAACCACGTTTCAACATCTGTATTACCACAGCCCTCACAAAAGGACTTTGTTGCTTAAGCAGGTAAAAAATTGGTCCTTGACACCAAAAACGTAACTATGACAGAAGGATTTGAGTAGGAAACGGTAGTGTCACAAAGGAAAAAGAAAAATCCTTACACGTGAACTGTGTGTATACATTTTAAGAGTGGGAAATGGAGACAAGCTGGAGGTAAAATAATCGTGTTGGGAAACTGCAGATACCTGGACAGAATTTAAAACAGAGTCTTAAAATTCTAGAGAAAGTAGTCAACAAGTAAATGAGACCCAAAAAAAAAAAATCACCTCTAGTTAACCTGCACCATAAGGATTTTAGTAGTTGAGACCAGGCATGATTAAAGATACAACTTCAGCCAGGGTCAGAGTGAGCAGTTGGAAATAGGCTTGATTGGATGAAAAAGGTAGGGCAAGAGTAGAAATCTAAGCTTCAGACGGTGTAAAACTATTATTTGAAGCTATGTACATAAAGAGTGTAGCAGGAGAAGGTGTTCAAGGATGTGGAAGTGTTGGTTCACACCAGCCTCAAAGAATTTCAGCTTTGGAGTGAATGTTGGTATCAAATCTACTGATGTACACTCACTCAGCAACAAGCATTTTATATACAGCTTTTCTGAAAAGAGACTTTAAACTTAAAAGGACATGATACATCCTGCTGGAAGTTTCAGAATGCTGGTCACTGGTGCACATTTCTATGACATTTCTAATAAAATGAAATTTCTCTAAATGAATGCATTCTCTGGTGGAAGGTTCTTCAAAACCTCAAGTCTTAATGTCTTTTTAGACATCAATTGTCCTATTCTTAAAAAAATATATATATTAAAGTATAATGACTATGCTAGCCAAAGAGTATGCTGGCCCTGCATCAGTCCTTTTTCCCCATTTTTCTAAATTTAGACATCAAGACTTGAACCAGGCAGCCCTAATGGAGGGTTTGCCACATAAGCAATTGTCCCACCACGCTGAGTTACTCGGTAGTACTTCTTTTAAATGCATTTATTTTAATTCTGACATCTGCCTAGCCTCAGCCTTCAGCCTCTGGATGACCTTGAATCCTATTTGATTAAATACCTATTCTAGCAGAAATGTTTCCTTTTGAAACTCATCTTTTCATTTCAGTGGTCACTATAGGCGCTCCCAGTGCCATGTGATGGATCTCCCTCCTGGAAGAAGCAAAGAGAAAATTAAGGACGGTTTCCAGAGTTGTGCAATAGCTAGCAGAGATTTCAGGAAATCTCACCAGGGAATTTTCAGGATTTTTCAGCGGAGTGATGGCAGGTTATTTCCGTGCACGTTACTGCCTTGCAGAGCTGGTTAGCTCAGCTGGTTTAGTCCTGGTAAAACATTCAAGCTCTGAAGGTAAGTGTCAGTTATTTTTTCTCTTTACCCGTTCTGTACTCTGTAGCAGAGCAAACCAGGGACTGAACTAGGGGTGTGTATGTTGTCCTCACTGATTCCAGGAGGGGCTGGTGGAGAGCAGTGGAGGAAATGTGAGAGGAGGTGGTTCTTGCTGGGGCTTGGGACCCAGTAGCTAGTTTCTGATGAAGCATCTTTCAGTATGAAGTAGCTATTGGCCTCCCTTCCTGCCTGCTGCTGGAAAGGGTGGATCCAGTGATCTTGACATTCCTGCCACACCATATCATCTCCCCAGGCTTCAGCAACAGGGATCGTTGCTGTTTCATAAAAAGTATAGACTTGTATGTGCATACACACACAAAAGTATGTATGTATATGCATACATATAATTCCTCTACTATTCTGTATTTCCATGAACAGGCTCTTCCACACCCACTGTGACTATGGTAGTGCATAAAATTGCAACAGAGCTATGGTGTTGACTCGATGTAGTTGAGCTGCACAGATACTCTGTCTCTGCCTGGGTTGCCTCTCTTCTCTGCAATGAAATGGTTCCAAGGAACAGAGCAGTCTCAGCTTTAGCAAACAAAACTTACATATACATTTGTGCACATAAACTAATTAAATGCTATTCTATTTTAAGCCAACCTATGTATAAAACTAAGGAAATTTTTTCAGATATTAGAGGCAAACAACAAGCACCTTCAATTTACAAATATATTAATTCCACAATTTTTACTCTGTGTTTAATGTATGCCAATGGGTTCTTACAACTCGCACTAGTTTTAATAGGACTGAGTATTTGAGGGCTCTAAAGAAATCCCAGCTCATTACTTTTTGTGTAATTGTTTTGTAATATGCTGGCAGGTCGCTGTTAATGACTATAATATTTAGGTCCTGTTTGTATGCACAGAATCAAGCACACATGTAGTTTGCAACAGAAATAGGCCACAAAGAATAGATCTTCCTTCAATTTGCCAGTATTTAACACCAGAACTATTTGTTTCCCAGTCTTACACCAGACCAAATTATGTAAGTTTTCTTTTAAATTATTTTTCATCTAATAACGTAGTCCAAGAATGTTTGCCTAAACTATATAATATTAACATTTTTTTAGTAAAGGAATGTTACATTCTAGTTGCTTGAAGGATATTTATGGACTCTCATTTCCTTTTATCCACTCTCTTTATCCCTTATTCTGTAACTTTGGCAAATCAAGTAAACCGTATCATGCAAAAAATATACAAATTGTTGCATTCAAGCCTAATTTCTAGAACAGGAAAATTACTTTATTTTCCCCCAATGTATTTAAGTTTGGAAGAATGGTTAACCAATTAACTAACTACAAGAATTTCTCATTCATCATTTTTCACCAAAAAAAAATGGTAGGTTAAAAAGTTGCTGAATAAAAACCTGAATTACTGAATTTAAAGTTGCTGCTACTTTGCTAAAAGGAAGTCATCCCAAAAAGTTATTAACTTTCTCCAGTAAACTGCTAGTGAAAACAAGTGTTTCATATTACACACAGCTCCTGATTTTATCGTGTTCTTATAACTAATTCCAAAATATAGTAATGGAATGGCAGTATCATAAAATTAGTACTTAATTAAAAACTAACTCATAATAAATGGGCAAGGCAGACTGGTGTGGTCCCGCTTTGTCTTCCCTTTAAGAACCTGGCTTTTTAAGGATCTTTTAGCATGTACGTGTGTGCACATGTAGAATATCGACCTAAATTAAGGTCTGCTCTGCCTGAAGTCAGAGATAGCAGGTCCAGCTCAGCCCCAGCTGGAAGAGCTGGTTGTGCAAGAGGAAGATTCATGACAGCCCGAGGAATGCAGTGAAAAGAATTCTTTTGAAACAATGGAGGAGGCCATTCTGCCAGTTGCTCAAGAGCTTCTTTTCTTCAGTAGTGTCCTGGGGCAATTCTAGGACAGAGGATGGCTTGTGAAAAGTGAGAAGGGAGGGTTAGAAGTCCTCACAATGCTAGGGACTTCTGGCAGAAGCAGTCATGAGGGTAGTTTTAGTAATGCATGCCAGAGCTAGCTCAGTGGAGAGCAGAGCTGCTGAAGTGGAGGCGCGCTGAAGACTGGTACACATGCAAGAAGTCTCACATGCTGAAATCAGGCCTGTTTCTGTTGCAATTGGGGGTTTTGGCAGCTAAATTGGCTACAGAGAGCTGCCTCAGTATAGCAACTCTTGTCTTCCGTCATCCACGCCTGAATTGACCTGAAGGTACACACAGAAGTCTATTGAGTCAAACTGCTGCAACAGCGTGGTAAAAACGGGGATGGGTCAATTGCTAAGTACTGGTGTGTTGCTGTTGCAGTGTCGACTTAGACAGACATGTTCGAGCTTGCAACTAATCATGTCCTTCACTGGCGTTTTAACCACCCTTTTGAAGTTTGTAATTACATTCCGAGTGGAGAGCCTTCAGATGCCAAAGGCACTTTATTGTCATGCACAGCTTGAAGGGAAAAACTCTGGAAGTGGGTGGTCAGGCCAAGGCTGACTTATCCAGCTGGACTCTGGATGGAGATTTTATCTACCTGCAAAACTGAGCCCATCTGGGAGTCAGCGTCAGAGCATCCATGTCCTTCTCACTCTGTGAGGCCAGCCAGAGCGCTGGTGGAGGGCTGTACTTATCTCGCACCGCACAAAGCCAGAAGTCTTTACTTTTTCCTCTTAAGTGTTACTGAGAGTAACTTAACTGTTACTCTATATACGTAGACATAGAGTCTTTCTTCTACACTTTCTACCACACTTTACCTACAAGATATTTCAAACATAAACAAGACCCTCAGAGAAGTCTGAATGGAGGAGTGTATGGCAAGGAGAGGGGAACTGTGGAAGCGATGGAGAAGATGTAAGGAATTGGACATCAATGGCTTTGGAATCTGGGTCTGAAGTTTTACATCTCTCAAAAGGAGACCTGACAGTTTGTTATGTCTCTGCTGCTGGATGCTTCCAAGACTGAAGTGGCTTGAGGTTAGAGATGAACCAGCCATGGTTCATCAACTGCCATCAACTGACAGATGACTTCAGGAGCCCTCAAGCGACTCAGCTCTGTGGTAGGAGTTCCCTACAATTAGATGCTGAAGGCAACAAAGATGAACAGAAAACAAGAAACTGCTGGAGCTCCAGAAAGTAAAATCCCAGGTAAGTATTTGAGAAGTAACATGAAAGCTCAGTTGAGAGACGGACACATCTATCAACATGAGATGGATTTACTGTGGTAGATTTACGGATGATCTCGCCAGCGAGACTCCTAATGTTGAGAGGTGGGCTCGGATTCAGGATTCTAGTGATTACACATTGCAAAACCTCAGTGCAGTAGATTTTCAACTGACTTATGCCAAATACGCTATTCCAAAGGACTTTTTATGGCCCACTTTTCCTTGCACTTGTGATCACACAACTTCCCAGAGTCACTGAAAGATCACGGAGGCGGAATCAATTTTAAACAAGGTTTGGTGGTGCAATAAGCCTTTTTTCTTATGGGAAAGAAAACACTTTGATTTTTTTTTTAGCTTTCTCATCTTGTGGGGCTTTTGTGGCTCTCACAGCCAGAGCCATCTAATCCCCAGTTACTCAACCACCCACTGAATCACAGCGTGGGAACGTGTTCTAGGCTATGCAAGTCCAACTAATTTTTATGTTAATATTAATATTTCAGAAGTATAAGCAGTATTTTCTAGAAAATTAAGTGCACTTGGAGAAAGATAAGTAACTATGGATATATGCAGATATCCTTCATGTGCTTTACATAACAACGTCAGGTATTTTGGAGAAGAGTTGCTTCTTATAAATTGATACACTGTTTCTTAAATCCCGTAAATATGTTTAAAATGTTCATACTGAATTTTTTCCTGAAGTGCTCTACTTTATCTTAGAATGGTAATATATATTGACTTCTGGTGTTAAGAAAGATTGGAAACATTATTTTAACCAAATGTGTTGAAGTGCAAATAACAAGTGAACTTTTGAACTCTTTTGCATTCTCTGAGGGTCTGGAGGGGCCTCTGCCAGGCTTAGAGAAAGAGCAGAATGTGGAGGCTTTTGTTAGAATTTTGGCAAATAGAATTATCTGGAATTAACGTGGTTTATTCAGATTTGTTTATATTCCAACTTTTATACTTAGGATGCTCCTAAGGAACTTCAAATCTCATTCATGCTTCATGATTTTGAATCAAATGGTATATTTTCACACCTTTTTTTTTTTTTTTTTAAATTTTTCAGGTGGATCTTCTCAATAGCAGAACCATGTTTTCAAGTGATCTGTCAGCATATTTCAGATCCTCTTTAACTCAGCAGATAAGAAAACTAGCCAAAAAACCAAAGGATATTTGCAATGTATTTGTTTTGGGGTCCGGCTTATCATTTCAAACTGGATTTCTCTTGAATAAGCATTACCCAACTTCTCTTGTGAAAGTTACCCCCTATGTAAGAGAGTAATAATAACCCTATGTCAATGCATGATAACATTATCAAAATCGAGGAATTTGGGGTCAAAGAGTTTGCTGGTTAGCTCTGTTGCCAAGACTGACTGTTCCAGATCCTTATAAAGACATGCTGACACATCTATGTAGTATGTCAAGGACCTGATGATATGGAACATTTTCCACAGCAGTACTTGAAATGTGAGCCTTTCCTTTGTTGAAAAACTCTCCTGCATGTGAAAAATAATAATGAAAAATATGCCATCTTCCTGGGGGGTAAGAACTGGAAAGAAATCTGGGCTCTTTTTCCTGAGTTGGCAAAGCAGAAAGCAGTTCAGTGTTCTGCATTAAAATGCAATTTTGCAAAACATTTACAATATCGTTAAAACTTTGGAAATCAGCAAGTTTATTAATTGTTACCTCGTTCTTTTGTTCTCAGCTTTCAGAACGTTTCTGAATTTCAAAATCACAGCTATCACTTTTAAGTCTGCTCTGTCTTTGGAACCTATCTGCCATATTTTGCATCCACACTGACTGTATATCGCCCTTCACTTCTTCCAGCAGTGCTCCTGATTCCTGGGAAAGAAGGAAATTTGTGAGAACATTCCTCGGGTTTTAGGCAATGCCCATTATTGCTCTTGGAACACTTTGGCAAAGCAACTACACAAAGAGAGAGATACAGAAGTAGTCAAATCCCATTAAAATTCACTTACGTGAAAAATACATAATGCTGTCTCAGAATCCATAACATTTAGAGCTTTCATCTGCGTATTTTCCTCTGTCAGTTTACCTTTTAAGAAGTTTTCTAATCCCCTGCATATATATATTTAGTAAAGTCTGAGAAAGATTTGTGAGTGGTAAATGTAAATTTCCTCTCAAAAGGAAAAAGGAAACCCAGAATGTTTAGGATGAAAAAGAACTATCAGATTGTCTCTGCCAATGGGTTTGGAAGGCTTTAAAGATGAAGTGCTGGATGTCACAATTTTTTCTTTCCTAAACTTCAGGTTAAGTCTGCTAGTATAAATCCCTCCAGGATGGAAATTAAAGACGATTAAATAGGATTCCTTCCTGTAGGCAGTGATGCAGTAGATTTCCGTGGGAGCTGCTGCTATTCTTTACTACTGAAAATCAAACCATTGGATTTCCACCATCAGAATGCAATACGGTCGCTCTCTTTTGGTACTCATTTCTGTATGTGATGGTGATCACAAAGACTTGATCTGTTCATCATTTACTGCTACAGCTGTAAAATCTGGTTGTTTTGGATGATGTAAGTGTCATTTAGTAACCTGCACTCAAAAGGTTTTAAAACCCTTTTTGTTTGATTAAAGTATTAGAAAAAGAACCAAGCTTCTAACAATTATTAGAAAGCAGCTGCAGGTGCATCTTGTCTTTTTCAACAGCCTGCTCCTCTACTGCACTTGATAAATGGGTTGACCAGAGGTAGATCATTCATTTATGTGTGCACAATTTTGAATGTTTCAAAAGTCTATTTTCAGCAGCAGCAGGTCATTGCAGCCACAGCAGATGCTAACACCTTAAAGCACAGTCACAGGGGGCCAGCATTCAGGCTTCCCATCTGAAATGGCTCCCAGGATCTACCAGCCAAGACATACTTTGTACAAACTGATTCCCTGTATTGAACAATCAAAGGCACTGTCTGGTAGAAAAGCAAAAAAAGTATGTTTTTTGTTGGCATTTTGCCTAGTTCTGCATCAGCTGCCCACTTTCCTCAATACCCTGCAGAGCAGTCTGCTAATGGGCTAAGGACCACAAGTGGATGTATTCTGCATTATGGACAATCCCAGCACCAACTGCACATGCCCTGAGCAACTTTGTACTTACTGCTCTTGCGCAGAGCGTGGAACCCCCAGAGGCCTCACGCCTTCAAAAGGCCCAAGCCAACCTTGTCCTTAACAGCAGTGAGGTTTTGTTGTCAGTCTAATATCTTTTATAACCTTTTTTTGCCAATTGCAAAACAGGGCCAGACCCTAGAGACAGTCTGTAGGAAAGGATTGTTTTGTTTCCACCCCTGCATGTGTGTCCAACCTATGTTGCAATATTTGGCTGTGGATTCTTTTTTTTTTTTTTTTACCCCTTTTATTTTTTGTTAACTGCCTAAAAACAAAAGAGTATACCCATACAAAGAATCTAGGCTTGAATTTTAAGCTGAGCTTCTCACACTTAGAATCACTAGAGCCTGGAAACAATTATGAAGCCTGAACACTTACTCATCTCAGAAAAATTTTGCAAGTCACCGAGAAATGAGTCAGTCGTGAAGTGCTGTCTATACATTCAGGAGGCAGCTGACACATAAATACGCAGTTACCACAGACTGAATCAAGGGAAAAGAAGGGAAAGTGTCTTTTACTGTAAGTTACAGTATGTACCTACTGTATAAGTTTCACACCAATAACTCAACCCAGATAAACGACCTGCACCAGGGAACGTTTACACGCAAGGATAATTGAATAAAGTAACTGTAAAAGAAGGCTGAACTGTAAGATAGAAGAGTGAAGAATTCTGATTCCATAATTGGATAGAGAAGTTAATTAAAGTCTTTGTTGTCTTTTAATGTGCCACATAGCAAATAGTGCTGTAAGATAATCTGCATTGCCAACTCCAGAACAGCAACTCCAGAGCTGGACTGTGGAAAGTCAGAAGCAGTTGGATAAAGACAGCAAGATACTGCAAAGCTCTACCAATAAAGAAAATCAGGAGGCTGGCTTAAAAGTCATGAGATTTAAAAAGTATACAATTCTTTGTACTTGCCTTTTTGTTTCTGTGTCTGTAGGGTGGTTTTGAGTAAGGTTTTGAAATTACTCTCTGAAAGGAATGCCAGAACTAACTTTTTCTTGCAATACAATCTGAAGTGCTCAAATCACGCTGGAATTCCAGGAACTGGAGCTTGAATGGAAAAGCAAAATGTACGAGATGCTGCAATACTGAAAAAAATGTAAAGATAAATGAAGCACAGCAGTTCCAGAGATTAATTTTTCTGCCTCATTTTTTTAAAGAGAAGACTGATGTAAAAAAATACAAACCATAGTCTAAGAATTATAAGACATTCCTTCTCCATCAGGGTTTCACTGTTGTAACTCGTAAAGTCCGTTGAACTGATCGGACCTCTCTAGGAATAAAGGTCTTGGGAGCATTCCCACTTTTTCAGGGCGAAAAGGACAGCTCATGCATGAGGCAGTGAAGTTTTGGCTGTCTCAGGATACAGTCAGTGAAGTGGCTCTTCTGAGTTATCTACAACTAATCTAAACCTCAATTATACACAGTTCACGTTTCTAGATGTTTGGCTTGCTTTATATGCTCTGGCTACAGATGTCTTCTTCTGTGAAAGAGAACTGTCCCCTTAATTCACACTAAGCTTCTGCAGTGTGCTATTTGCAGTGAAATTACAGTGTAATAATTTGCAGTGACTTCCTTGACCTCCCATTAGGAAACATCCTAATGTGCTTCAGACAATTTATTTCTCCCTAGTGCAGTTTAAAAATATGTCTATAGCTACAGCTTCTGTGATGTTATTTCTTTATTAATTACAAACTTCAGGGAAACAGTAGGAATGAGCTGGTGTAACTTATTCATTGAATGCTTGCCTTCAAGTGGCCTATTGTTGGTAATGTTAGAAAACTGTTCAAACTGAACGTGTAGACTGACATGAAGTAAGGCAGCATCTCACAGCAGAGGTTGTCCTGTTTCTCCACAATTAAATTTGAAAGGAGAGAAACGGTAGCTAACGTATTTCTAAAGAGCAATGGCAAATGCAAGCTTTTAATTTGTTTCAGGAAGAGCTACACCATACGAAAGAAAAGACAAAAACTCCCTACCCCTTCTCCTCTGCTCCCTTCCCACTGCCTCTCCCTCCATCGCAACCTCAGTTGGACTACAACACTTAGCGTGGGTGCTGTTATTACTGGAATATGGGGAATTTCATCTGGCACAGACTTTAACCACTTCCTAAAATGCAATAGGCTATACCAGTTTATGTACGATAACCACATCTGTATTTAGAGATCTTTTTCTGGTTTTAATATTGTTAGTATAACTGAAGTGGCAAAACTCTCTGTAGAGACCAGGCCTTTGCATAAAGCTTGTGACTCTACAACACTGAAGACAACGGAGCTCTGAATTTTGTTCAGCTTCTCTGTCGTCACTGCCAGGTACCTATAAAACAACAGGATTCCTTCCTCAATAATTTCTCATCCTAGAGCAGTAATGACCCCACTGTAGTGTTCTGTAAATGGCTAAAGGGACTAAAAAGAAAAGCCAAACACCAACAGGCATAAAGAGTTCTAACAATCCCCGATAGAGTTCATCCTAAAGCTTGGGTTCCGTTTTAACTGTCATAAAAAAGTATTTCAAATAACATTCTACAAGCCTAAAATTCTGTGCGCCTAGAAGTAAAAGCAAATGCTGTAAATAATGCCAGATGCCCTGAACTGAGTCCATGACTGAGTTCATTCTTGAACACATGCTGCTATACATAAATTCTTCATATCTTATGTTCTCTTAAGTAAATTCTGAAACCATGAGTTCATTTTACCACTACTGCATACAGTCTTGTCGTTCAGTGAAAGTATTACAGTCATTTGATCCACTGGTTTTCAGTCCCCCGCACAGGAAACACACCAGCAACATTCAGAATTTTTAACAACTTCTCCATCAACCATCATTCCTGAAGATGTTGCTCTTCCAAAACGATATAAAAGACACACCCTCCTTCGGCAATGGATATTTCCTTTTAACAGTAAAAGACAAAGAGGATACAAGTCCATGGCTGATCAAGAACACTCATCGGTACAGCCTGCAGCAGGAAGGGTGCTGGAGTGTAGGATGTGTCTGAAATAATCAGAGGAAATGGTGTCACCACGAGGTTTTGATCTCAGGTGGGAAAAAGGAAATTCAAGTCAAGACACAGACTCATCTCATAAATAACTTACAGATACTACTAAAATCTCTGGGGTCTTCTAAAATCTAAGTATTTATCAATGTTACTAAATACTTAGGTAAAGAATGTTATGATGCAGAATGGAAACTTCAGTGGTTAGCTATGAGATAATCTAATTATTTGTTTAGATATTCCTCACTTTCTACTAATTGTTAGGAGGCATGTATTCAAACCTGCCTACCCACCTCTGCCAGTACTGGGAAGAAACAATCAACAAGGCAGCAGAACCAGAATGAACCAGCAGAAGTAGGGAGGTGACTGTGCCCCTGTACTCAGCACTCGAGTATTGTGTCCAGTTTTGGGCACCTCAATACAAGAGAGATATGGAGGTGCTGGAGCGAGTGCAGAGGAGGGCAACAAAACTGGTGAAGGGGCTGGAGAACAAATCATATGAAGAGGGGCTGAAGGAGCTGGGACTGTTTAGTATGAGGAAGAGGAGGCTGAGGGGAGACCTCATCACTCTCTACAACTACTTGAAAGGACACTGTAGAGAGGTTGGTGCTGGTCTCTTCTCACAGGTAATTAATGACAGAACGAGAGGGAATGGCTTCAAGCTCCAACAGGGTAGGTTTAGACTGAACATTAGGAAAGAATTCTTCACAGAAAGAGTGGTCGGGCATTGGAATAGGCTGCCCAGGGAGGTGTTTGAGTCACCATCCCTGGATGTGTTTAAGAAACGATTAGATGTGGTGTTGGGGGATATGGTGTAGGGGAGGACTTTGTAGAGTAGGGTAGATGGTTGGACTCGATGATCCCAAGGGTCTCTTCCAACCTAGACGATTCTATGATTCTATTCTATGATTCTGAGGCCATCGGATGTGGAAAATACTTCTGTACTTCCCCATTCTCCATGGACTTTGCTAAGTAAGTCATGGCATGGCTTTAACCCAGCATGTCCGAACAAAAGAATATTTGGGGTTTTTTAATTAAGCTATTGATTCTTGTGTGACATTTTCAAGAGAAGGCGACAGAGTGAGGCATACAATGCATACAGATGGTACCAGCTGATGTTATCCAGCAGAGGTTTGACTGAAACAAATCTTGGGTGCTTAACCTCTCCTTTTCATGGAGATGCGGGCTTTTAACTGCCATCCAAGTCTGTGGGAGTGAAGTACTCACCTACTTTAAGGATGTTGCCCTTGGCTCATTTAGATTGCTTATCTGATCAAACCAGAGCACTGCTATCACCAGTGGATTTAATTGCAGCCCTGGGAAATTCAATACAAATGGTTTGTGCAGTCTGATTAACACATAATTAGACACACAATTAGGAGACAATGCGAAATATTTCCTGAGAATAATTTCTAGAACAATCTCTATAATAAAGACATAATTTTTTGTATACTCTGTGAACAAAATAAGATACAAACTTTCCTATTCCCCAGTTGAATATGCTCCTTGGTGTATTTGTCGTTGCAGCCACACATCCCTTCAGAAGGTATTTAGGGTTCAACAGTGGAAGGGTTACAGCCAGCCTCTCCCCAGGACACAGGGGGCCTGAGGAAGAACAAACACTTCTCCCTCAGCCTCAACTAATTGAAATTCACATTAGAGTACATGAAATGCAAGAAAGTATAATACAATAAGGCAATTGTTTGAATAACAATGTTTCACAGGATTTGAGCATACGATCAGAGCAAGATGCTGCCCATTCTTACACGACGGAGCTCACCACCTCCTCTCTGCACCTTCTTACCTCCAGTGCCTTTTTGTGTCTTATCCCCAGCTACACTCTCGTGCAGCCTCTTACATTTTGCTTCATCTTCTTCCTTCTTTTGTTTAAATTCTCATTTTCTAAAATTGCCACCTCCTCTGAAACTCTCAAATGATAAACAGAGAATGCAAAGCAAATGCAAAAAAATGATCAGGAAGTTTCCTCTGCATTCACATTACGACAAAACAAGACAATACCGGAGTTTACAGGTGTGCTGAGAAAACAGGCAGCATATCATTTGCTGCCTGAGTCTGATTTTACTGTAAACTCTTTTGTGTAGAAGCTGCATGTTCACTTCTATGAATCGGATTGTGATAGCCTCACTAGTACATAGGAGGTCCAGCTCCTTAAGTAGGTCTGCATGCATGAAAAGTATTACAGCCTCATCCTGTATTTGTAAGACATTGCCAGTGCCACGAAAAGCACCTTTGGGTACTGCATTAGGGGGAGGAAACTGCCTTGGGGAAGGGTGACAAGACTGACCTGCTAAAAGGGACTCTCCTCCCCGCTTCTTCCCCATAGTTTTGCATTTCTGGTGAGCAATCTCACTGGCTGCAGGCACTGGGGGCTGGAGATGTCATTTCGCTTTGCTCACTAGAAGCTGCAGACATACATTTGGAGTTGTAGTTTTGGAGATTAAGGACAGTCACGTACCATTGCGATGCTGTGAAAATGCAAGATTGGAGAAGACAGGCAAAAAGAGATTTTAGTTTTGTTCCTGTCTTTTATTTGGGATTTTGCACCTTCGAGCTGCTGTAACCTTAATGAGAATTTACAGGACAAATAACGAGCAGCATCTTCCACCAGGAAGAAACCAGGGAGAAACTAGAGAAGCTGAAGAAATTTGCTCAGAGTCCAAATGGGTGAATCAGAAAAATGAACGAGCCTGTATAAATCCTCTTCTAAAAACACGGTGTGACTGCAGAGAGGCATGAAATATTTGTGGCCGTGGTCTTCACCTAATGAGGTCTTATTTAAAATATTCCTGGCTTTTTTGTGTTTGGTTAGCTCACTTTGAAACACAAAATTTCTTCAGGAACCCTAAATTTTCTTTATAGCCTGCACGTTGAGAGAAGTTAAATTTAACCTTCTTTTGTATGCAAAATAGATAAGAATCGGAAGAAATGTACAGAAGGCTTCCTCAAAACTAGTGGGAAATAATTAGGCCAGGAGTTATTTTTTTCCAAGGAAGCAAGAATGGTGTTGTGAATTACAGTATTAGGTCTTATCAAGATGAAGAACTTCCGCATCATATTTTCAGGAAGAGCTTCTTATTTTAATATTAAGTGGACTTACTGCATTTTTAATATGGTCCTTGGAATAAACCAACACCTAATATGCCTAAAATGCAATGTGATGTCTGCATAGAAAATTACACCTGTTATGGTTAAACTCTCGTAAATTTCTTGCTTAGTTAAAACACCAGGAACTTCATAAAGAGACTGGAAAAACTGATGAACAAGGAATTAAAGCTTTAGAATCATGTAATTTTCTATCAGGAGCAATGTAATTGTTTAAAAATCTGTTGACAACTTTGTCCCAAACACTGTAAAATAATGTGCCACTCCCTTTCTCTCCTTTCCAGCTCATCTCTAAAACATGGTGAAAGCTGAAATCTGACACATTCAATCAGAGAGAAGCACATCAAGGAAGGCAGAGCACACCATGAAACTCTGAAGGCTGCCCTGTGTTGGAGGTAAAGACTACACAGTAATCAATGCCCTCAGTTTTATTCTTTATTCTAAAATATTGCACTACCATCAGAGGTGAGATATCAAAACCTCATGAAATTCAACAAAGCCAAGTGCAAGGTGATTCTGCCCCTCTACTTCGCTCTGGTGAGACCCAACCTGGAGTACTGCATCCAGTTCTGGAGTCCTCAGCACAGGAAGGACATGGATGTATTGGGGCAAGTCCAGAGGAGGGACACCAAAATGATCAGAGGGCTGGAGCACCTCTTCTTTGAGGACAGGCTGAGAGAGTTGGGATTATTCAGCCTGGAGAAGAGAAGGCTCCAGGGAGACCTTATTATGGCCTTCCAGTACTTAACGAGGGCCTACAGGAGACATGGGGAGGGACTCTTTATCAGGGAGTATAAGACAAGGAGTAACAGTTTTAAACTGCAAGAGGGTAGATTTAGATTAGATATTAGGAAGAAATTCTTTACTCTGAGGGTAGTGAGGCACTGGAACAGGTTGCCCAGAGAAGTTGTGGATGCCCTATCCCTGGAAATGTTCCAGGCCAGAATGGATGGCCTTTGAGCAACCTGGTCTAGTGGTAGATGCGGGTTGGATCTAGATGATCTTTAAGGTCCCTTCCAACTCCAACCGTTCTATGATTCTATGAAAACCGGAGTAACCAGTATTTCTGTAATCAAATATGACAATTCTTGATTTCATAACAAGCAAGACTGGAAGAAACTCTTTACAGCAAGGGTAAATAATGCATGCGGTTTCAGGCTCAGTCTTTTAAGTACATTTCAGCAATTTCAGCATTTTCAGCAATTTGCCCACAGGTCTCTGTGTGGGTAGCTTTGTATGAACCAGCTTTGTCCTACTTCATGTGCAGGTTAGAGCAGTAGTAGATGTGGAAGAACAAAGGAGCATTATGCACCTTCTCCATTGAAGTCACTTGGCAATTCTACCAAATCAAAGATAAGCAGACACAAAGGAAACCTCTTCCCCATACCTCCTCTACTCTCCCACCCCCAACCCATCTGCCAGGAAATGCTGATCTCCTCTGATCTTCTTTCCAGTGCTCTTTAAATTCTTCCACCTTTGCTCATGTGTCAGCCTCGGGCTCTTCACTGAAAGATCTTGTGGAGTAATAAAATGTTTTCTTCTGATTGTCATCCTATGCTCTGATGTCTTCTCTCTGCACAGGCTCCAGACTTGCTGTGCTCAGAAATCCATGGCAACACTGGATGTTAGGTCACTCAGTCCTCTCACATCGTATAGCAAGTAATATGGCAGAGCGCTTACCTTTCCTACGGAAGCAAATGTAGACCTTAATCACTACTTCTTCAGTTGTCGTGACTATTCAGTACAAAGTAGTTATGACATTCCACAAGCATAGCATACTTGTGGTTTACAACCTTCCAGTACTTGGGCAGATCATTCTTCCTGGTGGAGAATAAGGTATATTGATCTCTGCCGTCGCGCCTTGAAGCCTTGAGCAGATGGTTAATAGTGCACTCAGACAGCTGTTCCCAGGGACTAGCCTTTGCTTATTTTGTTTTCTAGACAACACCATAACTATGACAATACAGAGCATCAGTTTTAACACAAACACTTAATGCATGCCACAACTGGGCAATGTTTGGGCTGTTTATAATACACTGATTTGGTTTTCTGTTTAAATAAGCAAACTTAGCACAAATGTTGTCCCTCGAGCAAGAAGGGCTAGGGTTGCCAGGTTGCCCACCCAAGCACTGAAATATCCCCAAGTCTGCTCTGCAGAGCCCATATGACACCACACTGTCAGCGCCTAGATAGGTAAATATGGCATCTCAACTAGGTGAAGATGTGGCCTGAGCACTGGTCAGGAGCACACTGGCTATTTCTCTGCATACTCCAAAGCTGCTGGAGTGGCAGCTTTGACATTTAGACCTTTTTTGCTTTAGATCTTTTTTGTGGAATTAACAAAATCTTCATAGTTGTGAATTGCTATGGCCCTCCAAGGTGGCTCTCCAGCAAAAAGGAAACCAAAATCTTTTGCTCTCCCTTTTTTTGTTTACTTATTCACTCCTGACTAGGGCTTGGATTATTTCTTTAAGTTAACGTGTTTATAAATAGCAATTTTATTAACATCTATTATTTAATTCTCATTCAACCATTAATTGTCATTAAACATTCACAGCTAAATATGTGTCTGGATGACTTTAGAGAAGTGATTACACATAAAATTTTCAAAATTGAAACCTGATTCTTGCAGTGGGGAATAATGTGATCTGAGAGGGGAGAATCTGGAGGGCACCAATCCCGGACTCAAATCAGAATAATGTTAAGATTACTATGTAGTGACATACACACCAGGCCAAATGAATGGGACAGGTCTGTATCATGTCTCTGCAAAGCAGTATTCAAACTCCTCTTTCCCCACAGACTGCTTTTCCTGCGTATTTCCAAACCAACATGCGTCATACAACTCAATTCAAGCCTTCCTCTGTTAGCTTGGCATTTCCTATAGCTTCCTCTCAAACTTCTCTTTGTTCCCTAATACTGGTTTCATCTTCAAGAGGGACACTATGACCTGCTTTGACTCACTGATGGAGTTAATAGCATGCCAAATGTAAAGCCAGACTATGCACAGCTGTAGCTTCTCACATCTGATGGCCAGGTGAGGAGTACCTGAGAGATCTTCTGCACCACAGACAATATTTGTAGACGAGAGCGCTTTTTTATTAAAGAGAAGTGTCACGGGGATATAAACAGCTCTCTAAAACACACTCACCTTAGGTTATTATGGCTTTTTGAGGCGATGAACCTGAAGAAAAGGAATCCAGAATTCATAAAGCAATTTATTGCTGAAATCTTCAGAAAGAGCTGATACATAAGAGAGGGTAAACTGCAGGGAGAAGACCATTTCCTCTCCATGCACCACACTATTAAAGACCAATTTCTGTCTTGGAGTTCTGCAGTAAATACTCTGAGAATCTTTCTGCTATTTATTCTGCCTGTCCATGCTGTGCACCTTTCTCTCTCTGGCAGACCCTTACATGTGACCTTAGCTGTTTCCCCATCATTATCCTGTTAGGAAGTATGAAACTGCAGTTGATCTTCGTGCTGAAAACGCACTCAGACTGCTCAGTAAAGAAACAAGAACTTTTAAACAATTTTAAAGGGTTTATGGACTCACGCCTGTGATCTCCATCTCCCAACAATGCATGTACTGACCTCGCCAGTCATCGAAGCTCTCCTCAGTGCACTCGTAGACTACACGCTCCATTTGGAGGGAGGGGTGGAGGGATGCTTTCCATGCACTGCAAGAGTCATCTGTCTTGGGATTTCTGTGAATTTCAGAGATGACAGGATATAGCACAGAAAAATACAGTGTGAGCATTGCTGTCTCCTTGAGAGCACTATTAAACTTCATACTTACACTCTGAAATAAAACTAGTTACACCCATAGAAAAAATGCAGCCATGAGCAGAGCTTGGACCACATGTTCAGTGTGCACCTGAGCTGAAGATTCTCCTGGCAGAGCCCAGTTTCTGTTCTGGTTGTTGTTGAATCAGCTGATATCATAGGCCCAGTGTGAATATCAGAGGAGTTGAGGTCAACTCTGTGCATCTGCCCAGATTCGTCCGTTTCTGCTCAGCTCAATACTTCTCAGCACAAGTCATCCTCTGCTGTTAATCCGTACTGAGCCATCACGCAGCCACACATAAAACTTCACTCCCTGCAAGAGCGCTTACATTCAAGTTCCCACAGAGCTCTGGTTTCAGCAAGGAGAAGCGAATGGTCCTGCAGGACTTTGTTTTTCGTTGTTATGGTTTATTTTAAATGAAACAAACTCAAAAACACACTCTGCTTTGCAGTGGAAGAAGTCTCACATACCCTTTTAAAGTAGTGGCAGCAAATACTATCAAAGTCCTGTTTTGTAATATTTACAAAGCCCTTGATCCAGACAGTGAAGGGACAATTCCTCTACATCAAAAAACAGGAGACTTTCTTGCGCTGTTCTTGAGTGAACAAGTATTTTTCCAAGGACAGAATCCTGCAGTTACAGGCAACTCCTGACTCATTATCTGCCATATCCATGGGGTAAGCGAAAGGCTTATAATGACTCTCCTTCTAACAGTGCCCCGAGCTGTGTTTGATCACGCAATCGAGCCTGCGGTTTGCAAGTTAGAAAGGTGCCCTCATGGCAAATCAGGTGACATCTGCTTTACCTCCCTTCACCAAGGTATAAGGTCAGTGTTTTGCCTATGGAAACATACTGTTGCTTCATGTTCATTTCGTTTAAATCAGCCTATTAATTTTTGTACTATGCAGTCACTCTCAAGACGGGCATGACCTCAGTCTTTCATGACTTAATGACTTTCCGTTTGTGGGACAATGTACAGATCTTCCATGTGGCTCATCACTTTTGGAAAAAGACCAACTTCACAAGTTCCTTGACTGGATGAGGAGGGGAAAAAGGAAGAAAGAGCCTTCTTCATTGGTTTTTAGGGACTGATCTGTAGTTTTGCTTTCTTCAGGCTGGAGAAATTCCAAACAATTTCGCCAGCTCAAATAATGATGCCGGAATGGCACACTCCTGCAAATGTAAACAGTGGCACAGCAAGTTGTTTAACCTTTGCCTGAAGCATAATTTCTTAGACAGTGAGGTGCTACGCTCTCCAAAGCAGCTGCAGAACATTAGGAGAGTGCCATTTTTTGAAGTGAAAGGGGAACAGTAATAATCTCACATTTTCCCATTGCTACTTATCACCAGCAAAGTATTCCTACGCATCTGTAACGGAACACATTTATCTTGGGGGCAGAAACCTTTGGCGTACGCTTCCAGTGAAGCAATTACTAAAAAGCAGCCTGAAAGCACGATTTTGACCTCAGCATTTAAAGCTTATTTTTCTGTCAGACTCTGAGGCCAAGTCAAGCCGTTGGGCGAGACCGACTGTGAGACCGGCAGACGAAACCTGCCTGTTTCAGCAGGTTGGGCAGACGGTGAGGTCCAGGTTCAGCTCAGGCAAGAGTCTGCCCACAGCAGAAGGAAGGGCCCAGCCCTGCTGCCTGCTTTGCCTCCATGTGAGACCTAGAATGCCCGAGTGGCTGCTATCCCGTCTCCAGTGGCCACAGGAGACCTGGGAGCACGTGGGCAGGGCTGGGACTGGTCAGGCTCAGCAGCAGCAGCAAGCACTGCTCCCAAATCTCTCACCCAACCTCTTCTCCACCCAAACACCGCTCTCTGTGGAGCACGTCCAGAGAAGGGCAACGAAGCTGGTGAAGGGTCTAGAAAACAAGTCTCATGAGAAGTGGCTGAAGGAACTGGGGTTGTTCAGCCTGGAGAAAAGGAGGCTGAAGGGA
>JAHREE010000069.1:12562751-12645395 GCA_033628505.1 Tringa tobata
GGACGGACGGAGGGACAGACGGACGGAGGGAACCCGCGGAGAGGCACCGGCCCTCCCCGCTCGCCCGCCGCCGCCGCTGCCCCGTCGCCCCATGGAGCTGTGCCCGGGGTCCGCGGCCCCCTCGGGCTGGGCGCTGCCGCTCCTCCTCGCCCTGGGCGCCGGGCTCAGCCACGCCACCCCGCACCTGCGCTACACCCGGCCGGGCTCCCGCAGCAAGTGAGTACCGCCCGCCCCGCAGGGGGGCTGCGGGGCCGCTGCCCGGCGGCGGGGCGAGCCGGGGCGGGCTGAGGCGGGCTGGGGCAGCCGGGGCGGGCGGGCTGGGGCGGTGTGTGGGTTCCCTCATGCCGCTGCCCGTCCCTGACGGCCGTTGTCTTCTCCCTTCCCTCAGGAACTGGTGCGCCTACATAGTGAACAAGAACGTGAGCTGCTCGGTGCTGGACGGGACGGAGAGCTACGTCCAGGCCCAGTACAAGTGCGCCTGGAACCAGTTCCCCTGCCAGCCCACCCCGGTGTAAGTATCCGAAGAGGCGACCTGGGGAAGGGAAGGGCTTTGGCCACCCCCTGCCGAGCCCCGCCGGAGCAGCCGGTGGCCGCCGCTGCGCTCGGGCCGGTCCCGGCACCCCAAAAATCCTCTAGGGCCGAGGCGGGAGGGCGCCTTCTGGTCCCCCAGCGTGCCCCGAACAAAGCGCTCCCTCTCATTGCAAACATAAGGCTGCCGGGAGCTAATTAGAGCCAGATTGAGCGCGTTGTTGGTCCGCACAGCCGGCCCGCAGAGCTGGAAAGGGAGCCGCGCTGGCCCGCCTGCTTGCCCGGCGGCTGGCACGCCTCGTCACCCCGCGTTGGCCGGCCTCGACACCCCGACCTGGCACGCCCCGACGCCCCGCAAGGTGTGCGGGGAGGCGGTGAGCACGCAGGCGGTTTCCCGTGGGTGGCGGGAGCACCAAGCACCTGCCAGGAGCACACCCACGCACCCCGATCCGGATTTTGCTGGGGTACAGCGGCACTCAGAACCGGTTTTGTGGTTGCCGTGTGTGTGGCTGGATGCGTGTGTAAGGGCGAGCCAGGAACGTCGGCCATTTAGAGTCTGCGGAACGCTGTCGGTTGTCCAGCAAGGAGAGCAGCCAGCGCAGAGGTTTTTACAGGGCACAATACGAAGTTATTTGTTTGATTTTAAGCTTCGTGCGACTGCGTGCGACCGCCTGGTTGTCTGTAGAGTGGCCGCCTACAGCACAGGGTGGTGTAGCAAGGCTGTGTGAGCCTTGCAGGTACTAGTCAGGGAACAGCTGTATCTCATCTTCTGGCTAATTTCAGGCACATCTCCCTTCGTCAATTTCCCCACTTGAAAAGCAGTAGTATTTGCACACTCTCGTTTGAAAGCTGTAGGTGTTAAGCACTCTCTGAAACCATTTCACCTCCCCCAGAAGTCAGTGGAAAGACACGCATAGATTTTCAAGGGATTAGGCTCAGAGTTGGACTGAGGTGGTGGTGAGGATTCATTTTGATGTGGAACCTTGAGGATGTGACTGGTACTGCTGGCTCCGGGGTGCTACTGAAATAGACTGCGGACATCGGTGACGCTGCCGCCCTGGCGCCTGTGAAAATAGGTGCTGGGCGTCTGGCATTCGAATTCACTCTTTGCTGTTTGTTTGGATTGCTACTTTTGTTAAAAAAAAAAAGAGCTTTTCTCTATTGGAATATATAAACTGGAATTCGAGGGAAATAACAAAGGCTGCAGGCAGCTGAGTAACACCGTCTTGTGTAATTTCCCTTGTTTCTCTTTGGAGTGTAGAACTGGCGATTTTGGACTTCTGACTGAGCTTATGGGCTGTGTAATGGGGTGTGCCCTCTGTCCTGTGGCGTCTCTGTAGCAGAGCTAGGGAGGAGTGAGGAGGGGTTGAAGCTGCGCTCTTTGAACACATAAATCACCGAGCATTAAGATAAGGCATTTCAGAGGTGGTAAATTAGGATTTTCTTAGACTATCTGCTAGCAGATAATGAAGAAAGTGCAAAGGCATTGCTTCTAGCTCAGGAAATTCCTTAACCACGAACTGCTTGAGCGGGTGAGATCTTTGGCAGGAGTCAGATGGGGAAGCCCAGCTTGAGCAGGGGGCAGGACTGGGTGACCTCCAAAAGTCCCATCCCTTCCAGATTACTCTGTGGTTCAGTGTAATGGCATCGTCTGTCCTTGCGCTTCTTCTGAACATCTGGAGTTGGCTGCTGTCAGAGAGAATATAGGGCTAAACAGACATTTGGTCTCGCCTGCTGTGGCCAATCTCATGGGGTTTTTTTGTTCTTTTAGAATGGAATTAGATACTTATCATAAGCCTTTGTTTCCTCAATTTGACTTTCTTTGGTGAACATAACTGTTATTTTCTTCATAACCCTGATGGCAACTGCAAAACAATTCCTTCTTCTTAACATAAAATATTATAAGTACCTATTGCAGCACCAGCAGATTAACACTGAAAGCAGCTGGAATATCAAAATCTTGAAATGTTACTGTGTGCAAAATCTCTGCTTGTAGGCTGTGACTTTTATTTTTCTGTCTGTTGCTGGTACACACATTCTTTTAGTGGCAGTGTAATAAAGGAACTAATCCAAAGTGTTTGAAATTCAGGGTTCAAATCCTGCAGCCCCCTGTAAACAGGAGTAACTTAATTCCTCTGAAAAGTATTGTTTAATTCAGAAGGAGTAGTGGTCTGAATACCAAAATGTATTTGTATATGTTTGTTAGCTAATGTTGACAAAAATAGGACAGGAAAGAGCTATAAAAGCAACAAAGAAATGACTGTGAGGGCTTTTCTGAAATTGTTCTCTTTTTTCCTTTGTACGCTTACATAGAGAAGTTAAAAATGAACTCAATAGCAGATATTCATCAGGATAAACTACAGTCCCTGTGTAGTCTCCTCCTGATACCCGTGGTTCATCTAAGAGCTCATTCTGCTACAGATAGTGGGGACAGTGAGATCCAAATCAAACAAAGCGTTTGTTAACGGTATCATAGATGTACAGGGTTTATTAGTACTTAAGTACTATTAGGTTGGGGTTTTTTGTCAGTCAGTGGATTTACTATTGATTTAAATTAGTTTAAGATGAGGTTTAAAGAGCCCTTCTAGTGTTTAGGTACAGTCTAGGTTATGCATAACAATTACTTAAATAGCTCATTGCGTTTTATGTAAGAGTGTTTCATCGCCTTAAACATACAGTGTACTCCTGAATTCCACATGTTCTTCACATATAAAAGAATGTGTATTTCAGATATGGATTATAGTCAGCACTCTTTATTTTTTTAATTAATTTTTGTTTTAGAAATAGGAAGCTTTGGTGATTAAGCCTAAAAATCTTAAGAATGCTTGAATCCTTTTTATCTACCCTTTAGACCCATTAAAATATCATTTGTCTGAAAAAAAAAAAAACCACCACTGTTGGAAAGACTGTGCTTCTAGGAGTGCTAACTGTAATTTCAGTTTGCCTGCAGGGTTATTTCCTGAAATGTTGAGTTGAAATTCAGGAAATTATTACACTTCATTGTTTAATGTTTTATAGGTATTTGGGCTCAATAGTGCATTTCCTCACTGAAAAGTTAGTGAATGCTTTGGCTGATAAAGGTGTCAAGGATAAATGTGAGTTGAAGTGTGGCTGCTTAAGAGATAGGAAGAGAGGGAGTAGAAAGAAAAAGCAGAAGGGCACTTTGAAGTATGTTCCCTTTGAAGTATGAGGGGCTCCTGATTTATTTTTCTTAAAACTGTGACTAGCAAAAGAGGGAGGAACTTTGTTATTAGTGGGTCATTGGACTGAAAGATACTTACACAAAAATATTAGTGTTTTTACCCACTTAAAAGAACTTGTATGTTTTGAAATTTAATACTGCTTCATAAATAACTGACCCCTCCCTACTCCTTTAGCTGTGAATTTCCTTTCCTAGCTTTCTTATGAATGGTTTAGTAACTTAATTAGCATTATTAGGACTTTGTCAGTAATAGCGTTTTTGGATTTTCTAAAAAGCTTTTCTAAATGTAAAATGCATTTCCCTTCTGGCTAGATCCTACATGCTCTTTAGGGCTGTGGCTTCTCTTGGACATCCTCCGGTCAACGTAGCTGCTTCAGGGTAGGATGTTGTTGCACCAGTTGTTTGTTTTGCCTCTTGTGCTGTAGAGTATGTTGGGACACCTGGCTGTGGCATAGGTGCTCTAGTTTATGGCTCAGCATTTTTGGGCAAAGCCTCTTTCACTAGTAAGATTTTAATTTTAATGTTTGAAGTGAACTGGAGCAGATGAAGCAGAGGGATGTTTTTTGTCTTTTCATTTTTGCTACAGAACTGGCAAATGGGACTTCCCCATGCGAGGTAGTAAATCAAATAGGAAAAAAAATTAGAGTGGGAAGAACCTCTGGAGGTCATGTAATCCCCCCGTCGCCCCCAGCTAACATCAGAGCCGGCTTCAAAGTCAGATCAGGTTGCTTAGGGGCTTGAAGAAAGGATGTTTTATCTGATCCCCTAATTTAAGTACCAGCCCCCATTAATTCTGCTCATGTGAGTAAAGATGTTTGTGTGCTCAAGTGTGTAACGAGTCGGGTCACCTGTCCTCAGCTGGTGGGGAGTGGATTTCGTGATTTAGTGTGAGCTTTTCAACACTGATGATAAATGTATAATAATCAAACCCATTATTTCACTAGGTTGCGCGTACTTAGAAAATGGTCAAGAAAATGATGAATGAATCAATAGCTAAATTAGCAAGCCTCTCCAAATCTCTCACAGAGCAATATTTTCCAACTTCTTGTCATTTAATACTTTCAAATGACCGTAAATAAGCCTGCTGCTAAACTAATCACGGTTTTAATCATTGCCAAGATGAAGATTTAAGGCAAAACACTGAAAGAACTTTAGAGACTATTACTGCTAGTTTTCTGCAATCATAAATATCAGGATAGATGGCTATACTTATGAATAACGCACAGTTTTAATAAGCAGTATTCAGTGTTTATTAATAAAATAATGCTGAGTAAATGTGGAAATGTTATTACTGAAAAAAACACTTTAGACTTCCAGTTCAAGATAGATTGCTTCATCCATTTACCATTTTCTGGCAGCCCCAGAGCGACCTGGGTGAAGCACGTCAGCCCCAGTGTAGGAATATGTGGGAAATGCACATGTAGTTTTCAACCCTTCAACAGTCCCAAAGTAGTTTTCTCTGAGACTGCTCAGTCACTAGAAATGAAGCGTACAAACCCGTGTCAGAGTGCTCAGCGCCAGGCAGGGTAGATACACAAGTCAGCACAGATCAGAGCCTGTGTGTGCCACTGGCTTCTAGCAATGCATATCTCATGAGACAAACTTGCAGGATGCACAAAAACTTGAAGGGAAAGTGAGGGCTGTTTAATGTTTCCCCTCCAAATATCTAGAAAGGTCTTTAGGAGGTTTTTTTCCCTACTTAGTGTATTTTGTGTGAAGCAGAATTTCTTTGTACAGGCTCCAGCTAGCTGACTGCATAGGGAGGTTAGCCTAAGGGGTTGTGCATTGAAAACAGCAAGGAAACTTAAAAAACTTCAGAACGTACTGCAGTTTCCTGGAGTGCTTGTTTGAAACTCTTTGAGCCCCTGCTGCGTGTGGTAAACTTTCCTGGCTGTCTCCCTGGGCCTGAAATGTGCATCTCTGCCTCCACGCACTGATCGCAACAGAGCCTTTCTTCTCTGTGAACCGGACAGGGAATTTTCATTTCACACATCGTTCCGAGTCTGTTGCAATAGTTAAAAAACAAAAACAAACAAACCAAAAATCACAAACTGCTCCTCGGCTCACATTAGTATAAATAATTAGATTTTTTTTTTTTTTAATGCTTTTCTGGCTTGAGAAATGTGTGACCTGGAGGTCCGGGGCCTCTTCTGTTAAGCACCAAACTGCTGGCCAAAACAACAAAGTGTTAATTTTAGGGAACTGCTGACCTGTTTTAAGACCTATTTTTTCATAAATCACCCAAATAACCAAGGAACCTTCTGCACTATTAGAAAGTGGGCAGTGCCTATTTTACATGTTGCAGATTGTTACTCCCATCTGACTTCTTTCTTGCATTCACATTTAATCTTTTCTCACCCCTCTGGTTTACTTTTGACCTGGTGTCTTTAAAAGTATCAGCTCTCAAAACAATGTGGCATTTTATTCTGAAAGTTTGGGTCCCAGCTAGGGACCCCAGGTTAGCTCCTCCATTCGTGAAGATCTTGGTTATCTATTTTATCTGTGTATGTTTTCAAGTAATCTGTCAGCAGTAGCTCTTTCTTGGAATAATACTAGAAATAAGTTTATTTCATGGGCAGAGAAGCAGAATATATGCTACTGGAGCTCAGTTTCTCAGGCAGCTTTATCAAGAGAAGCTCTCTGCATCTTTACTTGACCTTTCCACTGCTGTAAGGTGAGAAACTTGGTCCCTGCTGCTGGAAGAGGCAGGTGAAAATGTTGTTATCTGTTGCAAAATCTCTCCTGCCCTGTTAGACTACATCACAGTGTTGCTCTACAAAATTTTTCTGAAATCCTTTTAAAAGGACTGTATTTTCAGGGTTCTCCTATCCTATTTTATTTAGTGGATTTTTAGTAGCTTGCTGTTGGTCTGTGAGCGTGTGGTTGACTGGCATAGGTTTATCTTGCGGCAAAATGGAAGGAAGCAACCATGTAAGATAATTCAAGATTGTAAATCCCAAAAACGAAGCTCTGCTTTGAGCCTTGCCACAGACTGTCTGTACCTGTAAGTTATATGTTGGTTTTTCTGCTCGTAAGAAGAGGATGCCAACCTAGCTTTCAGGAGTGGTAATTCATGAACATTAAGAGTATTAAAATTTTAAACCTGACAAGTATTTTTTGGGCATTTCCTACTGGGCTTCAGTGGTCAACTTTTTCAAAATAAATCATTGGCAGCTGAGAGAGAGTTAGCCAGCCAGATAGATAAATACGTGTGTGTGTGTGTATGGATATATATACACAAGAAGTAGAAATTACTAGTATGAGACATGGGGGCGTGTTTCAGAGTGTGCAGTCCCTTTGTTGTTTCTTCTGAAGAAGAAACATTTCTTTCCCGAGAGAGTGTTTTGTTTTGAATCTCAGTTTTTTGGATAGAAGAATTCTAACTGAGATGAGTGTCATCAAAATACACTGTGTAAGTAATGAACAATGGCACTTCTGGAGATTTGAATGGAGCTACAAATGAAACCCTGTGGTGTTGTCTGAGAAGAGTTTAACATTTTTGTATTCTAACAGTTCCTGTAATCTTCTGCCCCTCTTATTGAAAAAAGCCCAAACTCTGCAGTAAAGTTCAACCAGGTTCCCTTGGATGTATTGAACCAATTTAAAGAGAACTACGTAAGAGAGACCAGGCTGTAGTGACTTGATTTGGGCACCATGATTCTCTGCTCCTTCCCTGGCACCTATAGATGAGGGAACAGTGTTCTTCAGGGGTGGGGGAAAGCAACTTTTCTTCCTCCATCCTGAGGGCCAATATGCAGTAGGAGGGAGGAATTCAAGTCACCTGTGCCAGGTCTCTGCCCCCTGGCAATTTCTTCCAGACAGAAGGCAATCTCTGCTGCAGTCGTGCTTTCCAGGTGCTGTGAAGGCACAGAATAAACAATGAACACTGGAAAAAGTACTTAGTCTCTAATGCTCATCCCTATTTTATGACACATTTAGTAAAATTAAAGTGCTTTTGCAGTCTGATATTAAAGCACCCTTTGCAGTGACGTGGATGGGGGATTTCTTGGTTGCGTACACAGTTGCATTCCTGGAGATGCACAGTGCTTTGACTTCTGCTTTCCTGCAGTTTCAGCCCCGATTTATGCTCTCAACCAGTAGCAGCTTTTTATTCAGGACTTAGCTCAGAATAGATCTGGTGCAAATGTCAGCCATGCTATACATTAATGCAAACTTCATTGAAAGCACCCTTACGTACCTGTGCGAGCCCAGAGAAACTGAGCCTCTTTGGTAATAGGTGCTAGTGGAGGTCTTCATAACTTTATGTATTCCACAGGGGCGCCTCAAAATTGTGTCTTTCCCAATGCAAAGAATTTTGAAACACTCTCTGCTTGCTTTTGATAATGTATATTAGAGCCTGATTATTATGTTATGTGAAGACTTGACCATGGCCTTTCGCGAATTTCAATTGAGATGGCTGTGACTGGGCCAGGCATTGTGCTAGTGCATAATGTCAGTTGCATTTTTTGAAGTAATTCCCCAGACCCTAGTGTCTGCAAACACATGCACTGACGTCCTTCATATAAACTTTGGAAAGCAAAAATGCCAGCTAAAGGAAGAGTAGCGTTGGAAAGATAAGACTTTAAGTCCATCTGTAAGAAGCAGCTTAGTGTCTCTAATGCCAGATCAAAATAAAAAAAATATTTTGGTGTTCACTAGGATTCTTTTTAAATAGATTTTTCCTGCAGCATATAATTGGGATTTATTGCCAACTCCACGGCTTGCTTTCAATGAACACCTAGACTTCTGTAGGCTAATCTATTCCTGTCAAAACATATTTTCACCGCTTGCCGTAATTGCCTTAGGATAAACTCTTGGTAAGGACATATTTTTCTCAAATTAAGCTTATCTGTGGGCTGGAACACAAGCCAGCTGCCAACGCTGCTAAGTAGTAGCAAAGTTATAAAAGAAGAAAATCCAGAAGTGGGATTCAACTCACCTTATCTTCAGTTGTCTACCATACAGAGGGATGAATGGGAGCTTAGGCACCTGCAGGAGTGGTGACTCAAATGCAAGTTAGTGGTGTCCAGCATGTTGTTTAGGTAATTGGATGTAAATAATGCAGCCCTGTTGTGACTATGCTGGTTGTATTGACTATATTTCTGTTGTCTGTAATGGAAAACCAGACAACTAGAGCCTATCCAAGCCTACACAGTAGGCACCTGAAATTCACATGTACTAAAAATCACTGTTACAGGCAATCGCTAAAAGTCGTCATGGCTTCAGTGGAACTAGGACTTCTGCCACCGTCTGCAGGGCTTGCAATTAGGCCTGCACTCTTGGGAAACAGAAAACTTGGGATCAACTAGCTCTATTTAAGTAACCGTGTAGTATGAATGGCCAACTTATGTGTATTTTCAATGGAAGCCTTGGCAGCCTACAAAATAAAAAATGCTTGGTCAAAATATAGTTGCATTTAATTATATCTTCTAAGTAGTATTTTTTGGGGTATCTGTGCTACTTCAGCACTCCCATTGCAATGTATTGGAGATCTGGATAACTGGGACATGCAAGAGCAGGCTATATAATTTACAAAGAATGGATCTACATTCAGTAAAAGCATTAAATAGTGAAGACTTGCTATCTTCTATTCAATAAGACCATGATTTGTAAGCTGCTGAAGTTATGGGACCTGTTCCAATGACTACAGAATTTTGGACCGACTGTGAAGTTTTGTGCTCAGAATAAACATGTTACACGTTGCTTATGTAGAAACATATGCTGATTCTGCAGTCCCTTCCTCACAGTGAGGATGTGGTGGCACTTATCTCCTTGCATTTCCCAAAGGTTGAATGTTAATATCTAGTTACAGAACAGAGCCATATGTTTTCCCACCAGTTTCGTCCAAATGTTTCTGATTTGTTTTATCGCTATTAGGTGACATTCCAAATATCAGTGCTAACTGCTTCCTTCTGTGGTTTAGCACCATGAGAAAATTATAACTCGTTCCCTAGTCAAAATGTCTAGCATTTGCAGCAAACATGTATTTCTAATTAAGCATATTCCTAAGAAAATACTTTTCTCTCAAAGAGGAGGAATATTTGAATGCTATTGCCACACAGTATGACTTTATTTCAGCTGTGAAATACTTAGATATAAAAAGTGAAGTTTTGCATTAGCGTTCTGAATGTGTTTTCTCACTTGATCAGCATGTTGAATTCATGGTGAAGGTAGTAGGCATTGGTAGTTATAAGCCTGTTGTGGAAGGACTCCTAAAAACCAGCTGTTCTTATTTTCTCTGTTGGGAGGAAAGATTAGAGACTGTTGAAATCACCCTCTATTCATGCTGTCTCAAATAATGATTTCATTTGTAGTATTTAGCTCAATTTACCAAAAGGATATGACCATTGTCTTGGGCTGGAAGTCCACAAGAGGATGGGGTGAGACTAGGCTGGTGTATTGCATGTAACTTTTACCTACATAAGATATTTTGTTTTAATATGTTTGAGACACTTGTAAAAATAATTGTGTTTATTAACACCTAATTGAATAGCAGAGATCCAAGTCAACTGAAGGAAGATTTAATGTTTTACTGTTTTTCAATTACATTCCAACATATACAGGCATTAAAGTAGAGCCTCAGTTCTTTAAGAGACTTAGAAACTTTTGTGAACCCTTTTGACCAAGTTGCCTCACGGGGTAACTGTGTAAAGATCGACACATTCAAGATAAAAAGATGTGAAACTTGGGCATGTTATGTTCTAACCACGTAACTCTGCCCGGCTTCATAGAGCAGCCACATTTCATCTCTCTGGCTAGCTGAGTGCGTTTTGTCTGTTTTGTACGTTTGTGTTTGTATGTTTTATGTTTGCTGTGACTTTGAGTGAGCAGTTGGATTCAAAATACTGCCGAATAAAGGCATGTCTGATTTGTATATTCTGGTAGCTCTCAGTCCTATGTCATTAAAATACATAGAATCATGAATTATTGTCAGGATGCTGTCCCTAGCAGAAAGTTATGGTTTGTTTTGTTCGAAATGTAATCAAGAATATAATTGTGTTCGTGCTGTTAGACTGTTATATTCTGGCAAAATCCTGGAAGTCTCCAGCTCCTTCACTGAAGTCCACCGAATGAGTAAAGTCATGGTTTTCAAAAACTTGTTGTATGATTGAGAAAGTCCCTTGAGCGGGATGCATGCTGGTGACTCTCATTTGTGAGTGCATCTGGATGATGCCAGCAGTGACACCATTCCTTGCATGGACAACTTCCCCAACTGTGTGTGAAGCAGATCGTTGGTAGGGAAGCTCTAGCAATGAAACTGTGGTTTTAAAGAAACTTTTATGTGACTAGATTCAAATGAGGAAAGTGTTAGGGTAAGTTCCTGTTCCCAGCCTTACGTGATGAGCCTTACTGCAGTACGTGGGACTAGACTGGTGGTATAGAGGAGCAATAGTTTGCGGTAAGTAAATCGCAATTTAATTTCAGAGCCATCCATCTTATTACCATAGCTCAAGATCTAAAATATGAAAGTTGTTCTACATCCAGATTTTGAAGCATTTTGATTCTGGCTTATTTTTGCTCTAGGAGAATTGAGGTTTAGGATTCAGGTTAGTCTGTATTGGATGTGCCATAGCCGAAATCAAAACAGATCCAATTCATGTATTTGCTTGAGCTCTCAGACTCCCAAGAATTTGTAAGGAATAGACTGCTACAACATTTTAAAAGTTGTAGATACACAATGTTTATTTAGAATGGGAGGATTCTTCTGCATCTCAAATCGTTTTTGTATTAAATCATATTAAAGCATTTTATGCCTATTGGGATCATGAAGCTATGAAATAATAAAAAAAAAAAGTCAAACTTGCTTATTTTTTATTTTCAGTGTGGAGTTTGGAAAAGCTTTAAATTTACCCATATGAAAAATCCTAAACTAAGCTTGGTTTCTTTTAATTTGTTTATATTCTTCTTTTGTATTTGTTTTGTCTTGTGATTTATTTTTGTCTGAATGTTGAAGTCATCTGAAGGTGTCCACATTGATGAACACCATTACAGAGAAAGTATGCAAAGAGAGACTTGTCAAAAGTATGATAGGAATGGCAGAAACAGGGCAAGGAAAATCCTTGTGCTGTAATCTGAGCAAAGATGTACAGAATTTGCATAAGTTATTCTTACCCTTCTATAAAATTTGTTTCAGCTATATTCTTAAAACTTTATTAGGAAAAAATTGAGAAATGTATCTTAATGGTGTTTGAATATAGTAAAAATACTGCAGTTTTCAGGAAGGATTTTGGCCTTGAAAGCATAGAGAGGAACACACACAAAGCTTGGAGCAGTGAAGTGTTTTATGGAAATAATAGAAAAGTATGTACAACCCTTCCCAGCATGTGAAAATTGATCTGGAAGTTCAAAGTTTGCAGTTCAGTAATGTGGTGGTTGTGAGAGAGGTTGTAATGACTCTCAGACCACTTCAAAACACTAAAGCATCTACCTAATCCTGTCATTCCTCTGACTCTGGCGGCTCGTTAGAAGGAAAGGAGTCAAACCCAAATTACGTACACTTTTTAATACTTTAGATAAGGGAGAAGGACAAGGCAGTTGCTGGGTGGCCAGGATGTTGTCCTTCCCGGTGGTGCCCTTGACATTGCACTCATCTATTTAATTTTTAAAGCACTTGACCTTGGGGATGTCTGTAGTTTACATTTGTCAACAGGATTCAGCAGATGTTTTGGTGAAAATTGTAAAAGAAATGATTAGCTGGAGTGAAACAGTCTAAGGCTGTTTCATATATGGTGTTCATATAAAGTAAAAAAGGATTGGAAACCTACTCTGAGTTTATGTGCTTCAAGTCAGAACCTGAAAAGCTGACAACCCCAGGAAGCCACTTCAGTTACAAGCCACTAATAGACAGAGTTAGAGCCTAGCCTGCCCCTGCCTTCCAAGGGAGATTCCCAGGAGAAGGAAATCCGAAGAGACCTATTAGAATAAACTCTTCTTTGGCCCAAAAGTTGCTGGAAAAATATAACATTGTCTTGAGTCAAAGTAACTTCTTCCCCTTAAAAGAGAGGTTATAGATAAGAGTATGTCCTGAGTGCAAAAACTGGAATATATCGTGGCCGAACTGGGAAAGATAGGATTGGAAAATAAACAAATTCACAATTAGCAGTTAACACTTTGAACAGCGTCCCCACCCCAAGTTTGCTAAGCAGCTTACCAAAATGACAAATGCCTATCAGATGCAGGACGTGATATTAAAATTATATCTCTGCAGGTGGAAGATGCTGAGTAAAAAAAATACAAAATTATTTCAGCAATCATTTTTCTCTCTTATTTTGTGACTTTCAATAGAAGCTGTTTCACAGTTGGTGTAAGATTTAACTCTTTCCATCTGGTAGCCAATTACTGATTATTGTTAAACAATAATTACTTGTGGATAGTAATACAAGAAAATGTTTACTTTAGTGAAACGTGTAGTTGATATTTTTTGGGTTTTTTTTTTTCTGTGATAGCATGGCTGCTTCTGGTGCCCATTCTGCACGGTGTCCTCTCTGTCCCAAATGACACTCCCTATGAACCCAGCCAGGCTATGAATGAAATCTGTTACCAGCTCCTGCTGGGTCCTTCACTGCCCTCCTGTATTTCTTCTGCAGTATTGCTATTTTAGGGACACCTCAGCTGGGAAGCGAGTCTGTCATTCATTAATGAACGCTAACTGTTGTTCTAATCTGAAATCATCTTAAAAAGTTCTGAAAATGTGATAAGGAGGTTAATAGCATGACACTAGTTTTATTCAGAGAGAGGAATTCACGTTAGAAACTGGGGTAACTTTTTTATTTCTATTGCAGTACATGTTCCAAGTACGCCAATTTACAAAGCTCAGGTGATGAATCCCTGTTTTATTTTCCTCATCTCTCAACCCAAAAACTGCACCTTGAATTGCTTTAGTTTTTGTAAAACGTCACAGCCTCTGCTTAGGGTCTGGTGGGATGCCATGGTGTCTGACTGGAGTTGAACACACAGTACGCGTACTGAGGGAAAGTTATGGAAGAATCTATGGTTAAAGAAAGTTGCACAACCAGAATCGGTTTGCTATTTATTGACTTTTGAGTGATTAATCACGGAAACTTCAGGTTGTATGTACATAAATTGTGCATAGGTTTCTCTGCAAGATCTTTTTCAACTTAACTGGGGCAGTGAAGTAGAAGAGACTTGATTCCTTTGTTGGTCGTAGCCTTTCATCTGGCTCCTTCTTTCATGTCCTTATCTGACTCATGCTTTCAGCATTTTGTCCTTCCCTGGAATATCCCTCCTACCTTTGACTGCTCTGTACATACGGATTCCGAGGAATGGCTTAAGTGGAGACTGTGGAAAGACAAGTGGGACAAAGCAGATACTTTGAAGCTTTTTAATGTCCAGAAGAGTTGCTGCCAGCAAGCCCTGTGGGTGGGTTTGTGAGGAAAAGTAGTTAGAGGAAAAAGGTGTTGAACTTACAGATTCATACAGTGGCGGTCACTGTTAAGTCAGCAGTGTCTGATGAGAAGAACCTTCACTTCCCACAACACGTCCCTCTGCTCATACATCAAAACCCTTGTTGCTGTGGCCGTATTTGCTCTCCCTTGCATGACTGTGTTGTGTGCAAGTCACTTTGAAACCTAGACAGAAACATTTGTTCATTTGATGTTTGAAGGAGAAAATGAAGCATATATGAAATTAACTGATTTTCATTTTTAAAAACTCTGGTTAAATTTCTGGTTTAATCTAACTAGCAGATTAGGTTGTGGACCATTTAAAATGCTTTCTGTTTTGGCAGATACCGAACGAGTTTCAGACCTCGGTACACAATTGCATATAAGACGGTAACGGAGCTGGAATGGAGGTGTTGTCCTGGGTACAAAGGGGAAGACTGCAGAGAAGGCCCAGCAGAAAAGCCAAACACTGCTCGTCGTCCTACACCACCAGCAAAAGCTGTCGTGAAGAAAGGCTTGGGTAACTTTTTGTTTGAATTTTTGTATGCATGATCATGTCTGGTTTTTTGTTTCGTCTTTTAAGTATAAGAACCATTATGGTTTCTGTTAAACTCAACTACTGGCAGGTAGGGGATCTATATGGAAGACACTGTGTGGTGGGAAAATAATACCAGTTTGCAGGTATCTTTCAGAATATCACTCTCATTGTCCTCTAGCCTAAATAACAAATTACTTCGGCTTTTCCTGCAGTTTATTCAGGAGCAGCACTTCCCAAATTATTGTTACAGGAAATGCAGTGGCCCTAAGGTGATTGTGTTGTGATATATATGGATCATAGTGGTCTGTTATATATGCTGTAGCTTAGATTCATTGCTGAACAAGAAGCAGGGTTCTGCTTGCTAATTTATTTATTTATTTATTGCCAATGTAGTATGTTGGCAGGAATTGGTCAATGTGCTAAAACTTTTAGTTTGGAGGGTTTTGATAACATTTCAATTATAAACTAGTGAAAACAAGAGTAGAAAAGGGAACAAGCATTATGCATTTTAAAGCATTATTTGGCTTTAAAGAAAAGTGTAATTAGCCTCAGTTGATTAAAACAGATACCACTGGGAATATTTACATCCAGACTTTCTTATTTCCATAAAACAGATGCAGAACCAACAGAAGTGCCGGAACCTCCACCATATGAGAAGAAAATGCAGTTTCTTGAGGATGAATTGTTTAGACTTACACGATCAGTGCTTGAACTTCAGTCCTCTGTGGCAGGTGTGAATGAAAACCTGAAGTTGACTGTCCAAGAAGATGCGAGTAAGATGTTGGTCACTTGGCTGAACAACCTTTATGACCGCCCAGAGCCTGATAGCGCAGTTGTTGGTGACACAGACAGTATTCATCTGCCTGGACTCCACAGCAATAAAGATCAGAAAGACCCTTTTATTGATTTTGAAATGGAAGATTTAAAGTCTGAGCTAGCTGAGGTCAAAGAAGCCTTGAAGATGAGGAACGACAAGCTGGAGGAACTGAACGGAAAAGTAAAAGGCTATGAAGGACAATTAAAACAACTGCAGGAGGCAGCACAAGGACCTACAATAACAATGCCCAGTGACAATATATATCAGGAGTATATAGACTCAAAATTTGAGTCCCTCAGACAAGAAATACTGGAAGGATTTGAAAAGAAAATGGCAGATCTGAAGAACTCCTGTGAATACAAACTACAGGATATCCAGCAGCAGTGTGATGACAATGACGGTAACTGTTCAGGAATAATTGATGTTATAAGGGGAAAAGAGAATGACTTGAGGAAGGAAATAAATTCTCTCCGAACTCAGATTCCATCAAACAAGTCCAGTTGTTGCAAGGAAGGTGAGAGAAATTACTTTGACCAACAGATAAAAGATTTAGATAAGAAGATTGACAGAGTTGCGGAAGCACACAGGATCTTGAATGTTAGAATAGATAATGAAATCAGTCGATTGTCAACTCCAGATCTAGAAGACATGCTTGGTGAGAGGTTGGAGGAGCTAGATGCAAGGATGAATGTTACAGAACGAAATGCTGAAGAACATTGCTTTTATGTTGAGGAAACTCTCCGCAATGCTATAGCTGCTGAGGTAGATGAATTGAGAGACTTGTTTGACAAAAAGCTACGTGCCCTAGAAGATAGGCTAGGTGGCACTATTTTAGAGATTGCTAATACCACAGACCCGGATGGAATGTATATTAATCCTGGGCCCATCTTGCCCAGTGACGCAGGATTTGCAAATGAGCAATTTACAGCTGAGATGAATTTTGTGAAGAACAAATTACTGTCACTTGAACACCTCTGTGGGCAGAAATGTCAGTCTGCACCACAAGGTACAGAGAACCTTCAGAAAGA
This sequence comes from Tringa tobata, assembly GCA_033628505.1. Lineage (NCBI taxonomy): Eukaryota > Metazoa > Chordata > Aves > Charadriiformes > Scolopacidae > Tringa > Tringa tobata. The sequence goes on from JAHREE010000069.1 coordinate 12,579,268, forward strand.
GCTAGAAAATTGTAACAACAAATACAATCACTTGCTTTTGAAAACAGAGAACAACTCTGTTCTCCTGCAGTCTCTAAATAGCTCTCTTAATGAGAAACTCAACTTAATTAAGGGTAACCAACGTGATATCCAGAAAATGCAGAGAGATGTACGTGTATTCCGGTATAGTCTAAATGTCATGGATAAAGATGTGAAGAACCTTCAAGATGGCTTGAATAGCTGCAAGGAGCAGCTTCTGGGTGTCAATTCTACCTGTAGAAAAACACAACGAGGTGTCTTCCGAAAAATTGATCAAATGCAAAGGACATTTGCAAATCAGACTGCTCATCCCAGCGATAGTTGCTGTGGTGACGTGAAAGAGAGACTAGAACAATTGAATGACCATATCGTGAATGATCTTAACAAGTGCAAAGAAAAGACCCAAGGCATCCAGGAGGGCGTTTCGGATGTTGAGAGCAGAGTCTCGCATGTTGAAAAAGTTTGTGGCAAGCTGGACTCTGTCTCAGGTAATTTGGAGAAGATAAAAGAAGGTCTGAATAAGCACATAAGCAGCTTATGGAACTGCGTCCGTGAAATGAATGGAACTATAGCATCTCATTCCACGGATATTTCTGGCCTCAAAAATTCTGTCCAACAGTTTCACAGTCAAGTCTCCAAAATCACCACAGACATTGAAGGCATGCTGAGATCTCAGTCTGACACAAGTAAGGTTTTTTTTGCATTTTAATTTTTTTTGTTTGATTTTCGGCTGGCTTTCTTTTCTGAGTCATTTATAGAGGAACTAAACAAGGGAGGAAAAATTTAATATTACACAATTTCTACTTTGTTTTTACAGTGACTCTAATTTTGGCTTTTGCTCTAGAACACCATCGGGGACTTTGAGTGCTTTTAAAAGTATTCTCTCTCTCAAAAAAAAAAGTCTGACATACTTTCATGTTTACTTTGAGACAGAATAAAGGCAGTGGGAAAACTAGTATTTTTGGATAGTGAGTTTGAACTGAGTTTTAAGTAATAATTATGAGTGGGTCTTATTCCAGTTCATTTGATTTGATTTTTTTGTTTTGTTTTGCTGTATTTTGTTGTGTGAGATTATTCTTGATTTCTCGGGGGAAACTGAAAAGTAAATGGAGAAAAATGAAGTCAAAGGAATTCAAATTTATGCTAAGAAAGATTCCCTGTAAGTTTTGTTCTTAATCTGAGTTAATGATTATAATTCAGCACCAACTCTTTGATTTGGGATTTTTGCAAACAAGCTCTGGCATATCTTGGTGTGGCCACATAAGACTTCTGCTTCATAGCTCTCCCAGAAGTTTGTGTTCCCACAGTGTAGTTGGCAAGTTGGCAATAGGTGCACACCGCAGCTGGCAGTGTTTTCCCACCTCAGCTGCTTCTGCTGGTAGTCCAACGTGTTAGCTCAAATCTACCTCTTTAGGTGGTTTAAAGTTTGCATTGGAGTGGCTGAGAAGCAGAGGCACAAATTGGTTCCCTTTGGCTCAAAATGCTGTGAAATGGTAACCTCAGCATGTTGGTGAACCTGCGAAGGTTTAGAGACCTTGCCAAATGCCACTTGGTTCCCTGCAAAGTTCTTGCTCCAGATCACAGCAATGGGTTGTTTGTCTGAGAGACAGTGTACAGAAGGAAGCCGAGTTCCTGTTTCTGTTAGCGTGATGTAAAACCATAGGAATTGGAGACTGTTTTGAAACTGCACTCTTCAGTTACTTGATGCTTCTGGTTTTAATTCTGTGCACGTGTGAGATAAAGGAGAGGCTGATTTCTGTGACGGGCCCTAAACCAGAAGAAGAGGTGCTGAGGGAAGAGCCTGTGGGCTGTTGCAGCTGATGGTGTCTGGGGGAGATAAGATGAGGGACCACGAGCACTTTTGCTTGAATAGACAAGTTGTGCTTCATGAAAGGTCCCAAAGTAATTTCTGCAGGGAAGAGTATCCTTACTCCAAGGCAGAGACTTGAAAGCCTGTGACAGATGCATTGTTTCTGAGTGTTTAGTTGTTTTAAACCAAATGTATTGCAGTGTTTGACACAAAAATCCTCCTGAGATGAGAACTTCTTTTGTGAAATTAAAAAAAAACCCTTTCTCCTCCTCTAAAGGAAAAAGTGAGGGAGAAAGCAGGGGGTCTGTAATTCTCAGATATTTCTTTTGGTGAAATCTAGACTTCAACAGCATTAGGACCTTTGGCCCTAGATGTTGAAAAAGTGGACCCAGTCCCCATTAAAATGCAGTATGATGTAACTATGTAATCCTGTTTCTCATCCGTCTTGCCCAAAGTAAATTTCCACTAGGGGCCAACATCGGAGAAAGGTCCAAGATACAGTAATCTTACTCCTGCTATTTAAAGCAGGTGTTGGAGCGGCCTCACGAGTTGTGTTTATCAGCCCCTGTTGGAAGGTTGTAAAGCTTTAAAAAGCCTCAGTGTGCCTGGGTTTCCACACCATTACTCTGTTTCAGGGCAGAGCTCTCCGTCCACCATCAGGTGACGATGATCCAGGCAGGGATGCTGCAGTGGGTGCCGGGATGCAGGCGCTCTGAGCATCCCTCGCTGCCTTGGGGTGCCTCTGGCCTGTGAAGGATTCATGAAGCACACGCTTCAATCCCCAAATGTTTCCAATTACAATAACACAGCAGTCCAACTAAGCTTTGATGGCTGGAGTTGCAGTAATATTTTGGCAAAAGAGCCTTTTTTGGAAGTAGTTTGGAACCCTGTTATGTGAATTGGGTATGGCTTTAACTGCTTTTACGTCCGTGATCTACAGCATCGTCTCTGATACCAACATCATTTGAAAAGATGATTTTCAGCCCTAGCTGTAGATAGGTGTTGAGTTTCTTATGCAGTATTTGCCAGTGTATCATAGCGTTCAAATGATGTCATTTGACTTTGGAAGGGCCAAAACAGAAACAAGTTGTTACTAATAACAGTTGTTGAGGGCAGTAAGGCAAGGATATGTTGCAAGAAATACAATATAAAAATCTTATCAAACAGGGTAAGCCCAGGAAACTGTAAACCTGAGCAAAGTCAAATGATCTTGGGAATGTGGCTGTGTTTTATTCTGAATTTTTTATTAGGGTTTTTGAAATGCCTCAGTCCAAATAACAGGCCAGTTTAGTGAATGATTGTATGTCGGGTACAGACCCAGAAACAGACCCATATTTTGTTATAATTTCTGGTGAAGGTAGCACGGCGTCCTGCCATTCCCTGTACCCAAGGGGGTGGTGAGGGCAGGCAGTGGTCTGCTCTGAGCTCAAGGGGGGACCACACACCATATACTTGCCAAGACAAGGTAATCCAGCAGCTCTTTGTCCATCTTAAATGGTGACTGCCCCCTTTGTTGTTCTCATTGCGCTCTGTGCATCTCTGCAGGTATGTTTGCTCTTCAAATGGCACAAAACTGAAAGCGATGTTAGTGGTCTCTTTTAACTTACTGCCTATTCATACAGATTCATGAAGTTTTCCAGGAGTCAGAAGTGTGGTCTTGCAGCCAGATACCACGCTGGGACTGCAGTTTGCTTTGGTTACGGTTATTTGACCTGAACTGCAATTCCTCTGGTAATTGTCTCTGTAGCAGGGTTTCAAAAGCAACAGCTAAATGTTGTCTGCTGAAGTTACGGTCTAAGAAACCAAATGTATGATCTACATTACAGCATCGATAAAGAGCATTATAAAATCTTAGTGTTATAGTGCAAATAAGAGAGAGTCATATGATTGATTCCTCTAAAATCCCTATGAGCTCATGCAAAATGCACCTTCATTGTTAAATCCCTTTGGTATCTATATAAGAAAATTCAAGTCAGGTCTTTTTGGCTTCTTGTGAGTCCAGTCAGAGATTCCTTTACTCACAGGATCACAGAATGATACGGGGTTGGAAGGGACCTCTGGAGATCATCTAGTCCAACCCCCTGCCAGAGCAGGTCCACCTAGAGCAGGTTGCACAGGAGTGTGTCCAGGTGAGTTTTGAATGTCTCTAGAGACAGAGACTCCACCACCTCTCTGGGCAGCCTGTTCCAGGGCTCTGCCACCCTCAAAGTAAAGAAGTTCCTCCATGAGGAGGATACTTCCTGTATTCAAGTTTGTGGCCATTACCTCTTGTCCTGTCACTGGGCACCACTGAAAAAACTCAGTAGTTTACTACTACTTTAGTACTCAGAGTTCAGTACTTCACTCAGTAGTTTGTTTTATGCACCTTGTTTTCATGTGTTTTGGGGGCCAAGGAGAGCCTGGTCAGGGCAGAACAATACTGGAAACAGATGTACCCCAAAGAGCCCCCTGCCTCATGCATCCAGGTCACTGCTTGTCTTCCTTCTCAGCAAATCATTCCTCCTTCAGTGACGGAAATTTCAGGTTAAAGCTGCGTTGCTGAACAAACTGAATAGAATAAAATACTTTTAAGAGGAGGAGGGAAACAAAAACATTCTTATTTTCAACCGAGGAGGGAAATGTTTCCGTCTGTTTCAGTTGTGCTTGGGCATCTGAGAGCAGAAGCTGTTGTCTGACACGGTGACGGAGTTGTCACTTACACCAGTGATGACAACCGGAGCAGCAAGGACGCTGCTGCTGAGGGCAGTGTTACTGTTCTTAGCTCTGCTCTTTGCCTTCCTGGATGGATGGGAAGATGATGGGGAAGATTTCTGGTTTGTCACTGCTTAGCAAAGCCAGATTCACCCCAGCCTTCATTGGGCAATCATTTTCTCATTGCCTTGTGAATTGAAAACACGTGTTACGGAATTCAGCATCAGGATAGGGTGGCTCCAGTGTTATCACCTTGTCTAGTGATTTATTGGTCCTTTGCTTTGCTATGATGCATCTCAGTAGATGAGGCCAAAAAGGTTGGTAAAGATGGCAGACCAGATCCCTCTCATCCTGGTTACTGCACTTTAAGTTGAGTTTTAGGTTTAGCTTTATGGAGATGTAGTTGGATAGTTCTGAGTATTGCAGCATTGATGCTGCATGCAAGGAAGCGGTTTGCACAGGATACAGGATTTGGGCCATTGATTGTTATTTAAAGGTTTAGAAAAGCAAGCAGAGAAATACATTCATTTTCACAGTGTCAGCCCAAGTTGTTGTCTTAATAAAGCTTATCTTAATTGACTAGAGAAATGGCAAGTATATGCATCCCAAGGTAAAGTATTTTGTGAATTTGTGTTTTGAATGAGGTTAATCTGAAGATTTCAGCTGAAGGTCTAAACCTGTGCCACTGTGGACAGAAGATGTGTCACTAAGTTAATAACTCTGTTAAACAGTTCACTTTGATACTTTAAGCCTTTTTTTTTTTAAGTTTTATAAGATTTTTTTTTTTAAATCCTGGGATTTTTATGAAGATAATTTTAATTTGTATAAAGTGGACATTTCACTCCTCAGTCCTCTGCCTTGTGGATAGTGTTACTGAGCGAGCTTCAGTCCAGCTTTGTGGTGTATTGCTTATATGAGTTTCAGTTCTCATGACAATTAAAGTCAGACAGCAAAGCTCGGGAAGATTTATGTTTTTTCTAGCAGGCGTGTCTAGCAGATGAATGCAGGTGGTGTGACTTCATACAGCCTCTCAGCACTCTGGAAGGCTTATGTGGACTTTTTATGGGACTGAAAACAAGAAACGAGATTCACAAGGGTAAAGTGCAGGTGTCAAGTAGTCACGAAACAGCACGTGGGTTGCCAGTGACACCGTCTGGACCTCAGCTGTGCATCACAGACAATACCTGCATGGCTTGGTTGTAAGCTCTCACCCAAAGGCTCAGTGTAAGGCCCTCTTGGGGGTCCCCAGCTGTGCAACAGAGCCAGGGGAAGACTCGCACCACATCTGCTTCTAGGCACAGCCATTCGGTTTAGCCCTAGGCACTGGTGAATTTCTCCAGGCTGATTTTGGACTGTGATGAACTGAAGTGCTTCGTTCTCACCACTGTGATCTCAGAGCGGTGATCTCCGCTGTGGATGCAGCATCTCTGGTGTGATGACTTGCATCAGATAAATTCTCAAGGGGATGTTTGTCCATTTCCCCAGAAACTCACTTCCATCCCTGCACCCAAAACCATGCTTTAGTCTCAAAATGCAACCAAAGTAACCAATGCTAATGTTTAATTTAGAATGAATTTCTAATTATCCTGTGTAAAAGCTGTCATTGCATGTGCTAAAATCTACACAGCTGCAAATTCATGTTCTTAATGTAGACGTAATTCAGCTTCATTCTTGTCATCTAGGACTTCATTTTTATGAATAAGCCGTAATTCCTATAAAGGGCTTAGAACTGGACCAGATACACAAATGTAACTGTGTCAGCGCTGTTCAACCCTGATGTCATATATGTTGGCTGCCCTACTGGAAAAGTCTTTTAATGGTATCTCTTTTCTTCAAACAATAAAGGCTTTTTTCTGGTGGATTATATCCTAGGGTTCTGCCTTCGTTGTCAGAAAATATTAGTAATGGGAGTACTCGGAATGTTAAGGTCATTGCTTTTCAAAGTAGTGCAAAAAATAATCTGTAAGTCAGTGTACATTTACTCAGGCTTTTGCTGTGGATACTTTATGGTAGTGCTAAAGGGTCAGCCTTGTGCTAGGTGTTGAGTTGGAAGTGGGAGTGATGGGCGGGAAGGGGTTCAGGAGAAGTAACCTGAAGGTAGAGAGAGAGCATGCGATGGAGATGAAGGCACCGGTGGGAATAGGTGTGATACACAAAGCTGGACCAGCAGGTGACTGTTCACAGGTTATTTGACTGCTGCTTGTCCCTTCTCCAGGCTGTCTTCATTCCTTTCCCTGTGTCACAGGCTGGGAAAGAGGGGACTCTGTAGTACTGCAAGAGTGGAACGGAGTTTTGCCAGTGTGGTCTTGGGTCTGAGGAGAGAGGTGGCCTCAAATTGAGTCCTGTTTTATTTTAAAGCTTTTTAAAAAAATACGCAATTTTATATGCTATTTTAGGTGAATAATTTTGTATCTTTCCTCTTCTTTCATCATTTCAAAGGACGACCAGAAGTACCACGGCAGCCTTTGCCACCAAGACCACCCCTGCAGCCCCAACCTGGCATATCCCTGCTGCCATCGAGGCCAAGGATACAACCCCCACGACAGAGGACCCCCTTCCAGCCACCGCAGCCAAGACCTCTTCCACGCCCAGCACTGCCAGGATCAGGAGTTGTGCCATTTCTGCCTGGAACAACCGGGATCATCTTGGAGACTGGAGAGGCAGGGCCTCCTGGCACTGTTCTGATGTCAGGAAGAGGGCGGCTTAGAAGCGTGGATGGTCAAGCTGGTCAAAGTACCATGCCCATTGCTGAAGGGTATGCTGGAGCACCAGGTGAGAGAACCAAAATAATGGTCAGTCACTCCCATCTAAGTGCAATGGACGTGCCAGGTCTTGCTAGAGGGGTGACACTGAGATGTGTCGCACTTTATCAGCCACCTTGCAGCCTTTTGTGGGTGCCCGTTAACAGCTCTTGGCACTGGGAATGGGGCTCATGCTGGTGATGATTTGTGAAGGAGCCGTTGCAGCCTCCAGCTGGCTACAGAAGTAGGGGAAACGCATTCGGTGCCAGTTTTGTTGCCTTTGCCAAGGCAGCACAAAGCATGAGGTCAACAGGGCTGATGTAAAATCCTTGGTAACTACAGCAGTCTTTGCCGGTAGGGAAACTCATTTTTTTTCTTGCTGTAGTGCTTGCCAGTGGATTTAGGACATTGTAGTGAGAATTTGGTTTTCTTTGCCGTGACCACCCCAGTTTAACAATAATTGAACATTTCACAGGAGATGCTATTTGGTAGCTATTTTGGTAAGTTGCTGTTCGGTACCAGCGGATGTTTTTTAGGATGCTGCAGTGATACTTAGTCATAAATGATTCCATGGTGTACTGTGTCACACATAATATTTTTCCTCTGTAGGGTATCCGAAGTTATCTCCTCCTACCACAGACTCACAAGGTAAGGCTGCTGTTTCCTAAAATTTTTTTACATGGGTACTTAGTCTTTATTTCAGTCCCTGGAAAGTCACGGTTGAGAGAACAAAGTGTTGATTTTTGGTATTTAAGTTTAGCCGTGAGGAAAACCTGACAGATTTTTGCTATACCTAAGCTTTAAAATTTAATCCACAACCTTTGAAAATATGAGGGTTTTGAGGTTTTGAAAAATAATTAATTTTGGGTTATTGTTACTTACTTTGGTGTTTTTTTTTAAAATACAAAGGGTTTCTATTTCCTAGCAAATGTCAGCGCTGACCTTTTTTTCTTCTTAAATGAAAGAATATGTCTTTCTTTCTGAAAATATTTCTTTAACAAGATGTGGATAAGGACAAGACTAAGATCTTGAAGCACTGTTAGTATCTGAGGTAGTGCATGAGTTGGTCCTCCTTTGGGGGGGGAGTTTCTGGTTTTGTTAGAATCTCGAGGGTTTGTGTTCCTGACTTCAGTGAAAGCAGGAGTGCTCCCACTGACAACCACAGTTTAAAAAGATTCAAAATGCAGTTGTCTTGGTTTGGTGGTGTTTTTTTAATTAATTATATTATTTAATATCACATAATTTAATATGGATTTGTATGATAAACAGGTATAAATCTTGTGTGAGACATTCTAGTTGGCCTTGATAAATACATTGATTGGGTGCTGCCTGCCCTACAACCTCACACTCAAGATATTATCAAACCCTGGGGAATAGTATCCGCAATCAAAGCGAATATTCCCACACCCTCTTCAGGAAGAATGATTTCATCTAAATTTGTTTGAGGAAATATGAAAAGTAGAACATTAGGGCTTTATGACATCCAAAATCCTACCCTTGGGCCTTAGTTCGATGGCCCTAATAAAATCACAGATACACCTCCTGAAGACTGGTCTGGGGACTGACAGAAAGAGTTGTCAAGAGATGAAACTGTAATTCTGGTATTTATACTTTCTAATTAAAAAATCTGTCATAGCCTTAAAGCAGTCTTTTTGCATTTGAGGATTGTGGTGGTAAGAATGAGCAGCACTAGATGAGGTTTTTGGAAGAGGATGAGAAGTAAAGAAACGTTCGTTTATCTTGATGCCAGCAAAGCCGATAGAGATGTCTAGATTTCTGTGATAAATGTATTTCCTGGGGGTTTTCTTCCACTTTGTACAGCCTATTGCCATTTATAGACAGCAGTATTTTAATAAGTTTATGCTAAAACTATGTGAAACAGTGGGTGGATGTTAAAAGTATTGAAAAGGGAGGGTGTGGCAGGCAGCGTGTGCTGCTTGGTGGGACACATTGCAAAGAAACGTTATCACCCTTGGGATCCAGAGGGAGTTGGGCTGGACCAAGGAGTTTCTTTTCCTGATCTGTGTCCCTGAAGATCTATCTAAATCTGATCTGTCCTGTAACTTCCCCCCAAATACCTTGCAAACCCCAATGGCAGGCACAGTCATAGAAAACAGAGAGGTAAGGATGGTGCAAATAGCTATTAGACTTCTGTGAAGTTAGAGCATTTACATCCACTGTACTTCATCGTCAGTGTCTGCCTATAAACAACAAAGAGAGAGCATTCTGGGGCAGAATTCAGCAGTTAACAGTGTTGTAGAAATTAGCAGCTGGAGAAGGGAAGATTTTTGGCTTATTGGAGGGGGAACTTAATGCTTAAATAAGGCATCAAGGAATCCTTAATACCTAATTCGTGCAGGACCACAGTTTATGATGTCTTTGCCAGTCTTCACCCATTACATTTTGTGATACTGGAGTTCAAATCTGAAAGAGGATCAGACCTTCTTGTACTGTAATTCCTAAAATAAGAAGCTTGTACTATTAAATTGCCTTTCTGAGTACTCCCTTTCATTTCTGTTTCTGAATAGCTTTTGTTGTATAAAAGCACTGCTCAGGAAGAAGTTGAGGGCTCCCACTATCCCACTTTGGTGCTCTTCTTGAATGCTGGGGTTGATTTGCATACTTTCAATACCAAAGTATCGCTTGAGTTCTTCAGATTAATTAGCTATCTGTTTGCATGCATCTCACAATATAACGTTGTAGGTAAAGATATTCAAGGACTTAGAAGTATTAATGAGAGAGTGTAAGGCACAATATTACATATTAACTCTGTTTTCACAGGCAAGGAGTTTGTGACAAAGGTGAGTTAAGCGTCAGGAGCTAAGTGCATCCAGCTAATCCCTTTTAATACAGAAAGAATTGAACCAATTGTTATTTAAAGAAACGTCAGCAGCCAATGCTATTGCAGCATGGCAATTTTATGGTTATGAGAATTTTTGTTTGCTGGAGCAAAGAAAATTGCAGAGGCAGAAGTAATGAATTGGCTGATGAACTGATCTGGGAACTGGTGAGAAAATGCATGTAAGATCCCAGGTCACACAATTAGGCAAGGACAGAGCCAAGGAGAGGATTTGAACGTTCTGATCAGCATAGAGAGGGTCACAGTGAAAAAAGACTCACTGAAAGCACAAATTGCCTTCCTCACCCTCCCTCTTGATGCAGTCTGCAGTGCTGCTTGTGTCCTTAACCCTGCAGCTCCAAGGGAGGGTGATCGCTCCTCTCTAAAAGAAACTGTAATAAAGAAGACAGCTGAGCTAGTGAGCCCTGCCACTGTGCAAATGCTGCTGTGTGTATCCATGCAGATAAAGTGCTAATTTTGGTTCGGGCTTTTTAATTCTTCTTGCTTACCTGATACTCAACCATCTTTACTTTTTCCATGTGACTCCAGGATGCCACCTTGTAGGACACATTTCAAATTTAAAGGCATGAAGTTTATTGTAATGTAAGATTTATGTTGTTGTAGGTGGTCCTCGATTTGAAGAAAGAGTTTACTGAATACATAGATTACCCTGCTGTGCTTGTGACGTGTTCCACTGCATGCTTAGATCTTTCTTTTGATTACTGGACAGGGAGCAGTATCCTCATTAGTACACATCTCAGGGGAAAGCCTCTTTGCTGACTTCGAGGTAGAGAACATGCGATCAGCCGCAGTTGCATCAGTGGTTGTCCTTTGCTGCTGTTTCGTAGAATCATAGAATAGTTAGAGTTGGAAGGGACCTTAAAGATCATTGAGTTCTAACCCCACTGCCATGGGCAGGGACACCTCCCACTAGAGCAGGTTGCTCAAAGCCCCATCCAGCCTGGCCTTGAACACCTCCAGGGATGTGGCACCCACAGCTTCTCTGGGCAACCTGTTCTAGTGTCTCACTGCATGGATGAACAGCACAATTCACAGAAGGACACTGAAGGACGGGGTGGGAGATGGTTGTTTGTGTAAGGTGCGGTAGGAAAGTGCAAGGGCAAACCGTCTCTTACTGCGACGTGAAAGGTAGGAGTTGTAAGAGCACAAAGAGCTGTTACTAACAGACTCAGGAGAAAAGTAGCTTTGTCTTTGTAATGCACTGAGTTATCATCCATATCAGAAAGTCTGTGACTTGGAGCACAGCTAATGGGCCCAGTTTGTTGAGCGCTGGCTCTTGGAAATCAGTGCAGTGCGGTGCTGTGCTGCATGGCCATCCCATATGCAGAGAGGATTTTCCAGAAAATGAGATGTGTTAGGGTCAAACTGAAGAGTTTTGTTTTTTTTTTTAAAAAAAAGTCATGTAGATGATAAATTGCTGATATTTGTGTCCCATTTGCTCCACCTGAAATGATGCATTATGCCCTCATTTAGATTTAGTTGTATTGGCCAAGCAGAGAAAATTTGACATATCCTCCCTACTCCTTCCATTTGCAAAGGAGTCATAAGTGCATGCTGACAAATGAATTACCTACATATGGTATCTCTTTTGTCTGGATTCTTGAAGAGTCCTCATTCCAGTTGCTGAGTAATTGTCAGCAGCATCATCACACTTTGTTGTTTTTTTTTTTTCTTTCATCTTGATAGAAAATGCTGGGGCTGTGCACTGTTTTGTTTTGCTTGATTTTTCGCCTCTTCTTTTTCCCCTTCTGGCCTTCGGGCTCTGTGGGAGGCATGAACTGTGCTGGGAAGTCAAAAGAGAGGTGGAGAACCAGAAATACAACTAACAGATGCCTGGAAGTAGACGTAACCTAATAAAGGCCACCCATGTATCTTCTGTGGTCTTTTGACTCCTCAGAATGCATTGTACTAGCTCAGGTTGCCATGAACGTGCATACCTGATCCTGCTTATGTGTATATACATATCTATCTATCTCAGGTGAAGCTTTCTTGAACACATCTAAAGTCAGAGTTTTTTCCTCCCCCAGAAGCTGTAAAAACTCTGGTTGAATCTTTTGTGAAACTTTTTGTCTGCCTGGCAGTTTCTTCATCAGAGCTGTGCATGTGGTTCCCAGCTTTTAAATGCTTTAAAAAATTTCTTCCTGATTTTTATAATTCCACAACACTGCTTAAGTGAAAGCAGTTTCCAAGCCTGGACCTTGCCTAGAGAAGCTGAACTTTGGTCTTTGCATGAAGAGGAGTCTTTGCAAGTGAGGACGTGTAAGAGAAGGTGGTTCACCTCTCTGTAAGGTTCTGCCAAAGCACTGCTGAGAACTTGTGAAAGCTTCAGAGGCACAGTTCCAGCTGGAAGCAGGGAGGAGGGTAAGAGAGCACAGACAGGTTGCATCTTTCCTGCGCCTCCATATATTGCCCACTAAACTGATCTACTGGATATTTAGAGGGCTTTTAGATTTCTCCTTTGGACAAACTCAGATGATGTGCTAAACTTGGCTGCAGATCTGAAGCAACTTCAGCCTCAAACTGTAATAACTATTCTAGCAATTACTGCAGGAAAATGTTGAAGGAAGCCTGGCGAGCCAGAGCAGGAGTTGCTCCCTTATCCAGGTGACACCAGCTCAGACAGAATTGTAGCTACTGCAAACAGAAAGGCCAGAGTTTCTGGACAGGCGGCAAATAGTTTCTGCTGTTTATGCAGTATGGCTGCAGGGGAGAGGAACCTTTCCAAGTGAGCCAACAAGAAGTTAGTTGAGGTGTGTTTTCTGTTGGTCTGAATCTCAGGTGAAGCTGAGAATACAAAGAGATGCTTTCTCTAAGTAGCGTGGTGTTAAGGTGGTGGAGCTTTACAGAAGCTGTTTAAGTCAAGTAGACTTCCTGCAATTAATTTTGGTCGTTTCAGATAACCTCATCTTAGCTCACAGGAGCACCTGCAGGTGCACCGGCAGGTAGGAGTAATGAAAAAGGGCTTCTGTCTGTTTTCTGACTGTGAGACAAAATACCGAATAAGCAGAGAGAGATACATGAGATCTACATGAGATACAAAGATACATGAGGCAGCTGGTTACTAGCCCCTGAGGGAAACAAATGTAGTTACTTGCCATTTCTGAAGTTGCAGGCATGTCTTCCCCTTGCCTTCCCCTCCCACTCTTCCCATGCTAAGTTATTCAGAGAAAAAAAAACAACAACAGAGCATTTGTATATCCACATTTTAGATGAAGTTTTGTCACTTTTAAACTTCAGTTTTTAAGGGATATAATCTGAATTGAACATTAGTTGCTGATGAGCATCTCGGATTGAGAGGAAGAGAAACCAAACATACATTTTGAGGAAGGCAGAAGAAGGAGCAGGGGTCAAACAGCATGGAGAAGACGTGGATCCTAACCTGAACAGGATAGAACAGAAAGAGCAACTGAGGACAACTTTAAGTGTGTTAGTTGTTTCCCAAATTGCCCAACCAAAGCAACAAGACTTGACTACTTCTAGTGGTGTTCCTGCCTTAGGGGAAGTGTTCAGAGGGAAGGGAACTAAAACGGGACTAACAAGTGGTTGATCACTGAAGACTTGCCATTTAGCCAGTCTGTTAAAAGAAGAAGTTTGTCTCAGTTGTCCAAACTGACTGTGTTTTGTCTAACAGCAGCGTTTAGCTAGTAAGCAGAAAGCCACTATAAAATAACTAAGCGTCTGTTTGATCTGTTGACAAAAGTCACGAGCTACACACCTTACCTCTCCTGTTGCCATTGTGATAGGTTCAGAGAGCAGAGATGTCCGTGGGCAGCCTTAATCCTGAAGAAGGTCCGTGGCAGAAGCATTGTTGAGTTGAGGGGTGGCAGGATTTCTGCTGCCAGCATTTACAAGCCATGTAGCTTTTCCTTAGAAGGAGAAAAACAAAAACAAAAAAAAAGAGAGAGGTGACTGTGGCCAAGGGGGGAATTTTATGGTTCTCAGTAAATTTTATGGTGAGACACCTGGGACCCGGGCCAGCAATACGTATTCTGCTAATTCTGGCATCTCTCAAGTGACAGAGTTAGTCCAAGTGGAGTATGTGCAGTAACGGAGACACTGGATTATAGACCATGCCAGGGAGAGGCTGTGTTGTCATCCTGATGCGACTCTGACTCATGTTGTTACCCATTTTAGGACCTGCTGCTGCTGCGGCGGCCTCTCTGGTGTCATTTTCTGCTGGGCTCACGCAGAAGCCTTTCTCGAGCGACGTCGGCGTGGTTCACTTTAACAAAGTGCTTGTGAATGACGGGGACTATTACAACCCCAATACAGGTAACGGCCAAAGAAGGGACCCACAGAGATGGCACATGGGCAGGTGGCATGGGTTACCGGTGTTTGATGCTACCTCAGGCCTCGCTGGCAGACTGAACAAACAAAATAAGCCTGTTGAAACCAGACACACCGGGGTAAGAGCTTCCTCTGGATGTGGACAGGCACGCACTTTGCCACTGCTGGTTTTCCACGGCTGCCCAGTAATACTCACCCCTACCTCTGGGGTTGAGCTTCTCACTCCACCTCAGGCCAGCTGAGCCCAGGTAGCCAGGTGAGGTTCCTTGCTAACCCACGTCACTGCAGCTCAGGCAGCTGGGTCACCCCCGGGAGAGGAGGGAGGGAGGTGACATGAATATTGGTACCTCTCCAATAATGGTAACTGCCAGCTGCTTCCTTCTCAAGCAGAGTATAGAATCATAGAATGGTTTTGGGTTGGAAGAGACCTTAAAGATCATCGAGTTCCAACCCCCCTGCCATGGGCAGGGACACCTCCCACTAGACGAGGTTGCTCAAAGCCCCATCCAGCCTGGCCTTGAACACTTCCAGGGATAGGACATCCACAACTTCTCTGGGCAACCTATTCCAATGTCTCACCACCCTCACAGTAAAGAATTTCTTCCTAATGTCTAATCTAAATTTCCCCTCTTTGTCACTTGAGGGTCTTCAGCATGCCTTAAGCTACCAGGGATTTGCACAGCACGTGGGTGCCTCTTACCTCTTCACCCCACTCTGAGTCATGGCAGCTGCTTAGGCCAGGAGGTTTCTAAATGTAGACAGGACCTGCTTATGTAGGTAAGAGGACCAGTGGGCTCTAACAGCCTTCATGGCTGCTAGCAGTTGGTCACCTGCCCAGACTGACCTTGTCACAGTTGTCTGTACATACCAATGGGTAACCCACGTCACCGTATGTTTCTCATCGTGCTTAGAGCGATCAGGTCTCTCCATTTGGAGTAGCTCTGAAAAGCTGTCTCTCTTCGGCAGGCATTTTCACATCTCCATATGAAGGGCGGTACCTGATCACCGCTGTGCTGGCCCCGGAGAGGGATGAGTACGTAGAAGCGGTGCTGTCCGTCTCCAACGCGAGCGTGGCTCAGCTCCACACAGCTGGGTACAGAAGGGAACTGCTGGAGTATCACAAACCCTACTCGGGGAAACGGACCTGTGGTGGTCCTGGGACGTTCCACCTTGTTCTTCACCTCAAAGCAGGAGATGAAGTAAACGTCGTCGTAACAGGAGGCAAACTGGCCTACACAGACTCTGACGAAATGTACTCCACGTTTAGTGGAGTTCTCCTTTATCCTTCCATTTCTCATGTTTAGGTTTGCCTTGAACAGGAGAGAAGGGTAAGATATTCAGAAGAAATTAAGTGTAATAAAATTCAAAGCTTTAATATATTCAGTTTATATATTTGATTTCAGTGATGGGTTTATAGTCTATACTGAGACCTTTTCCTTGTCCCCCGTTTCCAGAGGTAGCTACAAAAGAGATGTTTCTGTAGCTAAATTAACTGCTTCCCAAGCCCTTGTTTACTTGTACAAGCAGAACAAATGTTAAAGAACAAATATGTTCTCAGTAGATACTTTTCCAGTGTGCTCTCGCTATTCCCTATTAAATTGCCTTTGCAGTCTTCTCCCTAATCTATCACATCGTCCCTAGTGTATCAAAGTTTACATCTTGGCTGAAGTTTACAGTTGTGGTCAGCTATTTTCATGTTTTCAGTAAAGCAGGGGTGAGAAAGTGAGGTTGCATCGGACGTGGTTATCGCTTCTTAGTCCTTGTGTTATTTAATAATATGTTGGGTCAAGTGCATTTGCATAAACAATTTGTTCAATTGCTAACCGTGGTGATGGAAAGCAAAATGATACTTATCTGCATCAGTTTTCTTTTTCACTTTAAGGGCCAAACACAGTGCTAAGAGATGAGCGACTCATTCCAGTCCAATGGAAGCAGCTGTGCTGGGAGAGACTTACCTTCCCTCAGCTTCCCACCGGGCAGACGCGAGTGTAAGGTGCAGTTGCTACTACTGAAAGAGTTGTTATTATTATTACAGTTATTTTCAATTCATACAGTAAAAAAAAGACGATCCGTTACGCATGATGCTCTTGAGATTAAAGCTTGGTGCTTGAAATGAATAAAACGGGTCAGAAAAATCTAAATCATCTGTGCTTAGCTAGAAAAAGTAGTAATTTTGAAGTTTAAAGAAAATTTACAAAGTTTGTTTCTGGCACTCCTGCAGTATTTGCATTAAAAAGGAAGTTTTGTCTTTGTTGCATTGTAGAAAACAAATCAGAGGAAAAATCATTGATATAGGAAAATAGTCTTATTAGCCAATACTGTCAACTGCATAGCCCAGCCAGCTGCGCTACAGCTTCGTTGTAACAGCCTCCTGCATCAGTGCTCTTCAGTGAGGTTTGTTCTAATATTCAGCATCTGCTTATATGGATGAAACAACTTTCTTAGCTTAAACAGATAACACATTAGGGGCAGCAGTATTTTAGTTCTGTTTTTATACTAGCCACTTCTCAGTGGAGGTAGCAAAACCGATGTTTGGCTCTTTCGAGTTAGCATTTTCATCTCTTTCATGGCTGAAAAAAAATCCAGCCGTGCTTTACTGAGAGCAGCACCATCCTGCTGTCACCTATAGATTCTTATATAAACTGATTTTCTTTAATAGTCTATTCACGCTACATAGAGTTGTATTTATCATAGCAGTTTATGTAGTAGATTTCCCTCCTTAAAAATCCCCAACAGCTGTTTGTAGCCTCAGAACAAACAATTCCTTTAGGTGAAGGCAGAACTCCCTGTGCTCTGGGCAGCACAGCACGGTTTAGCTGAAGCCCTTCCCATCCAAGGAGGTCAGATGAAGACTCACGCCTTTGTTGCTTAGTTTTGGAATAGATACTCCCCTAATAACCCTGTTTCCAGGCGATGAGATGGGGCCTTCCCACAACAAACTGTCACATCCTGGAAGTTGAGCTGCTTCTGAGAAAAGCAGGCGCAACGAGCTCGCTCTCCACAGAGGAGCTCCGAGCCCGTCCCCGGGCAGCGGGGATTGCGCCCAGTTGTGAGCACAGGAAGGAAGTTGTGAGTGGGGTCTTAAAGGTTTAGGGAGAGCCCTTGGCACCTGATTTTCAGCAAGGAGGGTGTTACCGATAAGCAGAAGCCAGGACTGGATGGATTTTGTAGCAGGAAGGAAGGCTGTTTCTGTAAGAAACTACTGCTCAGTAGCCAAAGGTGTACAGTCAACTTGCCCTTCACAGCTCGGTAAAGGAGCCACCCCCGTCTTCTCTCCTCTGCGTTTGTGGGGAGCTGTGCTGGAGCGCGAGCCTTGGCGTGCAGTGAGCAGCCACCTGCTTCTTCAAGGGGAGCTTGGTTTTTCTTTGTCCTAAATCAACAGCCCCTTTCTGTCCCGTGCCTTTCTAGGTCTCAAAATTGAAGGCACAGACAGGAACGGTTGTTTTCTGTGTTTTCAAAAGCCAGTTACATCAACTAGGGTGGGTTTTTTTGTTTTTTAAAAAGTAATTTCTTATTCTGTAGAAGGCTAGAGAGGCACTTTTCCTTTTAGGATATATTTCAGTCTCCTCAAGAAAGCTGTGTTCTCTAAGAAGTTGGCTCCAGACTACGTGTGACTCAAGTATTGTTAGATTATTGTTGCCTGTTCTAAAAATGACTCATGGAAACAAACAAAATGAGCTGAGTGCTTAGGGAGACCTAGCTGGCAAACACCACCTTTTTTTTTTTTCCTTTTTTCTTTTTCCCCTCCAAGTGAGACATTTTTAAGAATCAGCAGTACAAGCTCAGTGCCAGAGTTGCAAAAGTTCTATCATCTAATTCTTAACCTAACCACTCTGGTAGATTTTAAATCCAACCCACACACCTTCACAAGCCCGTTCTGCTAATGGGACAGGGCTGTCTTCTACCAGAAAGTTTCTCCTTGTACTCGGGGTCTGCTGCTGCCAAAATATGAGGGCTCGTCCAAACGCAGCATAACTGGTATCTGTCCACAGGCAGAAAGCAGTCCCTGAACTATGTCACAGCAGGGCCCAACTGCAGGGATGTATTTTAAGGACACCTTTTAGACCTCGTAGGGGTAGTTTCCCATCCACCATCTCTAGCAGCACAGTAGCTAAAGCTACGACCTTTGACAAGGAACCTCTGTCTTAGATTCCTGCCTTTGTTGAGAGAGACTTGACCTTTAATTTCCACCTCCTCATTAACTGCTGTAATCAGGGTAGGTGGCTTGGTTCCTCCTGATGAGGTTATTTTCCTGGAGTTTACAAAGTGGAGCATTCACCCAGCTGGGAAGATCACAATGCTGTAGCCCCTACGTAGCAAAGAGAGGGGGGAACCTGAGTTCCAGTCTCTGCTCCAGCATTTGCTTGGATAAAACGTTCATTAAAGCAGCAGCTGGAAGAGACTGAAGCACAGACACATTCATGGGCCTGCTGAGGGTTTGCTCTTACAGAACAGCCCAGCCTCACAGGAAGGAGCAAGAGCCCTGCTCCAGAATACCCTGGAGCCACCAACTGAGCATTTACATCTTTGATGGGAATCAACAACAGAACGAGGAAATACCGGCACTGAAAGGAACATTTCACGCTGTGGCGGGGTGATGATTTGACTACCACAACCAGAAGCATCCACAAGCTCAAATAGGAAGCATCTGTGAACCAAGAAAGCCTTAAAAAACCCATAAATCCTGTAGGTGGGAGCTGTAAGGCAGGTATTGCCACCTGTTTCATAAAGCACAGTGCTACCTTGTAGCTGGCTTTATAGTGCAGGGTATGAGGAATGCCAGAGTCTTAGGCAAAACAGTATCTGATGTGCCAAGTGCTCCCATCTCACAGCAAAACAGGAGGAAAACCAAAACCATACCAGGTGACGCTGTACGGAGCTGTGTATCGAGCCCCTTGGCCAGGCACAAGGGAGGGTGCTTGGTTTCTCAGGGACTGTCCAAATACCAACACCAGCAGAGTCCCCAGGGCAGCACCACGCGTGAGGCAGGTATGTTCCCACGGCCAGGCCATTGGCAGTAGAACATTTGCAGACAGGCTGGCTTGTCAATGGGGGAAGTCTATCCTACAGCAGCGATGGGGAAATAACAACAATACAAAGCAGTTGTATCCCCAGGAAAGCTTGGAGCAAAGCAGGAATGCCACTTTTCACCACAAATTGTTTAAAAAAAAAAAAAACCCAACAAAAAACCTACCTCATTATTTTATTTTCCTAGTAAGGCTTCAGAGACAGTGGAGACATTTCTGTAGTGACCACTCAAAGCAGTGAGGATTTTCGGTGGCATTCCACCCTGTAGCCTTTCAATGTACACCAGGTTACTTGCACCAGCTTTGTGTGGTTCTGCTGAGGGGCTCCAGTCAGCCGGGTGCCACCAACCAGCCAGTCAAGAAAAACTACAACTAGTCGAGGAAATAGAGCGCGCTGTAAGTAGGAAGCATAGGAAAGCAACTTGAAACAAAATACCCCCCATCTCCCAATGCGGCTTTAAAAACGCACTGGGAATGCAAGGTGAAGGGCTCCCCAGCTGCAATGAGGAGATTCCAGCTGGGACTGGATTGTTTCCTGAGGGATACACTGTGCATTGGGAAATGAGTTTTATCTGCTGAATAAGTAAGTCCTTGTGCTACGGCCCAGTGACGGATACGGATCTATTTCAGCAAAGCCATGAATGTGTTTCCTGCCTCAGCGTGGAGCCGGGAGGAACGCGCGCTCCGCTGAGGCCTGGTCAGCAGGCAGCTTCGGCTGCTGGGTGCTCCCGGAGAATAACGGCACAGAATTCCATGTGTCACTTACCGGGAACACCCGGGGCTGTGTCCTGTCAGCAGCACAAGACAGACCGGCGCGCGAGCCAGCACCAACCCTCCCGCAGCGTACCCCGCAGGCTGGAGACGAGACGCGGAACAGCAGCTCTGCCCATTCTTTGTGCATGGGAGACTTCAAAGAACATCTTGTAACGTGTTACTACGGGAGCAGGTTTTGGCATTTATCCATTTTGCTACCTTGGTTGTTAAAAAAACCCCACAAAACCAACATTAATTTTTCAGCAAAGACCAGCGTATTTGAGAGTATGCTTTATGTGTGCATGTGTATATGTATATTCATGTCTAGAGCGAAAGAGCAATATCCAGGAACATGAAGAAAACTGTGTGATGGAAAACAACTGCAGATATGTCCAAATAAAGCTTACCTGTTGTGTGAGGTCTTGATGCTCTCTGCTTTCCAGCGAACACAGCAGCACTGTAAGCCAAAATTGTTTGCTCTCTCCTCCACCACCTTTAAAACTGCAGTTTCTGGCTTCTCAGTCGCACTTGCATGAGTATTTTAAGTGCTTATTCGGTGTCAAGCCCTGTTCCGTAGGCTTTGTGGTACACAGAAGTTCTGCCAACAGGTCTTACCCATCTTAGTTGCTCATTCAGTGCCCTGATTCATGGCGAATGGAGTAGACCAAGAGTAGAGTATTTCAGTTGGGAGTGACCTGCAATGATCTTTGAGTCCAACTGTCTGACCGCCTCCAGGCTCACCAAAAGCTAAAGGGTGTTATTAAGGGCATTGCCCAAACACCTCTTGAACACCAACAGGCTTGGGGCATTGACCACCTCTCTAGGAAGCCTGTTCCAGTATTTGACCACCCTCCCAGTAAAGAAATGCTTTCTGATGTCCAGTTTACACCTTCCCTATGCAGCTTTGAACCATTCCCACACATCCTGTCACTGTATCCCAGGGAGAAGAGATCAGCACCTCCCTCTCCTCAGGAAGCTGTAGAGAGCAATGAGGTCACCCCTTGGCCTCTTATGTCTCCAAACCAAACAAGCCCAAAGTCCTTACCTGCTCCTAATGAGACATTCCTTCCAGCTCTTTCACCAGCTTTGCTGCCCTCCTCTGGACGCATTCAAGGACCTTCGCATCCCTTTTGAAAGGTGGGGCCCAGAACTGCACACAACACTCAAGGTGAGGCCGCGCCAAAGCTGAAGGCAGTGTGATAATCACCTCTTGATGGGCCGGTGATGCTGTGTTTGATGTGCCCCAGGATGGGGTTTGCCCTCTTGGCTGCCAGGGCACACTGCTGGCTCGTACTGAGCCTGCTGCCAGCCAGCACCCCCAGGTCCCCCTAGTGCTCTCCAGCCACTCCTCTCCCATTTACACTTATGCTCAGCATTACTCCATCCCAGGGGCAGGATCTGGCATTTCCACTTCCTAAATTTCAGCCATTAGTCATTGCCCCAGTGCTCCAGTCTATCCAGATCCCTCTGCAAGGCCTTGTGCTCACAGACAGGAAAGAGCCCATTCTTGGAAACTCTGATTCTAGAAGCGGTGATTCTATTCTTTACACACATCCAAGATAGAAAAACCTACGCACCGAGAACAAGAATACTCCAGTAGGAGTCCATTAGGGAAAGCTGGACACAGGAGAAATGCTTCTGCAACAGATGTGGACATTCGGCACACACGGGACACACCATCCTTCTAGTGCTTGCGCTGACAGTCACGCGCTGCACACCACAAACGAGTAGTGAGATCTGGGGATGAAGACGGGCAGTGAAGGGAGCGGGCTGTGAGGTGCCCTCGGTGTGAAGAGAAGGGAGCAGCGTGTGAGCAGGATGCCAGGGGAACCCCCCTGCAGTGGGGGGTCTGCTGCTGCGGCAGCGGGTGGTAACGCTGGAGCAGCCAGCTGTGGCTGCTGGTGGCAGCACCACAAGTGACACGCCGCAGGAGGATGAAGAGGCACAACGTCATTCACGCTTTCACACAGACCTGTCAAACTGTTACCTGTGAGTGAAACGGCTGGATCTCCTAAGGCAGGCAGCTGGGGGTTAGTTGCATTGACCAAAACCAGTAGGAAACTAGGAAGAGTAAGTTTCAGCTGGAAGCTTGAGGCCCCTTTTCCACGATGGTCTCACAATAATTGCCTCAAGCAATTTAACAGCTGTCGTGGAAGACAATATTCTTTGCCTTGAAAGGAAAAAGTAAACTTGGATGGAATTAGGATAAAACTCCAAATTAGGGCAGATTCACAAGAGCTCAAGCTATGCCGCTGCGAGGTTTTCTCCAAGGCAGCTCGTGCAGTGCCAGGTTGTGCATCTGTTACCTGATACCCTGTATTACTACTGCACCTTTGCTTTTCAAAGGTATTTACAAATACAGTTTAAATAAGCCCGCAATTACTAAATTAGTAATTCCAGATTGGAATTCCCAAGTACAAAGTGAAGAAAAATTTTAGTTTAAGTTTGTTTATTGTGATAACATTGTTCTGAACATCAATAAACATTGCACTGAAGTGTGGGTCACTGTACCCAAGATAGTCCAGTCTTAACAAAAACCACTGTATTGGTATGATCACAGATTTGACAATTTTAAACACACTACCTTATTAGTGATTGAGTTGCTTAACAATCAAGTATTCCACATCTTTAACGTAAAAATGAAACAAATGATTGAAGAGAGTTTTCCCACCCTCAAAATAAACCAACATTTCAACTTTCATCTGGAAGTAATTAACACTGTAAAAAATATCCAACACAATTCCATTCTATTCAGCAGAATTTACCTTTGGAAACTAAAACTTCTTCAGGCAAAAGTGACACTTTAAAGGCATCTCAAATTCACTATGTATTCTTGATGTTTCATTATGAATTTGCGTTACAGTCATTTAAACAACTCTCATTCATACGACGGCATTTTCTAGAAGACTTGTATGAAGTATTGACATGAAATCTCATCTCTCTTGTCTTTATCATAAGCGGATTCAGAGTGTCCTTCAGAAGTTCCATAATGGAGTTGACACAAGTGTTAAAACTTTTCCAGTTGAAAAAAAAAAAAAAGTTTTAAAGGGAGTATACTGATGACAAGAAGCCAAGGATACTTGAGCCAAGATTGCACATGCAATTGTATACTCTTAGGGATGAGAGCCCAACCTTCTGAAGTACAAACATGCTTGGTACAGTTAAAAAGAAAAAAATAATCCAGAAATGTGTACCACTGAAGTTACTGATCTTTAAATCATTATTGAAATGGGCAATGTCCAAGTCACTAACAAGTTTTGAATTGCAATGTTCCGTATTTATTCCCGGATAGGTATCGTTGACTCAGCCTTTGACACGGTTCCAACGCTAAGAGGATCTGCATCTTCAACAACACAGTCTTAACAGGGGTGTGCATGTGCCTACAGACACACACACTTAGAAGTTCCTCTTTCACAGAAAGAATGATTCAGCTTGCGCTAATTTTAAATAAGTATAGCACAACTTGTTCTCAAACATTAGTTTCAGGCCACTTCTCTCGACAAAGGTAGCAAAGGACAGGCTAATGCATAATTCTTATTTACCCCACTTCATATTAATATTGCAGCACAAGCCCACGGTTTGATAGTAACGAGATGTCTTTTCTAGAGTCAGTAAAGTGCCCAGCAGCCCAAATTACATAGGTACATGATGACAGGTGCAGTGCCCCCATCTCTCTGTCCCTAAGGAGGGTTAACAACCAATCTGAATAGCTTGAAATACCAGCCAGATTTAGAAAAACAAAACAAAACCCCTGCCCGACTCGTATCACAAATATTCAAGAACACTTTTACATTTTATCAAAAAACAAATATCAAAAGTGTAGCTGTTACTGAGCAAAAAAGCAAAATTTTTAACTAAGCAACTTTTTGGACATCCCTATAACGCAAAGTGACAGGTTAGCAGAACGAGGAGCTCTCTGACCACACAACTCCCGTATTCTAATTCAAACCAGCTGAAACTATATGCATTTGGAGATATACCTGATACTATTTTTCCACACTGCTCATTTATTCAAGTCACCTCTTTTAATTCCACAGCTTATCTTTATGACAATCTAAAAAGATGAAAGTGAAGAAAAAAAATTAACCAAGTAAAAAAGTCAATGAAGAAAGATACAGCCAGACCTTGGCAACAGCCTGCCCTATTTGGCAACCCATCCTGGTTTCATGAAGTGAATAGTTGGGGTTTTTTTAGCAAACCTGTGTAACACCAGGGCCACTAGGAGTAAGTTAAGAGAATTTTGACATCCACAAAGGACTGGTTTAGGAGAGGCAGCTTCACTCCCTTTATGTAAAATAGAATCTTTAGCTAGAATATTTCATCTTGTAATTAAAATACTTTATTGTGTTGGATTCTTATTTATTCATTTTAAAGTATTTAAGTTACTTAAAAGCTCAAATCCCGTTGATATTCAAAGCACTTGGTGATCACGAAAATTTCAGTTTCTAATGAAATCTATGGAATAAAAGGTAAGAAAAGGAAAAAAATGGAATGATGTTTGTAAGCTTCTTAGAGTAAAAAAAAAAAAAGAAAAAAGCAGCAAGAGCAACATCTCCTTTGAGTTGAATCCTGTGAAATCCATGTAAACACTGAGCAGATTGGCGACAGGACCAAGAATTTGCTGCAACAGTCACAGAAAGTGTTGTTCTCACTGTCCAGGAACAAGGATGCCTTTCAATTCACTGAGGTGCACTGCACACCCTGACAGATGGGTATGTTTTCTTTCCCACTCTCATACTGCTGCTTTGAAAAAGAGATTCTAAGTTGATTTTGTTTGTCCCCACTCTTTATATAATGTTTTATAAACACAGCAATATACTAGAGTTTTATAAAGGGAGGGAAAAAAAAGTAATTTCATTTATATAGTGATCTAAAAATGATCCCCTCAAGCAGTTCACCAGTTGTCTAGTGTCAGCTGGCACTACCTCAGCACTGTGGGTTAACGCTACTCAGTCTGACAGAGGAAAGAAAACATTCCTGGCATGGGGGCAAAATCTTCTAAATGTCCCCTTTTGCAGGTAGTGAAAAAAAGAGAGCTCCTTCCCTACATTCAGCCTAGGTAAGATGGAGCAGAAGGGCTGGCCTGAGCTGTTTCTGAGAAGAGCATCCCTGGTGCAGGCACTGCAGTAAGGAGCCATATAAATGCCTTCTAAAGATCACTCACACTTCCCTGCTCCCACTGGGAGCCGTGCACGGGGCTGAGCTCACCCCGGAGCCTGGTGGAAATTCTGGACGTTGCCCCTGGAAGGATCTTTAATGGCCCCAGGAACTTGCTTAAGGAGTGACAGAAAAGACTCTCTGCCCAGAAAGCCCAGGATTCATGTTTAAATGACTATAGTCCTTAAGCCCTCTGGGCTGGTGGTAGGATACATGCTCACCATAGATTAGTCTGAAGGAGGTTAAATGCACTAACTCAACCTGAAAAGCAGAACTACCTTTGCCCTCAAGTATTTTTGGGAGAGAGAAATACTAGCTGCTTTTACAGCTGATAAATACTAGACTCGGAATGCAATTTGTTCGCAGGCTCTGATCTGAACCTGAGGAATAACCAGCATGATGTTTATGAATAACCCAAAACTTAAAAAAAACAAAAAGGAAAAAAAAAAAAAAGAAAAAAAAAAAGGTTATATTCTGCTCTGCAGCATTTAACCATTCTCATACCTGGAATCTTACTATTGAGCTGCATTTCCTTCCAGCTACTGAAAACCTGCAATATGGAATTCTGGAAAGACCTGCAGTAGACAATTAAAAAATTAAATACATAATTTTTTCATTATTACAATTCCCTGAATATAATCTGTACATACATTTTACTGGCCTACACAGGATACACACATGTATGCATCACCTCTGTGTTCAAAATAGAAACAAAAATGCCAGCTCCTTAATTCTTACAGAAATGTTCAAGATTTTTCTCGATGGAGATTCAACATGACATAGTGCAGCCTGAAAACAACAAAAGCCATACAAGTATCTGAAGACAACTTTCATTTTAACAAGCTCATGAAATAGTGTGAGCATTTCATGTAAAAAAAGTAATAAGCAGAGTTAGCTTTGAGTGTGAATTGTACAAGCACAGTCTTGTACGTGTGGCAAAAGGCATATTTACATTTAAAGAGGGATTTTATGTCTTCAGAGTCCGTCAGGCTAAGTAATGTTTACACATTTCCTGTACTTTAGCTAAGAAAGAGCACACTGGTCTTAAGTTCCGGCTCCTTTCAAAAATGGCCTAATTGCCCATCTGAACATTAGACCACGTTTCTTATTAATAGGTCTGACATTCTATTTGGCAGTTTCCATACGCTTTTTTTGGCTTCATTTTAGAAAATATACTATGAAGACTAATACGAAAAAAAAATTTCTATGTTTACAATAAGGTCTGTATTGATGAAAATGCAAAGTCATAGTTTACTTCAGCATTTAGTTGCCCTGAAGCACTTGGGTACCATGACCATCAATGACAGGCCAATCTCAAGTGCCTTAGAACAGGTATATAAAGACAAGCAATAAAGAAACAAACAAACAAACAAATAAACCCTCCACAAAAAAAATAGGCAGTAACTTTGCATTTTCTTTGTTTTAAACCAACAGAGTTAAAGTGATTTCTTTAGTAAGACTTATGGTACCAGTATATAAATTAGCATCTTTGTTAAGAAAGTTCTTCACATTTAAACTGAAGTTGAGTTGCTGAATACGAAATTCCATCTCGAAGTGAGAAGTATTTTTCAGGCCAGGTCATCCATGTTAAGGTCAGGAAGAGGCTCTCTCCAATAGCAAAAGGAGCTGAATTCTGGGCATGGAAATGCAGAATTCCGTTCTTTATTAAGCAATGGGAACACATGTTCCACAAGCTCACTTAGTCTGTAATACCTATATTAAAAAAGAAGAAAGACCATTATTTACAGTCTAGTCACTGTTCAACCATAGCCAAAAAGGAGCTTTAGAAGTCTAGACCAGAAAGCTTTAGTCAAATAAACCATCACTACTGCAGAAGCAATTGCAATTTTATTTCAACAGTTTTCTTTTTGAAAAGTTTCAGTTAAGTATCCAAATCTGTAAGTCTCTGGCAAATAAGATTTTCACATGTTGTATGTAACAGGAGATCAAATCATGGTCACAACTGCAATTATTTTGTAATCTCATTCCTAAATACTTTCTTAAGCTGAAATAACAAAAATGATCTTACGAAGATTTGTTTCCCTTAGTCCGTTCTTGGATCAATTCACCCTTTGGATTCACAGTAAATATTCTGCAGTCTGGAACTCCCACTTGCATGTAGGCATATACATCCTGCAAAAAGCATGAACAAAAGCACATGCTTCAACACTTCCTTACTGAACATGATAGAATAAACTATTTCTTGAAGATTGATCCAAAAAAGGTACAGTAAAACTGCCTCTTAAAAAAAAAAGTCCCCTAAACAGCCAAAAACCAAAGCAGAAAATTACCCATACACATACCATAACAAAACATTCCTCCTGCCCCCAAACCCTTAATTCCTGTTCCCAAGCCTGGGACCACAAACACGCACAAAATCTATACCATTTCTTGTGAGAATATTCCTCTTGGTATACCCTCCCTCTCTCTAGCTCAATTATGATAGCATTGATCTACAGAGAAAATACAGGAACTGTACAGTAGGAAAGCAGGTTCAAGACTGAGGAGCACTGATTAATAATCCTTAGGTTATAAAGCTATCAAAATGCTGAAAAAGAATATGCAAAGGTGGAACATATTTAATAAAATCCTGAGAATACTAACACACCTTTATAACCTTTTTTTTTTATATGAGCAGTTCTTGTACCTCATATTTAAAGTATCTACGTGTGAGTTTTCTTGACCAAACCCATAAAAGCACCAGTGCCCCACTTCCTTATTCAAATTCAAACAGACACAAAAAGAAAAGCCTGTTTCCTTTGCTTCCTAAGTATTTCATGCATTTTAACCCTTTAATTAGAAAGGGGCAGACTTACATTGGGCCTGTTTCCAAAAGCAGCATAGAAAGGCTGTTTACTGGGAGCAAACAAATTCTTGATATCATTCAAACACTCGATTTTGAACTTTTCAGGCTTCTTTTCTATTACTTCCCTAAAATAAAATTTCAAGAGTCAAATTCTAAATCAGGATTTCATAGAGGGTATCCTTTCCCCATTTATCTGATATTTACATTCCCATTGCTTCCTGTTGCTAGCATTGGTAGTTATATAGACATTGGTGAGTAGTTTTCCAAAATGATACAAGAGACAATAAAACATTCTCTGTTTTCCAACATCCATAGTAAAAAATAGGTGAATAACCTACGCCTATGCTAAGTAAATAACTGGATGAAATTCCCAGATGTGAATGCAGTTTGTGAACTGCTTTTATTGTAGATGACCACCTGAACCAGAAGACCAAATCAAGAACACAAAAGCTTGTTAGAACTCCTGCCTCTGATAGAGAGTGCAGAAGGCCTATTAGTGATCTTAATGGAAGCTGCTGTCATTGCTAGCCATGGAGCAAGTTGCTTTTACCAAAAAATAAGCAAAACTAAAAAGATGTTTCCACTATTAGCTCTTCCCATCAAGAACAGGCAGACTGGCTGGTTCAAAAGATCAATGGAGTTGAACCATAACTTAACTCCATATTGTTTTTGAAGTAGCCATGTCTGGAGCACTCCCAATGTCGCAAGATCACTTAGTATCACTTAGTCTATATTCCCCAGCTTTTTTTCTTTCCCCTCTATCTTGTGTAGTAGCACAGCCCTACGATAGTTGCAGCTATACCTGAAAAGACAAAATTGTACTAGTATAAACAGAACCTAATAGTAATCAGTCACAGACTAGAGGAATGAAGAAAATGGAAAATGAGCTGCTGTGACTGATGCCACTTCTAACGTGTCTGCAGAAACACAAGCATGCTGCAAGTGAAATTTGGACAAAACAAATAGCTTATAGATGATCACTAGAGGTACATCAAGTCTCAGCAGCAAATCTAGCACCCAGCGGAATGTTTGGTTACAGCTGTAATGATTAGCATGTCAAATCTTTATAATCTGCTTCTTTCTCTGAGATAGAGAAGAAACGGATGTACGAAACCCCACTGCTTACCTATGAAAGGCAGAAAACAAACTGCTGGGGGACAACATGAGAGGGCCCCTGGGGAGAATTGTTCCTTTGTCATTCACCCAGTGTAGGTATCCTCTGGTTATATCTGCCATCCCAATGGCACGGGCGGAACAGTACAGAAATTTGTAGCCGTTTCTAGAAAAGAATTACCAACTTAGTTCATAGTCCTGCTGAAGACTTTCTTTGCCAACATAAGTATATGGTTATAGCAATGTTCAGAGGCATATAATAGCTTAAATACGTGATTCACTCAAAACTGAGAAACAGGAGGTACAAAAAGAACAGGGATCACAATACTAAGGTGACAATTAGATAGACTAGATTTTGTTTAAATAAGCGCCACATTGGTTTTATCCAGCTTCTTTCACCCCAGCTGTAGTGATAGCAATTACTTAAATTATCTGCATCACATAATATTGGAAGCCAGAGCTCCTCTCTTGCTGTGTGTATTTTTTCAGGTTGTTGGTGGAATTCACAGTGCAGAGCGAAGGACGGATAACAAGAAGCATTCATCAAGCCCCTAAATTTTTCCTGCAGGCTTTGTAGGTTCATCTGTTGTACAGACTTATACACAGTTACTGCACGCAAAAAAGGCTTAGGCATTTATGTGCATTTTCAAAGACTTGATTCAATTTGGCAAATCATTCCAAAACAACTCTTCTACGACTCACTGAATACAAAACCAAGTTCAAGTTATCTCCCATGGACTGCAAGGGGCCACAGATGAAATTTAGCCACAGTGTGAAGGTCAACAACAGATTCTAAGACCCCAAATATTTTTGGGGAAAGAAAGACTACTAAACTTAAAAACAAAGATAAAAGTGGATTATTTTAAGTGGATCATGAAGTGTTTAACAGTTGATCATCCTAAGATCCTCCTCAGTAGCAAGTATTATTTCTGGCATCACTTTTGAACTAAGCAAACACCTCACCACTGCTGCAAGGGGGAAGGCACACGGGCTGGCTCTGCAGGTTCTTGCAGGTCCCAAGGTGAGCACGTTCAGTTGACTCACCCAGAGAGGGGAAGGGTGATTATGATTCATTACTTTTCTACTATTTCGCTGAACTGCATCAGCTTATGTCAGCAGCACAACAAAGTGACAGAAAACTTGAACCAAGCCACCACCCTTCTTTTTGTGACAGTGGCAAGTTGTTTATTTGGCTTGTTCCAGAACATGAAATCTATCCTAAGGAGCACTCACTTGAGTTTGGCAGCAAACACATCAAACCACAAAATATTTATCCATTGGGAGCTCACAATTTAGGTTTGAGTTTACACTGTACCATATTTGTAATAGGCTTTGTGATCAACCTGAGTTGGTGGAAAGACATATGCATGACTGTTTGAAACTATTGCTACTACGGTTCTCTTGTAGCCACAACAATATTACACACTGTTTTTAAGAACTAAAATGCAGAATCAAACATTTGAGAAGAAAGAGAAGTAATGAAAGTGGGGGCTTCCATTCCTGTAAAAGTATACATCTGGGGAAGCAACTTAGTTTTGTTTGTAAATGACAGAAGTAGCTCACTTCCCAACATTCAGACCAACAAGTTGTACTAAACTGCATAATTATTAACAACAATCCAATTACCTGCTGATTAATTCACAAATTCCAGAAAACCCTAATTGCTTCATAGATTACATACTCACTCATTTATGGAATGATATAGTTTTGCAATGCCCTGATGAGTCCAGTCCTTGCCAAACTGAGGGAGGATATGTCCTAAAGCATCAGACCTAAAAGCAAAGAGATAGCTGATACCACTTATACAAATTTGGTTAAAGACAACCACTAATGAACGTACAATTTATAATGAGTATTTACAGAAGAAATATCTCTGCAGAAGGTCCTAACAATTTCAAAAGAGAGTAACTATTCCAGACAGAGCAATTAGTGGGGCCGTATAGCACAAGTCAGTTTCCAAGTTAACCTATGGCTACTAAACCTAGAGAAGTCTAACTGAAAGAGCTATAGTCACATGGTAAATATTATCAACTTTGTATTATTCTTTTAAAGGACATTTTCTAGCTTGCTGTACATGCAAATCCAAATTAAAATCAAAGCAACAAGTTTTTTTCATAAATGTTAACGAACATTCTTTAAGTGTCTTCCTGAATCTAATTTCTTCATCTTATTTTGAAAAGCAGGACAGGACAATAAAGACAAAAAAAAATATCAAAGAAAAGAAAAAAACCCAATTATACTTACTTTGTTATTGTTCCATCAATGTCTGATATGATGATTTTATCATTCCAGTTCCAGAGATATATCGTTCCTTCACAACGGCAAGTCCCTTGATACTGGGTTGTAATACTAAATACGACATCATTAGGGCCATCTCTGAGCTTCAACTTTGCCTTTAGAATAAAACAAAATAATTGAAAATAAAAGTTGTCCTCATCATAAAGTTTTTTTAGAATCATAAATGAGCTACAGAAAATGGTTCACATACTCTTCCTCATCTATTTTGATTAACTCAACAAAAAGTGAACCATGGTTTAACACTGACAATTTTGCTGGCAAAGTCTGTTTTGTAGCCTGGGTACATGTACTTGTCCATAAATCCTGTATTTGCTTAGGACAGCAGATAATCCGACTCTCTGCTACTTTAATTCTTGCTGTCACAGTAGAATTACAGTACTGACAAAAGGAACTCCCTGTTTGCTAGAGTGAGAAATAGCACTTCCTACTTAGTGGGTGCCTTTCTCAAAATTCTTCCCAGACGAATGAAGATCATACATTTAGGCAGTAGCAGAACTAACTTGTAAGTCAGAAGACAATGAATAAACTGCATACCAATTTAAACGTACGTTAGTAGACTATTCAGATCCCATGATATCAAAATTGCTGAAGCAAATGATGCCATTTTTTGGGGCAACATATTAATATAGAAGTCTGATTACAGAACTTTGTAAGAAATTATTATTTTTTTAATCCAAAACCACTTTCTTAAAAAACAGAAAAAAAAAAAAAAAAAAATTCCCCGCAGCTGCCCACACTAGCACAGGAAAAGAGTTTTTTAATTTTTAAATTTCCCCATTCTTTTCTTCTACTGCTAGAAAAGTAACCCAAAGATAATTGTTTACTTTGTGAAATGTACTTAAATGTTGCTTCTAAAAAGTGGGAAAAGTGCAACTCTTAGAATCAGAGGGGAATTATGAAGCATCCTATCTACAAGAAAGGCATGCCACTTACTATTTGGTCCGAAGACAGTCTAAGTGACTTCTTATAAGATGTAATGTTCCCATGGGTTGGATGCTCTACTGGGGAAGAATCTATTTTCAGGGATTCCTTCAACTCTTGTGATGCTTCATCACTAGAAGAATCATCTTCTGGAGGTCTAACGTGACATCAACGAGAATAAATGTAAGCTACAGAAAATCCTTCTTTAACGGTGTAAGATTCCTACGCAAGAGTCGTTTCTGCTTGAGGATTTGCTACTCATCTGATAGCCCAGATTAACAAAGTCCATGGTCTAGTGATTGCCCAGATAAAGCTAGTATGTGCCAATAAGCAAGTAAGACTCATAACACATTCTAGTACTGGTGGAGCTCTAAACATTACTATTACTAGCTGGCTCCACACACGATGGGTTTAGTAAAGACACAGTGTCAAGAGGTCACTAATACTCTGTTGATGAATTAAGAAAACTGCACACGAAAAGGGATACTGAATGAGTAACGGGTTTTGGTTGTTTTTTTTTTAAAAAAAGCTGCCACTGTTACTACGTAATTTAGACGGTGGGTGATAAGTTAGTGGAGTAGCTCACCTTTTAAGGTTATTCAGACTTATTTTTCTGCTAATTAGAGATTTCAAGATTAAAAGCAGCATTTAATTTCTCTGAAGTATTCAATCACAATATATTTAATTTTTTAAATCTTTAAGAGACAACATTTACAGGTACCTTTGTAAAATCATGGGAGAATATGAAAATGCATAAAAATTACCCACACTGTGCTAAATAAAAATTACCCAGTTTTGTGCTAAATACTGCTATTTTTCAACCACAATCTTGGGCAACTTGTGCACTGTAATTAATACTATTTTATTGTTTCAATTATTTAATGTTACAAAAAGTTGCACATTGTTTAAATTATTCATACAATATTAGGTTTTTACACACAAAAAAAAAGAGAAAAAGAATGACAAACAGTATCTCAGAAACAATACCACTATATTTACAGAGTAGTGGCCCATTGCTAAAGGTTACCATATATGTCTTTGTTGTTCTGTCAGTTTTGTTACGATTTAAGAAGTAAACACAATAGGATTTAGGAAACAATTGTAGTGTATTTGTAGCTCCTACAATGTTTGCTGCTACATTATTTTATGAATTGTTTGCTAAACACATCTGGTTCCTCTTCAGTAGCTTAGAGGAAAATGTTTCTTCCCACAGTACATTTCTACTGAATTCCTCATTTGAGGGGGGCGGGGGGGAAGACACTATTCAGTCCACAAAACAGTCTTCAGACAGGAACACACCTACTATTAACTTGCTCTTTTATAGTTGCTGGCAGTTCATTTGCTCTTTGTGTCTCCGTTTTCCCCTCTTTTGCCTCCGGTATCTAAAGCAACATGATAATAAACAACATATTGACATTTTAAGCATTTTAAACTGACCCAAGTGAATTCACAGTTCACACTTACATGAATAGTTATCCATGTAGTACATAAAGCATATTAAGTCTCAGAATCACTCATTCTGTAAATTATTTAACAAAAGGATTCTTATGAAAAAATGATCCATTAAAGCTCTTTATTATTTCAGGAAACAAAACTGCATGCCAGAAGTTGAGAATTGCTAGTTTCACATCATTAATTTATCATTAAAGGAGCTGTCAGCCTCTAAGATTGTAAAATACACTGAGAAGTAAATTTAAGCTTTCTAAACCTTGAGTATATACCTTAATTTAGTCTAAAATTGAGTGTCTCAGCATAACATCTATTATGCAGCACAGCAGTTACTTATTTGTATATATATTCCTAAAACATACTGCAGTGACTGAAGAGTAGCTCTGACAACCGCTTATGGCTTAGGAGAAAGAATTTTAAGAATATTGTGTAACTTCTGAATACAATAAATTTTGGTGAAGCCAATAGTAACATTCAATAAAGATGTAGTATTTAAGACTAGAGCAGCTACAGCTACTGCAACACTGAAGTAACTAAGCTGACAATCAGTGGCACAGAGCTTTATGAGCAGCATTCTGAAGCACTTCTAAAAAATTACAATTGTTTTTTCATCTTTTACCAGCAAAGGAAAAAAAAAGTAAGTAATCAAAACAGGTCTCAGTTACCTGTTTAGTCATGCTTTCTCTCTTGCGCCAGAACCACCACCTTCCAGATTTCTTTGGCATCTTTTCTTTGACCCAAGACTCGACAGTAGCCTGAAAGATTAGGCAGGTTTTTAATTTGTATAGAAAAACAAAATAAAGAGATAATAATCTGTTACTACACACAAAATCTTCAAAAAAGTATAGATATATCTATTTACCTTAGGCAAACTCTTCTGAAACACCTGCAAACTCAGAATCATTGGAGCAGCCAACGCCCAGTTATAATACCTGTTTGAAAACACGTTATTGATAAGGTATTTCAAAACCTGACTATAGGTCAATATATATCAGTGTGCAAACTGCCCTTTGGTTGATTAAAATATATAACTTGCTCCCAACAACTAACAAACAACTAGTTTTCTGCAAGCAGAGGTATTTTAACATATACAATTCAACATCACTGATAATTGCTTGAAAAAAATCTCACTTTGGTTAAAGCTAAATTTAATGCCAATCTTCAGTTCAAAATTATACTCTGGGACTTAGAAACAGATCCATTGAAAACACAAATTGCAATGGATGCTGAGAAATGCACTCTCTTTAAAGGGCAGATTTCAAATGAGATCTTCTATGACCCAATTACACAATATAGAGAATTTACCTGTTATAAATCCTTATTACCAAATTAGGATTGTCTATGAGTCCAGGGTTTTCAGCAAATTCATGATAAGTAATAATATGTTCCATGAACTTTTCTGCAATAGAAGCAGATTTAAATTAAAAATATTAACATAGAATCCCAACATATCTGATTAGTTTCTATCTAGGAAAATGCTTTCTGTCATTTCAGAGTCTTTGCTGATCTTGCGACATCACTAAAGATATGCTAATATGGCCCACCTCTGAAGAGCCTTGTGACTGCCTCCTCAGCAACAGGGAAAGCCTCGTACCACTTCAAGAGCCACAGTAATGAGAATTAAGAAATTAGAACAGGGATGATAAGGAGGAGGGAGGAACTAATTGAGTTCACAGGCTGAAAAAAGAGATCCATGCTTGTCTAAGCAAGTTTTCTTGCATTATGGCAGGTAAGGGTATACTACACTAAAAGGGGAAGGGAAGGATGTTGTCAGCTTTTCAGATTTGTTTAATCACTGAATACTAACAGCATTTTCATGACGAGTGACTATACAAGTTTGCAGAAATTCATGATTTAGTGTTAAACCCCTGCAAGGAAGTCATAATTTGTTCACATCAAATCAGTATTACTACCACAACACCAAGAGAGCTGTTTTGAGCCTTTATTAGTAAGCATGCAAATTTCACTTGATGCAGCAGAGATTGGATGACCATAAAAATGTAATACTAAAAATGTTGCAGTACATGTTTATGAAGATTATGTGCTCCTAGAAGCTCCCACATAAATGCATATAGCTTTGATATTAAAATTAACCAGATCATTAAGAAAGAAGAACCAGCTGGTAAAAATCTAAAGGTTAACATTTAGGACAGGAAAAGTAGAGCAGGAAAAAATATGGTCCAACACAGTAGTCAATGTTTTTTTAATCACTTAAAAAAAACCACCCCAAACCCAAAAAAAACCAAAAAAACCCTCCCAAACCAACTAAAAAAGAAGAAAAATTGCCAGGTAAATTGGAAAGAATATGACTTGTGAGATTTATATAGGACTAAGCAAGTAACTGCAGCCAGAAACAAAAATGGTTGGGCAGATAGGGAATATGTAGTGCAAAAAATGAGACGGAAAGCTTCTCAAGACATTAAGTGCTCTTGGTTAATTTGAGGTTAAATTCTGCTATCTCTGCTTGGCAAATGCTTGAGAATTTTAGAAAATGAAAGATTATCTATTCCTTTATCTCAACATGAACATAACAACAAGCCAAAGCTTTGCAAGGTGGAAATTAGAGCTTTCAAGCCACTTCATTTGTTGAGCTGCCAGAGCTTTATTACTGTTTATGTTTTAGTCATTCACATACCTTTAGAAATCTCTCCATTTTCATTGAGACCTCCACAAAGTGAAAGTGTAACATCAGGCAAGTCCATAGCAGAATCAGACATGCACTCTGTACCACTGTCAGCAGCAGCACTTCCTACTGACTGGGGTGACTGGGAACCGGAAAGATTATCTGACTCTGTCCACTGCCTGAAGCCCGGATCAGAATCACTAAAGGAAAGAAGTCCACATTTTCCATAAGTATTTCACTTGCAAAAAAAAAAGAAGTACAGATTTTAGGTTACAGAACACACTATATTATTACTCAGAAAAAAGTAATGATCATTTTGCTGTTGCATTTCTTTACTACATCATTTTACAATGAAAATTTAAAACCAACTGCGACAGTCGCGCACTCATCCACAACACCAACCAAACAAAAACCAGACACAAACACACACTCCTAACCATTCCTAATAATGGCAGATCGACAGTTTCCAGTTCTCCTAACATCCACCTAAACTGGGAAATAATTGCATTTCTCTTGCTTGCAGCAAAATTGGATTTAAATGACAAAAAGATCCTCTACATTCTGTTTTTGCAGAACAGTACTGTGGTCCTCAATCTTTACCAGAAAGCTGTACAATAAGAATAAAATGAAATTGCCCGATGTTTTTAAAACACTTCTGTTGGAAAAAGTACAATAGAAAAGAAAGGTGGCCTTTTAAATAAAAAGTATCACGTTGTCATCTAAGGTCAGAGTTATTAGTTTGATCCCAAGTAATGTAATCAGCAAGTATTGAAAAGTTTACTACTTTAGTCTTAACATAAACCAATAAAGACCTCTTCATTATCAAGCTGTATTTTTACAAAGGTCTTCCTAGACAGTTATTCTTTTGCAGAGTATTGCAGGAGTAAAAAATCCTTTGATTTCATAAAAAGTCCAAATAAGTGTGAATTTTGAGACTGAGCCACCTTGCCTTGCGTAATTTTTTTTTTTTGTTGGTCCTTTTTAATATTAAAAAAAAAAAAAGTAGGGGATCTACAGGACATGCAAAAAATAAACTGATGTGTGCTTTTCTAGAGCTAGCAATATGACAAAATAGAGCACTGGTGCAAAAGGTGTGTGCAGTTTAAACTTACCCCCCCTTTATATTTGTAGAACATACAAGTTCCACAAAGATGAAAACTCTCAGTAATGACCTCCCGCATGATCTTTCAATGTGTTTCTTGTCAAATCAGAAACAGATTCTCACAATGAGATCATTACTGATCAGTACTCCACAAAAGCCTAGAAACTTCAAGTCCAATTCTTTTTATCAGAACTGGAGTATAAACACCTAAATCATACACGTAGTAACTCACATACTGCAACTGCAATATAACCCCAGATGCACAGAACCATTATTTAAAATTACCTTTTGGGAAAGTAGAGTGCTGCAACTTCAGGTTCCAATGCTTTTAGGTCCTCCAAGTAAATATCGTCAGGCCCCTGATGATGACTTCGCTTGTGCACTCCTGTTAATTTTAACAATTAAGAGTATTAAAATGAAGCTATCCAAACACATTAAATACAAACGTAATTGTGGAGAATTCACACTTACTTGTAGCATTTATAAATCCAAAAGTTTAATTACAGTTTTAGTCAGATAAAACTTTAATAGCAATGGTCTCGAATTTGGTAGATGACACCAAAGGAAATAATCAACAGCTTTATTATATACCTTTCTTTTTTGAAGGAGAGTCAACTTTTGCTATTGCCTTTGCTTCTGGTAAAGGGTCCACCAACAGTCTGGAATGATGCTCAGCATCTAATGGCAATGGATCTTGTGGTTCTGTGATTGCAGAAGCAAGAGAATCTTTAACATCCATCTGCTTAAGCAGAGGATGAGTTCTTGGCTCAGGTTTCAGCACTGTGCAGACAGAATCTTTCACATCATCATCATCTTCAACTTCATCAGAGCTGAGGATGACCCTAAAATGAGTCTTCTCTGATGGAGTAATGGTAGCTGTCCTGCAATGTTCCAGTTTATCTTTCTTGCTTATCTGAAAAACAAAATTCTTGTCAATCCTTTCACTTCACATGTTTGTTTTATTCTAGTCTAAACATTAAACTTGTACTCATGGTACAAGTCCTGGTCACAAGTAAACCAGGTAAGAATTTCAACATGTATTTTAGCAACATAAAACATGTCCCACCTTATTAGCAAAGCACCCTGCAACAGAGGCTTCTTACAATAGCCTATTTACAAGTTCAGTAAAGAAACTGACATAGAAGAAGTACTGACTCGATCAAACCACGGCAAGAAAAAAGCATAAAAGTGGATATACCAGGGCTCCTGTCACCAGCTGTCACGTTAGATACTAAATTTACTCTATCAAGGCTACAGTTCCTCTGGAATGAAATAGAACCTAGCCTAAAATAAAGGCAATTAATTTCTAAAGTTGCTTTCTTCGGTTTCTAACTAAAAATTCAAAAATTTCAGATTTTTAGTACTAGGTTTTCTGGAATTACTTTTTGCTGACCAGCTTTTGAACTCAACAAATTCGACTATTGGCCAGCCACAAGGGGGTGCTACTTTCCTATTTCAGGTGAATTATTCCAAATAACAGTCGCAGATTTCCAATCCTCTCTTAGGACACAATTTTAGATATGCCAAAACTCAGTTCACAAAGTTAGAGACAATAAATACATTTACCTTGGTTGATTCTGGGAATCCTCCCCACGTCCATTCCATGTGAGATTCAGATCTCAGCAAGCTCTCAGCAGGTTTAACTTCTAGTTCTGAATCACTTTTAGGGCAGACTGGCTCGGAGAAAGGGCTAGCAAATCAACAAGAAAAAAAAAAGAAAAGAAAAAAGAAAGCTACAGTGTTTAAAATGCATCTGTTGTGCAGCTACTCTTGGTAGAGTTTTCTACAGCTTAACAGAGCTTCAATTATTCGGCAACATGGCAAGAAGCCCAGCAGGGTTTTCAGATAGTGAGAAATTAGGTTAAAACCAAAATCACATTAAAGGACTTACACAGCGATCACTCTAACCAGATTCCTCCACTATATCTGCAGTGTAGGTATAGCTTTCCCCTCAGCCCATGTTCCATTTTTCAAACAAAACAGAACAAACCAAAAAAGTTTATCTAGAAGACAGAAATTAGCTTTAAGCATAACATTTGAGCTTGCTATGCCAAGACTTCAGTAATAAAACTCCTGCAAACCTAACTCACAAATGCACAAAACACCACCGATTCGTTGGGGAAAACAAAAAGAACAAGATAACTTAGGAGGGGGAAGGGAGAGTACTTGAAAACTTCCTTCAGATGTGTTTGGACTATACGATCTTTTGAAGTTTCAGCCTATTTTTCCTACAGTGGTTATTATCCATAAATCAGAAACAGACCTGTAGCTAAGACTACTATTTAGCCAGATGAACTCACTCTACAAAATGCTAGAAAGGTGTCATTTCAAAATCATTTTGCTCTCATGATCCCAGGGAGAAAAGGAAACACAACAGGTTGTTTTGAAGTAGCATTTAGTGTTGGGACAGGTCCAAGTCTATCCTTTCTTGAACAGGGCAGTTATATTGCATATTATAGAAATTACACTCTTTTTACACTTTGACATTCACACAGTATTATGGGTTGCTTTTGTTTTTGGGTTTTTTTTGTTTGTTTGTTTTTTAAATGCGCATAAAAACCTCAATATTTGATTTTGAATTGTAGGGACCAGAACTGGACACAGCACTCCAGGTGTGGCCTGACCAGTGCTAAGTAGAGTGGTCACATTTCTGTCTCTGCTAGTAATGCCCCAGCAGATGCAGCCCAGAACCCAATTTGCCTTTTTTGCTGCAGGGGTACACTGCTGACTCATGATCAGCTGCTTGTCCACTTAGGCCCCCAGGTCCCTTTCAGCAAGGCTGCTCCCCAGCCACACAGACCTGAGCTTCTACCAGGCCCTTTGGTTATGCCATTCCAGGTGCAGGACTCAGTACTTGTCTGTGTACTTGTTGCACCAGGAGAGGTTTCACCTTGATATAATAAAGAAATTTTTTACAGTGAGAATAATCATTCACTGGAACAGCCTTCCCAAGGATGTGGTCCTCATCACAAGAGGTTTTCAATTTGTCACTAGAGAGGGTGCTAGATTAATCTCATCTAGTCTCCATTTTCCATGAAAAGTTGGACCAGATTATTGTTTGAGGTCACTTTATCCAGGGATACAAAAAGGACACCATTTAGAGATTTCCTCCCTCAGTTCTCCTTTAACAATTTCCTTTAGAAATTATATTTTCTGTACTGTTAGAAGGGCTTATTTAAAGTAACACGTGGATGAAAATACATATTTATTTTCAGGAGGAATATGAATTTATTTTCCCTACATGCCAACTAATTTGTTTTGCTTGTATCACAACTCAACTGGAAGCCATTCAGACATATTAACCTGTTTTGAAGCCTAATTCTTAATATCCAGCAATAGTTGCAAAAGACTGAATACTTCAGGGCTTTGAGAACCTAAGCCTGTTCCACTTCTCCCAAAGCATAAGTTTTCCATTATCATTCTCAGGGAGAAGTCCTTAGTCAAAACGTCCATGCCTGTAATAGTGGTCTAAGTTGTGCTAACATTGCTTGTTTAAACAGGAAGAACATTCACAGTATCAGGTAGCGAACAGTTAATGGTTATGGTTTTTGGTTTTATTCTATTGAGCAGGACAAAAAAGAAGCGTCCTCATTGAAAAGACTTAGGCTATTACCCTCCCTTAGCTGCCTGCAAGGGTTCTGAAGAGCAAGACGACCGACCTCAACTAAAAGAGGGTTACCTTTTCCCACCTCAAATTCTCTTTCACTGTACAACAGCTACATTGTAGAATCTTTGGTGGCTTAGGAGAAATAGTGTCATGCAAAATTTCTCTTCTCCTATATGGCTCACATGAGAGAGAATCCTTCCCCCTTCCTCGAAAAAAAAAGGGGGGAAAGGAATATTGCCAATATCTCTGTTACACTGCAATTTGTACTGGCTAGCTTCTTGTTAAAAAAAAACAACAAAATATAGTCTAGGTATCTCACATGATGCACAAACAAGTTGTTAGAGCAGACTATCCCCTAATATCTTAACAAGAAGAGAGGCATGAATTATATCTCCCAGATACAGCCTGCTGGTCTATGTTAGCTAGAGTTTTATGAACTGGAAAGGAGTATCAGTCTCTATGCTACAATTATCTAGGGTATATAATCCATACAACACCGTGTCAATCCTCAGGGTCAAACACTGACTGCTCTACAGTCACAAAGCCACAAACCTTTGGGGAACGTTTGAAGACTACATCTCATCAAGTACAATTGAGGATGTGGTTGTCAGCCCAAAGCATAAAAAGGAATGATAATGGGATTTCCTGTCCAACTGCTTCTGTTCATTAACAAAGTATGCACTGTGGGAATTAGTAGGCACCAAGTGTGGTGTGGTATATTCAGATTCTACTGAGGCCACAGCCCTACAAACACCCGAAGCACAGGGATTTTATGCACCTCAAGAAGTATTTGCTGAATCTCTCTCTTCTATTCTGCACTACCATCTACTGATACAGAAGAACAGAGTCCTCAGTCAAACTGAAAAGCAGTAAAACTAGACACTCACTAAAGAGTTAAGACGAATCGAGATACTGCTCAGCATGCTATGTGCTATATATATGCCCTTCCCCATGCCTAATGTTCAGGACAAGTATGAAATTCACCTCAAGTACTACCACATAGGGACAGAATGCTTTCTTGGGCAAACAGAGATTGATGTTAGAGTGGTGAAATTCAAAGGGTGAGTCTTGAAGAATCTAGAAACCTAAATGCAAGAGGAATATAATAGCATGATCATTAGAAACTGAAGAACTTGAATGTATAAACAGAAGGCCCCTAGTCACTATAACTGAAACCTGACTGCAGGGCTGTATTACATCATTTGTAAGAATCCACAATCAATTGATACCGTTTGTGGTATCTCTGGGTTAGTATTCCAGTAATTAGTAAAGGTCCCTTCCAACCTAGACAATCCTATGATTCAAGGTAAGGACCTAGCTTTACCTCAAGTAATTTGCATTATTTCACCTGGCAAATTCTAACTTACATATTCAACACTTCTGCTTTATGGCATATCAAATGTTGCTTAC
This sequence comes from Tringa tobata, assembly GCA_033628505.1. Lineage (NCBI taxonomy): Eukaryota > Metazoa > Chordata > Aves > Charadriiformes > Scolopacidae > Tringa > Tringa tobata. The sequence goes on from JAHREE010000069.1 coordinate 12,621,941, forward strand.
ACTAGGGTGAATGACAGGGAAAGTATTCAGTTTCCATACCCTTCTCAACCTAAGGAAATCTTATAAACTGTATTTTCTTTCTCTCATAGTGAATTTTACTAAGAAAGATTTTTTTCACTTGAGAGGAAAAACAAAAAGACAAAAAGTTCCAAGTAAGTATCAAATGGAGCATTTGATATCATGACTTAGGCATGTTTGATAGTTTGACAGATCAGGGAAAAATATGAATAAAAATGCATATTAATTTTGTAATAATTATTCATCATTGCACCTATGATGACATTACAAAGTGACTTACTTCTCCAGAGGGGACCAGTCTCCATCAGATAGGGGGTAATGATCCTTTGAGTGATAAATCAAAGATTCTTTTTGTTCTTCACCCTTTGGTGATGAATTTGAAGATCCTCTGTTGAGACACATGGGACATTAAGTCAGCTACAAGAAATCTGCATTACTAATTCAGTTGGAAAAGTTACTTATTAAAAATTCAAGATCAAAAGAAAGAATTGTGTAGTGTGAAGAATTCATTGTTTACAACACATCTTTATATAACTTAAAATGTATATAAAAACTATTAATACTTGAAAATACTGCAAGTTTAAAAAACTACTACTCTTGACATGTAAGTTAACATTGAAGAAGTCACAACAGCATGATATCATTTTATACAGCCAGCTGATATTAATCAAAACCCAAAGATGAACAGAGATTCACACATAACCTTTACTATGTAAACCCTAGAAAAACTGAAAAAGTTAAATAGAAAAGGGAGTTTTGACAACGCGCTTTTTGACAGCATATTTTACAAATTAACACCAGTAAGAAAACAGGGGTAAGTACTAGCCTCACAATTTACCCAAGAATTTACAAATTAACATGAACTACACGAAGCAGCTAAAAGCACTTTTCTGAGCAGTGGGGTTTGCTTTGCACTGGGAAGTCTGCTCTGTATCTATAACCAAAAAAAAACCTCAAAAAACAAACAACAAAACCCAACCAACAGTAAGACCCATTGAGCAGGCAAGCATTGTATTTTACACACAAGTCCCTTTTAAATATTTCCATCATTAGTACTCCAGATCTTTTTCCAGCTTGCTGAATTTAACAGAATAGATAGCTGTTCTCAGGGTACAACTAACTGATTTTGAGGTTAGATCAGGGGCATCATGGCTACACAGTGGATAAAATACAAGGAAGATAAGCCTGGAATTTGAATGTAAAATGCAATATAAATTTCTTCAAGCCATTATTATGAAAGAAAAAAGAAAAAGCATTTTTCTTCCATTAGCAGCACAATTGCACTGGACTTCTTTTGGAATGCTAACACTAATTTCTCCTATGTATGGAGAAAAGAAAATATTTTAACATTATCTATTAAAATACATAAATATTTAGAATTTACATGCTTACTCAATACAGCCCAAAGACCCTAAGCAGATACAGTGATCTACCTCTATCTGTAGAAGTCTTTCATTTGGAAGACTGGACTATGTTAAATACTGGACCCTAGATATGTCTTAATAGCTCACACGATGGTAACAGCTTGACTTGAGATGAGGCCTGCAGAGATTGTCCATCCTTTGTATTCATAAACCAAGCTAACTGTGATAGAAATATGCTTCATACTATCTTTGTCTGTATCCAGTGCTAAGTATCTCCAAAAGAGGAAAAAAGTATTACTGAACAATTAAGGAAACACATTAAAAAAATATTACAGAGACGTCCTCAATATTACAACTTAGAGGGGGCAAGATGACACACAGGTGGGACTGAACAGAATTTATTCAGTGGAAGTTAGCAACCAAATGAGTTCATAAGAAACATAAAAAAATATATTAAATTTCATCCATAAATGGATAAATTTGAAGGTTAAAAATCCAAATGCAGTCAAATATTACTGAAAGTAAGAGGGAAAAATCAGTATGCATTAACTTATAACTTTGAGTTGCACTATCAGTTCTAAGCTATTTATTTCATAACATTCATAAACAGTGCTACCACTTTTTTTCATCCTATCCACTTTATACTTGGTCTAAATAAACATGTAAAATAAATATCTAAGATTTTAGAGACAGATAACTACTTTAACTCTTTAACACCATTAGCAGTGGAGAATTAATGCCCTCTATTTCTGAGTGTACATACTGTAATCTCAGTCCTCCTGGTGTTATTTTAGGTAAGTCAAGCACTACTAAGATACCAAAATCATAGCTAGAAAAGCCAAAGGGCATATTTTTAAAGTTGTATAAACAATTGGAAATGGATTTTCCCAAGGAACAGGAAACAGCTTGTTTTTCACTTTATAAGAATAGAACTAGATAAGACAGTACATACTGGTACCTGTGGCTGAATTTTTGACCTTCCTGTTGGAACATCAGCCTTCCTTTTTCTGTCTCAGTTTCACTTTCAAATCTGAAGCTATGTCTAATAACAGTTTTTTAAGTTTCTATTTCTTTAGGTTTTTTTTCCCCCCAAGAATAATTTTTTTTCCACCCAACAAAACAGCTGATACCACCTTACATCCCCGCAGGATGTGAAAAGAAACCTTACGAACATTTTTTCTCAACCATCTCTTTAGCTGAGAAGAAAACAGTGTATGCCTATTGCAAGGCATTTTATTTCCTGACTTGGTAGGTCACTGGAACGACTGTATATGAACTTCACTAACAGACACATAGCCCCAGACCTACTGTCTCTGGCGTTTCATCACTACAATGTGTTTTTTCAGTCCTGCATTTAATTGCCATTCACAATAAACAAGCATTCTTTTATAAAATTTTCTTCCTTTCACATCATAACACTCTTCTCTGACTAAGAATGCATTTCTACTGCTGTTTCTCTTTAGATATATATATCCATATATAAGTTAAAAATGTGGTTTACAAATAAAAAGCCTTTTCGATCTTTCATTCTAGAGAGTCCAAAAAAAAACCCAACAACCCACAAAGCAGAGTAACCTTTACGGAAACACCATGGTCACATGAACACAATGGTTCAGCTATGACTAAACATTTGACATTTCAGTCAAACCTACAAGCTTTTATTCATCTCTAGTCAAATGAAGGTAATTGCTAGAATAGCAATATGAATTCTGAACATTGGATGAAAACAGCCATTATTGTCATGACATGCTTAAATTCTTTATACATTTGTAATAATTTATTAAATAAAGAATAAAAAATTCATGGGTTATATCTTCCTCTCTTCCTGTACTTGACGGTTATTTTTAAAAGTATTTTTGGTGGTTTCACTATGACAAGTTATTGTTGTCTTAATACTTTCACACTGAAGACTGAACAAATATCTTGCTTTTCTAAAAGTGGAAAAAAAGGAGGAAAAAAAAATAAAAATCTCAAACCAAACATGCCAATTCCCAGATTTCAAAAGAGCAGTATATATCTAAATGACAATTCGTTGAGATAAATATGACAGCAAAAAAGGTAAATGAACTAAGAAAGGCACAGACATTCTAGAAAACATTTTAAAATCCAGATTTGTTGTGTTTTATTGGTCATAGGTGTGATAACAGATTCATGTTTTTAACAGATTCACGTTTTTCTGTTGGCACTAACCTTTTTGACCGGTTCTTATTTAATTTGAGACTCCCTTGAAGACCCAGACCAAAGGAGTTTTTTCAGTTACACTTTGTTCTCTTATAACAAAACATTCTTCCAATTCCCAGACCAGATCTTGAACTTCTTCAGACAGTACCACATTTAACAGTAATGCTGTCTGATAAAGCCACTAGCTTTGTCTAAAAACTAAGTCAACTTCTTTTGTTAAGCAGCCTGAGAAACTTCCACAGAAAACTGATGAATAGGCCTTTCCTGGATTATAAGCATTAATTTGCTTGATAGGAAAGATTACAGTTATAGAAGAAAGTTATTACTCACATAAGCTTCTCCAGCTTATTAGTATGTGCTACGGCTTTACTCCAAGCTCCACTTTACTAGTAGTTTATCCACTTCAAAACACAAGGCTGATTCCTCCCTGCTTTATGACTACATACGTGCAAAAAATTCTCTTTACTAATGCGAAGGAGCATTAATTTCTGTAGCTTTCTGTTACCAAAGTAAACTTCAAGTTATAGAGAAGTCAAATTCAGATGTGGTGTATTACAGGCATTCCACACTGCAGTTTATGTGGAAGTTACCAAACACACTACAAGACCACTCTGCTTCAAAGAAATTACACTGAAACTTCTCAGTCACACAACAGATCACGATAATGCTTCTTCACCACAATAGGCTTAATTTGATTTCATGTTCATAACAGAATGGCCCAACCTGAAGGAATCTGTAAAGATGTGGAATATAATGGTTTGGAGTTTTGTTTGTTTAAGGAAAGGTCTACCCATAGCCTATTGAAACATGCATTCCTTGCATAGAGAAAAGGTACAATGTTCTAAATGTTCAGTGATAACAGTGAAAGCAGTCACCAAGTATTGACAGTTTACCTTAGGGGTTGAACACTTTTTTCATCATCTGAGCTTATTTCCATTTCAAAAATCTCTTCCGTCCCAGCAGAAGAGATCTGATCTTCCTTCCTGCTATCTTGTTTGTATTTCTTTCTTCTTCTTTTTTTCTTTTTCACAGAACCCGGGGTGAACACAGTCTCTGTTTCCACAGGGTGTGGAATTTCTGAGTTTGCAGATGTCCTCTCATTTTCATCTGAGTTCAAATGATTGTCAGTGTCTTTAAAAAACTGGTCTTCAGTGGGTATTGGAGATGTTGCCAAATATGCAGGCACTTTTTCCTAAACAAAAAAAGAAAATAAAGAACAGACTAATTTTTTAACTTTGTTTTATACATTGAGGATAGCTGTCAGCCACAGATTAATCCTTGCATCTATATTTAGACACGAAACCATACAATAGCCCAGCAGTATGAGGTTGATATCCAGAAAGGAAACAAGTTCACTAAAAGGATTACATAAGTTCAGGAAAATGAATGTTAGTATTCTTACAGTTTCAGACATATACAACTGATTTTGTGAGCAAAACAGAACAAATACCCAGTCAGTGGAATGTTTTTGAAATGATCTGCCCTTGAGCACACCAGTTCTATTCGTGCTTAGTAAGTGTGTTAATAAAAATAGGCTAATTAAATCCACTGCTGTCTATTAATTTTGAAACAGATTCATGAAAAGGTGTAGGTTGGAAGTGACATCTGGAAATCATCTGGTCCAATCTTCTGGTGAAAATAGGGCCTTAGGTCAGGTTATCCAAGGCCTGTCAAGCCAAATGTTGAGTACTTTCAGTAAGGGAGAGTTTACCTCTGCTCTAGATAACCTATTCCTGTGTTATATTCTTCTCAAAGTGAAGGATTTTTCTTATATCCAGACAGTATTTCCCCCTTGTGCCCCTTGTTTTATCACCAGGCATCCCTTGTGAAAAGAGTGCCTCTGTCTGCTCTATAACTACCTTGTAGGTATTGCAAGACTGTGGTTGGATTCCCTCTGAGCCTTCTCTTCTCTAGGCTGAACACAACCAATTCCAGCAACCTTTCTTCTCATGTTAACTTCTCCAAACTTCTGATCATATTGGTGGCTTTCCACTGGACTCTCTCCTATTTTCTCTCCTGAACTGGGGAGACCAGAACTTGGTAGGCCAGAACTGCATTCCAGGTTTGGTCTAACAACTACTAAGTTGAGTGGGACAATCCCACATCCCCCCATCTCCTGGCTCTGCTCCTGCTGATGAAGCCTACAACACGTTTGCCTTCATTGCTGCCAGAACATGCTGTCAGCCTCTACAGCAGAGATGCATTTCATCCAGTCAGACCCCAGCCTGTACTGCTGTGGGGGATTCTTCCAACCTAGATGAACGACTTCATATGTATCTTGGCTAAATATTGTGCGAATCTCGTTGGTCCAGTCTCCCAGCCCGGCAAGTTGGCTCTATGTGGTGGCTCTTTTTCTGGACTGTCCACCTCTCATCCCAGTTGTGTTACCCACAAAATTAGTGAGGAAGCATTCAGTCTTGTTAACCATGTCAGACACTATTTATGTAAAGTATCTTTCAAAAAGAAAAACTCAACTATAATTTACTCAGGTTAAAACCCACAAGCAAACACCAACCCTCAATTAATTACAACTCACTGCCCTTGGAAGGAACAATTCAAATGAAGGAAAAGCTTTACCAATCAACTACCTGATGCTTATATACATCATAACAAAAACCTTAAAAATAATGACACCTAAACTGAAAGAAAAACACTGTGACAGAATAAAGACAAATTGGAACAAAAGTAGAAGAGAATAGAATTTGCATAGTAGGGAGAAAGAGTTAGGGGCTCAATTTCATGGTAAGTGTATAAATAAATACAAGATGCCTGTTGTTTTACAGAACTTTTATGAAGATTAGTCAAGAGCTACACTGTGATCAGAAACAGGCAGGGCACTGATACCACTTTTTATGTGTTCAAAGTCTGAACACATATTAAATTCATTATTATTATTATTAATTCATTAATATTAAATTCAATTTTTCCATTGAGTTAAGAGTTACAGATCAAGTTTTGTTCCACTGGTTATAAAGTAAAGCAGAGAAACAGAGAACAAAATACAGCCTTATACAGCACTAATGACTCACAGATTTTTGCCTTGTGAAAAATCTCCACATAAAATAATACCACCTAAAATAAAGTGAATATCCTACACAATTATTAATAAATAATCCAGAATAACAAGATAGAATTATAAAAACAAAACAAAACCAACAAACTAGAAGATAAGTTCAAAGAAAACTGGCTGAAAAATGATGCCTGAATGTTACATTATAATAGTCCTGATTTACATGAATTGAGGCCTGTGGTGATACTTTCGAATGTCAAGATATGAACACAACAAAGACTGACCACTTGGATGAACCTTTCTGAATACATTAAGAACTCGATGAGAGTTTTATCATTTATACCTTAAGCATAGCTTCAAGAGGTGACCACAAAGGCACGTTGATCAGTAGCAGAAATACTGGGAGGAAAAAAAAAGTCTAAAAGCACTAAAAAAATCTCAGTCCTCTGCTTTGTAGTTAACTCAGTCTATAGTTTCAGCATAACTACCAGCTTTCCAGAACACATTATACACAGATAAGGCATTCTTGTTAAAAATTAAAATATACTAAGCAAGTGCGATAGCTTCTTTAAAACATTGTACTGGGGACAAAGGTAGTGGTTATCACCCTTGCTTTCTGACAGTCTAAAGACTGATCACTTCCCATCAATGGCTGACACAGCCTACTTCTATAAACACTGCTTTCAGTTTTGATTTTAGTCATGGTGTACGCTAAATCAGAATCCAACCTTCCTTTCTCCTAAGTGGTATGAATCCCTACCCCAAGTTATCATTCAGGGTCTTATTGCTTATTTTCTCCTTCCGCTTTAAGTTATATTTAACTCCTTTCAAAGTGAGAGCTTCCTGCAATCAATCCTTCCCAGTAAACAAGTAGCCCCCTAAACTAAAAAGTAGATCGAGCTCATTTCCTTGAAGGACTCTGATTATTGATAGCAACAGGAAATGAACTCTTCATCTGTTACTTCACTGAGATAGAATTTTGTCTCTCTCCTCTGACTATTTTCATTAAGTGTTTTAGAACTTTGTACGTAGAAATTCTTTCCTTATGCCTTGCTGAAAAATGCCATGAGATTCAAAAGTGATCAAAAACAAAGCTCAGGACAGACAAATATTGTGATTACATAGGTCTCATATCCTTAGGAAATCAGACTAAAAATGAACCATTATTCCTCTTTTTCAGAGGCTCATGAGCTTCAAGCTGCAATAGGTTCTTTGGAAAATAATTACTGTATTAGAATACAAAAATTCTCAAGTCGAAGTTACTGTTAACTACTGAAAGTTTCATAGATAAAATTGTGAAAAATTGAAATAAAAAATTGTAAGACAAATTAAAAATATACCAAATTAGATAACCTTTATTGGTATACAGAGGTCAGTAACGCGAGCCATAAGAACTTAAGGCAAAAATTATTGTAAGTCACTGCAATTTGTGTAACTGCAGTCAACAAGAAACAAAGTAAAATGTAATCAACTAATCTTTCAAATAAAGCTCTAATAAAATAATAATAATAAAAAAGAATAAGTTACTTTTTTATCACTGGTAGCAGAATTTCACAAAACACCAAGCATTTTGACAGCATATGAAAGTGATGTTAAGATTCAGTCACAGAAAACAAAGCTTTCATAAAAGTTGCAATATTATCAACAGTACCGCATTGTAGCCATCATGAAGCACAAAAGCCTTACATTTTCTTCCTCAGTTTCTTGTACAAAGAAAGCTTCTCCATTGTCACCCAGTTTCATATGAAGATCAACAGCATCACCATTTATTTCTATATCAATCTGTGGAAAGAGACAATTTAATGTAAATAATTCATCACAGGGGAAAGCACTGATCTCAAGGCCCACATCACTGAGAGTAAACTTTGTTCCATTGTATAACCATGTATCTTTCTCCTCCCTCTGCTTTCTGAAGGAAGTCTGTTATAATAATCATCTTTATTTTGTTAACCTGCAAAATGCATTATGCTCCCAGCAGAGAGCCTAACACCTACACCAAAAACTGGGAAAAAAACCCCAACAAAACATCTGAAGACTGAATCTTGATCAACTGATCTGGAGAGCTAGAAGCATGAATAATAATAATTGATCTAGTATTTATTTCCTGGAAGAATGATGAAGGATGAACGAGACTGTTCACGTTCATATGTTAAAAGTTCAACCTGAACTGGGGCCTACTACAAATCCGAGTCCTGAACACCAGAAGTTCAAGACAACAAACTGGAAGTAAACTTTGTTTCAATGGGATAAATATGTGCCACAATTATTTCTGCAACTCAGTTAATGTTGCTTCAGATTTTCCTGCTAGCGAGTTTGTGGGGATACGACATAGGACCACAACCCTTCTGCAACCATAGTGCTTTCATCTATGGAAAAGTGTTTTATATTCTGATTAAAAGGTACATCAACTTAGATTACATTGCACAGGAGGGAGAGATTATCCTTCCCCACATGTATGAAATAAAAGAAAAAAACAAGTGTCTTTCTAAAAATCAAGATACAAGTATTTTACTTTCTCCTCTGTAAAATCTTGAGCATCCAGTTAATCCATCCCAATTTTTTCCAAAGAAAATACATTCGATATTTAGATAAAGTTACATTAATTTTCAGTAAATCTGCTTATCTAATGGTATCTCTACATCTGCGCTTAGCCTAGCTAATTAAAAATTATTTAATATATGTCAGATAGAAACACAGTGGACTTGCCTTACTGTAGAAAATGCCAATGGCATTTCAGGTTATATACAATTTAGACACTTCTGTCAAAAGGAGATCAAGTAAATACTGTAATTGCTATGAGATACCAAATATGTACATTACTCAAGTTCTAGTTTCCTGTCAATACAAAAGAATGAATTACACCCCAAGCCACACAACTAGTATTACAATTTGGATACTCATATCCATAGTTAGCTATCATGATATGAAATGAACAGTCAAAAAGGAAAGAGGACTGATTTTAAGATTGGCGCATGGACTGCCAATAAAAAAACCCCACAGTGCTAAGAAAGACAGAATCCATGTATTCAAATCCACTCCATTATTCACCTATTTATGAGAATAAAAACATTAGACAAGGAAACCCAATCACAGGAGATGATAAATTACAGGTAGATAACCCAACATGCGTGAGGACTATATTCAAATCCCTAAGATACAGCTTTTCTTTTTTCCCGCAAGAAATGAATGGTTTTGATCTGAAAACGGTATTTATTTCACTATTGAACAGTTTATTCTTAAAATATTTTCTTGATTTTCCAATTTGGTAACATGAATTTTCAAAAAAAACGTTACTTCTTTAAGCTGGTTTAGACAGACAAACATCCCTAATTTTAATACCAATACCTCATGCTGATTTCTGCAGACTTCAGTATATATCTTAAGAAAAGTTGAAACACAGATACGTATATTTTGTGTTCCTATACAGCTTGAGACTACCAATTGATCTTAGCCTCATAATATGCCAAAGAAAAATGCATACACAAGGCAGTAATAAACATTCAGTTGACTAATGAAATAATATTCAAATGCAGAATGACAACTCCAAGGATGAAGGGAGCAAGAAACAGCAGCCAGCCGCTCAAGCAAAAGCTGAGAACTACACTGACAGCCTAGTACAGCAGGTACAAATGTAGATGTTTCTACTACTCAACAGCTTTTTTGAGGTACCCGGAAGCTGAAAGCCTCTCAAATTTGGTTGAGCTCCTCAGAAGTGTACTTAAAGACATTTAGCAAGCTCAAGTTTCAGATCACTCCTGTTGTAAGTGTATCTTAGACATTAAAAAAGTACAGCTACACCACCTCTCTTGATGAAAAACTGTAATGTAATCCGTTGCAGAACTGTTTAGGAAAAACCAACTTCGTGTCATCAGTGTGCTCATTATGAAAAACACTAGCTAGTGGGAAATCAAAACAAAAATATGAAACAAGAAAACTGTTGTTAGCCTGTGTTACTATGATAAACTTACAACTTTAATGCATATAACTCCCAGTACGACTGTTAACAAAAAAATGCCCTAACGTAACTGCTCTCTTAGTTGCACTTTATTCTCCTTTTACAACCAAAATATAAAGATGCAGGTAGTTTCCTGCGGTGTCCTTTCACTTCTTAGAAAAGCAGCACATAATCCTGAGGTTTTATGATCTGCTTAAATCAATCCATCCTTTGGTAGCACACCCACGGGCAATACTGCCATACACACAGTACTCCCTACTGAGAGTAACGTAAAGTCTCCCACAATAGGTCCATTTTTTAGTCAAATTTATAACCCCATCAAACTGACTCCCTAGGCACAATTACTAAAGCCTATGGAAAGAGGATGGCAGAACAATCCACTCTGCTAGCCCCACAGTCTCAGACTGGCTGGGTAGGTAATTGTACCAGGTTTTCTTTCAATATGCTCATGAGTGAATGAAGCTTCAGTCCTGCTTTATAACTGCATTTTCTACGGCATATCAACCTTGAACAGAGCTAACAAGGAGTAATATTTATGATAGGTCACCAACCCTTCAGATATGCTCTATTTATCCTCCAGACATTCCAAAAATAGTTGCTTGCAACATCAGGGATGAGTAAAGTGGCATCAAGCATTTCTCTCCCAGCATACTTAAACAAGTAAATAACCATGTAAATATTTTACAGTGTGAAGTCCGTATCTTTTTGCACAGCTCAAGAGCTGTCAAAGCTTTTCTTTCATAGTGATGCTTTTGGTTTTTTTTCCCCCAGAGTCCTTAGATTACCACAGGAAGTTCTGTTTTGCATTCCAAAACTATCACTCTGTACAGCATATATGAGAAACTGCTCTGTACTAAATCCGCCTGCTAACTTGGGGAGAGGGGCGGGGGGGGGGGGAGGAAGGAAGAGAGGAAAAAAAGGGAATGCATTGGTATTCAAAACTTTGTTTTGGCCCACTTTCTGAACTTACCACTTTTTCTTTAGAGCGCAATACACCAAGCTTCCCAAATCGGACATGAAAAGGGGAACACTGGTATGTACCATCTTGTTGCCGGACCACAATGACATCAATGCATCCTGAAAGGGTTGCCTGATTAATGCCTTTGTACAGCTCTTTCACAGTAACCAGGACTTGTCCTGCAAGTTGTCCTACGTAGTTCATAGTCTGAGACTAAGGGAGAGGAACAAAAAAAAAAAGGTTAATAAATTTTAAAAACATAAAAAGTTTAAAATCAATTTTTTTAAAAAACATCTAAATAGATGTGCAGTGTCATTTATCAATTACTCTGATAATTTTAACAGGCTTTACACAAACACCTTCAAGTCAACAGAATTTTGAGCCAATTCTTACATTACTAACAGTCTCCAGAGTTATAAAACCTATTCTTAACAGCTTATTAACTTGAACATATGATTATTTAAATATTTTAAAGTAAATTTTGAAGCATGTAATTTTTAAACCCCAAAGACTAGATTCAAATGATGATTAACTACTTGGATAAGCTAGACACAAATTCATACTCTGAAGACTGCCTATTTACTACTATTTATTCTCTATTGAAAATGGAGATAATTGTACATAAGGATGCAAAAAAGAAATAATCTCAGAAGTCAGAAAAAGTTATGTATAGTGTACCTAATGCAAGTCTTCCATATTTTAAAAATGGCAGTCACCTTAAAAAATTATCAAAAGATCTAATGGGAGACAGGAGTTTGAGAATGAGTACGGAGAAAACAAATGTGGCAGAAATCCAGCTTTCCTCCTATATAAAGGAAAGTACAACACCAGTGAATTTATTTGCCATGAAACAAGTACTAAAATCTCTTGCAACATAAAAATAATGAGCACTGCCATTGACCTTCAGAAGTTAGAACTGAGGCAAGCAAGACTTCCACCTGTGGTAGGAGATGCCAAATATTCAAAGTTATTGAGAGTCTCCTCTTAGCTTTTGATTAAATAAAACCACAGTAAGTATCACCTGTAGTTAAAATGTATACTTCTCTAAGAAGCTTATTGAAACTTGTAAGTACCTATATTAAAAACAGCTACTGAAGTTTGCTCTGCAAATACACAATGCATCTAGCAACAGGACCTTGTCCTGAACACATTGCCTGTCCTCGAACAGGTGACTTCCTAGCTAACAACCATTATTTCAACAGAAATTACACCCAAAGAATAAACACTAATTCTTACCCAAGTTTACAAACTCATGCAATATATTATTTTAAGCGTAAAGAATTACCCACTAACTACTTTCCACAGGTTTCACAAAGTTTCAGCCCAGAGAAAACAAGTATTTTACTTTTTTTTTTTTGTGGTTGTTCATACTCTTGACACCAGAAAATTGAAAAAGAATGGTATATAATCTAGGTGAAGAAATCTTACTAAATGAGAGTGGGGAGTTCAGGACAGAATACAAGGAAAGGAACATGCACACAATAAGAAGATCACACTACAGCCAAACTGGAAAGGAATGAGAAATATAAAGATAAACAAAGAACACATAGCATCACTTACGGGACATTCTAATCCGTTAAAATTCTTAAGTGAATGAATGCATTTTGAATGACCGCAAGTCTTTCAGACTAAGAACACAATGTGAACTATGACTGCCAATAAGAAACGGAGTCCAAAGATTTCTCTGAACATCTGAGCTTTGATAGAAGGAGAAGGGAAAACTGAAGGTGTTTCTAATGCAAACCTCACTGCAACCCTTCTTTATTCTGCCCTGTCCTGCCTCCCACCCAAAAGACTGCTACAAGCTCATTTCAAATATATGCAAGCAATTGCATGCCTCTGAAGGGTAGCATTTGGGAGAACAAAGAGCCACTGCCAACAAGCAAAACACAACACTGAACACGTAACAGGGCTTAAATTGTAAAAAATCTATTGTGGAATAATATTTCTAAAAAAAAAAAAGTCTACGGTGAATTTGTCTATTTGCTAATCTATTTTTATTAGCTTCTGAACAAGGATTACAATTTTTCGTAATGGCTCTAAACAAAACAAGAGTTCTTCCTCCTGATAATGCTTTCATGATCTAGGTAATTAATCAATTATTACTGTTCTGAGCCTTCAAAGTCTTCCCTACAGTAACACAGGGTATACTGCATTCATTCAAAAGGAAGCTACTTTTGTAGTATTGAACAGTACCAAAGTAATTATAAACATGCAGGAAATCTAAAATTACAGACTTAGAGCAGCTACGGAAGTATTTTTCTCCATCTCAGGTTTCTCAAGCCTAACATATGTTACCTAATCGTATTTAGATTTTTGAAAAAAAAATTTCCTTCCTCTCCACAAGACTTAGAAGAGAAAGACAGGGTATTTCCAACACAAATTCAAAACTGTTTGGAAATTATCTGCAGAATTACTACAATAAGTAACATACTAAAGAATTTTCTCCCATAGCTTTTGTACAACATGGTTGATGAAGACATTGAGCCTGACATTGAGTGACTAATGAGATTAGTAGAATGGCCTCCCTATCAACATCAGCAATTAATAAAATTCAGTTTCATCTCTAAGTAGTTTAAGGTACAACTATAATATTGACTGCTTGCTAATGAAATAATAGCAAAAAAGGGAGGTCTCATTTCAACCCTTCCTCATCTGACCCTCTTAATAAACTGATTTTAGCTCACTGACACAACTGGCAGAAGTCTACCCACTTTTGTTGTTGTTTGTTTCAGTGGTTAGTAAATTAGATTAGCTCTTGACTAAGAACTGACAAACACCAGCGTCATGAGACACACAGTGGCACCAGAGAGCTAGGGAAAAGAAAAAAAAAAAAGAAAAAAAAAGGGCTATGGCAGGGAACTGAGGGAACTGAACATCTTCCTTTTGACAAGTGAGATATTTGCTGCATCTCATAGAACTGTAACCAAAGATGGAAAGGTAGCAGTATCTCTGCCTTACTGTTTAAGCAATTAGTCTTCCACTACAACGACAGTCAATCTTAATCTTAGGAAAAAATCTCCAACACATAGTCATTATCATTCATGGCTATACCTTGGCTGCTTCCAAGAGGAGTTTATGGTATTGGCTTGCAAAGAACAGTTGGTTTCATGTCATCAAGGAGACTGAATTCATTAAAAGAAATGTTTGGCACAATCAGGAATACAAGTCCTTAATGCAGTCACCATTCCATATATTTTATTTCAGTGAACAGGACTGAGAAATGCACATTAGCAAAGAATTCTCTGACATTTCAGTAGCAACTGCTTAAAAGATTAGAATTTCACACCAATTGCTAAGAATTTAGTTCAGTTGATAAATAATCTCGTTTTCCTCACATACATGCTAAGTAACCTTGTTTAACCAGACAAAATCACCAAAAAAAAACCCAAAAGAATGAAGCATTCACCTATTTTACATACACTCTTGCCTTCCTGTATCAAAAGTTATCTCTTTTAGAGATCTCAGCTATACTTGTGTAGCTCACAGCACAGCCACATAGAGTAACCTCTTATGTGTGAAAGAGTTATGAACTTTTGAACCTACTGGGTATTAAAAACAATGTTTATAAGGAAAGAAGCTTTTTATGATCCAAGTCTTAAGCAAACATTGTTTTGTACATTGTAAGTAAACAAAAGTGTAGAACAGAAACTAATTTATATCATTGCTTACCAAGCTGTAGTTCAGCTTTAAACATAATGGTTCAATTTGTAAGATAAACATGTTACTTAAGAAGATTCAAACTGTAGCAAACAAATAATCAGATAGAAATAAAGCGTCACTACACACCTGAGAAACATGAGATGTTTAATTTATCTCATATGTCAATAGAGCCTCACCTAAGAGATTTTAAAATCTGGGATGGTTTTGATTATTTTTTTTTGCTTTAAGTTTTAATGTATATTGTTGGAAAACTTGTGGTGAGCAGTACTGAACCTGACTATAGAGAGAAACAGCATAAAATGGTACTGTGTTAATTCTTGCAAATGAGATAGAAATAGCCTGATCACAGAACAACTGGTAAGACAAAGTCCTTCCTCAATAACACTCTTTATTTCATGCTTAGTAAACTTTTGTTAAATGTCATTGTCCTGAAAGCAGAGAAAAGTGAAGAGCAGTACACCTTCACAACCTGCTATAATGTTCATAACGTAAAAAACATGCCAATTTCCAGTTCTGCAATTCAAGATAAGAGTCTGATGGACAAGACAAGCTCAGAAAGGGCAATGCAGCAATACTTTTTAGCACAATACTTTTTAGCTTTAAAGTTTTATTTATTTTGATATCCAGAGTATATGCATTACCTGATGTAGTCAAATTCCAAAACTCTGCATAAAAGCTAAAGTTAATGTAGCTCACCACTACTTACTCTTCTAGGATAGCAAATTTAAAGGCTATCAATACCTACAGTCTCGCAGCAGAAAAACACTTTTTCTGACTTTTGACCAGAGAGGCTGATTTTTGAACATTTATGCAAAAATTCTTACAGCTCAATATATTAATACTACTAAGCTAAGTGCAACTATAATTGGAATGGGGGAAAGAATCTCTCTGTCCTATATCATAAAAAAGATTTTTTTCTGGCAAGAAGCCATTACACTGCAAAAGGCAGAAACTGAAACTGCTTCTTTTCTTTGAGAGAGCGTAATAGTAAATACAAAATAAGAAGAGAAAATATCTACTTCGGAAGTTCAAGAACTTAAAATTCTATGCCTCCATCTACAAAATACTCAAATCAGTTAAACTAAAACTAGCCCTGCATATGTTGGTTGACTTGCTCATGTCACAGCAGTGAAGAATAGAAGGCACTCAGAAATTATGATTAAACAGTACTACAGTTCAGATCAAGCATCTAACATGTTCTACATGATAGGTAGCCAAATTTTCAAAACTCATCACCAGGAAATGCTTACACTAGGATAACTTGAGCAGGAGGTTTTGTGGATAGGAATTGTATCTATGTACTATTAACAAAGATGTTATTTTGGCTGCTACAAAACCAACACATTTTCTTGAATAATTCTATGTTGTTCAGTATTATCCATAAACAAGTGCAAGACATAATCAAAAGGCTGTCCATGAATTTTTTGTGCATTTTGAGTACTGCTTTAGTAAAGCTAAATTGTGTGATCTTTGTGTTCTTGAAGCCAACACTTTTTATACAGGTGCGCCCCTATGAACATGAACACTACAAATGCCCAGTTCAACAACAGAAAAAGCAGAGTGCATGTTACTCAAAGGCAATTAGACTGCTCTAGAGACATACAGCTTTAGAGGACATGAATTTTAACTATCACCTCCCAAAAAACTTACTTAAATGTAGATCTTAGCTTACAAGTGAGTAGATATTTATATATCCCATTTCTTTTGAGATACATTTAGAGGATTAAAAGATAGTCTAATGCCACACGATGCAAACAGTAAAGAAGTTGCATTTGTTTTAAGAGATTAGGTAGAAAAACAAAATTAAAAACACGCATAGCGATGGCTTCCCTCAATTTATCTCATCTTGCCTATATTTGTATGTATATATATTTATGAGGTAAGAGTTTTCCTTAATCAGAGAAAATCTTTAGCTAGTGTTTTACTGTTTTCTATTTTGTATCCTGAAAAGACTGGTGGGGACTGGGGGGTCATTTCGTGGGAAATGACCATGTGAAACAGGAACATTGTACTATCAGGTCTACGCAGCAAAAACAAGCAAACAGAAACATCTTTGCTCCTTAGTAAAGATTTCCAGTGGGATTTAAGATTGCTCCTAGTACTGCACAGAGCACTTAAGGAACAAAAATGGAAAACAAAGTAAGTCTATTGAATGCCTAATTAAAGTCTTCCACATATTATTAAATATAGGCAGTCCATTTTTATATGTTTTAACTATACCATAGGAAACTATATACCCATACTTAGCAATATATCTGTCAAACTCACCAAGATTCCAGAAGGAACCCTTTCGTGGGCAGCAACAACACTTCTACTGAAGTCATCTTCAAAACCATCCTGTTCTGAGAAATGCATCTCAGAAAACAGGAAACTAACTTTCCACAGTACAGGTAAATGCAAAGCTTACAGCCATAACAGAATGTTGTATCAGCATTTCTTCTCTTTCCATAGAAGCAGAAGAATTATGTAAATCTTCTGGTCTCTTAGAGAAAAGTGTCTAGTGCACTTTCCCACGCAATATTATGATTAAAAAGGAAGCACTTCTTTAAGAAGGCTCACATAGAAACTCCCTCACCAATAGGCTTTGCTTGAAATGTCACGGCCCCCTTGCGCTCTTTGAGATAAGTAATAACATGGGCAGACTTTGCCATATGTTTGCACTGATAGGCAATGATCTTGTTTTACACCAGGTCACGTGACTTCAGCTGAAGCTCCCACGAAAAGAAACAGGGATTTAGTTAATGATTCTTAAGCAAAGTCTACATTAGCTCACTTGGGAGACTATTTGCCCGCTGTTGCAACTCTACCACCTGTAGCAGTATTCAACGTCCTAGCACAGCCCGCTGCACACCTCATTCAAGAATGCCTGCTGCCACTCCGTGTGCCTGCTCCCTCTGGTAACGTCCACTGGGCTAGCTAATCATGTTTTATAGGACAAATTTGATGACATTTCAGGGTCTGGTATTTGTGGGCTATTTCCCCCTCCTTTTTGAAATTGCATTATAATAGCAAAGAAGGAACTAACCCTGTGTCAAGTTTATACTAAATCATACAAAATCAATTTTGCATACCAAAATAAACATTTTTTTCCTGTAGAAGTCTTCCTACTTTCTTGAAACTGAACTGTTAAAGCAGTATAATTTCAGTATGGGGACACATACATGCTTATTGTATACCTAGCTCCATGACAAAGAGTAAGAATTTTTGATCTGTGGAATTTTAAGGTGTCACTACTTCTCTAAATAGTATCATGGAGAGGTGAAATAACTGAGGAAGTGTAGTAGTACAAGGAAACAATTCTACCCCTGAATGGGAAAGACATTCTCCAAGGAGCACTGATATTCCCTCAACACATTCTCATTACATTAACCCCATGCATCTCCTCCACCTCACCTCACGGTGTTACTTCGTCTCTGCTGCAGAAGATTGTGGAGGACTACTTCTTGAATTACAAACTGAAAAATAATCTAGGAACCTACTACCACTTTCACTCTTACCCTTCTCTAAGTTTCGTCATTTTATGCATTAGGCTCTGATGCAAGGACAATGAATCACATCACTGAATGCAGTCAAATGGCTTTTAGGTTTCCAAAATAATTAATGAACTACACTCAAGTTGTAAACTAAATCAGTCTTGAAGACAAACTCTTAAATCGAGTGTGGGATTACTACATCAGCAATAAACTGCTACCATCTCTGAGCCTTTTTCCTATACACTAAGTTCATATTTAATGTGGCTCTTCACAGAAAATATTACCCTTTTTTTAGAAGACACGACAAGTATTTTTATGGGATATTCAGAATTACTAGACACACTCAGTTTTCCTCTGCTTGTTCATCATTCCTTTATCATGTGTGTTCCATTAAAATATGGTAAAAACCACATAGTTACAAGCAGAATGGAAGCCAGCTTTGTAAAACAGTGCTTCTTTTCAAACACTTTCAACTTAGCTTTATGTTATTTTTTTTGTGTACAACTTTCTGTTACATCTATTCTATTGCAATACTGTTCAGTATTTCAGATTGACATAATTTTCTCCAAAGCTTCTAAAAGTGTTTCACAAGACAGCCTTTCTAGAATCCCCATAATTGCAGTCACTGCACAGGTAGTAAGGTAAGATTTAGACAAGTAATAAGCTTTGCATATTTAGTAAGCCTCCTTGTGTTTAATTTCTCAGTATTAATAAGGTAAATAAAATATAATTACCTTGGAGCAAGTTTAAGTATTATGTTATTTACTTACAATTTACACAGGAAAATTAGATTTAGTTTTGAAAAACAAACACCCCAAATTTGGAAAGTATTAGAAACAATGTTTTTCATGCAGCTTTAATCCAGCTCTTTGGTGTGAGTAGATTTTACTGTGGTTTAGCCTCAGAAAAGCACATATGAGTTTTTCCACTAGCCTCATGAAAGTCAATACTCCCGACAAATAACAATCATCATTCTATGTTGGTTTTTTGTTTTTTTTCCCCCCTCTGTTCTTTGTGGGTCTACACATCTTTTCCCATTGTTCATTAGTTAAAATCCCTGATGGGAAGTACAATTCCATTTTTAAATGGTACTTTTCTATAGTAACCTTCATCATGTGTTTGGTTGCATTCATTTAGTTTTACAGCATCCCAGAGACTCAGTATTACTTTTTTCATCTATGCAATGGAAAACTTACAGGCCACAAGATTAGAAATTTCACAGAGGGGTTTAGCACAGTTACAACTTGACTTTGCATAGGTTCCCTCCTTTTTTTACCTCTTTGCATATTCAAAACATTGCTTCCATAGGTTACATTTGTAGCTGCTGATCAGATTTAGATATCCTAGATGGTCGTTACAAAAAACCAAACCAAACCAAACAAACAAAACCAAAAAACAAACACCAAAAAACCCAAACAAACCCAAACAAACCCACCCCACCCCCCAACTACCAAACCTGACTGCCTTGTGATTTGATTATATTGTGTAGGAACTGAAGAATAAGTGCAGCCAGAACACAGCTACGGGACTTTTCCCCATCTTTCATCAGTACATGCCATTCTAAATTCTGGAAGGAAGGCAGCAGAAATGCTACAGACATAAGCTTCTATTAGTACGCAATCACAATTCACTCAGAGATCAGGATAAGTTTGCTGAGACAAATGAAGGAGACAAATCCTTCGCTAATTAACACATCCCAATGGATACAGCAAGTATGGGACAACCTTTGTTCATGCCCCATATGTCTCCTTTACCCTATCCTGCGCCAAACCACTTATTATCAACTAAGAGTTAAGCACCACAGTTCTCAGTCTCACATCCCATCTAGACACTGGAAAAGTTCTTTTCTCCCCAGGCCTCAACTCCAATACCTAAAAATTCCACCACATCTCATTATTTACATGCACTTTTTATGCTTTGCCTATCGGGTGCAAACAAAGGGGAAGAGTTCCCAATCCTTCATAGAGATTACGAAAATCACACTGGGCCTGAAAACACTTTCCTGTGTCC
Source organism: Tringa tobata (assembly GCA_033628505.1). Taxonomy (NCBI): domain Eukaryota; kingdom Metazoa; phylum Chordata; class Aves; order Charadriiformes; family Scolopacidae; genus Tringa; species Tringa tobata. The sequence continues at coordinate 12,642,573 of JAHREE010000069.1, forward strand.
AAGTTCTTGATCCTCACCCTGGTCTGAAGCATCTGGTTATTGAAACTGAAAATAAAGTTCTGCTTATTCCTGCTTGTGATAAAATACATTCAATACAGCATCTTTGTTATTTTTAACTGCAAAAGACTATCCATTCTCATTAGGGACTTTTAAACCTAATTCAAAGGCTAATAACTTTGCCAAATTAAAATAAATTTACACATGAATAAGAGAAGACATACTGAATGAAGACCATCTGCCTCAGAGAATTTTTCTAAGAGAAAACAGCTAAAGTTTTTCCTCTAGTAGAGTGGAAACATACCATCCATCAAGTTTCACCTCTTACAGAAAATGAATATACTTGCTAAAATTTTCCATATAGAGGCCGAAGGCAGCTAATACATAACTTGGAATGAAATTTTCCATTCTAGCACAGTTACGTGCAACTAAAAATCAAGTTCTGCTTGAAAATGCTGAAAAAAGACTAAAAGGCAGTAGTACCTGCTTCCAGCCACAATTCCCTGCCTTCCAAAAAAAATAAAAATAATGAAAAAAATCCTATCACAAGTAATAATAGCATTGGTACAAGAATCCAAGCAGTTAATAGATGTTAGAGAAACACCAGTGATACAAAAGCAATGCACTGCCCACTAAACGAGGGGTTAAAAAAAAAAAAAGAGTAAAATCAAATGTCTAGCTTGCCATCTATGATGCAAGATGGTAAATTCAGTATCTTCAAGATCTCCTGTCAGGTAGAGTCAAGAGCCATTCAAATTAGAATATTTTTCAGTGCAACTTCAGTATTCCTTTTATCTCTAAGAAAAAAAAAAAAAGCAAGACAGGAAATCCACAGTTTACTTGGACTTGGCCCTTTTGTAACATGTCAACAGTTGTATCTGTATGATCTACTATGAATCATCTGACTCCAGTAGTATGGCATCTTTCCTTATATTAATTTGAGCATTTTCTTTTTTTTTTTTTTCAAAAAGTTACATTTTTTTCTGTTTACAAAGGAACTTCAGTGAGAACAAATGATACTTTAAGAATCCACAAAGTGAGTTTTAGTGTTAAAATGATCAATTCAATCAAAAACTTAGGTTACATGCACACAAAAAGTTGTTATGTATGTGAAGACCTTAACTACTTTCCAGGTACTGAAAAGAGGTAACTGGGTAATCCAAGAATGCACTCCTTTGGAATCTGCATGGGCATATCCCAACACAAGTGCCTGCTACACTTGATATATCTATTTCCAGCAGCCTCCAACAGACTCTTCTACAGCCACATCATCCTGTTGAACTTATTTCAAGACACATACCACAGAAACCAAAGTTTCTGAATAGAAATTCCATCTATCTTATTTTCACATGAGATGAGAGAAAGTAGATGAAGCTTTTCCTGTACGTTTCTAGAAGGCGCTAAGCATTTCCTTAATAAGCAATCCCTTATCTTTCTATTTTCTCCATTTAGAAAGGTTTCTTTCCAGGCTGCCTCAGGTGTATTTATATTTTCTTACAAGCTTCCATGATTTAAAAGTCAAAGCAAAAGAACATAGTCACGTATTTAAGCATGAAATGCATCCTGATCTATTAGTGGGGAATAATTTGATTACCTTTAGAATGGACACATGACTATAAGATCTTAGACCAGTACATATCTTCAGGGTGACAAGAAAGAATAGAAATGTACTTATTGTGAGAAATACATATATGGAAAGAGTTCTAAATATAGTGTATATAAATAAGAAAACTTTTTTACTTGATAAACTTTCCATATTGTTGAGCTCATGAACATGTACCGAAACAGAACATCCATAAATTTGATTTGCATATAAGACTTGGCTATTTTATTAGCAGCACAGGTAAAAATGCTAGTCTTGCAGAATTCTCACGCAAAGGTATTCATGGAATGAGATGTTGGGAAGGGCAAAACTAGATACAGCCGAGCAAAGTAGCATATGCTTACTCATTCAAACACAATCTACTTGCATTACTGTTTCAATGAATACAGAGATCACATTTGTCTGAAGGATGTATCTGTTCACCCTTAGCACACAACAGCATGTCTGCACTGTCTGTACGGGACATGACAAACCTGTAAAGCAGCCTCACAAATTTCTTGTGTTAACATGCACACTTTTCATTTGGGGAATGAACAGCTTTAAGTCACCACTATGTAATTATTTTTCAAAAAATTATCGTATTTCAGTTCTATCACAAACTAAATTCTACTGTTAGCCAAGTGAGAGACAGTTACTTGCATTTCTAATAGAATCTCAGCTACAATTCATTACTGTAAGCACTTCTTTGAAAGAATTTTGCAAAGAATCCTTTACACATTTCCTTTAAAAGGCCTTTCGTAACCATCAATCCAGAAGAAATACATTTCCTGAGGAGACAGTTACGCAGTCTAAAAAAAGACAAGTAAACCTAAAGACTTGGCCTAAGTCTGGCTTAGCATATGCTGGCTTCAGCCACGTAGACCAACAGAAAAATGTCACCTGGTACACTGGAGACTCTTCTATTATTACTTTGCTTCTTTACATTTCTGGTATCAAACTTAAGCACTTTGGATAAATAAATAGGCCAGTTCCTCAGTTATAATTCTTATCCCTACAGACAGCAGCAATGAAGAAGCATCCCTTAGTTTTGGGAAAAGAGTGACTCAGACAACTTCTGGCAGTTAATGACAAATTATATTAGTGCAAAGCTGAAAGAAACTGATAACAATAAAATACTTAAATAGGAAGGGGAAGCTAGCATCCTTTACTTGGAAATTCCCTTAAAATATAAACACACACAAAAAAAGGAAATTTCTATCAAAATTAAAAATAAAAAAAAACCC
>JAHREE010000069.1:12650010-12749515 GCA_033628505.1 Tringa tobata
AAATTGTAGAATTGCAAAATCCAGACGTGTCCAGCAGGACAAGTACGTGTTTCAGGTCAGCAGCTCCACTTGCCCACTGCTTTTGTGATTCAGGCTGCCGCTCTCTGAAGTTGGATGGATTGCGTGTTGTTAGTTACTTGAGTCACACCATTGCCCAGAGGCCCCAGATGGTACTGAGACATAGTAGGTACTAAAACAGGGTAATGTTCTCAAACAACTTGCAGTATTAAAAAAAAAAAAAAAAAGGTGAAGAGAAGTAGCATAATTGGAAATACGGTTTAGGTTTCATGAAAGTTAATTTAGCCTTTTTCCATGTTACTTCTTTATTTTACTGCACTTTCATTTGTCTGCCGATGGCTTTTTCATCTTACAATCTGTTCATGAGAGTTTTGTTAAAAGGCAGCTTTGTCCCACTTGCTGTTAGGGCCATTTTGGGCTCTCACATAGGTTTTACATAATTTTGACATCATAAAACAGGCTAGTTAATAGCTGACAAAAAGACATGCTAGCAGACAAAATAGCGTATAGACACAGTTTACTGGCATAGTCCATGTATGTCTGAAAAGGTTCTTGACAATCTTTTGTACAAGTCCTACAAACAGATAAGAAGATCTGTTTATTAATCTCTACCTCCTGATACAAGCTGCCTAAAAGATTATAGTCAGTGAGTTTGCTTATTTGCAAATAATATATTATAATCCCTTTGAGCATGGAACTAAAAAAAAAAATCTGTCCCCACATAACATGCAGCCTGGATTTTTAAAGAAAGCAGCTCATGGAAGAAGACACAAGTGCAGAATTATGTCACGCATAGCGTGACTATATTATACATACATTAAAAGAATGAAAGGTCAGGTTTTGTGCCTGCCCATTTTGATGGCTTTGGTGTAGTGTCAGAAATCCAGAGTCAATTTCAGAACGCTTTCAAGGACTCTGGATAAATGGCTGCAACACAGACTGCTGGAGCAATTTTCCACCCTTTGGTGTGACCGTGTTTCAGCTGCAGCAGTTTTCTGAAGAGGCCTTTTATTTGAATATAATGTTGTAATAATAATTACCTGGCCACGTTAGCGTGACAATCACGCAGTCCATGCTTCAGCTAATAGATCATTTCCCTGCTTTACCAAGTTCCTTATCTGGCATCTTAGTTCCTTAGCTTGTGAGGGTAACCACACCAGCGGTTGCTCTAACAGCGTATTTTTGTTTATGTTCCTGTGATCTTATCTTTGCTGGTCATAACAGCAAGTGGTGTTTTTTTCAGTTGAGGGTACAAATCCAGACAGCCCTGTTTACGGGGAGGTAAGAGGTAGGGGCTAAATCTATCATACGTCCTCAAATATCAGTTTTAAGCTAGATCCTATTATAAAATTAAGCCTAATCCAAGAGCAGGCTAGCTGCTTAGGTGACAGAAAAATCTTTACTTGAAAAGGGGTAACAAATTGGTAAGTCATACTTCTCTATTCCAGACATGGAATAGGCGCTTCTGATTAAAGAACATTTGCTTGAAAACACAATGTTTTCCCTTCAGGTAACCTTTTCCGTTCCAATATTATCATCTCCAGACAATCAGAAGGCTACAGAAGTACACAGCCCTTGGTGTTTTCCTTTTGTATTCTCTACTCCTTTGCACTTAGACGTAGAAGATTACAATCAGGCTGTAAAAATGGCTTGTGTTGTCCACAGCTGTATCGAGTGAGATTTGTTTCCGTTCTGATTGCGCGGAGTTACTCGGCACAGTGGTGCAGGCAGGATCTCTCTCCATCTGTGCATGATTTGCGGTCCTTCTTCAACCATAACTCACTGGTAGGTAAACCAGGGCTCTCTGGCCACAGGAAACCTGCCACCTTTACGTTCATTTTGCCTTTTCACCACAAATGTCACCGTTATTTTCCCCATCAGGGGAAGGAGTGATGAGAACAACTGCTTACAATTATTTTTTATTTTTTTTTTGGTGGAGGGGAAAGGGAAATAATTTGAAAGTGTGTTACCTAGAGCCATACATAAATCAGTGGCTCTGCAGCTGTTCAATTTCCAGATCATGTCTAGCAGCAATAGTGTGTGAGAGAGGTAGCCCGCTTAGGGCTAGGCAAGAGAGGATATAGGGTCTCCAGCAGGTTAGGATACAGAGTGCCAGGGGTAAATCACAGGTCTGGGAGCATACAGGGTGGTCGGCATGGCTTTGGTGAAGCCTCAGAAAATTTTGTGGTTCTGCAGATAGTAGAGAGCTCTAGGTGTAAGGATGTAGCACCGACCCCCAACTCGCATTGGTCCCCGAGCGTTCAACACATTGCTGACATTTGTAGGTGAAAGAAAAAATGGCCTTTTGCTTAGTTGTTACAGCAGTTTAAAAAAAAAGTCTTTGGCTACATACGGCAAAAAAGCTAACATTAATGATGAGATTTTGTTATGTCATTTTGCTTTTTTTATGTGCATACAACACCCAGAAACCATAGTTTGGAGCAGTCACTTATTCCATACCTGCCATCGCCCAGGCTTATATTGCAGCAGTCAGGATATCCTTAAGCTTTTTTTTTCTTTAAATTGTTGTTTAGATTCTATTGTATCTCACCTGTAAACCTGAGGAACTCCTTATCTCTGCATCTTAGTTACGACTTGCCCATGTTCTCTCAGGAGTTTTTCAATAACACCTCTGGGATCAGAATGACATTATGAAAGCACACAATAATTTAATTTAGTTTGTCATACCATTTAAGAGTTAGAAAAAAATGAGGAAAGTCAGTAGCAAGGACTCAGGTCTGTACCCTGGCCGTACCCTGAGCCACCAATATTTTTAAGCACACCAATAGCCTCACTGTAGTTGATGGGCTGGTTTGTAGGTTTAGGGTGTTTGGTTAAGTCAGCACAGTCAGATCAAGTCTCGTGTCAGCAATATTTCTCTCTCATTTGTCAATCATTACCGGGTGTTTCACAAACCATCTTCTGATAATAGATAACGATAGGGTTTTGGGCCTCCTGTTAAGATGTTCCGTATCCTTGCCAAAATCACAGCCTAAGTAAGGAGGAGGTTTTATTCTACTCCTGTCAGTATCAGTGATGAAACAGTAAATGGAAATGACTGTATCAAATAGGATGAATGGTAGAAGATGCAAGGTGGGGAAAGAGGGAAGGAAAGGTGTTGCATTTGAAAATGCAGAAGGAGAAAGATTACAGGAAAGACATCTTGCATAATGAAATGGGAAGTGAGACAAAGAGAAAAGTCAGCAGAAGATTGCAGCCAAATCTAGTGCCTGCCTTCCTCTCCTTGCCATCGGTCTCATCCACTGTCTCTCTCACAGTACCTTCACCTCCAGAAGCCCTTGTAGAATGGAGCAATTTCTCTAACATTTTTCTCTTTGCAGCTTTTGTTGCTCTTTTTCCCCGCACAACATTTTACTTCACTTCTTAAGATTTACTATCCTCTTAACAGCACAAGAAAACTTGGGTGGGAAGATTTGTTTCAGCCGTCTGGTCAGTGTAAGTGCAGCTGAAATGGAATATTGTTCGTTCAGTCGCTTTATAGTTACTGTTCAAGGACACAGAGCAGAGGTCCACCCTACGCTAGTTTCAGGATGATCTCGCTTTGCAACTAGCTGCTTCAAAGATTATGCCTTTATATATTATCAAATTACAGTTTATCAGTCTCAGACCACAGACAGGTTTTCCTCAATAATTGGGTAACAAATCCAGAAGTAATTCTCAGAAGAACTCAGGGACACCTGGAATCACACTGCCTTTGCTACAGTGGAAGGCAAACCCTATTTTTCACATTTTCTTTCATCTTAAAAAAATCATGCTTTGTAATTTTGGAAGATGGTTAGATAATATAGTTTAATGCAACACTTTCACAAACTGCTGTTCAAACACAAGAATATGAATTTTTAATAGAGTTATAAATTTGAATATAAAGAGTAATGCATGCTGGAATGGAATATGTAGGTGAGAAAGAAGATATTATCCAGAAGTGTCACTTCAGATAAACATTGCAACCAGTGCCTGATTTTAAATAATGTGTGTTGATAGGAGATTCTGTTGTTTCAGAAATAACTTGCATTCTATCGTTATGTAATGGACAGAGACTGAAACATTTTTTCATAGTTATCATGGAAAATAGAATACAAATTATACATTTAGATTGCAAGAAAAGCATGGTAACAATAAACTTTAATGTACTCAACATTTCTATTAATATTTTGAATGTTTTGTTATATGTTTGTGAGCAACTACAGCTTAAATAATAATTTATTTTTCAAAAATCTTTGATATGTTTATTTGTATATTTCATTTACCATACATAAAATCCCATGCTTCTGGACAGCATATAGTTTCCAGTAGAACAATAGTGATGTAACTGCATTTCCAGCTTTTTGAGGAACCATCCAAATTTAACAAAACCAAACCCCTAAACCCTAGTGCATTTTAGTTTAAATTTTAAAAAGTATTTCCAGTAGGTTTTAATTTAAATATTGTGAAAACACTGATATTTTTTCTTTCAGCAAAAAGCTAAGACCTGATTCTGCTACAGTGACACAAAAGGGAGATCTGCCATTGGCTCCACAGTGAGCGAAACGGGCTTTGTAATCTGAGAGTTGGGACATTTTTAGAACATTCTTCTGAGATCCGGCTTGTTTTCTATTAAAACCAGTGAAAAGACCCCTGTGGCATTTTACAGGAATTGGTTCAGGCTCTCAGTGGTACAAGCTGTTCTATATATAACTTACACGCTGCCGTTGGTGTTTGTGGGGGATAGGCTCCCGACCCCGAGGAGCTGTAGGAGGTGATGGCTTTTTAGAGAGGTAAGGCAAGTTAAAATAATTGCCATGGCAAAGAGCAGTTGAGAGTTGTGTGAAACAGCCTGCAGCTTTGTGACATTTAGAATGGCCAGACTCTCTGGAAGAGTGATGCAATTGCGTATCTGTGGAGATATTTATCATTTTCTGTAACAGTTGCAGGAGAGCCTGCATGCATTAAGAGTCTCATTTAAAAAGTCCATACTGCATTTCTGTATGGGATCTACACTTACGTCGTTCACCGCTGGGCTGTTCCAGTTTCCTACTAATTTAAATTGTAACACATAGTTGTAGAACAAGGTGTAATGCAGAACTGAATCAAGCTCTATGTGTCAAACAGTACTTCAGGCTAGTAGGATGACTTGGTAGTTCAGTCTGAATTTTAAGTTTCTCCCACCACTTTTTTATGTAGCAGGCAATATTTTGATTTGCATAATTTTTCCTCTATTGCATCCTACATTTTTCTGTCACTCAGAATGGACCATCCAAATTATTTAAATGCTTTACCTTGTTTATAGAAATATCGTTACTCTAATTGCCTCTATAAAAGCACTCTATCTAGTATTTCATCCAGCAGGAATCTATCTGTTGGTTTTAAAAAGAGTTGAATAACCCTGTTGGAATTCTACTGGAAGGAAACGGCTTGCTTTCCATTACACATATCAGTGTCTCAGGTGTTCCACATTTACATGCTATTAAGATTCTTTGTTTTCCCATGTTAGCAATTCTATAAGGATGGATTATAAACTGATATTTCTTGGATTTTTCAGTATTTCCATATTTGTCATAGATCTAACACCCTAGAAATATCAGCAGAGTTCACTAAACTTTCATCAATAATCCCTCTGGAAAAAGCCAATATAGTATGATTGAGCCTTCTAAGAGTTGAAATCAATAAAAATATTTCCCTAGTAATTAAATATCTTTTTTTTCCTTGTATTTAGTAATTTCTTGTCACGTAAATGTTGAACTCAGCTTGCATATTAACAAAATAAATTCTGACCTTTATTTTTATTGGTTTGGTTTTCAGCTTGAACTCCGCATCTTTCAAACTATCTAAGCATCCACAATGAGTCATATTTTCTTATATCCTCAGTACATAAATGTACCGAGTACATGTGAATGAACACAGTAATGAATGTAAATGAGCACAGTAGTGATTTAAAGTAGAGATTCTTGGCTCGTATTTATTCCTCACTTATATGGACCATGAAGCTATGTTCTTTTATAAGAAACCAGTGGGCCTGATATCCCAGCGAGGGGAAGAAGGGACAGCGTTGGGCTGAGTCACTGAGGAGAAGAACGGTGGGTTTAGCAGGTCTTGGAGAGAGAAGTTTGATTGCTGTAGCAAAAAGGACGGAGAGAAATGAACCGGTGGGGCTATGCTATGGGTTAATGCTATATCCATAGTACCTCACCAAGGCCATCGGGGAATTTATGAAGTAGAGAGGCCTCAGTGATCTCGGTGAGAAGAAATGGCCAGATGTCATCCTAATCCACCTGATGAAACAGGTTTGCAAGGAAGAAACTTGGATCAAAATAAAAGTTACTTCTGCCCCATCCGCATCCTTAGGAGATGGTTGTGTTTCTGAAGATCTTCCCCTGTGGCCAGATTGGCCATGGTGAAAAGTAGAGCCCACGTGGCATGAAGAGGGCTGTATGTATGGCTTCCTTGAGAAAGTAAGCGGGGTCTGCCTCAGGCTGTGATGGCCTACAAATATCAATTAACAGATCCGCATAACTGATATCAACATTCTTTTACAGAGTAATAAATATGTCACTTCTGGACAGGATTCACTCTAACAAACTCTGTTTATCATTCTTCAGTAATTAAAATCACCTTGTCAGTACATGGATCACTATTAAGATACTTAGAAATGACTGAGGTGCAATTAATCTGGTACTGAGGCACAGGTGCCCATCTACTATGCATTTAAAGTTACAGAGTAATACAAATGTTATAAAAAAATGCTAATAAACTTTTGTGTTAAAATATTAGAGCTAGTCTACCACCCATGAAATCTCAGCTTGAATTTATTATCCAGATCATGACAAGATCACATTCTTCATGCAAGAGCAGCGGGGTTTACTCAAGGCTTTTTTCCCGGTGGCTTCTTCCCCTGCCTGCCCAAGCTTTCTGTGGGCTGAGGAACTGTTTCTGCTGCTGCTGCCTTTCCATCAGTTGTCTTTCCTGCTTGCTGGTTGCTTTTTGTATCCTTTTCTGTCTCCACAGGGGGGATTTCATTTGGAATGGGTGTCTCTTCTGTAGCAATAATTTCTTCTACGTGTGGCTTAATAACATCTGATTTGGGAGAAGTAATAGAATTTCCCTTGTATTTACTATGCTCAGCAACACAGAGGTACATAGAGTAAGACTTCGCTTTCATATTGCTTTTGACCTTATCGTGTTCTTTTTCTTTTCCCATACCCATAAAAAGAGATTCAGTATCACAAATAACGTTACTACTTTTTATAGAGCCAAAAGCAAGCCCAAATCTTTATGGTCTCTAATTATAAAAGATCGGGAACCTGCAAAACATCTACAGATGTAAATTATAGTTTCTCACATAAGTCATCTCATTTACAGGACTGCTGAAATGTCTAGGTCACCCATACCAGGAAGGCAAGAGAGAAAAGAAATGCAGTCATATATTTGTTCTTGCCTTAGGAGCAGAAAGAGGAGGCTAATAAGGGTATAAAATGTTCTGTCGGCAATGATATAACATGAATACACCCTGTATACAAAGGAAAAATACTTAGGCAAAAATATGTAAAACAGATGTTCTGATAATGTTGAAATTTAAGCCTTATTTGGAGAAAAAATGCTCTACATGAGGGAGTTGTAATTGTGAGGAATAAATCAATGTCCAAGTAGCAATTATATAGTAAGAGTCCAAAAGAACAGTAAAAATCTGTAATATACAAGAATGCTGAATCCACCCTTTTTCTAATTTGGACAATAAAGTGATTGCTTATAATTCCAACTTTACCATTCAATATGGACATGAAACTAAGACAGAATAATTGATTAATCTCAAATAATGACTATATGATCAGGCTTTTCTAAAACTCTATGGCCTTTAGGGTCCCTTAATTAGCAAGGCCTTTTTTTGTGTGTAAGTGTCAAATCTCTAGCTGCTGAAATAATTCTCGCTTTGGAAAATAACACCACGTGTGTATATATACATGCTTAGGAGGTCTTTCCTCTGCATTTAGGAATTTGAAAGTATTTATTATGGCTTAAAAGACTTCCATCAGCCAGGCGAGCCAAGCTGAGAACTTGCAGCCCGGTGGAAAGGTGATTTAAAAGTGTTGATTTAAATATCTTTCAGTGAGGCTTAACCTGGCAAATCATACTTTGCATTTGTTGTTGATTAAGAGCATACACACTGTAAACTTGGTTGTTTGGGACCTGAGTAATAGTGATTGGCGCAGACTATTAACTGCATAATGTTTAACAATTTTTTTGGTGGAGCAGAAGACCATATAGGTGAAAGTGCCCTTACCTTTCTTTTCCCCTTCCTTCCGTTTGCTTGCTGCGGTTGTTTTTTTCTTTTTAGATACAGTTTTGTTATTTTGATCTTGTCCGTGGGCTGTGTCAGTCTGTCCTGACACACAAATCACAGTCACCTGAAGCAAAGCAAGAACAAAAAGCGCACAAGCGAGAAATGTGGATGCGTCACAAATTCAGTTTGAAACCAGTGTGACCGAATCCCTGGGAGCCATACGTTTAGAAGCAGCTATTACTCTGACTTTCAGGGACACGTACATCTTCTGGAGCAAAGAGAAGTGGAATCCAGCCTGTTACCTGGGAGGTGGCCCACCTGTATTCCCTCGCAGTTCTGCCAAAAAGGAGGGAGGCAGGAGGACACGTTTTTGAAGACAAAGTACTAGAAATAAACTGCTACCAAAATATTAAAATATGCTAATGCTAATAAGCATCAGTTATCAGGTATTGGAAGGGGCAAGTCATGTTCTTGTTTGCGCTCTGGAGGATGGAAGAGATGTGACACTTGCTTTAAGGCATCTGTCAGGGACCAAGATGGAGTGACTTACCGTCCTTGAATTGGCTTCATCTCATACTGAGCGAAATTATCAAATAATTTGACATTAGTTCTTCAAACTCAGAAAGCTTGCTGTATCTCAGATTAGAGATGTTCTCATGATTATGTATTGAAATTTAAAAATTAAGCTGTTCTACTATGGCTGATATGCAGCTGTTGTGACTAGATGGTCTGAACTTTTTTATAACAGATATTTATAACAGATTAATTAATGTGCATAATTGCACACTTAAACCTTAAAATTGCAATAATGTCATCAAGCTTGATACTTGAGTTTTAACTATTTTAGGGGATAAGGCTGTGTGTAAACATAAACTGTTTATGTGAAATGCTGAAAACACAGTTTTACATAATTTCATGTTAAAAATCCCTGTGATGTGAAATCTATTCTGGAAAAAAAAAATAAAATTTATAACAGGTAAACTTAACATGTTCCTTGAAACTGGAGGTGCTATTCATGCATAAAGTTAAGCACATGGTAACGTGTTTTGGTAGTTCGTAAGTCCGATCTAAATCTGAATTTATTATTTTTTTTAATCATTAGGATCAAAATCATTAGCCCTTTATAGAAACTGATAAAAAAAACCCCAAACTATTAAAGAGTTGGAAAAATCACCGTTTTCACCATTGATAACTGCGTTGAATCTATTGTTACCTGAGCCACTAAGGATTCCCTCACGCCTCCACTTGGCCCTTAGCGTTAGCTGACAGTAAACCTCGGATGGCAGGGGCTTAAGTGAGCGTTACCTGTACAGCACTTACTAGTGGCAGCCTCACAGAGATGTCAGTGCTGCTGCAAAGTGAGTGCCTGGGAAACAGCACCGTGTCAGCACTCACAGTAGCTAAAAACGACAAGAGAAAGTATGTGAAAGGTGCACAGACATCATGCTTATACTAAAAATACACGTTAGTTCTCTAGATTTTGATGTGAAGAATTGTGCTGTTGTGAGATCAGTAATGAAAAGAATTATTAATATGGCACGTTGCTCTCCTAATTAGGAATTGGGCTGGTAACTGCCTCTGATCATGTACATATACATGATATGATATATTTTGTATTACATGTATAGATCATATATATGCCCAGCAGGATGGACAAGTATGTACATTCTGTTGCTCTTCCTTAGCTAATAATAATCAGTGGCGTTGTTCTAAAATAGCTGACATGCAGTTTTTAATCTATATAAATGTGTTCAAAGATCTGGACAAATGGGTTTTGTCTGAAACATTTTTATCTGGAAAAAACATTTTTTTTTTCTAAGTTCCAGTGAAGATTCTTCATGTAGCTTTAAAAGATCTTAATAAAATATGTCATTTCTGACCTTCAGTGAAAGGTCACTTTGGATGAAATTTACTGAGGTCTCAGTCTAACAAAATACTTACCTAACACCCTTAAATCAAAATTCACGAGCAGGTCCATTGAATTGCATGAGACCACTCCTGTGCCTGAATTTGCAAAAATACCTTGTTGAGCTGAGATGTGAAGGTCTGGACAGAAAGTTGTGACGAGGTGCCATTGTGGGTTTTGTCATGAACAGTAAAGTGAAGATTAACAGGGATCTAGAGAAAAGCTAGAGGTAATTACAGTGGTGAAAGCATTAACAGACTAAGATACTGTGCACAACTACCAGAGCCGTGACTAGTGAAACAAGACACAGTGAAACAAGCTTGTGATGGAAGGGAAGAAGTGAATTCTGTTTATTTGTGAACACAGAGGAGAGTTCATACAGTTTTGCAGACACACACACACACACATTAGTATTCTGGCCTCCTAAGCCTCATTGTCATTTATGTTACAGTACTTTTACCCCAATTGGGCAGATTAAACAATATTTATGGATGTAGATAACACCCATATTAAGGCCTCTCTAAATTAACACAGCAATACAAAGGGGCCTTAATGTAGACAAAACCAGCACTAACACCTCCATGATTTAAGTCTCTAACACATTCCATCTATGCTACTTTGTGAAAGTTGGAACAAACCTAAACTGCTGCTCAAAAATGCCTCGATCATTTTTTATCTTTCCATCTACCTCATCAGTTGCCTCCATTCTTCACCCTGTCCATTTTTCTTGTATGGCCAAATGCTCCAGGAAGAGGATCAAATGGTGGACCTATTTTCCCAGCCAGCATGCATTTGGCCTGGCTGAAGATGCTACAACTAGGTCCTGTGAGTTAGCAATAAGAAAATACTCAGGAAAGGCCCTGTTTTCCCTGTTACAATTAAGCGTATTAGAAACAAAAGTGAAGTGAATGGAAAAATCCGAGGCTGCCTGCTAAAATGGAAAGCCATTTACACACACAGATTATGTCAGCCTGTCATCCAAAATCTCCCCCATACTTCTGCTTCCTAGTCTTAAATTCACGCATTCATTTCTTATCTTCTTTCTTTTTCTCTTGCTCGGACTGCCTCTCCTCCTCAGGTATGAACACACTTACAGTGACATCGCTGGTCTCTGTGCCGTACTTGTTCTTCACCACAAGGCTGTATTTCCCAGAGTCGTGTGTGGACACAGTAGAAATGATAAAGCTGACGTTTTTTCCAGATTCATATCTCAGGATGCAATTAGCATCTGACACAAATGCTTTTTCGTTTTTCAGCCATGAGACCTCTGGAGTAGGATCTCCCCAGACAGTGCAAGAGAGATTGAGTGCCTATAGAAAACAGGTACAAAAGGAATGACAGGTAAGGCTCAGTAAATATTTGCTGTGTTTTTTGATGCCTGACTCTCCAAATGTTCCAACCCCCTATATATCTTCCTGCTTTCAGTAAATGAATGCATATCATCATCAGTAATCAATAATTTTTGTCAGTGTCTTCTGTACCATAAAGGAAAAGAAGGAACTCAGTTAATTCAAAAATTCCATTAAAACCTTTCAATATTTTATGGACCTTGTTCTCCACTCTCATAATCATTAGTAGAGCTTTCTCCATGCATACTGTTTAATATAAAATTAGATATTATCTGCAGTTATGTGTTAGGCCTGAAATGAGAATTTGAGGAACAGTCAGGTGGATTTTTTTGCGTTAAGCTCACTATATATTTGCCACAGAAGTAAAGAAAGTGTGCCTGCCTTTTTAAATAACTTAAGAACAAAGTGTCCCTGGAATACTTTGTCTTATTTAGGATCTTTTAAAACTATGCCCTGACAGCTCTTCCAACAGACTTGAATTGTTTTATGCACTTCTAGAAAGCTATTTTTAACTGAAATCAATACAGGCTTTACCCTTTCTTTGGTGTTTGTGTAAGTATTTCCCTTTGATGTTAGTAATGTTTCTAAGGTCTGAATTCAGTCCCATCAGGCTGAAGGGAGTATCTTCATTATCAGAGAGTCAGTTGTTGGAGAGCTCACTGGCAGGTGGATATTTTCTCTAGGCTGGAGAGTCTATTGTGCACACCATGTTCAGGCCTCCTTTTTTTTGTTGTCAGCTGAGAAATTCATGTTTGGGAGATATCAATACATTTAAACGATCCCCTCCTCCAGTCACAATGCCATGGGGATCTTCTCAAAAGAGTTTGCAAAAATGAACATCACATACAGTCAAGTGTTAAAAATGTTCATAGGCAACTTCAGTGGTACATAAGCCTTTCTCTGGACCTTTATCTAGGAAAGAATCCATTTATGTCTAAGTATTAAATAGCATATTGGTCCGAACTTAAGAAGTTATTCAAAGTAGAATATTTTTTTAATGGAAATTGAAGAATTTTTACTGCAGAGAAAATGGTCTTCGGTGGTTCATTAGGCATGGACTAACTGATACTTAAGGAATGGACATGCTTCCACTTGACTGGAATCAAGTTTCTCTTACATTTTTTAAAAGGCTCTTGATAAAAATACATCAAAAATAGAGACAACTGAAGAGCGCTCACCTTGTTAGCCCTATAGTCTGTCATGATAAAAATCTACTGTGAGAAATCTATTTAACAGGCTACCTTCCCTTCACCTCTCTGCTTCCTATCTGGTAGTGTGATGGTGGAAGATGGGACAGAAGACAGATACACAGAAGGCTGTTAAAATGGGCAGATAGAAAAAATGGATACCTCTATACAAATGAAAGATCTTTGTACCTCTGACAACAAAATAAAAATCAAATAAATCCCACATTCTCGAAGGACCAACATGAGAAAAAAAGGGAGGGGAAGTCTTTCCTCCATCAACAACACATAATTCTTGGTACCGAAGGAAAGGCAGATTCCAAGTGAGAGGTGGTTACAGTGTGGTGGAAACGGCCTCTATCTGATTTCCTGCAGCACCGACAGCTGGTGACCACATGGAGCTGTTGTCTGCCTTCTCTCATAGGCCATTGGTATGAATGTGGTTTTGATTGCTATATCAGTCCATCTTTTTTGAAAAACAAGGGGAAAATAAGAGGATTTACATTTCCCCCTCTTCCTTATTGCTCTCAATACAAACATGTCCTCAGCCTTGACCAGGCATTGCATGTGGGTCCCTTCAGGTGCTTGGTATTTCTTTGTTGTGTTCTGATTCTCTAGCAAGCAAGAGATCACCACTGAGTGGCCCCCGCTGCCACTCCAAGGTGCTAATGAGCTGATGTCCGTGTCCAGACAGCTCTATTAGTGGCATCTTTCAAACCTCAGGTGTTTGAAGTGGTGTCAGTACTCTTTAATTCAAAGAGATTCAAGCAGCAGTGACGATTTTTTTTTTTCTTCTAAATAATTCCTTAAAATAGGTGCATTTTGCTTAACCTTGCATCACTAGTTCCTCTTTTGACATCCATGCTCCTCTTTACCTTCCCAACTCTTACTTGTTTTTCAGGTACTAATGTGCGGAGATATATATTATAATTCACTATGTAGCTAGTGAGATCTTTGGTTTTCTTGAAGGTGATTCCATAATTATGCAGCCTTAGCCAAGGGGCAGTGATCACCCACTGGGACTGCACCTATTTCAGATTTTATGTTCATTGGGCAGGAGATTTTTTTTACCCACATGTTCATAAGTTAATGCATATCTTTATTGCTCACAGAAACCCCTGATTGTAATGCTGTATTCAGCCTGAACTTCTTATCCTGGTAAAAAATTGTGTCCTGTCCTCCTGAGGGGAAGAAGCACCTGTCTTGATGTTGTGGTGAGTGAATGAAATCTATCAGGGAATCTGAACTATCTGAAAAAAACCTGGGTGACTAAAACCCATCTCTTTGAACTGGATCTCAGTATTTCAGAGCTCCCCACAGAAGTTCCCGTAAGTCTGGACCTGGGGCATTGAGGCATGTGCACTTGGCAGCCGGTGCAAGACCCTTTGCGTGCCACCCACCTTTTCTGCCTCTCAGTACAGATTTTAATGAGTAGGGTAATACAGGTGGTAGAGAGAAATGTGTTATTGTATTTCAGGTATTGACGCTCCTCTGGCATATTAGCACAAACTCATTTTCCTGGGTGGTTTGGGTTAAGATGCCAGTGAGTGAATTGAAGCAGCTCAATCATGGGAACCTACTCCCTTCTTCCAGCCTACCTGCGAGGGCACCTACCCCTGGCAGAAGGGTAGAGTGGGGAGTTGGTGGGCAGAAGAATGCAACACGTTTCTTCTAGATCTGAAACTGTCAGAATCTTGACCCCTCCTTTTAAAAATAAAACCCCTTACTCACAGCCCTTCATTAAAACAGCCACTTAGGTTAATTTGGCCAGCTGTACACAAAACTTAGACTAGTATTCTCTGTCAGGTCAAATTCTTCCCTAATATGAACTGACACTTAGCCTTTTCCAATTGTATCACACTGCTGAAGAGCATTTCTATCTATTGGTGGAAGCCTCTTAGGCCATGTGGAATGCTGTTTTATTAACACTGGGTAAACACTGGTTCATTCGTTCTCACACATATCCTTCAGCTCCCATGTAAAAAGCTAATAAATAGCATCACAGTCACGGTGTTAAGTTTAAGTTTAAGATATGCATATGCTTGGAAGTTCAATCTAGGGATACCAATCTGTTCATATAACTCTCTAGTTACGGCTGCACTAGTATTCAGAATCAAAGCTTGCAATTGCCAGTCCTCTGCTGTCTCATTTACTGTTTTTCAAAATCCTTGATGATTGTGCAATTTGCATGAATTACACAACAGAGAACTACATTCCCCTCTCTCCAGCATATATGCAAACAATAGACAGATGAGCCAACACCACCCAGACAAGCACTGTTTTCCCTGATCTCTCTGTCCTACTCTGTTTCTCAAAATGATTGTCTACTGCATCCAGAAATACAACGTCAAGGATATTTGTCTCGAGTTCTGGGAGTTTTTCAGTCACTTACTCAAACATCACAAGTGTCCTTGCTGTCAAGGACAACGTGCGTCTGGGTAAGATTTGGCAACTCATTTTTTACAAACTCCCATTTTATAAACTCTACATATTTTGCTTTAGTGAGGTCATACTCAACTTCGTATCAGCTCTCTTTTGGCAGAAAGACCAAATAATAATATCCACCCAAAACAGTATGAGAATCTCATCTCTGAGCACAAGCACCATTAGCTGAGAATCTGCAAATTAATTCTGTTTCTTTGTGTCTTCCACCTACAATTACAATGCTCACGTGAGTGCTTCTTACTCCTACATCATTTCCCAAACTGCTAACTTGTTTAATGAAAGGTTTAATCAATTTTCATTTTTCATTTTTTTCATTTTAAAATGCCAGCATACTTAATTTTCCCAGAACTGCTGCAGTCTACTGTTGTTGGCTGTTATATCTCGCATTGTTATAAGCGATTCAGACCAACATTTTAAACTCTTAACACTTCTTCTCAGCTTAAAATCAAATACTTTTAACTCGGCTGACCTACTGCTGGTTAAAGCCAGGTATGACAGGAAGCTGTCTTACTGTGGTTGTCACATCACAGCTTTTCAATCACATTCTCATGCCCTATTTCAGTGTCCCCACACGTTGGAAAGAGGAACTGGCTAGTGGCAGACCAGCGGGAAGGGACGAGCAGGGGCTTCTTGATCTCAGAACTATTAAGCAGCAACTTGTAGAAGCAGCGTGCTGGGAAAAGGTTGCGAGACTGAGAGCTGACTTTCTGGGTCATCTGTTCTGCGCTCAAGCGTCGATGTAGCTGCGTTCCCCTGGGAGCGCCTTACAATAAGCTTTTGGTTAAAACTCTGCTAATATAATCCAGTGACTTCTTTTGACTTCCCGTTTACCCTGATGAAATAGAGAAAACTGTCTCCTTTTGTCTGGAAGAGAATTGAGTTAGACTGGTTTACTAGTTTTCCATCGTTTAAAAGCCAGCCTTGACAGGTGTGGCTATCTTGCCACGTTTTGAGGAATTTAACTGCAAAAGCCATAGAAAGACAAGCATTTTGTAAAAAAAAAAGGAGTTAAGCTTCCCTGATACCCTGTTACAAAAAAAAAATAATCATCTAACTGTGAAACCTGTGCATGAATTTTTAAAGAGCTGGTTATATAAGGAGTTTTAGTCTCAGCTCACATTGTCATCTCACTTTTATCTAATGCTTAAGAAAAGACACTGCCCTGAATACATAAACCCATCTGTGCAAGACCGCTGAATTATGTACAGAAGGCAGGGAATGAATAAATAATGTAGCAGATTTTAAAGATGGCATCTTTGAAAAAAAAAAAAGGTGACTATTTTCCCATCATTGAAAGGCATTCAAGCTGTTGGGCTGTTGTGCAAAACTTCTGTTAATTTACGGTACCTTGCCCTCCTGGATGGTGACAACATCGGGCAAACCTCCAAGTACCCGTGCACGATCTGGAAATAAATAAGCGTAATTTTCTTTAGTGTCTGAAAATCAACAGTGTCCCAGATTCTTTTTCCCTTCTAGTTCTTTTCTTTTATCTTATTTATGTACAACTTGTCTCTGATATTTGCGCTAGCAGAGAACTATTCAGCATTCTCAGCACACCATTTGGACTCTAAAAAACGTTGAATTCACAGCAAAAGATGTGTTAATAGCTGGTGTCAATCACTTGCAGAGAGGAATTAAAGTACATGTGCTGTGTCCTGCAGATTTTGCCATCAATTCAGTGTTACTTCTGAGTGCACAAAAAAAACCCTGAATTTTTGAGATCTGGCACTCTACATTTTTAGTGTTGTAAACTAAAAACATTGTGTTTCCTTAAGGAACTGAATGACACCTAATAAATTGATGGAGATTGGGTTTTGATCTAAATACAAAGACAGTCTCAGTGACAGCACTGTGTACACTGTGTACACACCGCTTTGTACATATCTGGGTACATATTGATCTCTCATATGACATCGATATTTGGTCTAGTTTTAAGCTCAAAGTCCTATAGGAATCTCAAATAAATACAAGTAAGCTGATCACATGCTGGCTGTGGTACATTTATTCTGCAGTATGGATTTTGATCGTTATAAGTCTTGGTGGAGCCTGGCAGAGGAAGGAAATGACTATACAAAATGTTCTCCTCTAATGTGCTCTGTTTAAGATGTGCTCTGGACCACAGAGATAACAACCTTGTGAGACCAAGAACGGGACTGTGTTATGTCAATTAACATGCCAGCCCCTTATGAATCATTCAGGGTTAGAAATTAAATACCCAGGGTAGGGCTACTACTGATCTCTGTGCCATCTCAGCTGGGACTTGTAGGAATCACTGTACATTTCCAAACCCATCTTTATTTGGATTATATGTCCAGGAGGAGTTAGCTCAGATCTCTCTACACGTTTTTCTCCGATAACTTTTCAAATGCCAGTTCTGCCCTAATTTTTATATAGGTCTGAAAGTCATCTGCAGTGGGAGAACTTTTGGATGTGTTACATTTTTTCCATGCATTTTCCTGTAAATAGGGAGAATACTTAAGTACTTATTACATACTTTTTGTTTAATTGCTATGTTGGAATTGACACACACGCATAAGTACTGGGAGACTGAGGGATGAGTCTTTAAGCAATACAAAAGCTCCTGTTGCTTTCTTGCCCATCTCTTTATGCAACGCAGATCCATTTGACATTTTAGACAGTTCAAAACTTGTGATTTCCTCCATCTTTGAAAACAATGTGGCTTTTGTGCAAAGAACATGCATGAGAGAGCTCAGCAATAAAGATAATTTTTAGAGAATGCTTACTGGTAGTGAGAACAGGAGCTTAGACTGGAAAAATCAACATAACCCATAAATATAGCAGTACTAGCACCAACATTAAGTTACTAAATGGTCACTCTCCTTGCTTCCCCTTGTCGCAAGGACAAATTCATTTTAGGATGAGCACGTGCAGATGCACATGTATACGTGTGCTCTCTCTCCCAACACTCAACCTTCCTGGAGAGGAAGAAAACTTTCATAAACAGTTTATTGCAACTATTGTCAAAGAAACTCCACTTACTTTTCTCTGCAATCGCAGCTTGCCTGGAGTTGAAAGAAACAAAAAGAAAGTAAATTTTCAGTTAAGGTTTACTTAGAGTGATTGAAAAATAGCTTATCTTTTTAATTGCCTTTAACCCATTAAGGAGAATTTCTCTCATCATTTGGCAATATTGCTTATTCTTCGTTACCTAACTGTTATATAAGAATTGCATCAAAGAAGTCACATGCAAAACTCCTACAGACTTCTGTAGGACTAGGATTTGTTTCACAGGATATATTTAGCTCCAGCACAAAACAAACAAATACTCATTATTTTATGGCTGCCATTACTGCATTTAGATGGCACAATACTTACTTTAATCTCTGGAACTCAGCAAAGGCTTCATCAAATGCTTTGTAAAGAGAAAAGTTGATTTTAAAGGTAGGTTCAGAGATAAATTATCACAAGTTTAAATTTAGAATGTAGAACTAAATTAAAAATGTAGACCTAATTAAAGAAATATTAATGTATGAATGTATGCATATTATATACACCCTAAATGCTGAATGGTTCAATTAATAAAGGCCATCTGGTATATGGCAGCTGCTGTAGGTATATATTTATGCATAAATCCACTTTTTTTTTTCTTCTACAAGTCAGGCTTTAAGACAAAGAGATAGCAGGAGAGCAATAGTCTGAAATTATCTCACAAAATAGAGGAAGAAACCCACAATACATAACCTAAATGATAGCTTACAATAGTGATCTCCCCAACTTTTCTGATCGTGCACCCCATAGGTAAAAATTTTTTTTTGACCCCCAATGTATGTATATTTATTTATTTATAAATTACATAAATGTACTTCTGAAATTCTCATCTGGCACACACCCCACTTTGGAGACCACTGGCTTAGGGAGTACTAGAGTATTTCTGAGGACTTTTCACGTCTTCTCTGAAGCATCATACTGATGGCTGTGAACAAACCAGACAGCAAACTGCTGTCTCCATTGTAAATTCAGGGTAAGCTATCATCATGTGGGAGGCCAACCTCTCCTCTTTGAAAGGGAAGAAGAAATCTCTTTTCTTAGGTAGTGGGGACAGAGTACAGAAGGAGCAACATGGATAGCTGGGTTATTGCCCTTACACAGAGCTTGCAGACCCAAAGTGAAGCTTTAGAGGTGGGAACAGCTGGGAATAGAAATGCAACAGTTTGGAAGGAGTTATTTTGTTCCCTAGGATCTGCGAGGTCTCTCAGAGTAAAAGCTTTCAGCAGTCAATGCAAATAATTTTAGCTGTTCCCCTAACAGTCCTTCATCGTGCTGATGAAAGGGACCGGTCTTGACATCTCTGAAGAATAAGGAGCCCTATTATATCCATCAAAGAAATGCAGTAGGAAAATAACAGAACAAACTTGTCCCTCACTTCCGCCTCCAAATATTACTTGGAAGGCAAAGATACAGAAGGCATTCAGTGCTACAACTTCTATTGAAAACTGCCAATCAATGCCAGCAACACAAGGGGTTTTGTAAGATAGCTCAGAAACTGGGCCAATGTCTCAGTGGGCAAACTGCAACTGAGTATTCGGAACAGGAAAAAGCCGGTTGCACTTTATGACCTGAGAGCACAGGTTGGGGAAAACAAACTACTCTGTCCCCACAAAGACTGCCAGGCTGCTGGGTGCACCCAGGGAACCTACAACCCAAAGGGTAACAGGTCTGTAGCAAGATCCTGCTATAGATGCTCCTGCCCAACCACAGCGTAACGCCCAGGTGATAGAGATGATGTTAGCAGAGGGAATGGCCTACCTTGGCCAGAAAGATCCACTGTCTTTTTGTGTCCTGTTTT
The DNA here is from genome assembly GCA_033628505.1 of Tringa tobata. Classification (NCBI taxonomy): domain Eukaryota; kingdom Metazoa; phylum Chordata; class Aves; order Charadriiformes; family Scolopacidae; genus Tringa; species Tringa tobata. The sequence continues at coordinate 12,669,995 of JAHREE010000069.1, forward strand.
ACCATCAAAGAGTTCCATTGTGTATTTGCCTTTGTCCTGTGGAGTTGGCTCATTGATCTGCAACCAGATCTGCTCCCCGGTGACACCAGTCTTCACTCGGTCTGTAAACTTGATCTGGGTATCACTGAAAAATACAAAACAACGTTATCCTTTTGTTTCACTGGAGTATAAATGGGATTTGCTCATGATGAGTCACTGAGTACATCTGCAATTACTAAATGATTTCCAAGGTGCTCTAGTATGCCACCATATTTTGAAACTTTTGAAGTCAAATACTTGATAAAACTGGGGGCCAACGGGGCAGAATTGACACGACGGTCTTTCCCTGTTCAAGGTCTATCTCTCCTCGAAACAAAGTTATGCATCTCAGTCTGTGACCTGACCCAGAAAAGAGATATACAAATTTAAACCCCAGATCTCTGAAGGGTAATCCATGCATTCTCAAGTGTTTGTATTTTATTCTTAGCATAAGTTTATTTCTGCTTGGGCAAAGTAAAACTATATAGAGTTGTACCTACAACCCCCTCACCACTTCTGTCACAAATTTTGTTTGCCTGGTTGGAATGTTTTCTGACACACAGCTATACTTTGGCATTTACAATTAAACATACTTTGACATAAGTATATTTTCTTCCATGAAAAAATGTCAATTTCTCAGCTTCCTAGCTAAGCAATTAATTGCCCTAGATGAGGCAAAAGATATTAGTCAAATAAGCTACTCATTATCTTTAAACTGATAACTTTGAATATACTAGAGGGTCAAAGAACATTTTTACTCGATTAATTTGATGTGCCTCAAGATTAAATTAGTTCCTAAAAATTAAATAGAGAAAAGAGAGAGAGAATTGAGAGAAAAAGAAATGCAGAATACTTCATATTCACTTCCAGTTTTGAAATGCCTAGGACTCCTGGTGATACCAGGTCAAAATGGGTGCCAAGAAACAGGAAAACCTAAACTGCTTTCATTTCTCTGGCAGCGTTACTGGTTAACATCAGTGCCAATAATTACAGGCAGACTGCTACAGCACATCCTGGGTATGCTGTGCCTCATTTACCTGAGGTTCATTGAGAGATCAGTAATTCAGATTCCATCCTAAAGACTAACTACTACCATGTCCACAGGAAGCGAAGCAGCAATAATAATAATAATAATAGATTTGGAGTTATTCAAATATATATTGAAACAAATCTAAGTTGTTTACTTCTCTGAGTTTTCCAGTGCATGCTGCTTGCGCTGGCTGAGAATTCAAAGCTGTCTCATGGATTTGGATATACAACTCCCATTCGTTTTATGGGGAGCTGGGCATTCAAATTCTTTTTTAAAATCTCAGTTCTTCTGTCTGTCTTGGTTAGGTTCCTAGCGCTCACAGGAAGGGCTGTCTGGATTTTGTTGCCCTGGGCACATGCTGAATCTTGCTTTGCCTCCTAAGCATGAACCCATGCGTTAAAAAGGACATGCCTGCTTGTCCCAGTTCCCGTGAATTGCAGATTCTAGACAAGCAGCCCTCCAGGCTAGGTATCTCTGAACCTGTGGTGCTGGCCTCTTTTAAAGCTTGTCAGTCTCTCGGGTTATATTTGCATCACTCCTTAAAACTGATTCAGGGAAAGATGCAGCCCCCACCCGGGAGGTGGGAAGCGCTCTGAAGCAGCACGGCCCTGACAGCGTCCCATGGCATGGGACTATCTGTCTCACGAGGGGAACGACAGGAGCGCCCTACACCACCAACACCTGACTCTCATACTGGTTTCACATGGGTGTAGTTCACTGAAACTAACTCACATGAGAGAAGGGAGTCATGAGAATTGAGAAGAAACCTGGGCCTCATCTCTCTCATATATCCGTGTTCTTTCTGAGTCTATAAAAACAGAATTGCACTGACTTTTGCAAAGCTTTTGCATACTTACTTGTGCACCCAGCCTACTCTGAGGTCTTCCACATAATAAGTAACATAGGAGTACAGTCTGATACCCTCAGCTGTGCTCTGGATTTTCAAGTCTGTTGCAGATAAGGCTGAAAGAAGAGCATATGGTTTTATGCAGCCATGCAGCCATTCATTGAGTGTCACAATGAGTCATTCATTTGAAAGAGAATTAAGTGCTTACCAATCCTTCTGCATACTTCATTCATCAGATCTGCAAAAGCTGTGGAAATAAAATCCAGAGACTAAGACTCTCTGTCTGCAGCTCAAGCACAGTCAATAATAGGACAAGTACGGGCTCTGAAATATTCTCTCTAGTAGGTTTGAAAAAGAAATCAGACCTACCTTATGAAGCATATTAGAAATTTAAGTAATGCAGAAATATAGCCTGTTATTCCATGATTTCCAGACTTTATTTATCAGTGACCTTGACAGATACTGCTACAGCTGAACAAAACTGTATTTTCCTTTTTTTTATTTTTCCTCTAAAATGACACTATTCAGTTGGAATACTAACATATCTCTATACATTCTAATGGGTAGGTTTTTATCCATTTCCTTGGAAAGATAAGTGAAATTTTAAAAATACAGTAATCGCAATGAGTAGAAAGGCCCCTAAATAACTGAATGGCAAAACATAATATAAGTCTGAAATCTTTTAAAATTATATAGCTCTATAATTTCTTTCTATACTTGTACATTTACATTACTGATGGCCCCCTGAGGAAATCTGTTACCATTTTGCTTAGCATTAGTCATCGTGTTCTCCCAAAATTATACAGAATCCAGATGCAATAAGCTGTATTCAAATATTAGTTGAACTGAAAAATCTTGGTTTTTCTAATGAGATAATCTTATACACAGGAGGAACAAAGCCACAGGAAGGTGACACATGCAGTTGCCTGTATTATCCCGAGCCCGCTTGCGGGCGAGCAGTCAGGCTGCCAGCTGGTGTGGCTGACAGCATGCAGAAAGTGGCTCTGACCTGTCTCCTTAAGCTTTAGCTCACTGGAGTCCTTTCCTCTGTCGTCCTTCAGTATGACTTCGTAAATGCCAGCGTCTTTCTTAGAAAACTGCAATATTGTAAGAGTAAAACTACTCAGAATAGTTACTGTAGAAAAATGTAGATTTTACTCCCGAACCCAGATGACATCCCATCCCCAGGGAGGTGCCCAATGCCTGGGGCTGCCCCAATGCCCCCCAGCTGCCCTGCTCCTGGTTGGGGTGGTGGGACAGGCCATGGGTCCTGGCCTGCAACTGTGGGAGAACCTCCGGTCTCTGGGGGCCCTGACACCTCTTCCATTCTCAGCCAAAGAATCGAGAGGAAAGAAACGAAGTGGTGAATGCAGGTCACCTCCCAGTCTGCAGCAAGGCTGGGTATGGACCAGACCTCTCTGGTGACTCGAAGAGGGTGGTTCCTCTGAAAGCCTGAGTGACAAGTGCTTTCCAAATGCCATTCGCAACGTAAATGTGGTCTTATTCTGTTGTTAAACTGACATGCAAAGGAAGTGACAAGCTTATTTTCTCTTTTGTCATCATTTCCTGAAAGTCTGAGCAAGTAGTTATAGATAGACATTTGCTTTAGCTAAAACATAGACGCCTTGCAAGTTTTTCCATTTTAAAAATTCACTTCCTTTTTTGATTGTTCTGCTGAAATATCAGATTAGATTGTATCTTTCATCTGAATTCATAACACTAACTTCAGCTGTGGGCTAAAAAGGACATTCACTCACCTCTGATATCAGCAGAGTACACACACCATCTTTAAAGTCATGTTCTTCATCTACCATTATCTCCCTGTCATCTTTGTACCACACAATGTGTGTTTCCTTCTTAATATTAGCCACCTAAGACGGATGAAAACCACATTGTAATTATTCTCTTCATTTGAGCAGGGGAACTTAGCGTCACATGGCATAGCCTGTTCAAGCCTCTCATAAAAGAACAGCAAGCTTTACAACTTGGTCACAGGGAGTGGTTTCAGGCCTCTGCTTTAAAATGAGGGATGCAAGTGGGAAAACAGCAGGGATGAAAAGAGAGGGAAAGGGACTGCCACCAGCTTCAAGGAGCCCAGGGAACCAGTGGGATTCCTGCACGCAAAAACTGGCCAAAACCGAGAAAGATCCACAAAGACTTGTCATTCCTATTCAGGTGCCTTTTTCAGGTGGGTGGCTGACAGACCTGAAGACAAGAGTTCAAGCTATTTTCCAAGGTATTTTGTTACACGCAATGAGCAGTCACCTCAGCATGATTAGCCTTCAGAGGCTCTATCACCATCCGATATGCAGCTGGGAGTACACAAGCAAAGGGCATGTCTTTAGTCCCTTCCCACCCTCACCATCTAAGTAGTGGTAGGTCAAAGTCCTTTGAACATTGTACTTGGTGTTTTCCTTGCCCCTTACCTTACATTTCAACATCACGTTACAGTCATCGGTAACTTCCCATCCCAGTTTATCCACAAAATGAGGACCTGTTTAAAATCACATATATATGCTTTCAAAGGTCACATCAATGGTATTCACAATATAAAACCAAAGACAAACATATCTTTCTTGACAAGAATACTGTTATATTTTAATGTGGCTTCATTTTTCTTATTTCTCTTTCAGAGGGAAAGCAACAAAAAACATCTATTTCAAATTAACATATATAAATATAAAGAAACTCTTAGCAGACTAACATATACATGATTCTTATAAATATCCATATTATCACCTTGTTTCCTGTGCCACTCTTTTCTCTGGAATTCTGCTTCATCCTGCAGCTTCTTGAATACTAGGAATTAAAACCAGCAAGAAATACAAGGTTAAAAATCATGTGCCATTTGTACGGTACTGAATGTCACTGTACCAGTTAGGTGCAACTCTGTCCCTTGAAAGTCAGTGAGAATCCTGTCATAGGGTCAGGTTTTCACTCAACATTCCAAAGTGTCAGAAGCTGATTATGGCTAACCCAACTTTCCCAGCTGCATACAGTCATCAGGAGTTTCATGTGTCATGTCTGACTAAGTGTAATCCCTAATCATACATCTACTTCCAGCTCTCAGTAGGAAGGCAAATGAGTGGGAGCAGAGTCAGCAAGCCACGTGAGCTCTAAGAGGTGCAGCTAGTTGTTCCCACCTGAATGGGCTCTTTCCATGGGAAATCATTATCCCATCCATACAAAAGTAAACCATGACAAGCTGCAATATTTTATATTTCTATAACAATTCCCCTTCCTCCCAGCACTTAAAAAATATCAATTCACACACATGCCCTGTTCTATATGAGGCAGGCAAGCACTGTGACATGAAAAACCACTGGAACATCTATTGGTATGGAAAATAGGAGGAAAGTGAAGATGACAACTGAGGTAGCCTTGGAATATTTTTTCCAGCCTACTGTGTGATATAGATTAGCTTACCATCGCCAATGAGGACAAGGCTGGACTGGTTGGTTGCTTTTCCATCCTGCAGCTGGAAAGTGTAAGTCCCTTCGTCCTTGTCCTCAAGTTTATCCATAATCATTTCAATAAGGCCAGTCTTCTGGTCCACCTTCATTTTATATTTCTTCAGGAATGGAAAGTAAAGCAGCAGTTATTGGATGTCAGAGTCAGAAAAATATTTGTCAAATGTTATATGGTATCTTTAGATGAAATTTTGTTTTCTTTATTCAGATTCTCACTATCACTAGCTCCAGCTCTAAACATAAAATCAAATAAATAAGAAATCTGTTAAAAGTGAAACCTATTTACTGATGCTATACAAACACGTGACATTCCTGTTGTATGGCGACTACTGTGTTCTTCTTCATTAGGTTTAAATTTGCCTCTCTTCAGAATAACACTTACTTTGAGGATAATTATATTTTTATAAAGTTTTGTGTAGAATGCTCCATCTCTGCTTTCTACCTGATATCAGTGTTGCAACAAAACCATGCAATGTCATGTCTTTGGGAGTAACAAGTTCTGCTGCTGGAAACAACCACTTGGGAATTTTCCCTTGGTGTAATAAATTCCTCCAAATAGCAGAGAGAGGTAAGAACTGAGCACAAGGGTGTGCTAAGGCCATAAATAAAGGAGGTAGGATGAATCTGGGCAACTGCAGTTACTCCTTGAAGACCACAGTAGTCTCTTACCTGGGACTACCTTATTGAAGGAACTCCTATGGTCCCCACTAGTTAACAGAACACGTGGTACTCACAAAGGTGGCAGCAAGTCATTTAGTTCCACTTTATAAACTGCATCCAGTAGAATTCAGCTGCAGCTCAGAACTACAGACAATATCTTTCTAATGATGCTTTCAATGACATATGTTATTTCTCATGAAAACGCACGTGTAGAACACTAGTTGGAAGTATATTGGAGACAGAGGCATTAATACTCATTGATACAAAAATGCAACACATGTAAGCAATGAAAAGACTTACCTCTCCATTGAAAATCTCTTTATCATTAAATACAAAGTTGGCCTTTGCATTGCCAGACAGTTTTTCAGCTTGCAACCAGAATCTCACTTCTCCTTTTTCCAGAATTTCCACTGCCAACTCGGAGGCAAGTGGGACAGCTACAAAGAAGAATGAAGAGAACAAGACATATACTTTGCCTGTGCCCCAACAGCTATTTTCTTCTGTAATCAGAAAGCTATTTCTTCCTTTCATACTCAGATACTGTATGCAAGGTAACCAGTTTCTGATAGTTCTTCTTGTAGCCAGAATGCCTCTCCACGCCAAAATACATAGGATGACAGATAAGATTTAATCTTTTGATCCCTCAATCACTAGGTCTATACAGACTGGAAATGTTCAGGATTTGAGTTATGCTGGTGCCCCTCCATTTTAATACAAGGCTAAATCTATTTCAAAGGCAAACTGCAAGTATCTCTGCAGTGTGATGAGTGAGTCTGTATGGCGCAGACCCATGTTTAATAAGTTACTGAACAATGCTACTGTATGACAGTGAATTGACTCAGTGAAAAATATACCAAAAAAACCCAAGCACAAAGCCAGATCAGAAAGTCAGCTGCCGAGCTGCAGGTTGGGAGATTTTTGTAAGCGCTCTGATCCTTTGCTGGGTGCAACGTCCACCTCCCAGAATTCACTGACTATCACAACACACCCTCAATCTCTCCAGTACATGTTGTTTACCTATGAATAAAATCCCCTGCCTATAGACCAATTCCATCTCTTAGCAGGCATAAAAAAAAAATGTAACGGGCAGGTAATTTTAGTCTTTTAAAAATTTATTTATTTTTCCTAGTTCTTTTTAGTAAAAGTCCTCAGCTTACTTTCACTCTAGCTTTTTGTTTAAATATCTTAATCAGCAACATTAAACATGAGGATTTAGAATCTGATACTGGGGCATATTGATCATTTTATTGGCTTCCGTCATTTTTAGCTGTCCCAGCGGATGCTCAGATTTTCAACAAAATCATACTCTAGGGATTACATATGCTGCATGTGAACTCTACCTCAGTTCTCTACCTTTCACAGCAGTCTAAAGTCTTAAGGTCTGCATTGCAAGGGTGTAACATGGAACAGCTGAAGACAGCGTACAAACACATTGCAAAACACTTGATGATGCAGTCTGGTGATAGTGTAAAGATACACCTCCTCCCAGACAAATCCCAGGACAGGGTTGTTTTCCCCTTCCAACTGAAAACTATTCTATTCTATTCTATTCTATTCTATTCTATTCTATTCTATTCTATTCCATTCCATTCCATTCCATTCCATTCCATTCCATTCAACTCCATGTATGCAAAGCCCTAGCTACAGCAGGAGAGAACTGGGGCTGAGGTTGTGTCTAGTTTCTCTCATCTTCGTATTTGCGCCATCCTAAGTGATTGGGCTGCCTCCTGCAGCAGAGCTGCCATCCCACCCCACTGCCAGGCAAAGTTAGGGGGCAAGGACCACTGCGTCTTCCTTTCCCATGCTCATCCCTTCCCTGCACCTACGCCCTCACGCACCCGCATGTTTGCTTTTGTGTCTGTGTGGCACAAGACCTGTCTCTGGTGAAAATAAGGCCACTGGGAGGTGAGGCAACAGTCACAGGAGAAAAAGAAGAGAATGATGAAAAAGACACAGGCTTAACGAGAAAGAGGAAAGCCTGGAGCCTGGAGGGACACCAATACCATGAGGAAGCAGGGCAAAGAACAAATCCATAGGAACATGCCCCTGCAGTGCATGTGGTCCATGTGAAGCTTCCTCAGCCAGCACATCACTTTGCTTGTAAGAAACAAAAGTAATCTCAGGTCTTGCATAATTTCTCAAAAAAAAAAGGCGGCTGAAATGCTACAGGAGCCAGTGGAAGCAGGAGGGAGAGGGTGTGAATAGACATCAGGCTGCACTGCTTTTGTCTCACTGTCAGCTCTACAGCAATTTTAAACCCCCACTTGAGTTGCATGTAATTAACTGTGAATATCTTAGTCTAACATGGAAGAGAGGAAAGTATCTCAGAAGCTATTAAATAAAGGGCTGAAAGGATACAAAAGGGTTCTTTTTCAGGAAAAGGCTGTTCGCTCCCCAGCCTAAAGGAACCGGACGAATCTGCATTACAGTCCTCCGTGAGCAAAAGTCTTATTTTAAAACATTTCCACAGGCACCAACTGACAGGCACTTTAGGCATTTTCCAGCCATCATGCTTACAAGGTTTTACATCCTATTTGTACAGCATCACAAATTACCACAAGCACTTGACAGAGAGTCCTCGAGCAGTCACTAAATTGAAGAGTTGCGACAATTTATTTTTACCTAGCACCAATACACTATTGCACCCATATGCAGTTGCGTTCTGTAAACCTGCATTATTCAAACAACCCATTTTTCCATGGAGTTAACTGGCTGCAGATGTTTCTAAGCAGAAGTTACAACTAAATGCAGTTCAGAAGTACAAACAAAGCAATATGCAAGACCTTATGTTGAATCAGAAATGCCTAGCAACTAGAATAGAATAGAATAATTATTATTCTTAGAGAATTTGAGTAATCCTCAAACAGATTATCTGGAGATGTGACTAAAGTTTCATGTTGATCCATAGGAGCTCGTTGTTATTTTCTAGCCTCCTAGCCGTAGCCAGATGTATCTGAACTCCTATTTGTAATTTTATTTTTTGGTAGTGTCCACAGGGCCTAGAGTGACCAAAGCAAGTAAGACAGTTTCCTCCTTGAGTATACATTCTGCAGTGATCTCCCTTTTTGCCTCTGCCTCCTGGAAGCTTGTGAACAACTAGATGTGTACAGTTACCTAACATGATGCAAAAAAGAAGACACGGTCTGTGTCCTGAGGAGCTTATTCTGTGACGTTAGTTATGAACACAAAGGGTGGAAGAGCACTCAGAAGACAAAGGTCGGGACAAGCAAGGATGAGGGACAACAGTAAGGTTTTGTGATGACTAACTTTCACCATGAAGATACAATTAGGAGGAAACAACTGGGAGGAGAACAAAGGGGTGCTTGGGCTATTATTAAGCTGTCAAAAAGTGATACGATACGTTGAGAAGAGTAGAGTTGATATGGAAAAACATAGAGGGAAATGAGAAAGAGAGGTGATGTGGGCAAAAAGACAGGCCATTTCTGTGGCCAAGCTTTGACTGGGCTGAGAGGCATGATGTGGGCTACATTGGCAGAGGTTCCAGCAGTGCATTTACAAAGCAGAAGACATTAAAAAATAGGCAAGAGTTTTACTGCCTGGAATGAAGAAGAGAATGTAGTGGGAGAATGTAAGAGATTCATATTGTTGTGTGTCTCATCTTGTTATGTGTAACAGGATTCATTACACAATCCAATTTATTTATTTTTTTTCAATTATTGAAGTTACATTCCAATGAAAATAACCAAGTTGTGCTACTACCAGGATATCACAAAGGTATGGGATGTCTGTGGAGTTGACAAAAATACCATGCCAAGCAGAAGGAAGTATGTTCATATTGTCAAGTGTTACAGGAAAGAAGGAAGGAATGAATTACAGTAGGAAAATTCTGTATAGATAGATCATCACAGCTGAATTTACTATAGTTACATGTTTTGTTAATCTTATATTTAACTTAGCTAACTTCAGTTACAGTAAAGTTAGACAAGTTTTCAAACTGAGGTTTTCAAATCAGGTTAGGTATGCTGAGTAAGTATAAAAGGCTGTTCTGCAGAAGAAACAACATATTTTCCAGCTGTAATATAGACTTATTATATGCCTAGACCAGTAGCCTGCAACCGATCAGGAAGAACACCAGTAATACACAAATGTACTGAAAGAAAGAGGCAGGGGGAAAAAGGAATCTTATCTTTTCCATTCAAAACCACTGTCTATTGAAATTACTATAGTGACTTCCCTACCTGATGGTGGCAGGAGCTTTGTTATACCCCACCGCATGCAAAACTCTCCCCTACAGACATTTGATTCACTTACTTGGGAATTTGCGTTCATGGCTCAGAGCAAGTAGGCGTTTCATTTCTGCAGAAGACATAAAAGAAACAATATAAGGCGTGCATGTCTTACAGATCTGAGAGACACAGCAGCAAGGAAAAACAGATGTGAAAGCAAAGCAGGCATGCTTAACAGATACTGTGTCTACCTTCCTCATCAATTGTGAGGCTTGATGAAGCTCCATCAGTGTCTGTAACAATACAAGAGTAAATTCCTAAATCATCTTCTCCAAGATCCTTAAAGGTAGCTTTTGACCTTGAGGACAAAAAAAAAAAAAAAGCATTTTGATTGAAAAAAAGATTAGATCTGTCTGAACCAAACCCCTCCTTTATGTCTCTAACACCAGATAAAAATAGTCTTGTATTGGCTTTTGCTCTCACTGAACAGGCAAATGCAGGCCTCTGGCCAGTATAAAGCTGGGTCGGTCCTACCATGTGTGGTATAAATGGAGGTGGTACAACCCTCAGATTGTGCCAAAAGCACTGGAGATAGCTAGTTTAACGTAGCTCATGAGTGCTTAAAAACATCTTGTCAAGTCTTTGATGAGCGTGAAAGGATCCTGCAAGCACAGGGTGATTCAATTTTCATATGCAGTACCAAGAGTGCGGTGAGCCACCATTTCTTTCTGTATGGTTTCTATAACTTGAAGAGCACATAGCTACTTCACAGGCTGAACCTGTGCGTTTGCCATTTCCTCCTCTCTGTTAAAAGCCTGACGAAAGAGCATAGGCACATGGTAACTTCTGTAGAGCACGACAGAAGTTACCAAATCAGGCTGTGGTGACACCGTCAGAGTCCTGCTTACTCCAGCATCTCTGAAGATTGCGACAGTGTTACATGGTAAAAGCGTTTTGCAAGCAGTCAGATAATTTTATCCTTTGGAGATTTAAAATAATAACAATAGTAATAGTAATAATGATAATAATTTGCCTTGACTGACAGCCTACAAGATGACAGAGCACACATCTCTCTCTCCCTATGCCCAAACATAACTCAGTCATTTCCAAATGGTCTGTGCATGAACTTGCTGGAGAACAGCATACTCAAAAGTAGCCTTCTAGTAGCAGAGGCAGACGTAGCTCTACTGAGATCATGTATCGAAAAGGATGGATTTCTGTGACCAGCCCAGATCTCTAAAACATGAGAGTATCGCGACCCCAGAAGGGTTCTTACTTTCCGCCTTTAGTATCGATGTTCAGTCGAGAGTCATCCTCAATTGGTTCATAATTCTTGGACCAAACGAACTTAGAGTTTGGAGACATCTGATCACATTCAAAGTTCAAGGAAATTACCCCATTGTCATCTACATCAACCACCACTTCCTTGGTTCCTGAAAGACCAGAACAAGGCAATTCCACTTTGTCGGGAAGCCAGCAAACCAATTTTTATAGATATAATTCATAGGGTAGATTAAACATGCTCTAGCTCTGGGCAATCCTGCTTCAGCAGGGGAGTTGGACTAGATGATCTCTATGGTCCCTTCCAACTCTAAAAATTCAGTGAAATTCAATGAAACAGATCCTCACTGTTTTCTCAGTCGGCACATGCATTGCTACAAACATTGGCATCCTCAGTCTTTGATTCACAACAACAGTTCTTATTCTTATCCATAAAAGTAAGGAACAGATTAAAGAGCATCATAAATCGACTGATTTATTTGAGCAAGTATAAGCACCCATGAGAATTTATGATATTTGCTCTGGAAAAACCTGAAGGGGGGGGGGGGAAAGCAGCAAGCCTCTAGATCCACTAAATGTTTGAAATATTAAATAGCAATATTTTCCATAGTGAGGGGCAGTCAGAGCTTTCATGCAGCATGAATTTCTTATTCCCTAATAAGACAAGAGCTCTAAAGGGAATACGGTGTGCAAATGCGGGTGTTTGAGGAGGTGCAGGAGGCAGAAGAGGAAACAATGGAGTTGCCCCATCAGGATTCACTTGTGCAACTGAGACACATTTTCAGTGACTCCGGCTTCACTCTGGGAGGCTGGTTTAATTGCTGTTGCTTGGCATCTGGCCCCGCTGCCCGTCTGCAGCATTAATCCCAGGCCCACAAGGGAGTGAATATTTGCAATTAGCTGTTTAAGTCGCGCACCCAGTTTTGCCAGTACCTACAGGCCTTGAGCTGGATAAGGTGACCCAGTTGGTCTTTTAAAAGGCCCTGGATGTGAATCCCAGATCAGAAACCCAAAGGCACCTCTATCCTGCCTGCTCAAACCCCAGTTAATCTGAGGGAATTTCGTCTGGGATTCAGGAGGCTCGGCCAGCTCGTCATCTGTGGTGTTAACTTCCATTTCAACAACTTGTCTGAGAATGTCAGGGAGAGCATGTGCACTGAGAGGTGCTGGAGAACATCCAGCCTCCTTTTCCGAGCAGCTCTGAGCTGGATCTCATAGCTGAATAGGGCACTTGTGTTATATTGCTTAGCTTAAGACAATTCCGGGCTGCCCGGAATGCTAATGACACACTTTGTCCACAAAGTGTTGTGCCTTAAAGACAAGAACCTTATTCCTGACGTTGGGATTAAATGCTTTACTTTCAGCATAATTCTTAATGAGTCTCAAGCGTACAAGGAGATTTCTGTGTTTCATCTTATCCTAATACTATACACATCCTTTCCAGCACTGTGAGTAGCTCCTGCAATAACAGTTTGTGTACAAACAGCTTTCTTAGTCTTTATAATTTGCCATAACCATTCAATGAAAAATTAGATTAATATTCCCATTTTGGTACTGTTATTTACCAGACCTCACAGTCATGAAGCACTTTAAGCACCAGTATGTGATAAATGAAGTCTAAGGTCTACAAATATTTTACTAGGCAGCAGCACATTTGCAAAATTTTTATAATTTAATTTATTATATGCAAATTCATCACTTGACATTTCATTAGTGTTTAGTTTCCTGTAGATCATTAGCACATGAATCTTTTGACAGCAGTTTATACAATGTTCAAAGAATTACAGTCAGAAGATTCATTTGAAGGACAGAATCTTTTATATTTGTTTTAAAGTATTCTCATTATGATAACAATGCATAGCATTTATTTCCAGAAGTGATGATGCCATTTACCTCTGATATCTGTATGATTAAAAAATGAAAAAAAAATCTTTCTGAATTACTGACCAGAGGTCTCCACCTATCTGACAAAGTGAAATCAAAGAGGCTGCCATAGGAGTAGCAGTCTTAATTTCCCTCCTCTAGATAGCTTGGTGGTTTCAACATACCCAGAGTTTATCCTAAAGTCATAAGAAATAAAATACTTAGATATCATATCAATTCTCCATTTATTGGAGCATTTTATTGCATTGCAAGGAAAGAGATAACATGAAGATAAAGCAGACAGCTTCAAAACACTAGAGTTAATGGTATCATTTTGAATACAGCTAGTCAGAAAGGTTGAATGGGACAGGGTTTCCTTAATTTCTGAGGTTCAAGCCCTTCTCAAGTGACTGATGCAGGATCAGAATCTAGTTTTGCCTTGGACCAAGATGCACAAGGACTAAGGGCAGCAACAGGGAAGAGTTGCAGTCTGCTCTTTGATCTCCCTTGCTTCCTGTGAGATTCCACAACACCAAAGTGCTTTTGTCTGAAGACAAAGTTACAGCTCAAAAGTAGCCTGGATTGGTATTTGTTTATGTGGGTGGGTCTTTAAATTTAATTTTAGAAGATAACTGTAAAACTTAAATGTGTTTTTTAAACACGAGAAAGTGGATGCAAACTACTGCAACATATTTACACATTTCACTGGATAAAGCCTATTGGTACAATTCGTATTAGAACAAATATTTTCATTATGGATATTATTTACTTAGATTCTTTGATTAGAAAGCTCAGTTGTCTGGCTATTTTACACATTTGCCAAAAGCAACATTCCAGCAGGAATTGTCTAGAGAGACCTGACAATATTTTGTCTCCATCCAATATGGTAACAAAGGCAGCATTCATTGGACAACACCAAAAGACTTGTAACTTTAAAAAAATGGTATGATTGTTCTTGAGATTTGTGTGGTTTGAGTGGAAGCCTGCCCAAGAGACTCCTTTGTGCAATTATATTTTTTTTTAATAAGCCTTTTGTCCTTTCTTAATACTTTTAAGAAGCTTAGTTTGATGGATGCCACATCTTCAGATCCCAGCTCAAAATATGGGTCAAACAGATTTGTACAAGTAAATAATTTTCAGCTTCCCTGAGATTTCTCTGGGCCAAACACTGACTTCCCTGTGATCCCTCAGACATTACACCTGTGAACACAAGCCTTGCTTGCAAAAAGGCCATGATGCCGAGATGTACCTCCTTCTCTAATGGGGAGGTCTTTAACCAAATATTCTGCTCAAGTTCACGTTGCCAGGTGGGTTTGAGTGAACATTGAAAAATCTGTACAAATATTTTTTTTTGACGTAGTGATCATCTTCATGAGAGTTTACAATCATTATGGTTTTTTTATAGTTGTAATGGCATGACCAATCCTTTATTTAGTACACTTGAAGATTGTTATCATAACAAGTTTTTATCAAAAGTCTGACAGATAAATATTAACCTCAAAGAAAATGGATTAGTAAACCCAAAAGTTTAGTACTAATACTGGTTTAATTATCTTTTTAGAAGTGGTTGCTGTATATAAGGCTGTTTTCAAGAATAAGTTTCTAAGTTCTGCCTTACTCCACTTGCATGATAGAAATTACCCTAAGGCTTCAGTGGCTTGTAGACCTGAAATTATGGCTACTATATTTTTGAAAGATCCTGTCCCAAGACCTTCTTACGCACACACTTATTCTTTTTTGTCTGCGTATCCCAATCTTACACTCTCTCAACATACCATCTACTCCTTCCAGTCCCTTCTTCCCATCCCGTGCTCACAAGCAATCACCCCAGTCCCCGACTCTGAATTTTCCAGTTCTTTTACACCCTCAGCCTCCAACCTCTTTTTTCCAGACCTTCTTGACTTACAGCCTCACTGAGGTCTAACTCAAGGCTTCTTAGGATTTTTGCTGCCCTGGTCATAAGGACCAGGAGAGCCGGGCCAGTCCTGCTTACACAGGAGATGCGAAAATGAACCTGGGAGTCAGAAGCAAGGAGAGGACCCCAGGGAAATGCTCCTGAGGCAGCTGGAGCGGGAATGGGAACTGACAACTGCCGGTGGTGTCTGCTTAACACCTCAACACAGTCAATACCATTCCAAATAAACCTCGCTATTTCTCCAGGCTAGGAGCAGCTATCAACCTGACTGTGTAGGCAGGGCAGGCAGCTGTTTGCCCAGGTGGTCACCTCCTTTGCCTACACCCCCACACTGCTATTCGTCCTCCCTGTGCCTGGCTGCCCCAGGCCCCCACACTGTCCTGCCTGCCCACTGCCTGCCTTTGTTCCTGTTCTTTTAAGGCTCCTAGAAGGCTTCCCAGGTGAGATCAGCTATAAGAGTCTGCCCGTGGAGGAAGGGAACTTGTCAGAGGAAAAGAGGGTGTTTGATGGATCCTGGCTGGGTTGTACCCCTGTACCTTCTTACATCACACTAACCACCTACTAGATTTATTTAAAATATCTGGGATTTTTTTTTTTCCCCCTTGTAGGACCCTCTGCTTCTAAAATACCCTATAGATGAGTAAGCTGCAAGCCCATGTTGTGTTAGGGACTTAGTGACATAAAGGTGTTGACTCTGATCAAAGTCATCTGTGTTACTTGTATAGCTAAATAAAACTCAGGGGTTTTTCTGAAGTTCCAGGTACAGAGATTCTGCCTCTGCACTCATTCCCATGTTTCCTGCTGGCATTATAGACACACTGGAGCCAGCCTTCAAGGATGACTTCAGCAAACAGTGGCACTTGTATTCCTACTGAAGGTGGTCTCCAAACTGACCTCATTACATTTTTAAAACCAGGGGAAAAAAGGAATTTCTGTTACCCTTTCCTCAAGCACATTGCATAAGTTAAAGGAGAGAGATAAAACATAAACAACTGGTTTACTACAGGAAGAGCAAAAATCTACATCTGTAGAATGTTTTGGTTGAGCTGATCTTAGTGGGTCCTCTGCTTATGTATTTATCTATAGATATATACAAATCTTACAACTTTATTGTATTTTTATATTCCTAGATAGAGTAAGAAAATCTGTTCTGACCTTAAAATATTCCAGACAAGAAAGTGATATGACTCTCAGCTCATTTCCTGCTTAGTAAAAACCGTTTGACTTGAGAAGGGTCAGACTGTTCTCATGTAGCCTGTATGTAAACACGTCGCACAAACAGGAACCTGTTTAAATATGACAAAATAAGAGGAAGCATTTCTAACAAACCTGGTCGTGTTTCAGCTACGACAGGTTCCGTGACATCTGATGGTTTCCCAACGCCAGCCTGGTTTGTTGCTCGCACACGGAACACATAGCTCACACCTTCCTTTAGGCCACCTATCTGGAGGAAGCAAATGTATATACATGCATGATGTATTAAAAAACACTGATTTTAATTTCACACTTCTTACAATTCCAGCCTGGATACTTGGCAATTTTTTTTTTCTTTCTTTTTGTTTTGCTCCTTTTTCAGTTGACAATTATTTCTTCCTCATGCTTGGTTATTTGTTTTTTTGCCAATCCCAGAGTGACATGACTGATCTGTTTGGTTTGCTCCTCCCGTGTATGCATAGCTAACATTCAGACTGTGTCATTACTGCCATTGATTTCTTTGCAAAAGGAGCATTGTTATTGGAACAGGATGTTTTTAACTCATGTACCTTGACCTCTGAAACAGCATAGTCTTTTACTGCAAGTAAATTCTGGCTCTTGAAAATGAAATTATCAGGGTAATAATTGCCAGCCGCACCTATTTTGAAAGAGGAGGGCATTTAATTGTACAGATTTAATCGTAGTGACTTGAGGAATCATACTGACATTATAACACCTGCAAATACTTCTTTAAAACATATATGAAAGGATCACACCTAAAAGTGAGTTGTCTTTCAAATATTCTGAGAAGCATACAAATGGCAAATCTACCTAAGACATATCTCCAGGACAGAGATACAGGTGATCCCTTATTTAGAAGTCATTCCACAAAATTATGTAGCATAATAGTGTGAAAAGCTTGGGTTTTACTCGCTATGAAATGCGTGGAGAGGGCACTTTGTATTAGAAAGAATCACCTACCACATTATCACAACATCTACTTTTGTGCCACGTGTTTTTTGTGTAGTGACACCTGTCTTGCCTTTTGAGCTAGAAAATGCTAGGGTTTCCTCCTGCATTATTAGAATGGTATTTGGGTTTAGCAGTGCTTTCTTTTATTTTTAGGCTTGTCATACCAGATTGTCTTCTGAGTTGCTCTCTTGTCTGACTATACAGGTATTATGCATGTGTATCCTCAGCACAACATCAACTACTATGTATTTCACTAAATAGAACCATGATCAGCACAGGATAATGCTATCGAAGGCTGACTTCCTCAAGATTACACTACTATACCAACATTTGAATCTTAAGCTATTTACCTTCAAGTATTTATTTTGAAGTGGCTTCTCATTGACACTTCTCCAGTGTTCCTCCTTTGCCTCAGTTTCCTTCATATCAACATAATAACCAGCTATGGGACTGCGACCAGTATAAACTGGTTCCTTCCACAGTAAAACCAAAGAGTCCTTCCTAACTTCTATGCATGTGACATCATGAGGTGGCCCTGAAAGGTAAAAGTTGCAGTTGTGGTATCAAAATAAATCCCCAAAAGGTTAATGCATAAGGCTTCAAAAAAACAAAACCAGAGACCATGTTGTACACCCAGAGCTGACATAACACGTGCAGCTCCTCTGTATCATATTTAGACCAAATGCCTATTAAAATGACTAGCCCAGAAAACAAACCAATTTGTTGAGATTCAGTATCTTGATCAAATATTCATGAACAAACAAAAACGACAAATAATCTCCAAACTCAGAGAAATAAGTTAATTATTAAGCTAATGTGCTGCTTCAAGGACTGCTCTAAAGTTTGCTGAAGTCAGTGGAGGTTGTTTTCATTCATTACAATGAGTGCTAAAAGGCCAGTGATCTGGCCTTGAAGTGATACATTTAGACAAGGGTTACAGGACCTCATTCTTCTCTGCCTTGTACCTCAGATGATTATTTATGTTTACCATTTAAACTAGGAAGCAAAGTGTCAGACATAGTACTGGAACCAAACAGGAGGGATACAGAAATGACAAGCTGCTTGTAAAATGCTACTGATTAAATAGGGATTGTTTAATGCACCATTGTAAATGTACTAAATCAAAGTGATGGAGATTCAAGCCTGGGTATGAACTTCAGTGCCTGTTGACTCCCCTGGAAACTGAAGCCATTGAGAACTTAGATAATCAGTCACAGAGCACCCTTGGGCTGTGAGTAACCTCCACCTCCCACTCAGAATCCTACCAGGAACAGCAATGGTCCATTCTTCACATTTGAAGGGCTGGCTGGGCAGGGAGGGCGTCCCAACCCCAGCCAGGTTAGCAGCAGCCACCTGGAACTGGTACACCATGTTTTCCTTCAGGTTTTGAATCTGCAGAATCAATAAAATGGTACTTATTAACTTTGGATTAAGGCTTTGGAAGAAAGTCACAATGACAACTATTGAATGTATGAGCATGCTTTTAAGTGCTTGAAGAGATGAAAGCATTACTGACATCAGACATAAGATGATAACTATTTTGGCTTTTCCTCTAATTAGTGGTGGAGCATACATGAGTGGTCTTAGCATGCTCAAATAATTGTAAACCCCTTTTCCTATTGATAGACACTTTGGTAGTCAGGGAGGGAGCAGGGTATTGCTCAACAGACATATTAATCTGTCTTGTGATACAGAGCAAGTTCACTTAAGGCAAGACTTGTCCTCACAGTGGGGTGAAACTCAGTTCTGGCATTGCTTTTCGTTTGTAAAGCAGCTCACCGAGGTTATAGCTAGCACTATCTCTAAACTGGGTTAAGAACTGATCACAAAACACAGCTGGCACAGAGCTGGTTCCAGCACCAGTAAGCACTGGGGTAGGTGCACCAAGCTCAGCAGGAATGCCATTTGTTGTGAGGGCCTGATTTACTTACAAAAACTGAGGTTATGTCTACAGTAGTGCATTCACAGATGACAGTTGGTGCCAGACTAATGGGTAAGTGTGCAAATAATTTTGCAGAGAAGGCTAACCCAGCTAAATAAATTTATCATCATGGATATAAAACCCTCTGAACAGCAATCTGCACACTGAATCGTAATTCATCCCAATCTGTTTTTGAGATCTGTTTTGGAAATATTGTCTGCACCTACAGCAATAACAGGAGTTAACACTTACCCTGTACGCCCTCTCACTAATGGCCTTAATGTTGGCCTCCATCCATTTCCCAGGAACTCCATCAACCACTTCACGATAGTTCACGTAGTAGCCAGTAATTTCAGTTCCACCAGTGACTTTCGGTTGCTTCCACCCTAACGCCATCGAGTCACGGACACTCTCAAGGACCATGATGTCATAAGGTGGAGATGGAGCAGCTGTTTCAACATGAGTAACACATAAGTAGGATGCAATATTTCAATAGTCAGACTTGTATTCAATTACCTTATTCAGGTGGCGCCCATCCTGCATTTCCTGATTAGGACAATATTTATGTGGTCAAGGGAAGTTTCTGGAGTTGGAATAAGAAATGCAGGATAAAAGCTTAAGTAAACCAAATGAAAAACTCCAAACTGCATAGGAATTAATCTTCGGGATCATTTGGTTTTTGAGAAGCAAGCTGATACATCGTGAAAGACTGTGTTGCAGTTGCAGCTCTGATGTAAGTGATCAGGACTCGCTTTAAAACAGTGAAAAATGAGCAACTAAAACTATCACTACAGGAAAAGAAAAAAAAATGGAGATGCAATGATTTGTTTTCTTTTGCTGAAAGCAAACTCTTTCACATATACAGTATTCGTTGTAGTCCCTTTTTTTAGATAGACCCACATTCTTCCCTTCCCAGAATGCAGTTTATCGGTTCATTCTTTTCTTTTTTTCTTTTAAATTTATACACTCTGCAAATTTTATCATTGCACCCATCAGATGATCTTACCTTAATGGAAGGAAGCGTTATCATAGGCACTGTAGACTGACCAGAAATGGAACATGTCTGTTACTGAAACTTAAATTACAAAATTTGCTGCATAATCCTCTTTTTTTTTAAAAAAAAGAATTCTTTATCAATACAGAAAACATTAAACTTCATGCCAACCCATTTTCTTGTAAAGGTTTTTCTATATCTAGTGGGGAAATGCTTGCCCACACCCAATATTTGATGCACCAATGAAGACCTCTGCTTGTGACCTTGAAGTCCTACTGTTGATGGAAATCCTACATCATATACATTTCCTTTTGTCTTTAATGTTTTATCTCAGTGTCAGCTAGCCCCGGGTGCCTCTAGTTTATTTTCTGTTCAGCACTTTGCACAAGCCTTACGAGTCTCACTTCAGAGGGCCGGGGAGGAATTCAGTTCACTGGCCAGGTACCAAGACTTAAATGAAATTTAAGCCCCCCATTTCTCAGGCATAATGGGTGTCTAAGTGTTGACAAGATAAAACGTGATTTTGTGCACATGCCTTCAACTTGATAGGTTTTCCTCATTACATATTGCTGTCAGTCGGAGATACAACACAACATTCATTAGCAACGTGTCTCAGAGGATAAGCTGTAGCTTAGGCATAAATCCACAAAGGATCTCCATATATCCTAACATAACACAGATTTTCGTGCTTACCATCATAATCAGATTTTGTTTCCTTCACACATACATAACCCAGAGACTAGGTAACAAGACTCCTAACAAATTGCTGAACTGATTTAGAAATAATACAGTATCTTGGATACATTAATATGTAGTCAAACAAGCTATTAAATCAGTAAATGGATTTATGTGCTTCACCTTCAGTAGCCACTAAGTTTGTAAAGTGGTCTCTGATACCATTACATGCATAACGATCTTAACAGAGAGTTGAGCACGTAATTAATGGGTCTGAAGGAAGATGCGTCACCGGAGAGCACGGTCACTTGTGGCGCAGATGAGCAGAGGTTACAACTGTCTGAAGTGGATGTACCAAAGCAGAGAAATCTACTTATTTTATTAATTCTCACCTATATCTTTCTTCTTTGTCACTTTTTCCAGTGTCAAAAGATTCCCGGGTCGAGACTTACTTGCCTGCTTAGCAGCAACTTTTTGTGGTGCAGATGTGACACTGTCCTTAACGCTTTCTCTCGTGTTATTGTCTCCTGTACTCCCCAGTTTGTCAGAGCTACTGGATAGAGTGTCTCTATCAAATTTAGCATTGCATTTTAGCAAAGCATCTGTGTCAAAGATAGGCTGGGAGGACTCATGCATGCCTTCCCAGCTGGTAGTGCAGTCTGTTAGTCCACCAGCTTTACCACTCAGTTCAGGACACACACCATGAAGCAATCCTCCCCCTATAATTGCCAGAAAACAGCAAAGACAGTTTGAATTAGAATACATTCTTTTTTTCTTCATTTAGTCAACAGAACAAAGAAATGCGCACAGTGAACAATACAGCCAAAGTTTGACAAATCATAGGTTTTACACACAAAATGTTAAGCTTGAATTCACTAAAATTTAAAATGCACAGAGTACCTCTCAACCTGCTCACAAGTAATGTTCTTTTAATAATGTCTACTTTTCAGAGCAGAAGAAATGTGGAAAATTAATAGTAATCTTCACTTGCTACAATTATTTTAGTATTAGATCTTCCAAGTCATATTTCTGATCTTTTCAAAATGTCCTCACAAAATTGCCCAAAGCCACATCTCTTTGCTGTAAGGTTGTGAGGTATGCAGTTTTGATACAAATGAGAGTGAGGATGTTGCAGACATACAATTTATTATAGCCCAATGATCTCATTAATCTTTACAGATTAGTTCAGGCAGTGGCAAGCAGAAGTAATTCATCAACAAAGGGAGAACACACAGGGTTACAGAAGGTTTACAGAAAAAACATTGCACTGGTTATTAGGTTTAGGTATGGAAACAAATTTCTTAGCAACTGACTGTATATAGGACGGTGTGTGTTAGAGGTGATAAATACCACATTACGGAATCAGAATAACATTCCATTTTCCAGGATACCTATAGAGTGAATTTGTCAGTGCTCTCTTACAGTGGTTCACAAGAAACACCTGAAGAAGACTGGATAGTGAAGGTGAACAGTCTACAAGAGTGCAGTGGCTGTGAAACTATAGCTGTGAGACCATAAGATCTATGAATAAATTATTATTTGTGGATAGCGTTGTAAAACAAAACAATTAGTTATAAATAGTTGCTGAAAACATCTTTACTTAATTAAAAAGCTCCATATTCACCATCGAAAAGAGCAATGGAAAACAGCTTACCAATGGCTGCTTGCACTTCTATAGGCTCTGAATCCTGTGAAAATTCACTGAGTCCCGCTGCATTAACAGCTCTGACTCTGAAAATGTACTTCTCACCATTTACGAGCCCATGGCAAATGAATCTAAAACAAAACAGTGAAGGAATACTTAGAAAATATTATGAAGGCGATAAAAATCTTAAGAGGGAAAATAAAGTGTTTCTTCCATAAAATTTATCCTAGTTTCTGAAAACTGAGGATGAACCACGACCCCAATCACTTAAATGAAGTTCAGAGAATGCAGAATGTATCTAAGCACCTCATTCACACAAAGAAGACAATGTCTAAAACCATGACTCTTTAGATGTACTGTTTACCAACAATTTTTCCTTCTTAAGACTACACAAGTTCTTGTGTTACCAGAGGGTCTACCTTACTTCTGCTAGAATATAAAATCCATAGTTCCTAATGGAAACAATGTGAAGAACTGCAGAGCTAAGGTCTATATTTGCTTATGGGATATCTTTGTGGCATAAGTAAAAGGCATCAGTAGCAGAAGTTCCCATAATTCACTTCCAATCATAGATGAAAAATTGCAGTGTTAAAAAAAATAATAGGGCATTGTACAAGAGCTAAAAAAAAAGTGTCCCATTTTTTATTTCACTTTCTTGCTTCTACATGTGAAACAATAATCTAAGTCAGGCAAACTCTTTTATTAGAATAGTTTTTCTACTGGATTACCTAATGATCACATTAAAAACCTCATAATTTTTTTCTGGTGCCCACCCTGAAAACACAAAATTTCCCAAGACAGGAACCAGTTATTCTGGAAAAATTGTGTTTTGGAAATGTAAACATTTTATTCATAAAAAATTTTATTTTTTAACAGGTATTTTAAGTGTATTTTATTTCATGTTACTTTTATTTTGTTCTACTTCATAGTGCCATGTCTTGCACTACCAACACTGACATTATGCAATGATGTACAAAGCAAATATAATGTGGAAAACAAAATGTATTTCAAAATAAAAAAAATATTTTGGGGGAAAAATAAAATCTGAATAAAAACTTTCAGAGAAGAATTTTCCCTACCCATTCTACCAGACTTTTCCAAATCATTTGCTTTCACTGGGATGTATGCAGAAAACAAATCAAAATTATTGTAATAAGGGTTGTCATGGATAGCAATTACACATAAGAATAATTGGTCATAACAAGCATAGACTGCTTCTGGATTGACATCAATTCACTTGAGATCAAGTTCTGCAATTACTCCTGAAGATTACATCCTTATTCAAACAAAACCAAATATGAGTTAGCTTGCAAAGTTTTAAATCTTGCCTATTTTTTCTGACTAGAGCCTGAGCTTCATGTCGGTAAGGAGTGTGAGTTTATACCCAATATTTAAGAGCTGTCATTAATATCTTGATAATTGCAAGTGAGGGCAGTTAGAAAGTAATATTGTTAGCCTGATATAGTCCTCATTTCCTCCTGACGTTCTAGAGATACTGTCCAGAAACATTTTCAGCAGTCTTCCTAAACAAAGACTTTGCTTCCAAACGTTGAGCAGTTTAGTTTTCCACATTTGTAACTTCAGTCATTCCTTCTTGTACTGTTTTTCATCAAACTGATAGGTTGTACAATAGCTGAAACTAGCGAGCTGCTTCTCTTTTCTTCACTAGCAACGTCCATGCTTGCTCCCCCTTGACTAATTGTTTCTAATATAAGTTTGATTATAAATTCCTTTTGGACAAGAATTGCATTTTGAAATATGTTTTTATAACTTCTTATAAACTTCACCTGCAAGAGTGATTCCAGCCTGCTGGCTACCACGGAGCCATTAACTCCACTACTGCTAATGGCTGGAAAGCACATATACCCAGTAAATCAAAAACCGCTGACCATAATTTCCATGCTTTAAAAACCATTACCTTGTGCCTTTCACTGGATTGTTGTTGCATGGTTCCCAACAACCAGATCCAACTACGCTTGACTCAATGTAGTACCCAACCAGTTCCTTGGCATCTGGGGGCTCTGTCCAAGTGACAACAACTGAGGTATCTGTATTCCTAGTTGGCATTATCCGCCCAGGAGGTTTGGGAATATCTGTGGGAGAGAAACAGAAAGAAACAAGGGGCCAACTAGTCAAAATTTACAAATAAATTAAGAGTGACATTCTATTCTTGATTATACTAGCACAACTAACAGAGATTTAGCCTCCCAAAGCTCCTCTGATTTCAATCAAGTAATCTGGCACAGGAGGTTCAAGCCTTTGACGGTGAGGTTTCTCATGTCTCTCATTGCCTATGGTTACAAGCATTTTCTTCAATTTAGATTTAGTTTATTCCTTGTGCTGAATATCTGCACCAGAGATGTGATTTGGAGCTTTCTAAAAGAGAAAATGGGCTAGGTGCACACTGAATGATTTTGTGCAGCCCACAGAATAAGTCAGAAACAAATGCCTCTGTTAAGGAGCAAAATGTATCTAAAGTGTTTTTCAAGAAGAGCTATTTTATTCTTCTTAAAGGATGAAGTTCATGGGCATCAAACTGCTCTGAGAATGCAACCAATATGCAGTAAACAGAGACAATCAGGGAATTGGATTCAAATCTGCATTGCCGTTTGGAAACAAATTGCTAATGTAGACATAGCTACTGATGCTTTAGTGTGGTGAACATCTTGACTTTTCTTCCAGTGGAAATAGTCTCTGCATTCATGTAAATATTAAATTCTTCACTTTTGTTTAATTTGGCAAACAAGGAAGGTTAAACTCTGCTGATGTCTGGGCTTATTTTCAATAAAGACTCTAAGTAAAACAAAACATTTTTGTACTTCCTTGAGTTTTCATTTTATTTCACTATTTGCAGCCTTTGCAATTCTTGGCATCGCTATTTGCAGTTTAATTTCCTTGGTTTACATCTGCCATTTGACTATACATTAAAGGTTCAACAACCCAAACCAAAATTATTTTAGCTAGAGGGGATAAATCACTGACTACTCTTCATACTTGAATTATTTACTGGGCAGCTGTCTGTCTTCAGACAAAACAATTACATCACAAACTGAAAAGATACCATAGAGGTACTTTAATACATACGACCACACACTTACCAAGTTTGTCGTCCACCACAGTGGCTTCAGTTGCTTCTGAAGGCTCACCAATTCCAGCTGAATTGCAACAGCGAACTCGGAAGCAGTAGGATTTTCCTTCAGCCAAATCAAAAACTGCAAAGCGAGGAGACTTCACAGGGATCTCGGTGTTCACCCTTTGCCAGTCCTCTGTGCCAGCAACGCACTGCAGTCAAACCCAGAAACTGCATTTGGACAAAAGTCTCTGAAGGCCGAGTGTCTAACCCGACAAGACTTTCTACCTGGACCACCAAATGCATGTCTACTGTGAAGAACAGGGACTCACATTCCTTCTTTGGGCCTTTCCTCAGAATGAGTGTATTTCAAAGCTTATGAATCTGCCAGATGGCCACCTCCTCCAGAAAACTAACGTAAAAGTTACTGGTTTTAATATATCAAAGTTATACTCCTCAAAACCACAAGGAAGCGATGTTATTATTAACTGCATCCATTTCTGGACCACTTTCAAAATAAGTTCTACAGACATTCAACATCTTCCAAATAACAAAACTCTAACACTACCACATTGCTTTTAGATGCTCTTGTGCCATTCTGGAGAATATTTTTGGAGTGGATTCCAGAGTTAATCAGGATCTGACCTTCATTTTCCAGAAAAAAGTTAACATGCAATTAGTTTGTGAATTGTTTTTATTTCTGTGGCTAGAACCTCTATATCCTGTGATCATGTATACCATTAATATTAGTGATTAATTTTTGCCTGTGATTTACATCAAAGAAAATTCCAAGTAATGGGCCCTGGTTTCCGAGGGATTTCAAATTCTCAAGAAAACATTACCTGACTATGTGACATTAGTGTGCAGTAATCAGTATGCAATAGGTTATTAAAAAGCTTACTTACATGGAAACTCAAAATTCATGTATTCATCCTCTCTAAGTCTGTTGCTAAGTGAAACTCATTTATTTAGACCAGATTTCATAAGAGATATGAAAAACACGTAATGGGAAGATATTTATGTCTCCCATGTTGACACTTCTAGACTGACAGGAAAAAGCATTGATAAAAAAGTTTGTAAGCCATGAGATAGAAGTAAAAAGGTGATGGCATGAAGAATTTTCTAGGCTAGCAGCCATGCAAAAAACATCTCAGAAAAGCAGGACACTGAAATTAAAACTGATTCTGTTCTAGAAAAGAAATTTTGTCATCTTTGTTGAGTTGGTGAAGAAAATGGAAAGTTAATGTAGGGGATAAATATGAAAAGACAGCTGGAGGAGAAAGTCCCGATGCCAAGAAACTCTTGCAGAATGCCTTCATCCAAAATGTTAACAATCTGTCCCACCAGACAAGTTTCATTTATACAAATTTAATTTTATATATATGTGTATGTATATTTGAATATATATATATATAACTAAACACATGCCTTTGCTCTGTGCTTTCTCATTATAGAGGGAGCTTGTCAGCCTGTCTACTCCAGACTAGGTCAGTGACAGTGTTCATAAAAGGATATTACAGTGTGTGGCACATTCTGCATCTACTTTCCTACTTCCCATTTTGTTTTCTTCCTAGTTTATCTTAATCTACAGTAACAGTTATCTTGATGAAGTATACAAGTTCTAGTCCTGGCCCCAGTTTGAAAGTCTGAGGTGGAAATGAAAGTTAACTAAAAGTCCAGAAGAGATAGCAAAACAAATGTAAAAGATTATCCCAGTGTGACGCTGATTTTATCCAATTTTACCTTTTCCACAAAGTACATGATACCCTCGTGGCCCCGCTGTCCAGGAGGTTTCCAGCTAAGCACGACATAGTTCTTGGTGGCTTCAATAACTTGGAGGTCTGTAGGTGGACCAGGAACAACACCCTCTGAAGAACAGGGGAGAAGAATAGGAAAGGGAATTGGGATTTAATTGCTTCACGTTTGTGTCAGAATTAGTGCCACAATAAAAATATAGAAGGAGTATTAATATACCTTTGCACTTGATTTTTTTTTTTAAAACATTGAATTAAAATTCATAAAAATATTGGTTTTAAATGTCCTTCTTTAAACTCTAATTATGTTTATTTGTTAGTTCCTGAATAATGAAACCTCACCTTGACAACCAAGTTGGGAGTTATTCAAGGTCAAGTGACTCTCAGAACAACGAACTTTGGGTGCGTGCCAAAGTCCACTGAACTCACTGGGAGCTTTCCTAATTACTCACCCAGCTTCACATTAGACTTTAGTAGGCAAAAGGGCTGTGTTTACCTGCAGGTTCTTCCTCAGTGACAATAATCTGTCCAGTCCAGGGAGCAGAAGGGTGGCCTGAAACAAATGTCAGAGGTATCATGGAAATGGGAGACTCCAGAACTTTTGAAATAATGAGAAAATTGACTCTTTTGTGGTTCAAAACTAAAATTTTCAAGATTCACATGAGCTCCATGTTTGGTTACTTCTGTCACTGTTGCTCATGTAGCAAGCTAGTTACCCAAGATAGTTGTAGGCTGACCGGCTTGAATATTGAGAGCAGCTCAGCTTCTCTCTGCTAGGAAATTTAATCCACTGAAACATCTATTGCTTCCCGAAATGTCACTGAAGTCGCCTAGGTGACAAGCAGAGGTATTTGGCTCACTGAGCTCATCATTTTCAGAGCATTAACTTCATTTTCCATACTCTATTCATTTGGTTTAACAGCTCACTCATTAAAAGAACAGCCAAATTCCTGCAGGTTGCTCTTTGTCTCTTTTTAAGCACTTTCCCTCACATTACGAGCTTTCAAATCATGGGTCACAATCACAAACAGAAACTGCCCAGCCTGACTCAACATATCCACTTGATATGACTTGGGTGGCTCTCTCAGCATTTTTATGTTATCATATTACTGCAGTTATGCATTGAGCTATTAAGCAGGTCAGTACACTTTCAGAGGTAATCTTTGAAAATGCTGTTCTCCACCTCCATGTGCTTCACCTTACGTTGGCTGATCTGTTTTGGAAGTGCGAGCAGGGAGGGAGCCGGCGGAAGAAAAGAGGAGGAGACATAGTGGGAATAGGCCTTCAAGACCAGACTTCCTCTCCTGAGACAGCTTCCACACCTCCCAGTGAAAAGAAGAGGCCTCCCCCACACTTCGGGTTTCACATGTCTGTCTGAGCTCAATGTTCATTGGTGGTGCCAAACCTCCTTCTTCTAGCCTTTTGTTTTTATTTTGAATGGGAACCGGGATCATCTGACTGCAGTCGGCAACTTGCAGCATTATATACAGTAAGACATACCAAGCTGGGACTGTGGGCACCCTGTAGCTTTGCGTACAAAACGCCTCCACATTGGACCATTTTAAACAGTAAACCTTCAGAAACAAGCAGAAGTAATTGGATTTTAGGAATATGATTTCAGCATGCAGGTAGAGAGGTGGATTTGGAAGCGCAATGTCTGGGACATTGCCAGGCTACAGGAAAAATATCCTTCACTTGTAAAATGTTAACTTTGAAGCAGAGAGCTTGGGATCTGTTATCTGTTGGGCTACCCTGCTACTGTGCTGATCTTACTGCAAGACTTTGATCATCACATGAGCACAGAATCAGCCACCCTTGTCTGTGGCACAGAGAGAGACTATTCACAGGGTCTGATCAGCTTTCTTGTCAGCTGAACAAACGCGAGTCTCTTCAGGCAATTAGCTCTCCTGTGCCTTTTCCTCCCCTCCTGCAAGTTCAGAGCATCGCACCACAGCCAGCCATTTGAGCAGAGAGAGCATTTTGTGCAAAGAGCACTGAGATGATTCCCCTCTTGGCACAGCAGTCTCCAAAGAGTATTTTGTTTTTACGTTGCTCCCTCTAGTGGGTTTTTGAAGGCTTATGAGTAGATAGTCATTGTTATTATTTTTTTTTAATCAGTTGTGACTTCTTAAACCTTCTAGGCAACCTGCAAAAAGCCCATCTTACTTCTAAGCCTGGCTCTGTCAGCGGGATCCAAAGCAGCCACGGGCTCTGACACCCGGGATGGTAGGCTAATACCAGCTTTGTTCACAGCTCGGACTCGGAAAATGTAGGAACGGCCTTCAATCAGACCAGTGACAGGAAAACGAGCAAACTTCACAGGAGTCTCGTTGCACTGGGTCCAGTGGGTGGTGCCAACCTCACACCTGAAAAATACAAGCAGCAAGAGCAGTGCTGGGAAGGGAAAAATGCAAACTCAGGGCACCCAGCCCCTTTTTCAACTTCAGCATCTGTTCATGTTCATTGGCTGGTCCATACCAGTTTCCTCAGCAGCGTTTTATACTGAGTGACATCCAAGCAGCTGCACCAAGGGGTCAGAGCTGAAGCACCATCTAGGCATGCACTAAATTCCTCGCAGCTGCACCCCTTCTTTCCTGAACTGAGGAAGGGGCACAAGCAGAGCTCACTTCACTGCCTAAACCCTCCCAAGTATGCTCCAGGATGCTTAGGGAGTGTCAGCTTTGGCATACTTGAAGGGACATGAAATACATGTATCTTTTGCAGTTGCCAGAAGGCGATGAGTTCATCTTTCACACACGGTGCTCCACTGGACATGCCACAAAATGATGGGCTTCACGGGACATGGAGACCTCCGTTGTAAGTTCTGTGACCAGCCCAGCACACAGATGGCTGTGAGCAGGGTTACAGTCGGTCAGTCAGCTGGACCCTGCTTCAAACACCACTGGGGCTGCCAAGGGAGCCTGTGGTGCGGTGGCTGCAGCCACTGCAATGACAGGACCCAGTGGTGGTGCTGGTCCCACCACTGCGGAGCCTCACACCTGGCAGGAGGCTGCTTTCTGGCAGAAGGAAGAGATAACCAGCAGCAGGGAGGGACCACAGCGACTTCAACTCAGGGAGCCAGGAGGTGCCTGCAGGGAAGGCTTCCCAATATCCAGCAAGATGGTCAATGAACTAGCACTTTGGGAAAGACTTCTGGGAGATATCTGCTGTGAGATATCTGCTGAACTGAACGTTACGGTGCCTGCCCAGATTTCTTGGCAGATGCAAGCATCTCTTTTGGGAATTGATACCATCTCGCTCTGGGTGGTTTTGTGGTTCTGGCTTCTGCTTGAGGCAAAGGATGCTTGAGCTTTGTCTCTAGCGTTAGCACAGACCAGTCCTGCTGCCTCGGGTGATCCGCTCGCCCTGTGAGGCAGTTAGAGGCTACCCTGACTGAATATTTGGGTGCCTAAATACCTTCAGTGGGATCAAATACTGGAAAGCAGTAACACAGCTTTGAATTTAGGAGCAAATGTAGAATAAAGGAGGGGAACACGAGAGAAAAAGCAAAATGCCATTTGTATTGCAGTTACTTTCAGTGCTAACATCCCTCAATAGCCTAGTCTTAAAATGAGATATTTTTTTCAGAGTCTAGTTCTGTCTTTTGTTTTGGATTTTTCAATGAATGTTAAAGAGCTATAGCTTAGCTCTTTAACCTAGCGCTACCTAGTTACAGCAGTGACTGACACTCATAAATTATCAACCCAGTAAAATTATATTTGAATTGGATGTACTGATGTTAGATTTGTTTCACAATGCAATGTCCTCCTTTTAGACATATATCATTTATGTATATACCATGGCATAATATAGTGGGTCTCTCTCTATATATACACATACCCCACGTTTGGGGTTTTTTTACATGCATCTGAATAAGCGGGAACTCCATATTACTGATGATGTATTCTATTACTGAAATTCAAACAAAATATTACCAGCTCTGAAAACTTCATTGCACGCCTCAAAATGCTGACTGAATTTCTTGAATTCTGAGGTTCTGGAGTTCTGCCACAGTGTAATACATTCAGTGTTCATATTTTTAAAAATTATTTCCAATTCTCACTGTTGCAGAGAAAAACACATAAGTGTGATCTGCATGAAGCTTGTGAATCTAAGATCTTAGAAAACAACAGCACACAAAAGAAGTTCAACTGCCTTTGCGATAATATTTTGCTTTCTGGTACATGTTAACTATTTGGAATGTGGCAGGAGAACACTGAGGCAGAAGGAGCCACAGCTGCCTTACGATCTTGTGAGCTACCAAAATGCAAAGTCCTGAGGCCCCTCAAGCCTTACGGGAAGCAGCGAGGGCTGAGCTGCACAGTGTCTCACAGAATCCTTTGCATGTAGTTAAATGAAGTGGGATGTAATTATTTCCATGAAAATTAGATCAGGCCCAGCCAATCTAAAACAAAAAAAAGTCATTCTCTTCTGGCCAGGAACAAGAATAAATATAACAATGACCATTTTATCTCATGCTTTTCAGTGTGCTTTTAGTTATCATGAGCAGCAACACAAATTCTCCAGTCCAGTGTGCTCACTGACCTGTCAATGAAATATCCGAGGATGGAGTTTCCTCCATCGACAGCGGGCTGCTTCCAGGAGACAATGACATAATCTTTGTTGGCATCTAAGCACTGCACATCCAGTGGTGCGCCAGGGGCTCCGGGGATTTCAGCATCAGCATCTACAAGGATTTCCAAATGTGAACCACAGTTCTTTCACAATTATTAATCTTTAAGGACAGAACTCTGTTCCTACTGAGCCAAAAAAGAAATTCCATTACTGGCCTCAAAAAGTATTTGTTTTTATATTGCCAGTGTTTTTCTAGGTTTTGGTTTCCTCTTTGCCACATTTACAAATGCTTAATATGTTACAGCATACTGTAAATGTAATTCACCTAAGCATTTTAAATAAAATTAGTAACATGCATTCTGGTTAGGTAGCTGCCAGAGACATAGCTAAACTAAAAACCTGGCAGACTATATATTTACCTGCTATTCTACTTAGGAGAAGAGGCTGATATCTTGCCTTACAGCCAGGCAATAGCTGAATCAAAATATTCACCCATTGGATATATAACACTGAATTAAATATCTTATCTCCACACATAGTCCTTCATTGTTTGTTTTTGGTTAGCTGTGAGCTGCAAAGGTATCAAAACCTTTTGAAGTTTAATTATATTACACATTCATTATCATTGTGGAATATAACCTTTGTAAGGATGAGCATATTGTTCCTTTCAACTGTTTATCTGGGACTGCTGGTGTCAAAGGGCCTTGACTCCAGCATCAGCTTCTGGACATATCTTATCGAAAGCTTTAAAAAACAGAGCACAGTCCTGGGCACTGGGGAATTTTACTATTTACACAGACAGAGTCTGATTTGTGAGATGGGGTCATTTTCACGTAGAGAAAAATAACCTTTGCAGGAAGATCATATGAAAGACTTTCCAAGAAGAGAGGTCGTTTTGCTACAGAATAACATCAGTTTGTACAATTACATGTAGCATTTTTCAAGCCTGCTACTTCAAAAGAAGACCTGACTTTGATAAGAAAGATGTATATACCTGAAGAAAAAAATATTTTGCTAATAGATATTATTCATACATTCCATCTAAACCCCAGACTTCTTAAAAAGGTTTGATGTTTCAAGGCACTACAGGATTTTGTATTACAATATACAGTAATCTCTATTTTTTATGCTTCTAGCTTTCAGAAAAAAATGCCTTATTAGAGTATTTAAAATGCTTCATTAATTAAAACAGTAGTCTTCAGGAAAAAAACTCCACACCTTACACTGTGTCTTCTCTTATAGGCAGAGTAGCATCACATGGAGCTTTTGAAGCTGTGCCAAACTTACTGAGTTCAGGTTCTAATTACAGCTAACTTGATACGTTTTTAAAAATGATAACATACAAAGTAAGCAATCCAGTTAGCAGAACAAAATAATAGGAACATTAAGAGTAATAACAATATGTCTTCAGCGATCTCCATACGAAAGGTTTTAATTGCCCATATTTACTGCTTGACTAACATGAGACACCACAGCTTCTTTCCAAGACAGTCTGGGAAATAGCTGGGGCAACCAAGATTGCTGATCAGCCTCAGGGAGGCTAAAATTTCATCCCTGATGGCTTGCTGACAAGTGCTGACCTGTAGCCATGGCAGAAGAGTCACACAGGCTCTCAAAGCCTGTCTAAAGAGCTAACATTGAGAGCCTGATTAGTGCATCGCTCCCCTCCACCGATACACAGGGATTTCTACACGTGACACAGTAAGACAAATACTTGCTCTTAAATACTATAGCTAGCCATTTATAGCAAATTTGCCTACAATTTAGAAGGAGCAGGGAGCAATATACTAGCCAACTGAGACTGTGGAGACCATTTAAGTAGGAATGTAGAACATAATTAATCTAATTAGAATTTGGCAAACACAATGATTGGCTAGTAAGACACTCTGGTGAAAGGGGTAGTGGGTTCACAGTCAGGTCATACCTGTGTTGCTAGAAGATGTAACAGGAACAAGGGTGATCATTTATTTATAAGGCAGCACAATTTAAAACACAGCAAGAAAGACAAGTCCTATTCCTTGCCCCAGATGCTCATTCCAGTAGACTCTTTCTTCAGGTGAGGAAAACATCTGCTTCTGTCATATTTTCTGAGCAGGCTGTTATCTCACACAGCTCATCTGGACTTGGCAACACAGTGCCATTCTGGGCATGATCTCAGAGCCAAGAATTTCCAGAGCCTTTTGAATTAGCATTTCATGCTTCAGCTGCTTTTAGCAGCTGGGACAGATATAGAATCAGCATGCAACCTGATAGCCCTGGCTCCTTTTAAAGAAATCTATCTCTAATAGAAATTCAAGGAATTCTATTAGAGTAGCAAACACCACCTAGAGAAATTAGATTTTAATTCTACATTTTGGTGCTTTACTTTAGAGAATAACAGAACGGTCAGGATTGGCAGACAATTCCAGAGATCGCCTAATCCAACCCCTGGCTCAGAGCAGGGTCATCTAAAGCTGGTTGCCTGGGATTGTGTCAAATCAGGTTTAGGATATCTTTCAGGATGGAGACTCTGCAGCCTGTCTACGTAACCTGTTCCAGTGTTCAACTACCCTTACAGTAAAAAAAAAAAGTGTTATGTTCAAATGACTTTTCCCGTATTTTAATCAGTGTCCATTGCTTCTTGTCCTGGCACTGGGCACTACCGAAAATAGCCTGTCTTCTTTACTCCCCTCCATCAGGTATTTATACATGTGGATAAACTCCCCCTATGCCCTCTCTTCTCCAGGCTGAGCAGCTCCACCTCTCTCAGCCTTTCTTCACAGGAGAGGTGCTCCAAGCCCTTAATCACCTTCGCTAGACTCACTCTAATGAGTCCATGTCTGTCTTGTACTGGGGAGCCCCGGACTGGACCCAGCACCCCACATGAGTTTCACCAGCACTCAATAGAGGGGAAGGATCAACTCCTGAACTTGCTGGCAATGGTCTTCCTAAAGCAGCCCAGGATGGCACTGTCCTTCTTTGCTACAAGGACACATTGCTGTCTCATGTTCACCTTGGTGTCCACCAGGACCTTCAGAGTCTTTTCTGAAAAGCGGCTTTCCAGCCAGTCAGCCCCCAGCCTGTACTGGTGCATAACGTTACACTTCTCCAGGTGTAGACCTTTGTGTTTCCCTTCCACTGTATTTTTTCCTGCATTATGTTAGGTTGATGGTTGGGCTTGATGATCTGAAAGGTCTCTTCCAACCTAGACAATTCTATGTTTCTATGAATGTGCCTTAGAAAGAACCCCTCAAATGGTGCACAAAAGCTTGATCAAAAAAACCAATGCAGTTTGGCCAGCAGTGAGGTGGTTATAAAAATAA
Source organism: Tringa tobata (assembly GCA_033628505.1). Lineage (NCBI taxonomy): Eukaryota > Metazoa > Chordata > Aves > Charadriiformes > Scolopacidae > Tringa > Tringa tobata. Next base: position 12,705,368 of record JAHREE010000069.1, read on the forward strand.
ATTTTTAAGTTTTTATGTAGATTTTTTCTCTTTATGACTTATGTTCAGTACTCTTCATAGCCTGAAAATGAGAAAGAGTAGTGAAGTTACATCAATACCCTAAATTTCCTCCTCTGAATGCCAATGTGGTTTAGAAGTCTTCTAGCATGTGACATCAAAACTTGAGGTGTGCCTTCAGTTTTTCCAAAAATAACAATTGGAAGCTATGTTGCTAGAATCTATTAATAGAAAAAAAATACTCTCTTTTTATTGGAAAAAAAAAGGGCCTAAAATGGCTTAAACTGATTTTGTCAGCATTTTTCTCATTTCCATAGTGACTGTTGTTCACAAGACAATATCTTACCTCGAACAAAGACATAACCACTGTACTCTTCATAGTAGTCTCCCATCACCACTCGTAGAGTGTATAGACCTTCATCTTCCTTGTTTGCATGAGTCAGTGTTAATGAAGCTCGTTCCCCGCTCCAATGCATCTGGACCCATTTGGATGGTGTAATAAGAACACCTAGAAATTAGAGAATGTCATGATGAAAACTAGTTGGATCTACTGAGGAATAGATTCTGAATATGCAGAGTAGATAGGTTGGAAACACACAAGAGACCATTATTATTATGCAAATTTCAGTCTTTGAAGACAATAATAAATTACAGTTAATTCTGCTTTCATGCCAATTTTGTCTTCATTTTCAAATTGTAACTTCAGAGGGCAACAGCTTTTTATCAGCTCTTGCACAACACATTTGTGCAACTACTTAAGAAACGTCTTAGCATACAAATAAATAGTAAAAGTTATGTGGGCTATGTAGATGGGCTACACAGATGTTGGTGCTGATTGAAATGCTTCTAATTTAGTTTCTTCTAAGAAAGAAAAAATCACTAGATGTTTTCACGTGCTTTGTCTGTTTTCTAATTGTGGTACCATTTCAAAACGCTAATTTAAAAAAAAAAAATTAGTTGAAAAAGAGAAGATATTACTGCTCAGAAATCTGAGAAAGTGATGACCAAATCATAACATTCACTTGTGTTGAAGTAAGCAAAGTTTTATGTGAAAGAAGTTTATATTTCTTATTGTCAAACATTCTCACCATTTCTGTACCATTCGATGTCTGGTTTGAAGCGCTTGATGTCAGGATTGATGACAACTGTGCAGCCCAGACTCATTGTCTCACCTTCTCTCCCAAAGGCTACATCAAACTTGTCAACAAAGCTGATTTCAAACCTGGAAGCATAGCCATGAGGGCTAACACCAACTGGAAGAGAGGGAAAAAATCTGGCTGTTTACTTTTTTTTTTCCTTTTGTGATGAGAGTAGTAAGTAAAAGTACCCAATGACAAGTTCAGGTAAAGTTTAATATACAAATAGAAACAATATATATTCAGGCATCATATTCAGAGGTAATTGCAGTGTCAAATAATGCAATGCCTTACTATCACAGAGAATCAACGACTTCTTTAGTCATATAACTCTGGTTCTTATAGCTAGTTCATTTTATCAGGGAGAGGCTCCTGCAGAATTTCATTTCAGAATTTCCAAAATTTCAGATCCAGCATTTTATCATAATGTTTGTTTTATAACTTAAACAGACTTCTCTTTATGATTAATGATCATAAATAGAAGGTCAAGCTGATCTTTAGCTTATACGGCTTTTTTCTTTCCCTGTTTTAACTCTTTGCTCCATCTGAGGGCAGTCATGTATCCACTCAACCTTCATTTTTATGGGCTAAATAAGCCCTGGGGGGAAAGGGGGCACTTAATATAAAATGAGCTACCCAGGCATTCAAGTAGCCTATTTCTGTGCTTGCTTCTGAATTTATCTTTTCTGATGTGTGACCCGAGTTATGCAGTATTCCAGAAAGAATATCCTAAGTGCCTTACACTTGTGCTGCACATAATGGCACAGGGGCTTCCATATTTCTTTTGAAAACATCTCAGCTGACAAAACCTAGGGTCACAGTTTCCGTTTCCACAACTGCCCTACACTGGTAGCTCACACTCTTCCTGTGATCAATGAATATATGCAGGTCATCATCTTCCTTTCCCATTACCAAGTGATAAATCCCAAATTATATTAGAAACGCGTGGTCTTGCATTTTGTAATGTGGTGCATAATCTTGTTTCTATTATTTCACAGCTTCAATATATAAATGACATCTGGTATGCCTTTTCAGCATATGCCTCATTCTATTTGTGCTGCTACAATAAAAGAAATGTCTATAAGTCTCAGCTGTCCTTCCATGCACTGCAGCCCTGGGCTACTTCACACACATCGCATGTGCGGGTGGATTGTCTTACCATTTCTCACCATGGAATTATCTATGCAATACTGTAAGTCACTTTAAAATGTGAGGGTTCCGGGAAAAACAAACTACAATTTTGACTTTGATATATCCAAAATATTCAAATTGGATTCTGGCTATTTGATCTTTTCTATGCATTTTCGCAATGCATGGAATCGCATAGCAGCACACAAGAATGATTAAGTCAACTACTCTACTTATGCACATTTACCCCCTAGGTATTTTCCAGACCATGTTTTGCAAGAGATGAAGTGTTTCTCTCCATGACAGATTTTATTCCACAGCCAAGGGCAATATTAAAAGGATGTTTCTTATATAAGCAAATAGCCAGCGATCCAGAAGGCAATGTTATTTTCCCCTATGGGTGAAGCTAACATCACCTGAAATTGTAGAGCTCAGTGCCTTTGTAAATCAGATCTGCTTCCTTTTTAAATAATGCTACAAAATATTCTGCTTAGTCATTTGTCATGATGTCACAACTGTAAGTGGATGTGTCAAACAAACATAATATTACAACTTACAGCCCACAGGCATGGAAACAGTTCCGGCATGCAAAAGACTTGCATCAATGTCTCCTTTGTACCCTAGACAGAAAAAGAGCAATTCCAGTCACTATCACCTAGAGGTAAAGGCTCTCTGAGCCACCAAAATGAAATTGTTAATGTGCATCTTAAAAAAAAAACAAAAACAAAAACAAAAAAACACAAAAGGAAATATTTTGCAAACCTACTCTTTACCACAAGGGAAGCATAAGCCGAAACTTCTCCTTTTACATTCATAGCAGAGGCCCGATACTGAGCAGTGTCGTCAAAATCACATCTAAAATGATAAAAATTATTAGGCATGGCACCCCTTTACTCCTTGGCATACACTCTCCTATGTTTTAGGTTAAAAAAAAAAAGTAATCTCAGAAATCTGCGTAAAATCTGTAAACAAGAAAAAGCTTGGGAGACAGACGCACTGGACACTGGACTGATTGTAGCCATTAAATTTTTCTCAATGTTAAAACCCCAATGTTTGAAATGCACACACATGTCTGTTTTCAAATATCACTTGCAGATTTGAAATTAAGAATACAATGGAAGTAGGAAAAACTGTCTGACAATATTTGTCTAAGTTATCTCTAAGTTATCTCTAATTTACTATCTCCTGTGGGGAGATGCATAATGTGGAAGCTTTAGAAATTGTAGATAGCATAAAATATTTTCAAAGGGCACCTACCAGTATCTAAATTGTCAAATCTAAATTGTTGCTGATTGTCAAATTAGGTGATTAGATCTCATGTTTTCAATGTTTTTTAATGTAAAGTGACTGCAAGAATTTCTCATTTGGAAGATGAGTACTCTTAAACATCTTTCTTGTGTGTGAGGACATCTCATTTCTGTTTTTTATTTCAGTAAGAACCAGGAACTTTGCTATATTTGAAAAACAGTTAACTCACATATTTTTACCCCAAACTAGATTTTTTCTCATGTTTAACTGTACTCATGCAGCAGACAAGTGGAAAAAGTAATCACAAATGTCCCACGTTTCCGACTCAGCCATAAATAGAATAATAATCCAGATAAATTACGCAGGTATATTACATATCCTGTACTGAGGAAAACCAGGACTGCTTCAACATCAAGTAAACAGCATTCACCTCAGCTGTACAAACTTGATATGTCTTACATCCCCCAGACACATGTTCACATTTTGCAGGTCTCAACCTATAGAAACATTTCAGTTTAAGCTGTTTGTTAAATTATCTCGTATTCCCTTACGTGGTAATCTCCAGTGAGTGCAGCCCATATCGACTTTCAATGATATACTTGCCAGGGTGAGTCTGTACATCGATGGGCACGTTGTTTTTGTACCTATGGAAAGGAAGAAAAACAGTATGTCACAAACAGAAGTGTATAATTATATGCTTTAAAAGGTCATGTGCTTGGTGTTTGAGATAGAACATCCATTTCTGCTTGTTTCTCCTAGATAAACTGTAGTCTAATTTCCTGGAAAGACATTATTAAGACAATCTTAATCTTAAGTCTTTCTTTTTGACCTGCCCCATGTGAACTTTATTTTCTAATTAAAAGGAGAAAATAGTATTGAACAGTGTGAAAACCAACTTATATACCATGAATTTCAGGTTACTGCTTGTAAAGGAATCAAAGAGCCACATGAGCAACATCTCAGAGTTTTGCAAATCACAAACAATGACAATTCTGTAGCATCCTTACCTACTAGCTATTGTACACACTTTGCCTGGTTTGCATACTTCATCTACTTTTAAAAGCTGCATATTCACAAAAAATTTCCAACAGAAAATTAACTTCTTTTTGTTACTTGCATAGCTGGTATGAAAAAAAATGATGGTTAAGTGCATTGCAGCAAGGGATCTGGCAAAACCTGTACTACCAAAAACATGTCTGCCTTTACACGTATACACTATGAGTGTTTTCTGGTACAGGTATATCTTCATGTAGGAAAAGTTTACTGCTCAAAATTTGCAGTAGATAATATGAAGGAATGGACCGGTACTGCTCAGTAGTGAGCTGGCACTGCTAATTTCAGAATTTATATAGGCAGCTTGAGACTCATGGAGGGAGAGTTCAATGGTTCATGGTAGATTCTTCCTTACCAATAGCTGCATTAAAAGCCACTCATTCTGGAAAATACACGGTGTAACCAAGCAAATGTTCGAGTGAATCCTGTCTTAACTGAACACTATTAATATGGAACAAACTAGTGATATGAGTGTTCAATGCCTTTGGGATTGATACAAAGTCTATAAAATGTTCCCTAAGATAATGTCCTCCTTTAGCATACCTTTCCCTGTGCTCTGTAAGTTGCGTGTATAAGGGAAGTGGAAATATAAATGACAATAGATAAAAGTATCTTCATCTCTTAACTTTGATGTAGCTTAAATAAACATTTCTCTTCATAACAGATATGCAGCCAAAGAGCTTTGTTTCTTCATTTCAGATTTTAAAGGTCAGTTCTCACGATTTTCAATCAGGAATTGAAAGGGAACTGCTCTGCTGTCAGTGGCATGCCCCACTTCATCAAACAAGTCAGTAATAAGCTATTTGATTTTTACCAAGAATATTGTTAGTTTAATATGTCTCAAGATAAAGCTGTATCCACAATAAATCTGAAAATTGCCTTTCAACAATTTCAGTGTTGTGGAATAAAGAATATTTCCCTGGATACAAATATTTGGGAAGAATAATACATTGGGATTTTTCCAAGTGCTGAAGTGAGCAAGGATCATAAACCCTAATGCTTTTCATCCTGATCTTCCTCTCAGCAAGATGTCTATGAAAGGAGACTCAATGCAGGGCGATACCCTCTATTCCAGACTTCAAACAGTTGCAGAGATACCTGACCTCATTACAGGCCTCCTACTGCGTTATCCTGACTTACAGCAAAGAATAATACATGGGTCCACTAAGAGTAAATCCATTCTCCACCGCTCTTCACCTCATCTGTGCAATGGTGCCTCCCAGGCTGATATGCTGAGGAACATCTGGGCATCTTTATATTCCACGTAGTGGGTCAAATAGTTTAGAAAATAGGATAATGCCCTCGGTTCCTAATATTTTCCAGGGAATATGAAGTCTTGTGAGAGGGGACTTGACTCTGTAGTTTCTTTAACTTTTCTCCAAAGGGTCAGGTGACCCTTGGATCCTGTTTTCAGGGAAGTGACATGCATGTCATGTGGTGCTACAGAATGCAGAAAGAAGCTGAGTCAAGCAGGAGCGAGAAGACTTTCACGTCTCTTGTCTTCATTATCAGGTTAGTAAAAAATAATTGATTTGATTTTGGCTTATTGATATTAATCTATGGAAATAATAGGGCTCATGTGTTAGAATGACCATTTGTTATTTCTGGAAACGCAAATTCCAGAACAGCCGAGTCATTAGCTAATGCTGGACTGCAACCTCCCACTGTCATTATGCACTGATAGTTTATGCTTTCTGCTACTGGTTTCAAATGTCCTGGGTTTTCCATATGCTTTTTCCAAGGGAGTGAGAACAGCTGCATCACACAGCAAGGTTTCCTTTAGAGAAAGTTCATGGAGTTTTATAATTTTTCATGCACAGCATGAAAAGGTCTCCATTGCTCATACAAAGAATGACTATTTGGAATACACGACTGACATTTCGTTAGAAATGCTGAATGGGAGCTGACAGATCCAGGTCAGCACTGTTCTGCATCTCAAAGCAAAGACACCTGCTGAAATGGTTGTGAACTCTTTTTTTTTCCATTTTTTCCATTAGTAACCCGTGGCAGACTGAAATCCCTTTGGAATTCAGATGTATGGTAAAACGATGTATTAATTTCCACCATCCGCATTTAGCACTTAGATGAAAGGCTGGTTCACAGTGAGAGCAAAGGCAGACAGCTGAAGGCTCGGTTTAACCACCTTGGATTTGGGGGATAAGATGAATCTCAAACAAAGTGAAAATGGCCCAGTGCTTGCGTTCTTGGTTAGGATTCAGGTTACAGAGCTGGATTACAGCCATGAGGGTAGCTGACCATCCCTTACGTTCAGCCGAGACCCGACCCAAAGGGTTTATCTGGAATCCCCTGCGGGAGGAATGTCAGAACAGGGCACTCACAACCCTTACTTGATGGAAAAAATGTGTCCATGCAGAGCCTGGCTGTCAGTTGTCATTGTCTAAGGAGAGAGACCAAGGGATTTCGTGGCCATCAGCTCTGGCCTATTAATGTACCTCTTAGGACTACTTTTTATCAAGCCCTGAGATTAGTTTTGTAAGACCTAAATAAACACAGAATCCATTAAGAAGTTCAAGTACTAAATTGCAAAATATGAGTACTACTTAACATCGTGATATAGTAGATGTTTTCTGCTGTCTCCAGAAACAGAATCTCAACAGGACTTCTTCCTAATTAATGCTTAATGCTGAACACAGGCTTATCCTTTGTTCATTTTATAAACACATACCTACATTTTATATGCACATTCTCGAAGAATATTTTAAATTAAATAATAAGCATCAAGTCTGACTTTATGTTTGAAAAAAAGTTATTACCTATTATCTTAATAACATGATGGTATCTGTGTAGCATGAAACAGGTAAGAAAGGTCAGCTTAATAGACAGTGAGACAGTAAAGCTTCACAAGTCACTGTTAATTAAGCTAAATTCAATTCCAGTTGGGGCAAACTTTAACCCAAGAGCCAAATTAGATCTTCTGCTATGACTAAGAGTATATTTTGGAGTTCTTACAGTAAAGATTTAGACCAAAGAGCATTCAAGTAAATAGAAAGTTTCCAATAGACTCCAAAGCTTCCAGAAGATTTGAATGGTCCTGGATCTATCTGCAGTCTTTGGCTTCAAATAATTATCATGTGTCTGCTATGAACACCCTGCATCATGAGATGCAGAGATGGAGATCCAGCACTATAACTGCTCAGCAGCCAAGGAACTAGTTCTTAACCAAAACATGCCTTAATGCTTCAGGAGCGTTAGTGGCATTTGTAGACTAAACAGAAGTATTTGGAAAACACTATTTTAAAGATAGCACTGACAATAAATTAAACTGCTGTTTTTTCTTCATCAGCAGACAGAAAGAATATATTGGATGTGTCTATGAAAAAAAATATCTATGTATGGAAGTTGTTGTTACACAAAGTATTATTTTGCCTTTTAATATTTTGCTTTATTTTTGTACAAGGTGACTTGAAAGGTGTTTGATAGGCCTCTATATCTGATTTTTTTTTTAATGAACTTGTATCTTTCCTGAAAAAATGCCACATTCACTGAGATGACCTCAGATATTGGTTATGCAGTGACTTTCCGTGATGGAGATACAAACTTACCACGTAACACGGGGTGCTGGCCAGCCAGCCACAGAACAACGAAATTTGACATTTTGCTTTTCCCAGACAGTGTGAGAACGAGGCTCAATAATAAACTCAGGAGCATGTAAAAGTTTATCTTGATTCATCTTTTTGTGGAATGCCTGAGTCTCTTCTAGCTGGAAAAGAAACATTTGATTATAAACTCCAGCAGTTGTAAGTGCAATGTATTACATGTTAAAAACATGTATTTTTTTAAGAGCAGTAAAAAAATGTGCAATTTTTATTTAAAAATCACATAGACATACTTAATGTATTTGTCTCACCTGGAACACAGAAAATAAAGTTTTCATCTTCAAGAAGTTCTCCTTCCAAAATAGCTAGAATTTATTTTATTGTTTTTCCCCCTATTCTAAGTAAAATAACTTTCCACGTTTAATTATTTTTAAATACAGAGTGAAAGGTGAAACAGGTCTGAAAGTTAGATGACTTCTGTCCTTTTACTTTATTGCAAAATGGTGTATGCCTAGATCATCTCTGACAGACTGCTCTCAAACCTTTCCTGCTGATGGGGTCTATCATCCTCCCAGGGTAACTATTTCAACTGCTTGGCTATACACAGAGCTGGAAAAAATTCCTAATGTACTATAAATCTTGCTTTCTGCAAATTAAACTACTTATTTTCCACCCTAACTTTCACATATATGGAGAATTACTGTTCCCTGTATTAAGGTTATTAATAGAAGACAGCTTTCATAATCCTCTTAGTCTTTTATAAACTGTGCAATACCAGTTTTCCTTACAATTGTTGTTTTTCAGCTCTGGACAGGTTCTTCTTGTCCCCAACATTCATAGAACAGTAACTACTTGTTATCGGAGGTCCAACAGTCTCCAACACAACTAAATAACTACCTTATGAGTGTTAATGACAATAGTTTTGTTAACACACTCTAGAATGGCATTTGTTTTTATACAACAATGGCTGACATTAAATGGACTGACATTAAATTTGTGACCTGTTATAACTCCCAGATCCTCCAGTACTTCTGCCCAACCGGGCATTTCTTGTTTACTTGTTCTTTTCCTTCTGTGTATAGTAATTTTCATTGGTTGTTATCAAATTTCACCTTCACTGTTTCTCAATTTTTGAGATTATTTTGAATTTTTACCTTGTCCTTCAAAGTGTGTACACCCTTTCCAGCCTCATGCCATGAGGTTATTTCATAAGCATATTACCAATTCTTCTACTCAATGCATTAATATATTTGCTAAATTAAACATATTTGCAGTTAATATATTTTGCCAGCCTAGTCATAACATATTTGTAACTATCCTCTGATTATTAATTTTAAGAAGTTGCACAATAATATCAAAGCTACCCACAATTAGAGATTCAGTTCCAGATGTCTTTGGCAATCCTCTCCCTAATTTACACCCTGTGATTAAAACTCTGGGGTAAACACTTAGGACAACCTTGTTCCCAGGTTGTAAAAATCTGGAAATTACCCCATCACCTCTGTATTGGCAAGAGACATATATTGGCACTTTTCTTCTCTGACAGCAACTGCCTCATCATTCAGGTGAAGGCTGCTGTGCCATTTAACTAAGAGTTGGCATGACCAAAGAGTGTTCTTCCTCCCTCTCTCCCATCACAACAGAAGCATTCCTGGTGCCAACCTCAGACTCTGAACCTCTTTCTTTAATCATCTGACACCAAGATAACAAAACATTAAGTCCTTGAATAGACTTACATTGAAAATACTTTGCTTTTCACTATCATTATTGTATTTGCCCATGGTGCAAATCAGAGCCCTGTTGTGACAGGCACGTTACAAACACCAAACAAAAAAGACCCACGCTGTTTACAGCCTAAGTGTTCATTTCTACTCTTTTACCGTTTTCTTCAGGGCCATACGTTCAGCAGACTCCCGAATTGCTACTTTCCGTGATTTTTTTTCATGATGTTCCTCTTCAGAAGTTGACTTGGCCACCTTGCTGATGCTAACTCCTTCACCTGTAGCAAAAAGGTTCCTCTGGGCCACATACGCAGCACTTTCTTTAATTCTTTCTTCTTCCGTGTCTGTGATCCCACTGATACTCACTTCCCTGAAAGAATTTTTAAAAAGCAGAATCCCATTGGAAAATGCTGAGAACATATTCCATTTATACTTTCTATTAAATTAGCCAGCTACAGTGGCCAATAGTCTTTCATAATGTATTTCTGCTATCAGAGTCTCATATGTATTTATTTAAAGAAGAAACATGGAAGGGCACTGCAGAATTACTGAATATTTCATGGCCTAAAGTCATGGGCATTTTCAGTGCCTCTCTGTATAACTATGCCATAGACATTTTGAGTTTAAACATTATTCTGCTGTGATTTTATACCTCCATCACTATAGAGACTAGTGTAAGGCATACCCACAGATCTGAAGTTACTGACCTATGGTTGTAGCATTCATAAGAACACTAACAAGGGGACAGGAGACAGTTGTAGCTGTGTAACAACATCCTCGTTTGTGATTTATACAAAAAAACACATTACTGTGTATCAAAAAAATTTCCCTTTATTCACAGAAAACTCAATCTTCTAATGTTTGTAGGGTAACTGTCCTTGCAAACGTTTTCAATAAGATGATTAAGGATTTTGTTGAAGCATCCTCTTCAGGCATCCCATAGAGGCGTGATGCAAAGAACAGTTACTCTCAGTGAGTCCAATCCAGTCTCCATATGCACGTGTGGAAGCACCATTGCAGCCATATTGTTTTGGCACCGTCAGAACATTGTAACTGCTACAGCAGTGCATAGACAATGAGAGTTCCTTGACTTAAGGAGAAGCACTAATGCCCTTCTGCTGAGTTTAGTTACTTTAGGGTAACATTAGATGGCACAATGAAAAGAGGTTCTGTTTAAGTTCTTGTAAAGTGCCATCGTGCAAGCACCATAGAGAAAGCAGCCTCTCTATATTTCCAGAATGCAATCAAGCACAGCCTCATTGTTTCATCATAAAACGCTTACTACTGCTACAAACAAAAATATTTGGAAGAATGACTTTTCCCTGTTTTCTTTGAGATTGCTAACAATATGCATTTAATAGCACATCTCAACACTCAAGAAAATTTGGATTCAAGCCCATACTTAACTGTCCAGCCCCTTATTTTTGGGCTATGAAGTCAGTTTGGTGGGATGAAAGACAGCCAAGGAAAGTGCTGTAAACTTAATTACGCATAAAAACTGCTCAAAAGACTGAAAAACTTACTTAACAGCATAGAGCTCTGACCTCCCTCGTACTCAATCTCTGCCTTGAACTTTCCATGTTTCAGGCTGCTTTAACAGGATGATCCTTATAAGTATTAGTGGGATGATTGATTCCCTTCACCTAGGCACATCACAAATCCCCCCACAAATACCATCTGAAGCTGCAGAGATATAGCAGAGATTTCTAAAGACAATTTCGAAAACTCAGTTTAATGAATATGAATTTACTTATCTACATTCAGTTTAAATGAATCAGTAGCATTTTTCTTCAAAGGCAAGCTGCCATTATTTCCTCCTTAATTACAGTAGTTAAGATCTCAGCAGCTTCACAGTATGGACCCGCTCCTCAAGGCATAAAGCATCTTCTGGGAGCTGATGAATATCCTCAGACTAATATAAGACTCAGCCTAGTCATCTGCAGTAGCGGTCCCTAGATGCTTTTGATCAACAGTATTAAATATTTAGATTTGCTAATAATTTCTTCCTGTTATAATCTTTCCAGATCAAAGAGAAACATGTTCCCTGAAATGATGAATGCACCAGAAACAGCACGCAGTACTATTTAAGAATGGGTTCTGCAGTCAGGTCTCAGGGGTTTCAGTAGATAACAGTTTTCAAACAGAAAAAACAGGATCAAACCCCAAATGGCACACCAAAATATTATTTAAAGGGTATCTGCCATCTTCAGTCCTTTGGAATAGGCTTATTAGTGGTCGCAAATAGTTCCATGAGCCACATCCAGTATCTTTAGCACCTATGACATTAAATCAAGCTGTGTTTTATTGTCTAGGGTACTGGCTAGCTGTCCTTAATTTTATCTTGCAAGGATTTGGCAAGGTGTTTAAGAAGAACAGTTGTGAAGTGAATAATCTGAGCGTTTTTACAGCAGAACCTGAGGGCTCTGAAATATAGAACCAAATAACGTAAAGGGTGACACGGCACTGAAGGTCATCCAGCAGCACAGGCAACCACTCTGATGAACACACAGAGAGCTGACCTTTATAAATAACTTTTCCTTGTAAAAGCTATCTGCCCATGGGAAACAACACATCAGTTTCACAGGGGAATTTGGGAGTGACACATAACATGCACATGGTTCAATGGGCTTCAGCTGTTATCTTTCAAACAAAAATAAATATCTGACAGGAACGTGGCATGAAACTTCCCCAGTCTTGGCATGTGGTCATGAACATGATGCCAACAGAAAAAAAGCCTAAACGAGACACCCCAACCATTTCATGCCATGTTGAGTTGGGCACTCTAACAATCATCATATGTGCTTTTTATATTTTTTAACTAAGTAAAAAAAAAAAAATTACTTGGGTCATTTCAGTGGTACAAAAGCACACACAACTTCCTGAGTTGCCATGTCAAAATGTAAGACTGATACGAACAACAGTAAGCATAATCATCGTAACAATTATATAAGAATCCAATAGTGTCTTTTAATGTAGGATCCCAAAGTACTGCACAGACACAAATAAATGAAGCTACGCACTGTCACACTGAGCTAGATATTACTGTATTCATTTTACAAAAAGGGAAAATAAAAAAGATGATTTGTTAAGATTTGTTAAGATGTTAACATGATGTGTTAACAGGGGCCTGTAAAAAAGCTGAGATCATCATCCAGAAGTACTAGCCACCAGTCATGATTTTCAGCTATTCACCCACACTATAAATTTTACTTTTGTAGACTTAGACATAGTGAAAAGGGAAGAGATTTGTGCTTGAGGTCATGGGAGACTGATGATGGTAAACTGCAAATCTACTGCTACATAAGCAGAAATACTGGGTGAAGTGCAAAGGTAGTGAGAAGCCTTGAAAATGTGTTACCACAAGTTTCGTGTGAGGCATATTTATGTATTTCTGTCACAGAAGATATATCTGAAACTCTGAAGAAATGATTTAAAAATGCAACAGTGTGTGCTTCTGAATGTCAGTTGGATCAAAGAGCAGTGAATCTGTCAGAGAAATGTACAAGGGGTGAGAAAAAATTACTCCAGGATAGGGGGAGGGAATTAATACAACTCAAAACTGCTGGTCTCATCACTAAAGCATCACAAACACTCAAAAGGCCAAAGTAATAACATCTCCCACTGACAAGATGGAAGTCAGTTTCACATGAAAGCACAAGTTTGGACACAAAGAAGTGACATTAGGTACTGATTAAGGAGTAGACAGAAAAGCATTGGCTCCCAGAATCAGCTTGGAAGTGTCCCATGAAAAAAAAAAAGCTGTACTGCAGAAGAGAGGTAAGTTGAAGGAAGGTTTCTGTTCAACTGCAGCTGGGCAAGAAATTTTTCTCCTGGTTTCCAATCAGGAATCAGTTTTCCATGGCACACCACAGTATGTATTAATCTGAGCAAGTGACTGTGTTCAAATTGTCGGAGAGTCCTAATAAAATCAGTGTGCCATACCCCAAAAAGGGCAGGTGAGCCTCCTTGCTCGTGTTGGTTCTGGCTTCCACGTAAAGTTCACATTCAGCTTTACTGAGGACACTGCTGCAGTAAGATGCATTACATCAGTAGTAACCATGCAATAAATACCACCAACACGTGAGATCAGTGTGAATTATTATGACGATTCGAGAAAGTATTTGGTTTCATTCCAGGTTTTCCCTGTGCCAGGATAAACATTAGCACATCATTTCATTGTTTCTATGTTAAATGCTTGGTATGAGACATTGAATTACAGAACAAGTCTTCAAACCAAAAGAATAAGATAAATAATGTGAACAACATGTTTGTCTGGTTCCCAATAAACAGGATTATAATTATATCTTGATTTCGTAGAAAGCGGCCCTGGCGACGTGTTCAAAACAAAGTCCAGACACCTAAGTTCATTTGTCCCGGCTCTGGATGCTCAATGTCTGATTTTCTGCCAGTCAGTTGACTTCTCTTTGTCTTTTTATCACTCATGTGAAGTGCAAACAATCACAGTGAGATCCATGAGTGTAAACAATGATTAATGGATTTGTTATTTTATAATTTGTTAATGAAATGTCAGAAATAAGATACCAAACAAAAGCAAAATGAACATACCGTCCCGTGAATATGGGCACTGAGTAGTCTATGGCTTCATTCTCTTTGTCCTCAGATATCAAATTCTGTTTTGCTCTCTTTGCTTTGGGACTCATCTTGTAGGATTGATCTTCAATCATTAAATTGGAATCTTTCAGTCTGAAATAAAAATAATATTGCTAAATTCAGAAAAAAAGAAACTGTTAAGAAACGATCCAAAGTAAGATTAAAGTACTAAAAATTTTTGCTGTCTTCTGTTTGATAAGCAAGAAAATATAAGTTTTAATAGCCATGGCTTCAGAGTTATTAAACACATAACTAAAGGCACTTTTGACATTACAAATCAAATGTCAAAAGTGCATCATTACAAATATAACAGTGATGCCCCTTGATAGCAAATCCAAATAGAGAGAATAAAAAATATACTTGATAGCAACACACATTTAATAGCTTCTAGGTTTGGGACTTGGAGAGTTTGTATACCCAGTTTTGGTAGATCCTGAAGTCACTGAGACCACTGAATGATTCTGAAGATTGTATCTAAACTCACAACCTCTACTTTTCCAAAATTTATAGCCCTGAAAATGTCTGGTCCCCAACCAAAATGCTGGTGTGCAAATATGTTCAACGTAATAATGCATTTAAGTCTCTCTACAGAACCTACACCAACCCAAACCATTGAAAACAGAGAGCTGAGTGAAGTAACACCATTTACCATAGCACAGATAAATGGAGAATGAGTGGAAAGAAAGAAGAGCAAACCAAAAGGAAGGCTTCCCTCTCCCACTGTTCAGGGAGGGATTCTGAAGACCGTGAAGCATATTTGAAGCAGTCACTTTGGGTTCATTTTTAACATGGTTACAAATTGTGCTAACAAAGCTCCAAATGCCTCTGTCTTCTTCTCCCAGTGCAACAGATCTCCAACTCCCAGATCTATGGAAAATCCCAATTAGCTGTCAGCCATTTGTAAATCCCCAAAGTGTCTATTCTTCTCTGTCCCAACATCACCAAAGGAAATCATATGTGAGTCTGCTTCTGGTCTGGAGATTTGTCCACACTGCATCAGCTTACCCCTTATTGCATCGATACAGAATTAAGGCATGTGACTTCTCAACAAGGCTCATTAAATGAGACAGGTAGCACTAACATGGCTAACCTGCTTCCCGTGCCCTGGGTAGCTTACACTAATGTCTCTACACAGCATGCTGGACACGTATCATCAACACTCATGCTGGCACTGGGCCCCTGACAATGTTATACATGTATAATGTAGGATTACAGATGCATACTTGGGCTAATATTTTCCTCGTGCTGCAGCCTTGCAAAAGTAACAAACTCCAGAGGTGCCACCAACACAAGTCATACCAGGAAAAGTGCTTAATTTCCAAAATACGTGTTAATAATCTATCCATGTGAGACTGTGGATGTGAGATCGCACGGGTTCAGTTTCATTCTCCCATTGTTTCTTTGTGCCCGTCCCTCTGCTCAGACTGAGCTCTCTCCCTACCCCAGCACCTGGGGTAGCTCTCTTAGTGGCTCTCTTATGGTCATCTCTTCTCCTTCTCCATCTAGTTCCTTGCCTGAACTTCAGATCCCCTCCCACATCTGCTTTCTAGCCCTCGTCTCTTTGCCCTGTTGCTCCCAGCATCATCAGTAAGAGTTTCCCTTCCTCTCCACTTAGTCCCCTTCTCATCAGACTCGACTGCATTTGGCTTGCCCAGCATCGCAGTGAGGCAGCCCTCTCCTCTGGGCCTCATGGGTGCCCTCTTTGTAGCCACTGTCACTGTGCCTGCAGCACCACAGCCAAGAAACAGTTGGTACAAGGGGTAAAAAGGAACTCGCACCAGTTCTCTTTCCTTCCTCCTCCCCCTATATCCTGGTTTCCATGCAAGCAAAAGGACAGCCAGAGAGGGGCTGTGGCACACATGGCAGGACGGGCTGAGGGTCTATCACAGCAGGCACCACCAGGTCAGCCAAGGTACAGACCGAGTCTACAGGAGAGAGAGGCTCCCTGCTCCGGGGTCTGATGCCAGCCACTGCACAAGGCGGCCAGGGAGAGAATCCAAGGGAGGTGGATCCAGCTTTAGGGACAGAAAACCCAGTAGAAAACACTTGGAAACAGCTCAAGTAGAGTGAAATAAAAGGGAAGAGGTGGAGTGAAGCAGGGTATGCAATGGCCTCGCCCCTGGGTTGTGCAATGGTGTGGTGCAATCACTGCAGTCAACCACAAATGCACTGGGAGAACTCGTTGTCAAATAAATGGTGAGAAACATCAAAGGCAAAGTATTTCAATTATTTTTCAGAAATGAACTATGGTCTGTAAGGAGCTGCACAGGTGACTTTTGTTCCTGTCCTATTTTAAAATGGGACAAACCTGGAATTTTGACATTAACTGACACCAGATTTCCTAGGGGCTTTAGACTGCACCCTTTAGGAGGCCACTTGATTCCTGGTTGTTTCTGGTTCAAGAAGTTCATTTGAACTTCAGTTTAAATGTCAAGAAGTTTCCATTTTCATAAAAGTAGATGAAATGTTGTGAAAATTTCAGTTCAGGCATTTTCAGCACTGCTAAATCCAGACTTCCTCTTTGTTCCTAAAGGAGAATTCAGCTGTCATAACAGTTTAGTTCTCAATTACGGTCCAGATTACACGCTCATGTAGGGAATGTACACAGTAGTGCCCATCACTCTGCGCTAGGCCTTTTGTTGTTGTCTTTCCTGCATGTGGGTTTTTTTTTCCTATTTTTCACTTATAACTCTCTAAAATTATTTGAAAAGGAAAGAATAAATTGCTATGGGTTCTGAGGTTTTGATGTTTGTTTTTTTTAATCAAACACTCTGAGTGTTTCAAGTTGAATATTGCAATTTCATTTTTTCTGCCTACCACAGCTGCCTTTACGAAAATATCCCCCAAACCTTTCAGATTAATGCCAGAGATCTCCATCACAATGGAGCCTGAGAATAGTGAGATATGATGACTAGGATCAAAACACTGTACATGCACAGCTGATTCCCACTCTTTTCTGAGTTTTCTAAACCACACTGCTCTTGGATTGAGGCACCTTTCACTGCAGTCACCTGATGATTTTCTGGACTCCTGTTCCTGGATCCTTCGTGTTACTACATCCCCTGATTGGCACTGTATGTATGTGCTCAGGACCAGAAAAGCACCTTTCCAGATGCCTTTTCCTCTCTTCTTCTTCTTTCTCTGTAAGGGGCAGCTGCAGCGAGAATCGTTGTACTGTCTTCTAAGAGCAAGAGTTGGGTCCCAATCCTTTGTAGTGGTACAGAAGAGGGAGTACTCAGCTGTCAAAAGCACAGATGGTATCTGTGAGCTGAATTAACAGATCTATGTGGACCCTGTAATTGTCTGCTGTTCTCAGATTGCAGACAATCCAACCCATTTACTTCAGTCGTTTGCTCTTCCAAAAACTTGACCTGGACCAAGCAGGGCCCTGGTGAGAAGTGTTTCATCGAATAGTGCCAATGGTGCTTTTGCACCAGTTTCCTCTTTCAGCAATGGTTAAGAGCAGGTAAAAGGGAAGCTTATGTAGAGAGACACTTCCCCCAATAAATCCTTCTGGTTTCAAGCAAATGCCTAGGTACATCCTGAGCCAGAGGTTGCATCCCGGTTGTAGCAGCGAGCTTACGATTTATTTATAGATGAAAGTGGCACCTGCTTTTGAAGTTGTTTTAATCTGCAACTTTATAATCTCTTTTGTGCCACACTGTGTGAGAAATAGTGAAAAATTGTTCCTTGTTCACTCTCCGCACAGCTTTCACTGTTTTATACATTAACATTACATGCCTACCTTTGCCTCCTTCCCAAGGTAAGAGCCCCAGTGTCTTACCCTCTCTAGGCAGAAGGTATTCCACACCTCCCACAACACTCCTTGCTGATATCTCACCCTTTTCTAGTTTCAGACTGCACTTTTTGAGATGAGATCATCAGAATTGGACCCAGTATTTCAGATACAAGCATACCTTGGATTAACACACTGACACAATATGCTTTGTTTTATTTTCACTTTCCCTCACAGCTGTTCCAAAAGTTCTAATTGCTTCATGACCATATCAGAGCATCCAGCTGGTGTTTTCAGAGAGGTATTCAGAGCAGCTCTAAAATCTTTTTTTTTTGGAATTGCACTGCATAAACAAGAGCTGAGACAAATAAATTATAAGCAGGAGAAAATGTTTCTCCTTTCCAAATCTTCCCATGGTTTACTTTTGTTTAGGCAGAGCTATATGGAGGCTAGTAGGAATGTATATTCAAATTGAGATCTTTGCATGGGAAAACAAATTGGTCACTATTTCCGTCATGAAGTTTATTTCCCTGTTTTCCTCTTTTGTTATTACTATTTCTTGCTGTGCAACACAAAACCAAAAACCTGCCCACAACCATTATTTAGGTAGCCCAAAAGAGGACTCTGCTTTCTTGAACCAGATTCTAAAATCTTGCCCTTTATTTTAAAATGTTCCAACCTTTTACCTGATATGAGGAACAGAATCTCCCTGGAGGAGAAGGAGCAGGGTATCAGTGCTCTCTAGTTTCACAGGGAGGAACAGTACCATGACCTTTTAACAGCTTTCAGCCTCATTTGATATGCCCAGCTAGCGTATGTACATTTTTTTTTTCCAGGTCAGATACTATCTGTACAGCATTATCAAGGTTGGTGACCCAAGCTTAGTGTCCTCATTTCTTGATGCTTTTCAGCATGTTAAAATATCAATGCCAGCACTTTCTTAGTTTCTCAGTAGAGTCACTGAATTGGAAGTTGAGTGACTAGAAATGCTAAAGGCATAGGTATTGTCCTGTAGAGATGTAAAAACCACTCTTAGCTTTTCCCTCTAGTCCAACAAAGGGACTAAATACAGCATCCCTGTGTGGGGCCTCTGCAACCTCTCAACCACAGGTTTTGTTTTGATGTCTCATTCTCAGATATAAATATAATTCAATATGTTGGCACCACCCTTGTTTCTGTGCCTGACGGAAGAGGTTTCTCACCTTGCACTAAGAACTTGCGCCCAGTGGATGTAGAAATGTGTCCTATGGACCACAACATCATATTCCTTAGATAATCCAGCCCCGCATGAAAAGGCACCTGTAAGCTCATTTACACCTCTAGAAAAGCATGTATCTTGTCCTTAGCATGCCTTTGTTACGTCTCTCTCCCACTTTATCCCAACAGCAGACAGGGATGCATTGGTATACACAATAGCTGGAAGAGCTCCATTAGCCAAAAGGCATTTTCCAGGCCCTTTTTTCCAGCAGCTGCTTCTTTCCTAATACGCAATGTTTGAATTTACTCACTGTGAAGAGGAGAGAGAGGATTGGCAAACCCAGTTACAGGAGAGAGGAAAAAAAAAAGAAAAAAGAGCAAAAGAACTTTCACCAGAGAGCTCTTTAAAGCCAGCTTCTAAAGATGAGAAGCGCTCTCCGGTGACTGGATTAATTTTAAGTTGCTGACAGATTTGTCACAGGCCCAGGCAATATTGCTGGCAATAATCACGCTGCTCACTAACACAGCTTCCACAACAAATTTTTTAAAGGGGAATTGTTTCCACATAGCAGGTCTCATTAAAACAAATTCCATGCTTGTCTATGACGTTTGGACACCACCTCCTTAACCCTCACCTATAATAAACCGACAGATGAGCAGTGCCAGTAAGGATCTCAAGATCACAGTCTTCTCATGTTTCTTAAAGTGTGTTATTTACTCAGCCTTGTCCCGATCCTGGTTACAATATTGCTCAGAAGAGCATTCACTCCTACTGCCTGGCAGCCTAATTAATTACAAGATACTAAGGCATTACTTGCTTGGTTCACCTGAATTATGCCATGTCTTCTTTCCTGTTTCTCCTGACCTGAAAAATATATGCAAATGCCTGACCCACAGCGATAACTTGTGTTTTCTCCCTCAGCAAGTCTCTGGCCCATTTGGTGGCTGATAACCAGTCAGTGACACAATGGGATTATCTGATGCTGCCAGCCACGAAAATAACACGTGTAAAAGCAGTGAAAGTTTGAGCAAAGGCAAATGACCAAGCTTCCAAAAAAAAAAAGAGGTAGGTGGGTTTAATCCAGCAGCCTCAAGTGCTTCTCAGAAGCACATAGAGGATGGAGCATGGGTAGTAGGTTCTTCATGGGAAGAAGGAGCCAACCTGCCCACATCGCACCCCTCCGCCAAGGATGAGACAGGGAAGCCCATCGGCTACCACAGCAACGGCTTTGGGGAGAGAGCTGCCACCCCTTGCCCGTAGAGATCCTGCCTACTCCTTGGGGAAGCAGCACACCCCACTCCTCTTTCGGCCTCTGTGGAAGCCGAAGAAGCAGCATGTGGTTAGAGGTGTCTCTGTGAGCTGGTACAGAGGGCTGGGTGTGAAGTGGCAACATTTACACGGTGAGGCTCACTTTCTTTCAGGAGCCCAGGGTTTTGCAGCTTTGGCAAACTGTAACCAGCAAAGCTGCAAGCTTCTGTATTTGCTCTTGGTTTTGCCAGTTTTCATTTCTCTCCTTTTACTTCTTCAAGCTGTCATGTTGTGAAGAAGACTTGAAATGTGGGGAAGGGACAGCCCATTTGCAAAGGCAGTCTTTTTCATTCTCATGAAAAGCAACCTGCATCTCCTTCAAGCTGTGTCTATGCTCTGGCCATGTTTTCCACTTCACCATCAGAGAATTGCATTTGGTTCAAGGTATTACTGGTTAGCTGGTCCCTAGTCCTTCTCCAGAGTTTTCCCATGATAAATTCCTCACATAGCACTAACTGCATGTCAACACTGTCACTTTATTAACACTCTCTTCTGTAAGATGGCTACAAAAAAGGATGAGACTTAAATTTTGCAAGTATAATAAAGTTAAGCAGAAGCTACTTTAGATAAAAATAAAAAATGACCTAATAAAAGACTTGAATAGTATTCTTTTTCTGTTGGGCTTATGGGGTTTATCCACAAAACTATACCGATTATACATAAATGTAAATTTGATATTAAAATCCAATTATATGCAATAATCAATTGTTAGCTGAAGAATTTTATCTAGATTTGGATTCATGTGTCCATTCAGATGTCAAGTAACCAGCACTATTGCAGGTCATTTAGACACAGCATTTCCATTCAGGGCCCTTTCTACTTTTTGAAAATTAAAAGTGTTTGAAGACTCTTTTTCATTATTTTTTCCCCACACCATTCCTTTCATAAGGATGAAATCAGAAAGTCTCTGATTTGCCCAACTTATTTTAGTAACACTTTTTGTCTCCACATTATCCTTTGAAGTGTTTTGGGCTACCTGGGGAAGACTGTACAAACTTGGAAAGAATTACTTTCAATTGGCACTACATGTAACCATGTAGTCACATTACTTGTTCTATTTTGCCTCTTGCAAATTGCAGCAAAATGGGCTGCAAAACCCAATTAAATACCAACATGGAGGCTATATTAGCCATAAAATTAGGTTAAGTATAGAGATTATCATTCAGAACCATGTTCTCTCCTGAATTAATTGTCTTGTGCAAGAGATTTAAATCGCGTAGCCCTCTTACACGTAATCTCCTGTGTTCTGGTCTCTCCTAGCAGCACTGAGTTTCTCATATCTCCAACACAAGGACAGGATCACAGAAAAAAAGGAAGTTACAGCTGAGACATTCTTGTCTCTGATTACCAGGATAGTGTATCAATCTGTTGGCAACTCCTGTACTACAGAGTAGCTTGGAAGTATCACCAAATATACTATTTTAAAACAATAACTCTTATCTCAAACAAAACCTCAGGAAACCTGGAGATGTTTTAAGTTCTCTCCCAATTAAGCAACTCCATTTCCTTTAATATTACTTTGCTGATACTAGAGCTCTTCTCAGTGAGAATATACAGGTTTCAGAAGAAATTAATCCAAAAAAACAGAGTCAAAACCAAGTGTTTGTAACTGGTACTCAAAACCAGGGTTTTTTTACAATCATTTTTTGCAACTTCAAGTCATGTTCCCATTTCTTATGGGAATGTTTTCTATAAGAAGGAGACTTTGGGTTAGGGTAGAGCAACAGCGTATAGGCACAGTTGCATCACTGCAGGAATTGGAATATCTTCACCTACCTAACTCTCTCTGGAAACATAACCCTTGGTCCCAGCACCTCCAGCTTGCTTCCAGTCATCAGCAGATTACAAATTAGCTTCTTGCCACTCCACTCAGTGGTTAATTATTTGCACAAGTGAAATTTTTTCAACAGCAAAGACTGAATATTACCCAGCCCAAGACAGTCAAGTAGTCAAGTCATTCATCTGGGCTCTAGCAGCTTGAGGTTCAAATTCCTGAACAGACCCTGGCAAAGTAGAGACTTGACCCAAACTTCCTGAAAGCCAAGGGAAGGTTTTCATCACAAGGTATTGTTTACTGTGGTACAGGTAGCCTTTTCCTCAGTAGTTTTGACCAAAATTCCATCTTTATCCACAATCTTTGGAGGATATTCACTTTTCAAAATTTACATTTTCTGATGGAGAAGCCTTGATCAGTTCTGCTAATAATACTCTAATTTTTATATTAATATAACAGCAAGCAGATGTTTTGGGCTCTAATTTGTTGATCATTTCCTCTGTTGCTAACAGCTGCTCTAATCTTACTTTAATACTCCCCTAATTTCTGTAAACCTCTGAGACACATAGAAATAATGTGAGGCTATGATATCTAAAATATTCTGCTAATGTAATTGCTTGAACAATACTTATTATCTTAATTAGACAAAAAACAGAGCAGCTAAGCACAGCTGCTCTTCTAATGCAAGATGAACTCATCACTTTGGAAACAGTATGCCTCAACCAATATACAGTGTGCAAATTTCAATGTCTTGAATCACTTAGCATAAAAATGAAACCAAATAAGGCCAAAGAAGAATTGTTTAATGATATATGGACATGTCAGCTCAAACTTGTGTGAACAGCCCTACGTTCTTTTACTGCTCCAACCTGGCCAGATAAGAGCCAGCCTCAAACTGAAAGCTGTCTCAACACTGCATATTAAATTAATCTGTACTAATATGGCTAAACAACTTGGAGGGACAGGTGGCTCATGCCTGACCAGTTTGGAGCATGAATACGTCATCATTCAGCCACATCACCATTGCCAGTGCTCTTCCTATGCCAATCCAACCATCACACCTGATTTAGTCCAACAAACTAAGCTGACCACACTCCTTCCCATTGCCAAAGCCAAAGGAAAACACCAAGCCTGGAAAATACGTTACCACCAAGTCACAGAGCCAATTTCTGTGGACTAAGAGGAGAGTTTTGCCATTGCTTTCAATGGGAGGCGGTTGGACATTTTTGCTTTGGAATATTGTTTCGAAGGCAGATTTGCTTACCCAAGACTGTAGGCTTCAGCTCCCAGCCTGTAGGACGCAGCCAGCTTGTTGATCGATTCAGACCCGCGGCTGTAGGCAGCTGAGCTCTTGGTGAGGGATTCAGAGTCAAGACTGTAGGCAGCAGATCTTTTACTATGTGCAGCAGAGTGGTCATAGGCTGTAGATCCATAGCTGTAGGCTGCTGACTCAAGGTCGTAGGCTGAAGAGCCGTGACTGTACGCCGCTGAAGAGTCAAGGCTGAAGTTTGCTGCAGATGCGTGGCGATAGGCTGCAGAGCCCCGAGCGTAAGCTGTAGATCCTTGAGCATAGACAGCAGATTGGCTCTTTGTTTCCTTTTGGTACTGGCTTACAGTGGACTGCAGAGCTTTATGGCGGTATGCACGGTCATAGTGGTCATGGTGTCGTTGGTAGAAAGGTAAAGACATCATGGCTTTCTTCTAATTTTCTTCTTTTTACTGCACGTTTCTGAATGTAAATAAACAGGACAGTGTCTGAAAAAGAACAGACCAAGATAAAGGCTATTGTCAAAGGAACTTCTGAGTTAGCATACAAATAAGACACAACTTAATACAAAATAACACAGAACTTAAAACTTCAAAAATCAAATGCAATTAATTTAGGGTTATCTTTTTATTATGTGTTTTAGACTTTAGGAAAGGTTCATATTTAAGTTTCAAGACACTCCTCATTCATCAGGACCAGAAAACCTCGCACTGTTGTGTCCCTTCATTTGTAGTTGGCCTCCCTGTTACTGCAAACTATTCAAGTTTTATGTGCTCAACTTCTCCACTCATTACTGTGAGCTAATGAAATTTTATGTGTTCAGCTTCTTCAGAGATAGTGTAAATACTTTTGTTAAATTACAAAAAAGAGAATAAAGTAATAAATTATTTCAAAAGTCATGACCAATTCCAACAAGGCTATATAAGCTGAAATAAAAATACATTAATATTTCATTCATTTTTGTAATCCAATTTTCAGATTGAATTTAATATTCCATTTAATATTTTAATAGTGAATTAAAAACATTAAGATTGAGAAAGATGTCACTTTTTCTGCAAACATGCATTACCTTGATTATTTTGTAGGTGATACCAGAGATTAATTTAAAATGGATTATCATACTTTTACAGTTTAATCAGGGATACAGTCTATATGCAATGAGTACAATAATATCATGTTCCCCCGCCCAAACGACTCTTCTTTTTAACCTAGAATGTCATGTTCATGATCATCAAGAAACTTCTTCCAGACAATAGCCCTAAGTTTTCCTTTGCGCAGTCATCAGTAGATTGTCTTGCAGTTGCTCGTAGTAGGAAATTTGATCGGGTGAGAGGTAGTTCCCCTCTCAAAATGGGATGAGTGTTGAATGCAGAAAGGATTTCCCTCAGGTTTTTTTAAGCTGGCAATTCAGTCTTTATTTTGTTATTGCTTTATTTTGCTGTTGTTCAAACTGACTTTTTCTTCTTTGACATACAAGCTTGCTTCTACTTATCCCTATGATAGCTTTTCTTTCTCTTATTACTCATGATCAGGCTTACAACATGGCTAGGATGTACCTTCTGAAAAGGTACACGATTATGAATAGAAATGAGCTACAGTGGAGAAATGTTTAGAAAAATTTAAAGAAGATCCAAAAGCAACGGTGAGGGGGGTTTGCTATTGTCTAATATCTATCACAACAATAGCAGACTTGTTCTACTTCTGGTTTTGTTCATGTTAATGAACAATAATCTGATGTTTTGACATAAAATACACTTACAGAGCTGGAGTGTAATCATGATTTAATGACAATCATGACATTTTTTCCCTGGTCTTTATGCTTCCTAGATTTCAGTATTTGGTTTTCTCTTCAGTATTTGGGTCTGATAGGGAGTCAACAAATTACAAACTCTTTCATAACAGGTCAAGTACTCACCCCAATTAAAGCAAATTATGAAAAAAACTGCCTATGTTTCAACTTTTTTATATTCCAGGGCTCTTTCAAGGGAACTGCTCTTTGTGTGATAACAGAACAGATCACTTGCTTGCAGAAAGTCAACAAGAAAGAAAGTCATTCAGAAGTCTTTAAGTATGTAAAAGAAATTGCTGCTATCCTGACCACAGTGAAACTGACTTCAAGGAGACCAGTTTATGTACTTACTTTATTTTTGTCTGAGGAAGAGGGAAGAATGGAAACGAGTGTTACCCCATTGTTCTTTCCGGCAAAAACCAATGTTCCTTTTTAATTCGCTAATTTCTCCTGCTTTTTTTTTTCATGTAAGTCTAAAGGACACAATTATTCTGTCTAATATCCTTGTTTCTAATACCTATATGTATGTTTATTTCACTTTGTTAGCTTCCGGTAGTACGTAGTTCCTCTTAATTTCCCTACTTTCAGAAGATTTCTTCTCCATTTTGTTTCATTGCTTTCTCTCCCAGCTCCGCAGAACTAGGTTTAGGGTTTGCAAGTCATTGTGGTCTCTGCTGAGCAAAGTTAAGGCATACAGATGGGTATTATCTTGCACACTGAAAGGGAAAGAACATGAGAACATCCTGTTTTCCTTCTGTAGAGTACTACAGTTGTCTCCCTTCATCTTCCACCAGCTTTATTTGCAGCATTGCCTGGCTTCATCACTGATACAACAGCCACAAGGCTAGCAGCTATTCAGTCCTCTTGCTCAGGGATTCCCACAGCCATCCAGGCTTCAAAGTAAGGGAGGTGATCCAAAAGTATAAAGCACTGCCTGTGTTGCCCATTAAGGAGAAGTTGAAGGAGGCATTTCATTTACATCTTATCGGAGCAAAAGAAGCAGTAGTGGACTTAAAGTCAGCATGTTTAAAATGTTAAAAAGCAACTTTTTTCTTCCAAACATAAAAAGTCTGGACCTCACTGTCCTCAGGAGTAAGAGGAGGAGTCTATGGCAGGAGTAAGAGCTAAGGCAGTAAGGCAGGAGCTGAGCACAAAGTCAGCTCTCCTGGTTCAAATCAAAGGCCAATTCTGACTCACATCATATAAGAGGAAACTCCTTTTATAGGTATTTTATCACACTGTGACTTATGTTTTACATTTCCTCTGAAACATCAAGCATTGCTTATAGGTCAGGATCTGTCAGTTACACTAGTCTGATCAGATACAGTAGTGTGATGCTATCAGAGATGATGAGGAACTCTGACCTTTGCAAGATTTTTGCTCCTATTTGGAGCACTGTCTGATTATCAGTTTGACTCCCGTTTCTTAAATCCATGCTACCTGCACCTACTTGGTTTGCGTCCACTAACTAGCCCCCTTTAGTGTAAGGGCAACACTCCCTCTTCAGATCTGTGAAGAATTTCATAACTGCAGAGCTGGACCAAAAAATATTAGTGGCCATAGTTAGATGAAAATGTACAGTTTGGAGCTGTATGTTTGCAGCTGCTGAACTGAATGCTCAAAACAACTACTAAGTAGACAGACAGTTTTGTACTTGTTCATAGGTTATAGCTACACATTAAAGGAAGTGATTTTATTGGAATTACCTCTTGCTCTGTTTACCAGTCTGTGTAATTCTTTCAAGATCTACTCCATCAAATGGTGAAATAGATAAAAAAAAGAAACTCTTGTAAGCAGGGGAAAAAAAAAAAAAAAAACATTTCCTTCCACTCAGTCAATGGCTTTACAAATCACAAAACATCCTATGCAATTAGAAAATATTTAGATTATTTACACATTCTCTAAGCCCAAAGAGGGCTACATAACAAAATCCTCCTGTATCTCAGTACCCCATGCTTCATTTGAGAGTACTATGCCAATAAGCAAGGATAGCTCAGTTGATAAGTGAACCCTTGCACTACTTCGCTTTATTTCAGAGTTGAACCCTCAGATGTCTTCAGCTCATGCTCACAAGCCCCTCAAATAACTGCTGAGCTGAGAAGAATAAAGGGAGCTACTATCAACTCAGTGTTACTGATTCAGATTAAAAATAATTGAACACAAAAATCTTCTGTCATAAAGGAACACTTACCAGGGCCCAAATGAATGGTGGCAAATGGAATAGCTCTCAAGTGGATGAATAGCAGAAAAATACAGCAACGAGGAAGCCAGCAAAGAAAGAGGTAGTCAGGACAAGGGGTAAAGGACTGGACTTCAAGGTCCAGAACAAAAATAATGCCTGCAGTCAGTGGAATGTCAGAGCCCCAGTCCAGACCATTTATGGACAGGGGGGGTGATAAATATAGCATCGAAGAGGGAGAGAGACAGAGACAGATACCGATACCCTGTGCTATCTCAGTGCAAAGACATGATGGCAGCAGCTTCAAACAGAGTTCTCCCTTTTAAGTATCTTCACTAAATTCCTTATAAAATCAGCATTCCAATTAAAAATTATTTCTAGGATTTTTTTCCTTAGTTAATTCAGATTTAGGAGAGAAAAAATATTATGTCATGAACCAGAAAGTAGGAAAGATCAGACCCTGTATTGACCTTTGTCATAGTACAAGAATATGAATGAATATTTTATGGGTTCCTTTCTTTTTTATTAATGTCAAGCCACAGTGCATATAATGTTGATATTTCAGCTTAATGACAGACAATCACAGAATCTCCATGGTTGGAAGGGACCTCTGAGATCATCAATTCCAACCACACAAAAAAAAAAACCCCAAACAAACCAAAAAAAAACACCACAAAAAAGCACCCAACAACCAAACCCCATACCAAAAACAACACGACACGCAACACCCCACCACATCACACCCACCCACAAACCAATAATCTTGGGCACTAGAGCATGCCCTGAAGAGCCATGTCTACACATTTCTTAAATACCTCCAGCGATGGTGACTCCACCACCTCCCTGGGCAGGCTGTTCCAGTGCTTGACCACTCTTTCAGTAAAGTGATTCTTCCTGATATCTAACCTAAACCTCCCCTGCCGCAACTGAGGGGTTTACTAGGTCTGGGAGTTTGTCCATCACATCCCTGACCCGTGCCCCAGGGAGGTAGCAGACTTCCCTGTGAAGCGAGTCAGGGCGGCATATTGGTCCCTCTACCCCCCTCAGCAGAAAGTCACCCACAACTATGACCCTTCTTCTTTTCCTTTTGGAGCTAGTAGTGAAGTTGGGTCTGCAGTGACGTGTACTTTCTGACTTCTCTAGTCTTGGTGTGCCATCCTCTTCTCCATCAGCCAGTTCCTCCTGCAGGACTCCATACCTGTTCTGCAGCGGTAACTGGGAAGCTGGGAGAGGCTGGGAGGGGACTCGCCTGCTTCCCCGAGCAGGGACCTGTTTCCATTCCCCCTCTTCTCTGAGATCTCTTCCTCTTACTTGGTGAGAAGAGGGCCCTCCGATTTACGCGGGACCTCAACCTGTTCCCCTACTCTCAGGGAGTGGGCCCACCAGTCAATTTCTTTCTCACACTCCCTGATGCTCCTCAGCCTCTCCTTCAGCTGGGCCACCAGGTTGAGCAGATCATTCACCTGCTCACATCTGATACAGATGTTGTCTCCACTACCCTCCATTGCAAGTGCCAAGCCTTGGCACTCTCTGCAGCCAGAGGCCTGCATGCCCGTATGTTTGCATGGGGCCTCTGTCTGGGTGCCCACAGCTTTCCTAAAAACAGCCTTTGACCGGGTAGAAACCATAGCGGAGCCCCCAGGAGTGACTGACCTTACCTCATAGGCTAGTAGAGGCGCAGGGCCCAACCGTACAGCCTGCAGCTACGGCACCCGTCGGGGCACACCCCAGCACTGGGTGCTCCCTCTGTGCTCTGTGGCCAAGGACTGGTCCCTGCCCTCCCTGAGGCCTTTTATCCCCTGGAGGCGAGATCAACTGGGGGCGGTGGTGGCTCCACCCAGGCCACTCAGCCTCAACGCCCCCCAGCTGACAGGCCCAGGGCAAGCAGAAGCCTTGTCCCGGCTTCAAAAAGCCCCCAAAAGAGCTTCTCGTCGGCCCTTTTTGCTACAGATCCCTTCCCCAGCACAGTGTTACCTGCTCTGAAGCTGGTCTCCGTGGCAATCTAGAGAAGTAGTTAGTAGCAAAACTCTATAAAGCCATCCAATGTCTTACAATTCAATACAAATGTACTTTCTTTGTTCTGGGGACAAAGTGTTACTTTTTTATCATCTTTTTTAGATAAAATACTAAATTAAGAACATGACCTTATGAGGCATTTAAGTAGATATAAACAATGCAGCACTAAGACCCAACTTTTCGTTTCTAAATCAAACAGTATTACCTCTAAGGATAATTAAATGGGCTTGTCTTCTTTCATTTTGCTCACAGCATTTTGGCACAGAAATGTACAATCAGTGTGGCTGAATATTACATCAGAAAAATTTCTGTCATCTGAGGTCTGGTATGCGGAACGTACTGTGACTTCATTGTAAATACAGATGTTGCTCTACACTGTACATTTAACTTTCAATACAAGTGATTAATCCATTTTATTTTGTGCATTTACATTGACAGAAATATTAGCCCTCTCCATTCTCCTACAGCCACTTTTTACTGCACCCACCATGCGACACAACTGAGAACTTTCCATAACCACCTCCTCCTCTGCTGAGGCCTTCCTACTTATGGTGGAACCACCAGCAGAAGGTCTGGATGAGGCCAGCGGGTCCCAGGCTTTTCTGTAGTGTTTCATCAGTATCCTCTTCTCTTCTGCCTTGATTCCACCTGAAATCTCTTCATTCTCCCCACTATCTATTGTTCCCTGGGGAGCTGCTACCTCCTGCCTGATGCTACACCATGGAATAAGTTCACATGCCTCTTCATCTCCAACACCGACAGTTGCTCAGCTGCAGTAACCATATGGGCTTTTTGTCTTTGCTCTTGAGTATAAAGACTATGGCCAGCAAAAAGTTGTACAGTCATAGGAACTGTATCTTTGCTCAGGAAACTGAGCAAACAGGAAGAATGAAAAATGGGAACCCTAATATAACCTTCTCTTCCCCCAAAAAATTCTGTGCCAGTGGCAGTGACACCGAGCTATAGAATCTGGGCTATAACATACATTTTTAATTAGAGAAGGTAGGGGCCTCAGTGGATGGAGTCCTGGATTCTATCACAGACTCCTGATCCAGTCCTTCACCATAGGTTATTTGCACTGACATCTTAAAAGGTTTAATAACATACAAATTGCTTTTTTAAAAGTTCAGAGAGATGTTGAGAAACAAAACAATTAAACATATAATTTCTCTGCTCTCATTGCAATACAATTTGTATAGATCACAGGTGGGATATAAAAATCTAAACAGCATTATTTTCAGTGTTTTTCTGGGTATAATGGCACTACCAAGTCCAATACAGTTTTCAAACTCCGTGCTGCCTCTGTTCACTCAGTAAGTAAAATGGAGATAGAATGTGACAGCAAAATCTTTTGGGTGCTTTCATTATTTTGGCACTTAAATTTACATACTTTTATCTGGCTCTAAAATGAGATAATATCCACAGCTAATTTTAAACCACTTAACTGCTATTTGAATATTAAAATACATGTTTCAAAGCACTTGGAGCTCATAAGTCTCAGAATCCCTGCGGCACTGCATATCCACATGTATTTAGTCACATCAGTCCAGAGAGAGAGACTCTTTGGAATTGTTAGTGCTGTCTTCTGCTAATTAGAATTACATAGTGTCAGAGACCAGTTTGTTTTTTTGAGTGGGAAAGCTGGAAGATTAATTTAGAACCTGACACTGTAGAAAAAATAGCTTTCTAGACTGTCCCTTGAAGTTTTGACAGCTACAGCATCCTGTAGCTGTTGGGATTTGTCAAATAGTCAAATTCCACAGCATCCAAGTCCACTTCTTTCAATAGAATCCTAAAAATAACTAGCAAAACATGTTTTGAGTATGTGTGCTGTCTTTTAGATATTTTTTTTTCAAACTCGCTTCCAATTTTTTGAATAGGTTCCCAAAAAAGGCATTTTTCTCCAGAAAAAATATCACTTTGGGAAGATGTTCTATTCTCCATTATATACCCTAACTAGCCATCTTCATAACCCACTGAAGACAAGGGATATCTGTGTTCTTACCTTCACCCATGAAGAGATCTTAATCTCCAGGTAAAGTCAGTCCCTGCCACTTTGCTCTGCTCTGGTGAGACCTCACCTGGAGTACTGTGTGCAGGTCTGGAGCCCTCAATATAGGAAGGACCTGAGGTCCTGGAGAACAGGTGAGGTGCTCAAGGACTGGAGAAAAGCCAATGTCATCCCAGTCTTCAAAAAGGGCAAGAAGGAGGACGCAGGAAATTACAGTCCTGTCAGCCTCACCTCCATCCCTGGAAAGGTCATAGAACGGCTCATCCTGGGTGCCATTTCAGAGCATGTGGAGGCTCCGGGGAGACCTAATAGCAGCCTTCCAGTACCTGAGGGGGGCCTACAGGAAGGCTGGGGAGAGTCTGTTTACAAAGGCCTGCAATGACAGGACGAGGGGCAATGGCTTTAAGTTGGAGAAGAGCAGATTTAGATTGCATATTAGGAACAAGTTCTTTACTATGAGGGTGGTAGAACACTGGAACAGGTTGCCCAGGGAGGTGGTTGAGGCCCCTTCCCTGGAGATATTCAAGGTGAGGGTCGACAAGGCCCTGGGCAACCTGGTCTAGTTGGGGGTGTCCCTGCTGACTGCGGGGAGGTCAGACTAGATGACCTTTGGAGATCCCTTCCAGCCTGGACCATTCCATGATTCTATGATTCTATGATCAAACAGGACAAGAAAACAATTCCATTCATCATTTCTACTGTCAAACGGGAAGGGTGTTCAGAAGAGAACTTCTCACTGCACTGTTGGATACAGGCAAAGGCCAGGCAGGTGGTGTAATTGCTAATGCTGAGTGGGAGCTGCCTGCAGGCTCCTGCGTGCAATTAGTTGGCAAAGTTAGACCTGCAGCCAAGGGCTGTGTACAGCACAACACAGCCTGAAGGCCACGCTGTTCCTGCAGCAGAGCCTGGCACAGCACAGCACAGGGATGGGAGGGCTCGGGTTAACTGCTGTGTGGATCACTGACTCCCCCATGGACAGAGGTCTCTGGCCAGGACGGCTGCTCGGCTCCACCTCTTGGTCCCAGCTTCCTCACTGCCAGCACATCCACAGAGGGGACCAGTCTGCACCCCTTCCTTCTGCCTGCTGACAGGCGACGATGGAAAAACATATTTTTTCATCAGTTTAGCAAAGCCCACCTGCACCTGGTCCTGCTTGAAGTTATCTTTCTGCACCACAAGTGGCCCGTGTACATACAAAGTACTCCAGAGGATGTTTCATTAGCGAGCGTTACCCTCATAGTGTGACACATCTGTGTCTCTGCTGGAAAAGAACCTCAACTGAGAAACTTCAGAATTGCATTGGACTTTTTCACACACACATTGCATTGGCAGCTTACAGTCACCCTGGCGCATCAATGTCTTCAGACCTCTTTACTCCTCTGTCACTTCCAGCTGAGGCAATTTAGTGACATCTTACAGCTTGTAATCTTACACTCTGTACTACTGAATTTCATGTCTATTACTCTAAGCCTTACCCCCATATAATATTCTAATCCGTCTTTGCTGGGGGGCATGCCGCTCAATGTTACGACGTCAGCAAATTACATTAGCACCTTCCTCCATTTTGATAATAAGATCATCAGCAAAAACATTAAATGTTGCTCCCAAGACTGTTCCTTTGTTACTAAAATCTCTCCTCCAATTCTTCCCTTCTCAGCAAACCCTGGTGTTGCTTATCCTCTTATGTAAATTCTCCATTTCAACTAACAGTTTTCCAGGTGGTAGGATACCAAATCCAGCTGGACTCAATCAATTGCATTTCTATTGTTTGGAAAATAATTTATTACCTTATTAAAAAAAAAGAGAAAGAAAAAAAATGTTACTTGATGACTTGGTATGTTTTTCCTGATTTTGTTCTTCTTGCTCTAGCTGGGATACATGATTTACTCTTACTGAGCAGATTCCATCCAGATTGCCATTTCTCTCCAAATCTTTGATAACTTTTGCTTCAAACCTTATTTCAAAGCACATTTTTTCCAGAAACCTTTCAAGCTATTTATCGTTGCTGCCTAGATCAGTTTTTCCTCATACAGAAATATTTGCCTTACCATTATTAGTAACATTTATTCTGCAGTGTCTCTCTGCAACTGGAAGTGTCCTGTAACAAATCAGTTGCTGGCAGCATTTATTTTCCTTTGTAACATTTTAAAGGTTTCTTTTCATATTAAATCCTTGTCCTGAGAACCTATAGCAGACTCCTAGAGCTATTCCAACAGAAAATTCTTATAATTTCTTTAAGTGCCTTTGGCACTTACATGGTTTTTCAATCCATAATATCTCCTGTCATTTTAAATTACATATCAAAACAGGTGGTTGTTAAATGTTGTCCCATGCTGTCAATCTTTCCTAAGCACCACAGATCCTTCAATACCTTTATTCCAATAAAAACGGATAGTTTCTGTTACCCTCACTCTGTTTAGTTTTGCATCTTGGAAAGACTGGCCAAAGAACCTTGACACACGACTGCTGTAGGGCCAGAGAGTCACTCCAATCACAGATAACCCAAAGCCAAAAAACTTGACTGAGGTATAATAATTGAGCTCTTGCCATTTAGCTACGCAGCTTTTGGAAGCAGATAATGTACTTCAAAATATGAGTTAAGTAATTAGGTCAGAATATTGGCCGAACGGGGGTGCCCAATGCCTGGAGCTGGGGCTGCCCCAGTGCCCCCTAGCTGGGGTGGTGGGATGGACCATGGATGCCAGGACCTGCTCTGATGGACCCCACGGGCAGCCCCTATGGTCCCTGAGGAGCCCGGACACTTAAAGAGTGACTTTGTACTGATTGTCTTCCCCTTTCTGGGTATCAAAAGTCTGTTTAACGACACTATTTCATTACAAGAAAATAAACTGTAGATTTCATTTTGCTCAGATTTAAGCCACTGCTGCAACAATAATATGAAGCAATTGCCTCAGGTATTACAATAATCATTACCACAATTATTCAGGCATAGCTAACACAAATTTACCACCTAGTACACAATAGCAACTTTAATTTTCCTTGTCCTCAAATTGATTAATGAAATACTTTTGAACAAGTCAAATGCTTCCATTAAAAGAAAGGACACTAGCAGTGTCTTAATAGAAAAAAAAAAAATTGGTTTTAGCTATCATGCTTGGAAATTATTTCCAACATAATAATTAAGCTGAACAAAGTTTCAAGGAAACTTTGCATCAGAAATTTACAAATTTATTGTTTTGTTCAATACTCCCTGCAGGACAGAGCCATCAAATTTAAAACATCAAAATCAATTATGAATTAAAAATTCTTTCAGAAGTTGAGGACATAATGCAAAAAGACCTGGTGAAGACAAAGAGGGGAAAATAGGCTGGAGTTTAGTACTTGAAGAGTAGGAGATACGCTCAAGGAAAGAAGGAGCTGCTATTAGAAGGATCTGATGGGTGAAGGCACAAGTCAGAGATAATTCTGGTGATTATTTGCCATGTGTGATTTAGCTTTAAATGAAGTAGCTCAAACATCAACAGCCTAAGTTGCAGCAGCAAGTGATTTTGAGACAACTGCCAAACCCACTGGGATTTTTTATAAATATTTAGCCAGATAATCAAATTATTTCAATAGTTTTTTCCAGTCACTTAAAACATTTCCTATAGCTGGTGGCTTCAGGCTGCGGTGCAGTCACATTCCACGAGGGCAGTGGTGTTTTTAACTTTGAAATGGACTGATCTTTATGAGGTGGGCTGGCACTCCCGTGTGTCGATCCATGCTGTTGAACAAATTTCCTACATTTTTGAGCAAGTTCAAGTTTGGAGCCTCAACTAAAGGGACTAGGGGGGTGAGTCTCAGCTATTAAAATATCCTCCTCTGCCTACAGGAGCAGCTGGCTTAAAAAGCAGAACATCTTTTTTTTTTTTTTTTTCCTGATAACAGTTATGATAGAGTTTATAGATTTAACATATAGATTTGACTAGCTAAATCCCACATCAGTGATGGTGCAGCTCTGGCAACACAAAGCTCAGCACAGGACTTTTTCACCTGCTGCTTACTGAGCTAATCAATTTGGGGTGAGTCTTTCAGTCAGGCCTGGTCTCAGCACTGCTGCAGGTGTGCAGCCAGCTCCAATGAGCTAGCCAGTTTAAAAGTTCTCTCAGATACACCTCTAGTGATGGCTGTGTGCAAACATCATTAGTTATTTTTTTCAGCACAAGAGCCTGAGGTCATCGAGGCTCTGTTAAAACCCAGATGGCGTCATACAATGAGGCATATCACAACTGAGCATAATGAAAACTCCCTGCCTCCCAATGAAAACAACAAAACAGAAAATTACCTACCTGGCACATGGAGTGCTGTTAAGTCAAGGCTGTGCTTATGCAGCCTTAGTGCTGTCCCCATGTCTGATTAAGTGCTTGTACTTTCTACCACTTCTCCCAGTAGGCAGCACGGCCACGTTACTTGGATGTGGATGCACGCTGATCATCTGCTCCCTTGCTCTTCTTCCTGTGCTAGTCTTAAAACCCCTACTCTTGCTTACTTTTCATCTACAGATTTTCACTTCCAAACCCCATTCCGCATGATGATGTTGCTCATCAGGATTTGAGGCAAAATATTAAACCATGATACTTGGCATGCCTTATTTGGTCTTAGAAATATCTATAGGAAGTTACCATTCTGCATGCCGTCAAATGGGTAGATTTCTGAGCCCTTAAATAAGGTCTTAGGAGACCAGGAGCTCAGTTTCTGAGACCTTAAATAAGGTCTCAGGAGACTAGGAGATTAATTTCTGAGACCTTAAATAAGATCTTAAAAGGCTGAAATATAATGTAATATGGCAGAAACAAGTGATATATGGACCGTTTTTGTTGTGCAAAGCACAAGCTGTAGCACTGCTGAGTGTACAACCTCACCTGCTCTGCGTACTCAGCTTCTCGTCTACAGTATTTTCTGTTTAGTGCTTCAGTCATTTTAAATGGATGTTGAAAACAAATCATTGTCTAATTAGGCTGAAAATCTTTTTATTAAAAATCTTTGTACTGTTTCACACCGGCTTCATTGAATCTCTTCCACACTTTGTCACTGTTCAATCCGTGTATGGAAACTGTACGAAGATTTTATACGTGCTTGTAAATTTGACAGGCGTATGTAGTACAAATTTATTCAGAATATGCAAATTGATAGGGGGAAGCATTCTCTAGCTCTCTTTTTTGCCTGACTCTGATGATGATTACTGTTGCTTTGCATAAATCACAGGAGAGCTGCGGGAGCTGGAGAGATAAGAGATTCAAGCTTCCGGAGCAAAGTTATTTGTCAAAAATCTTCCATACGATGATATGCCTTCAAACGAATCACCAGTTTAGATTTAAGATATTGTATCTCACATCTCGCAGTTGTTTTATATTTTTAATATTACTTCATTTAACTTTTATTTGTAAGTCTGGATTTTTCATCAGTTCTTATGTTCTTGTGTCAAAACTCTTCTGTATAGTACCTGTCATGGCTGTCTCAGCTAAACTGAAGCTCCCTCTATGTTTTAAATTGGACCCCCTTCCATTTGAAAGAACTGTAGGGAGGGGTTTTTTTACCCATGTTATGAATTTTTAAATAAAAAATTCTGAATGTTGGCCCATAAAGAATTCTTTTCTTACTGTATTGGAAAACAGCCAGGAAGACTGCAAATACAAATTAAATTTATTTTAAATAATTTTTATTTTAAATAGTCCTTTCTTCCGAACCATAAAAGATTGGTCTAGCAGACAAAGAAAATAATTTCATGTAGAATCTGCATGGAAACCCAGATAATATGGTTTATATGGCAATATAATGGTTTACAAAAGGAAAAACAGATTTTCTTCCTGCCTGTGGGTCCTTTTCTTCCAGCCACTGGCTTTTCTGAAGTACTAAATAAACATGAGCTGGAAAAACCCCGCTGGAGGCTCTCACAGATGAGTGACTGTCAAGCATTACTAGTAGGCTGGGACAAAAACATTCTTGGAACCAGATAAAAATAAAACTTGAGAATGTGATTAAATTCCTGTAATTTTCTGCTTTCCAAGAAAAAAAAAAAACCCTCACCCAATGTCTGTGACAAAACACCCCTGTTTTTCTGGCCAGCTTGGTAATGTGGTACTGCTCCCTTTTCCAAACCTTAAGAACCTGGGAAATTTTCCTTTATGTTTTTCTCTCTTTTCTCTCTTTCCAATGAGTATTTTGCTTTTCACAGGATCTTAGTATTGCTTTTGCTGCACAAACCACTGATTTCTAAATTTTTCCTACACCTTAGGGATTTACTATTTAAAATTATGCACCACCAGGAGAATTTCTAAATTTAGCTCTACTTCAGTTGTAGTTTACAATCACACTCCTCTCTAATGAGTCTCAGTTGTGTGCAGCAGTATAAGAACAGCCTTTTAAGCTACTCTGATTGGTTTGCATGTCTGTAATAAAATAAAGATTGGTTATTAGTTTTATCGGATTGCGTTTACACACTTGGAACAATATTCAATTGTCAAGAAAGTCATTACTGATCTTAAGCAGAGAAAATCTCTCTTGGAACAAATTAAGCTTATGTGTAAGTGAGGGACTTCAGAAACTGGTCATATATTTTTGTAAGATAAGGTTGCTGTTGCTAGACAGAGGACAAGTGTCCCATCATTTTACTGTGATCTCTCTGTTGGCCATTAATTGTAATTAACCTTAGGTTTGTGGAAATTCACATACTCTTCCATCTCAGGGTATCATAATGCTAGTACAACTAATAAT
The DNA here is from genome assembly GCA_033628505.1 of Tringa tobata. Classification (NCBI taxonomy): domain Eukaryota; kingdom Metazoa; phylum Chordata; class Aves; order Charadriiformes; family Scolopacidae; genus Tringa; species Tringa tobata. The sequence continues at coordinate 12,743,811 of JAHREE010000069.1, forward strand.
TTCTAGTCATGAGTTTACTATCAACATACAGTAAAGTATATCTGAATGGCAATTTTGGATCTACAATGAAAATCACAGAATCACAAAATAATTCAGGTTGGAAAAAAACGGGGAGGTCTCTCATCAAATCTCCAGCCCAAAGCAGGGTGAGCTGTGAGATCCAGCTGTGAGATTGTCCACAACTTTGTTGAGTTGGGTCTTGGAAACCCCCAGCAATGGAGGCTGCACAACCTCCCTGAGCAACCTGTCCTAGCCCTAGACTATTCTAACAGCTGAGAGACGTGACCATCATCCATAGATGCTCATAAATTTGGTGTTTCCCCTCCAGAATCATAGTTTGATTCTTTATGTGCATTTTTTAAAAACTGTGACATGTTTCTGGCTCTACAATCTGGTGTTTGAACTCCTCCAGATAACCCAAATGCACATGGGTTGCCAGCACTCTGAAAGTTGCAGAACAACAACAGACCATTTGGAGGTCTGATGACAGATTTGTTTTAAAAATCTCTGCAGTTTAAACAGTCTGTATTTTACTATTGTTACTGGTTCGGATCTGTTAGGACTCAAGTCATCCCCAAAGCCAGCAATTTATTAACGGCAAATTATCAATGGCAAAAAGCAAAGCGATTTTCCTCTATTGCACAAGTTTCCAGTGTCTATCTGTGGCTCCAAAGCTTTTCTTCAACCCAAGGACTGACTTTTGACAGTGACAGGCTCTAAAGAAGTTCTGAAGGGAATTTTGTCATAGTGACCCCACTTGCCCAATTTTCCACCTTCCATCCTATGTCCTATCTCATGCTTTCCAAGCTTTGCCTTACCCTGAAAAATCAGTGGCAGAGCTCAAGCCATTGGGCTGGGAGCATTTGAAGGGATGCAGCTGGCAAAGCCTCTCAGGGGAACAGGCTTCTCTGCAGTCAGTTGGGTGCTATCGCCTGAGGGGAGCCTTCTCCTAAGAAGGCAAACCTTGACATCTGGATGGTCTCTGGACATAGCCCCAGGAAGGTTTAGTGCTCCATCACTGCTAGGTTGTTTTGAGGGCTCACAGAGTTATAAACATTTAATATTAGCAAGCGTATGGTGTCCAGAAACATGGTTAGGTCTTCAGCTGCATTTCCAGATAAAGGATGTGGACCCGAGAAGAAATAAATCCTTTCCATAGGTTCTGAAAGAGCTGCGTATCAATCCACAGAAGCTGAAGTGATTTCAGGAGTTTAATGACCCATATGAAGGAAGATTAACTTCTTCATGCTGGACAATGGCAAGGGAAAGCCACGGATAATGGTCACCAACGTTAGAGACAAGCAATCTGTATTTACCTTATTTAAGACTGAAAGCACTGCACTATGCAGATATTGCAAGCTGTGAGAATGCAGGGCTGTGGCAAGGGTAGGCATTTTAACATTTGAATCTGGTCACTAAAATTGCTGAGTAACATTAATTTTTAGAGCACAGCATCTCCAAATTATGCGTATAGCTAATAGATCAGTATTCTGAATGTAAGCTCAGACTAGCTAATCAACCACACGGCTGTTTGCATAGATCAGTGAAAACTGCTGAAAGAAATATTGATATTCACAATCTCTAGCAAACACAGCAATGTCTTATTTGTTTTTTGGTTTTTCTTTCCAAGTGCCAGATACAAACATAATATTATTTCTGTGAAAACAACTTTCAAGTAATGAGCAAACAGAAACCAACTGTACAATTCAGAATGCTCTTTAGTTTCAGTCCCTTCTCAGCACAAGTTCTTGAAACAAGCTTGTAGTGTCAAATTGATTTTGGAATTCAAATGATTTTACCTAGGAGAAACAATTACCTGGGAAAGACACCTCCGAAGAATCCCAAAATGCTTCAAGGAAGAAAGGCTATACGTTAGGGCATGACTATTCAAGATGTGATATTCAGGGAGTTTGTGAACAGCACCCACTGCATGAGCTGCACAGACACTTAATTTAACAGCCAGCTTCTTATAATGGAGAACTTGGAGCTTATGGAGAACTAAAGATTCATTCAACGTTATCACAACTGGAGCAGGCAGATGTAGGGCTGCCAAATCTGAATACGGTCTCAGGGGACGGCTCTGGAAGGGTCCAGGCACACGGGAGTTACCCTCTCCCTGACTCTTCTACACTGCCATCTCTGCCTTTTCAGCCTGCCCATGGAGATGGAAGGCAACAAGGAGATTCCACGTAAGAGCCAAACATGTGCAAGACTGACCAGAGAATATTGCCCTGGAAACGTATTTCGACCTCCAGTCTTCTAAGATAAATTTGCACATGTTAACGTCCTGCCACATAACTGGCTTTGTAACTTTTCCTTTCTTTTTTTTTTTCTCCTTTCCCTGGAGCACAATTAAATGGAGACCTATTTCCAAAGTGCATTTGCAAACTGTTTGGTGTTTAAAGCTTTTCAGTTGCAATCACTTTGCTGCTGCATCACTGCGTCTTATTCTGAAAACGGTTTCTCTTAGAGTTTGTTCAGTAGAGCAGGTCCACCCCTACTTAGTGCCAGTATTAACTTCACTGGCCAAGTAAGTTGTTGCAACCTAATTCTCTGCAACAACTGGAAGGCTGGTGATCTCCTTTTTGTCCTTGAATTTCTCCTGCTCACCTAGTAAACGTGCTACATGGGCAGCTTGGCAGCCATTTGAAACCTGCCTGGGATGTGGCATTTATGTCACAGAATGTCTTTCATTCTGGTGTCCTTATATACACTTCTTTTGTGATTAATGTTAGCTATCTCCAGTTCAAGAAGCTTAGAGATACCAGCATCCCCATTTTTGTATTTCTGCGAGTCCCTGAATTGTTGATAAGTGTATTATAAAAATCTTTATCTGCATACACCCTTAATACTTGATCTCACTCTTTCTGGTAGTGAGCTGCTAATAGGGTGGAAATGTCTCTTTTGCCCAAGTACTTTCTGGTTTTGAACTTCTTATAATAACATTTGCTCCAGCACTCATCCTCTGTGGATTAAAACAGGCTAGATGAGTAATTCAGACAACTACAAGCAGAGAGCTGTACTTTTTATGGACAGGCATGCACCGTACATGATCCTAAAATGTCTGCTAACATAATTGCAACGCAATCCCTTTATCGCAAGAGGTGCCGCTCCGCACGGCCCATTACACTGCCATCCCCAACGGATATGATTCCTAATCTTCCTATCTGTCATGGGAAAAACAGCGGAAAGAAGATAGCCTCTAGAATTATTCTCTCTCTATATATATAAAGTCTTTGGATTAATTAGAAACACAGATAACAGCGTAATCTTTGTAGGAATAAGTAGAACAGTGACATGGACCCACAACACTCAAAGTTATTAGATAAAGTTAGAAGAGTGTGAAGCCTGGAGTTCACATGATTCACTGTGCAGTAAAGCTGATACCAACCCAAGGACTAAATGTGCACAGCAGAAAATATGGGGTGTATAGTCACATGCAAAAACAGAGGGGAAGCATTTGTCCACTAGATGTGTCTGATTTTCTGTGAGATGGTCCAAATTTGAGCCCATCTGTTGACCATTCATCACCTGCTGGCAGTTCTTTGAAGTTTAGCCACAGTTACTGCATTTGCTCTTGCAGAAAAAGATTTATTTAAACATTGCTTTAGCTCTGGACAAAGGCCAAAGAAAATTATAGCCAGCTACAAGGGGGAGATCAAACTGAATAGTTCAAGCCTATTTTCACAGTCTGTGGTTTTATGAATTAAAGTTTTAGGTTACTTAACTTGCTGAACTTCTTGCAAGTTTCAGATTCCAACGAGATTTTTGAAAAAATCTTTGCAATTAATCCATACTGGGGAAAAATGGCAATATTTTGGGGCCAGAAACATGTAATTCTTAAATATGTTTGCCAGTATTTTCTTGTATTTAACTATATATGATGAAGAAACAATTTTCATCAAGCCATTCAGAGACACTTTGAAATTTCTAATACATTTGTTTATGGTTGCTTCTACAGGTCTAAAATGTCATTAAAATACAATACACAATGAACATTTTTCAGCCTATATCAGATTTCTCTCATTTTGCCTGCAGAAAAAAAAAAATGTTAACTTATTAAGCGTACCACAGTACTTTACGTTTCCCATCAAAAAAAAAAAAAGTCCTGTGCTTGGGGTTTCAGAGTGGAAGGGTACGTGCTGCTCCAAACAGCCCTGCAAAAGGTATTAGTGGCTTCCGGACACAGGGCTGCTTTTCTGCTTAGCCTCCTGCATCTGCCTAAAATTTTACTCTTTCCTTACAGCTCTCTAGGGACAGTCACACTGTCTGGCAGCGTAAATACAGAGGGAATACGTCCCTTCTCTCTGCTCATGCCAGCAGGGACTCACGACCAAGCGCAGCTGCGCAATGACTGCTAGAGGGTTAATAACAGCTGATGATGAGCTCCAGAAATTCCTGGTGGAGCAATTAATATCTTTTTTTTTTTTTTTTTTCTTTTTGGCTGCCGGGTTGCTAATGAAGAGGGGAACGAGTCTGCCTGACGGCAAGGCTCAAGTGAGCAGCGTCTGGTCTGGTGCCTGCGCTGCCCGCCCCTGGCAAAGGGGGGTACCTCCCCTGGAGGCTGGGGGAGCTGGGGGACCCCCAGCCTGCAGCGAGGAAACCAGAGTCCTGTGTGGGTGGTTCCCTGGTGGGAAAAGGGCCAGAGAAGGGCTTCAAAACTTCCAGCTGGAAAAGTAGGAGCTTATCTTTTTCTCTTCCTTTCTGTACAAGGGGAGGGAATGGGGAAAAAAAAAGGGTTTTATTACATCTGTCAGCTACCCCAAGGAATCCTTTTCGGGGTGCAGTCTTTCGGGAGCATGGTCTGCCAGCAGCTATTCTGCAATGAGACACTCACAAGAAGACTGCCTTTAAAAAGTGAATATCTAGAGGGACTGCAAAACTGTGTTTTCGATTCCCCCTACCATTTGCAATCAGCCCCTGTTCACTATTATCACTCCAGAGCCACAGGTCAGATTACAGTTTTGGGTGGAGCGTTTGGAAAATGATTATGCTTTCCCTTATCCCCACTTCCAGTTGGAAAAGTTGAGTCAAGTCACACATGCCATTTCACCTTATCATCTGGTTTCTGGTCTCAAGGCTGCTTTCATGTGTAAAATGACCAGAGACTTAATACTTTGCTTTTTAAAGTGAGATTTCCTTTGAAAAAGCACAAAAGCCAGCTCTCTAAACAAGGGCTTTTGAGACATCTTTCCAGCTCATCTATGGAAAAAGATGTATTTCCTTCCACAGCTGGCAAGGAGGGAGCAGGGAGCCAGTGGAGTCCTGGGTACAAGCAGAACACCCAGATAATGTTCAGTGGGATAGGCTTACAAACCAGGAAAATTTCAAAATATTTGATTTTAAAACAATTTGTGTCTTCCATCGGTTTTGCAGTCCTTGTTAAATCCTCATTACTTTTCCTGTGCTACATTAGGGAGAATTATTAATCCCAAGATCAAAAGTAACATGTTTCTGTTGGGTATTCAGGCAGACTTGAACTCAGAAGCATAGCTAGAGAAAGAAGGTGTACCTAGAGCTTTGCAAAGCTGGGTTTAATTTGTGGTGTGCGTTTGCTCATTTTTTTTATTGCAGTTTGTTTGTTCGCTGCTGCCCATTTTCTCATTTAATCAGTTCTTGATGAAAATGGTTCATAAACTATAAGTTCTCCACTGGCTTTCAGGTTTGAATGAATTATCTCCCCAAACCTCTTTTTTTTTTTTTTT
>JAHREE010000069.1:12759348-12771881 GCA_033628505.1 Tringa tobata
TAGTTTGAAAGCTAAGCCAAATATGAATGCCTTTCTTTGTAGGAAAGAATCCAACGGATGAATACTTAGATGCCATGATGAATGAGGCTCCAGGCCCCATAAACTTCACCATGTTCCTCACAATGTTCGGTGAGAAGTTAAATGGCACCGATCCGGAAGATGTAATCAGGAATGCTTTTGCTTGCTTTGATGAAGAAGCAACAGGTACGTGGGTAAAATAACCGTGTACATGTATTATTTCTACTTATTTTTGTAACAGTAAATACTGGTATACATAGAAGCGGTGATGAATTTTTTTAACTATGAAAATTCTGATTTCTGCAAGCTAAAAATCATGCCATGTATCCTCAGTGGCTGAAATTACCTTTTCAAACACTATAAAACACCAAGCCCCAAACTTCTGGCACTTTGGTTCTGTTCTCCAAGACAGGAGTAATGGGGGGCGGCAAGGGAGAAATATGTTGATAAGGAACCAGGGTCCTAAATTATTCCAAACATAAAATTCCAATTTGGCGCCACTTTTGTAATGGGAATCCTTGTCTTCAAAATTGTGCTCTTATGAAGAACTTGTTTTCTGTCAGCAACTTCTCTCCACCTTCTGTATGTTAAGCTGCACTTAAAGGAGAAGGAAATTAATACAAGAAAAGCCTTGTGTGACTCATGAGAGTGATGACGGAAGTTGTATATAAGGCTGCTTGTTTAGTAACCAAGGCCAACACCGTATTCTTTGCAACCAATTTAGTAAATCTGAGTTTTGTCACTGATTAAAGATCAATTTAAAATCTTTGAAATATTTCAAACTTCCCCGTGTTTCATGCACTTGGGTTGGATATTGATGGTCAAGTTCATCAATGATGGTCCATCATTGTTGTTTTTTTTTAGTGGTTTTCATTAGGAACGTTCTATACAAATGGATCCCCTCTGTGCCAAATGTAGAGTTGTGAGTTAGAAGGCACCCAGTACTACTGGGAGTACAGCCCTGCCATTGGGAAGAAGGTCCAATATGTATACTGACAAATTCATATATTCTTTGCAACAACACAGGCAAACCATAGAATGGCCTTTACTTGAAGTACTGAGACTGTGTAAATCAACTAAGAGGCTTGACTTAATTGAATGCTTGCAATTATAGTAATAGGCTTTAATGGCTTTTCATTTGGCAACAAAGTCTGTAGGTGGTGTTAATTGAAACGAGTAATTCAAAGAAATGATCATCCATCTATTAGCAGATAAATGTAAAAACTCCTTTATCTTATGTCATCCTCTTACATTGTGTCCTAGGGTTCATTCAGGAGGACTACCTGCGGGAGCTGCTGACCACGATGGGAGACAGGTTCACAGACGAAGAGGTAGATGAGCTGTACAGAGAGGCACCCATCGACAAAAAGGGCAACTTCAACTACATTGAATTCACGCGCATCCTGAAACACGGGGCGAAAGACAAGGATGACTGAGCAAATCCCTGGATACCTGCAGATTATTTCTACTTTACACTTATGTTTATTTTTGAGGGTTTCTTCCTGATAGAACTTCTTGCATGCATTTAGCTTTACAGCTTTTGCCTTTCTCAATGTATTTATCTATTCCAGGCCATTTAGGCACATTTTGCACCTGTGTAATCAGACTGGAAGTGGGGAAAATATTGTGAGGAAAAGGATATGGGGACAAAGATCCATGGACTTGATAGTCCAGGAAAATAATCTCAATGTTTCTGATGTAGCTGGATTTTTACATTTTTGTAATAAATGCCATTTTGAAATAAAGATTGCTATATAGAAAAAAATACCTCAGATTATTTTGTGAAGAATGACACTTCTGTTACGCATTTACAAATGCAGGTGTATTAATTGTGTCTTACTTGCAATTGGAATTCAAGCTGGAAAACTTATTTTCATACTGGTTTGTGCAGTGTCACAGTTCTGAAATACACCAGCACATACTGCTAGGAGACTTTTAAAATGCAGCTATACAAGTCTTTTATCTCAGGTTTTTGAAGTGGGATCTGACTGGTGTAAGCAGTTAGCTAAAGAAATAGTTAGGGAAAACTCTTAAAATTGCCTAATGGCCAGCAGAGAACAGCTATGATTCTTAAGCAGATACCATGCCCAGCTTTTATTTCCTTTTAGTAGTGATAGTTTTTTAGCAATATTTTAATCTCAAAGTTTGCATCCCTGTTTGTGAAGTTTTTATGCTGGCAGTAAGTGGGAATTAAGCATATTTTTCCCTTCTACTGAAGGCAGCTTGTACAAAGGAATCTGTCTCTGAGTTACAGTGTTTGTGCTGGTAGTAATTAACAGTAATACATGGACAGAAAACCTGCATACCTTTACTGTTCTGCAGCTTTTAATTTGCATGTGAGAATGTGAGCACAGTAATTCCTAGAATTAACTTGGTAAAACCCTATTACGTCCTAAAGCCCCCCTCTTTAAAAGATCATACATTGTCCTCAGTTCCGTTGATAAGATGACTTTTAAGCAAGCAAGACTCATTCATTCAGAAACAGCTGTGCTGATGCTGTTGTCCCAAATACCAGGAAAAGACAAAGGGTGTTCTCATAGCTCTTAGCTAAGAGGTACTGCAAGCTGAAAAGTATGAGGAGGATTTATCTTACCTATGTATTTATCAATTAAAGTGATGACCTATTATCCAGAAACCATGCCCTGAGCTATTTCACATGACTTAAGACCCCAAGGAACAGGAATTTTGCTTCAGCTAAACGGTTTGTAAAGGCTGGGACAGCTTATACTGTAAGGAGAGGTTTGTCTCACTTCCCAAGGGGTAGCATAAAGGCCTGGGTACTTAATCTTGCTTGTGCTCCCAGTATAGCAGTTCTTGAAGATATTCATTTAGCTTCCTTAAATAAGATAACCTGACAAAGTATACTCAGTTTTATTATTTTTTTACTTTTTTCTTTTTTTTTTTTTATTCTTCGGTGGTTTCTTCAGTTGCTGGGCTTAACTAAAATGAGTTTTCAGTGTTTCAGTTGCATCTGCTCCTTTTCTCAAAACTTTGTTTTTAACCTCTCAGTGCTCTCTGGTGTAGTTGCGGAGGTATTTCTTCACGGGATGCCTGCAAGGTTCCAGCAACAGCTGATTTCTTTCTTTCTTTATTTTTTTTTAGAATGTAATTTACAAGCGTGTATGGAAGTTGTCACTTACACTGCCCATGTGACAAAGAGAACAGTGTGGATATCTAGGAAACATGGTCCTGTTGAAGTGTTGCTAGGTAACAGTAAGCCACAGAACTGTTACACCGTCACTTCTTTAGACTGATTTGTCACATCTATGCAATTCAATATTGTGTGTGTATATAGAAGCAGCCTGCGCTAAGGATAGATGTTAGGCTATCTTGATTATTTTTTCCCTTTGAATATCTAAATGGCATAAGATTCAGAGGATCAGTTTTCTTCTGTTAGGAATACTGGGTCCAATACTGGGTCCCCAAACCATTCTTTTCCTGATCCTGCCTTCTCAGTAAATTCCAGGTGCTGCTATGTTAGTTACAGTCTGTAATCAGCAGCCAAGCCAGCTGTGTTTTTCTTGCTGGAAATAAGATTTGAAGTTGTGACTTTAAAATCATAAATATGAGTTACGTAAAAAAAGAATCTGGCATCCTCCTTGAGAGGAAATTGTCCACTTCAAAATCTTTGGTACTGATCCTCTTAATTTCTGAACAGCCAGCTGAAGTGTGGGCTGTAGCTGCTTTGTTCCTTGTCACGCTGCGTGGGTGCTGTGCTCTCTGGTCAGGGCATAGGGACAGGAAACTGTTTTAATGTAAAGATACCTACTCAGGGAGGCATGTTATTGAGGAAGAATTTCCAAGGATATCTGAGTCTAACTGACGATGACCTTCCAAGTTCAGGTTTCCCCAGTATCTGTATTGTAACGTAGGAGACCAGTTAACCTGTGAGTGGGGACAAACCCCTTTGCTACTGGAAAGCTATGAGACCTACAGACCCAGCCAAGAGACCATATAAGAGCATCAGATGCATTCTGTAGCCAGGCAGCGGGGAATGTCCAGACAGCTGAGGTTGCATGCCGAGGGCTGTAGGGATGTGTCATCAATAATCCACTTCCAAAAATAAAAATAACTTTGGTCACTGAAACAGCTTGAGATTCTGATGACTTAGACTTAGCATTTTGCAGTCAAAATCTTGGAAGCTGATTTTTTCTCCCTTGGGATTCATATATAATGGTCTCCAAGCTCCACACCAGATGAAGCTTATGATGAAAAACTATTCTCATAGCCTGATGCACTCATTTAATAGTCTTACATCTATGGCAATATATAATGGCCTGTGAAGCACTACTAAAAAGCAGTGATTTATTTTATGTGACCCATTTACCCCGTTCTAAGGCTACATCCGCAAAGGTCAAATTGAAGCCAAAGAGCTATTGCAGCTGCATGTGAAACCTCCAACGAGGACATTTGTGTGAAGTGCTGCCAGTATAAGCTTGCCTGCTTTTTTTTCCCCCTCTTCTAACTGTTGCTGGAGATAATTGTAACGTGCAGCTTTTTAACCAACTCTGGATACACTTGTTCATTACAATGCATTTAAGCAAATCATCTTTTATCACAGTGATAAGCATTTCACAACATGAAGTCAGCTTAATATACTAGCTCAGCAACTGATGTCACAGAGGTGGTGTTCCTACACTCTGAAGTAAGGATCCGTTTCACCACTGACCTAAGAACTATCTTTAGATCGCTTGTTTCCAGGATCACTGTCTTATGTTGAGAAATGAAATGTAACACAGGGGCCCCATCCTGGCACAGGACATCCATCAGCAACCGTTTGCCTTTGTGTCCTGCCCAACGCATAGCTTCTGAAAGCTGGAAAATACCTGAAATCTTGTCATCACGTTTCTCATGGCTGTAGCCTTTCCTTGTCAGGAACTAAGCTATTATTTGGTATGTTCCTGCAGACCTTCAAATGGCAACAAATAGCTCTTTTACCATACTGAAGGCATTCAGACAATCTAAGTCCAAATAACAGGTGAGTAATAATTAGAGTCAGGAACATTTTGGATATCAGCAGTTAATCTGCCATTGGTATTGCCTATGTACCCATGCTCCTATTTTGGTTTGCTTACTTAATTTTTCAAACTCTACTACCATTTTTAGATAACCTCCTCCTTCGGAAAAATTATTTAGGATTACAGTAACTCAGAAACAGTATTATAGAAGCCAGGAGCAATATAGACACAAAGAGAAATCAGTAAATATCTCTCAAAATGCAGCTTAAAAATAAGTTATCGTGAACTGTTGAAAAGTAATACTGGGAAAAAAAATAAATTCCACACAGCTCGTTTTTGTTGTACTCTGAGCAGCAGCTCCATAGAGATCACTGTTTCCTAAACTTTTGATATATTAGATAGGAAACTTTTAAGAAAAAAAGTTAAAAAGAGGCTGATCCTCCCATTTTCCTCTGCAGTCTGTGGGCCTGTACACTCATTTTGGGTAGGAGCAAACTCTGTTGCTGTGAGCAAAGCGCGCAGGCTCCTGTGGCAGCACATCCTTCAGGAATCCCTGCACTAGATCCTTAAAAAAATAACTTGTATTGCAAATTTCAACCATACAGAAATAAATACTGCCAAGGAATCTTTTCGGACCAAATGTGTGATATTCCTTAGAGAACAGATCATACATAACAGGCGTTGCATCACGGGGCTTAAGGGGTCATGCAGTTTGCATGAGTATAATATATCTAAGGGAAGATGTTTACAAGTTTCTCGGAAGCATGTAATTAACAGGAGAGCAGGAAATCAAACTGCCTCCTGGAAAATCCCAACCCCTTGCTGTGTGCAGACTCCTCTGCCATGCAGCTGTGATTTGGTCCCTTAGTAAACCAGCCTTGCACTGTGATAAAGCTTGGAAGTCAGTTACAAATACTGCAGGATTAGACCGGTCAAGACTGTCTTTAATATGTGTGCCTAAAGGAGCAGATGGTGTGTGACAGCAGCATTCATTTTAGCAGTCCTGTAAACTGCCACTGCTCAATTTTGCAAGGTTTAATCCTTAATTTGTAATTTTCTCACTTTGACTGTTTTAGGGTATCAGCGAGTACAACCTCACTAAATTAAATATTGAACTATGTTTTGGTTTTTTCCTTATGAATGTTGCGGGCATAACTCCTTGGGAGTTAAAAGACAGCATTTCACAATAATTTCCAGCCTGTCTCGCATATTCAAGTGAGTGGGTGTAAGATGAGGTCTGCAAGCCCTGTCTCAGCATTTGCTAAAATAGAGTCGGCATCAAAGACAAGTAACTTGAGCCTTGACTTAGCACTGTATCTAACAGACACTGGGTTTTTTTCTTCTATCAAATTATTCTTCTTAATTGTGAGCTAACCATCTCTAATGCAATAGGTTTTATACTGGCAACATATCACCACCCCACAAGCAGCATATTGATTTTGAAATTGCTCCACTTCCCAACTGAACTTGCATAGACATTATCGAGTAAGAAAACTGGTAACTGCTTGCTTTTTATGTCAAACACCTGACTAAATATGCTCCTTCTTATTTTCTGGGTATGTTTTAAAATATCATTTTAGGCCTTTAGCCAAGCACTGAGCACATTTCATTTCCTTCCTTATTTGTACATACACATTGTCAGACAGATACAAACGCTAATTTAACATGCAGGGAGAGGGCACGTACCTATATCCTTAGATTTAGCAGAATTAATTACATGTGTTTGACTGGAGGACTCACTCTCTTCTTACAAAGAATGCCTTATCAACAATTAATTTTGCATTTCACTTATAAGTATTGTAGAATCATGGTGTCTGGCAATATTTCTGTTTAAAACTAGTGCAAAAAGGGAAGAAAAGCCCACAAAGATTTTGCTAAAATTATTGCAATGTACCAGCTGGGATAAAAAACAAGTGATGGACATACAGCACAAGTGGCAGTACAGTGACTTCTTTCTCATGGAGAACAGGTAGCAAGAGACAAAAACCTGGCAGAAATCAACAGCCCAAGATGTACGTTTCAACTTTTTCATGTTTGGTTTTTGTTTGTTTGGTTTGGGTTTTTTTTTAATTTGTGTTCTTCTATATAAAGGACTTTGGACTTGGGAACTCAAGGAGCACCTTGTCTCCTGAGTCCAGTCCCTCGATACTCCATCAAATATGTTTTAGTGCCCGTTCATACAGTGATCAAGCCGCACATTTAAAAAAAATATAATGGGGTTCTCGTTTTCTCCTGTTTCACAATACTTTACAGACCGACTTTATTTTATTTATGTTCCATCACATTTCTGTGCTTTGTCCTTAGCCCTGGCATATCATTGTCATACAATGCTCTAGGAAACTTAGATTCTCGCCTTTTCTTCAGCGATGCACACTGGATGTTACCAAAGAGTCAAACCAGAGCTATTTCTCATTTTCAATGTGGAGAAATAATGTATCTTTCGTCTATAGGCTTCAGTACACTGAAGAGAGCCTTTATTTTTCATGCTTCAGCACCTACCTTGTGGCAGGGACCATCTGGGAAAGCAGTAAGTTTCTATTCTTATTCATGAGGTCTCTGAATGAAAACAGCAGCTCGATAGAAGCCTTGCTCTGAGGCCCTTCAAGAGACCCCAGTGAAGACATGCATTCACAATTCCTTCTCTCACTTGTGACTTCTCAAAGGTTTTCCCTTTGGATCACAGTGCTGGAGCTATTTTTGGAGAAATTCCAGAACAATTCTGGGACACTCCCAGCATCACAAAAAGAATGACTGATACAGCACTGCACTAGGGATAGCGTGACAGAGACAACAGATGCCAGCTGGAATCAGGGAAGAAGGGATGGAAAGGCAGAGGGATGAGCCAAAATATTAGGTGAAGCAACTGACAGTCAAAATGCTTTTGTTAAATTAAATGGCGGTTTTGACCCAGAAGTGACTTAGAACAAAATTTGGAAATACTTGATTGTGCTGTCAATATTTCCAAGCAGTATTTGCTACTTTTGTGGAACACTGACAATACACTCAGAAAAATCTCTTAACTGGCAAAACCATCCAACTTTCATGCATTTTTAATTCTTAATTCAATGTGAAAATAATGAATATGCTTTTTCACCTAGCCTCCTTGCTCATACTGTTATGTTTGTTTCCTATCCTTATCCTCAGTCTTACTTCTATGATGATCAGGGGTATGGAATAGCCCCCGTACGAGAAACATTACCTAAGCAGGACTCTTTGCTACAGCTGACAAAACACACAAGAGCTCTCTAGAAGCAAAAGTAACATGGAAGAGATGGACACACAATTCAGCTTTAGCATTTCTTCCAATACAAAGTCTAGAGCATTGACTAAAAATAGGAATAGGTAGGTTCAAAATTAGTACAGTGAAGTTCTTCATGTAACAAATAGCAACCTTGCAAAGGAATACAAAAACACCTCTAAGGATATTGTGGATGCTAAGTTTACATAAATTCAAAGACTACCTATTAGGCAAGTTCATGAAAGTAGTTCATCATGGGCTACTAAATACCACATCTGGCTCAGGGTGGCTTCCCCCTCCACAAGTTAAACATAGAAGAGGTTGGGAGAGGACTCTGGGAGGATATCACAGGCTTTCCCGATTCTTATTTTTCCCTCAATACCTGCATATGGCCATTGCTGCTGCTCTTTCCTTAAGAATAGGCTAAAAGCACCCAGTGCTGTTTCTCCTCAAAAAAGAAGAGGAAGTATAGAGAAAGAGATTTTCAAAACACCTGGTGATTCCAAGTTTCAGGGAGGGGAAAAAAAAAATAAATAACCCCAAAAAAACAGTAAGACCCTCCTGGGACCTGGCAAGGTAGACCTCACAGCATCTATTATTTGTTGAAGGCATCCAAGGAGCAAGTGGACACATCCCAATGGTGCTCCACCTAGAAATTCAAGAAACAGGAAGAAGACACAGCTGCTCGACTTCCCCTTCCCCACTTCATGGGCCAATTCTGACTTGCTGAAAAATCCAGGTGAGACTTGGACAATCTCACTTAACCCCAGCTTCGTGATTCTCACCTTCTTAGGAAGCAGCGAGTTCTGAACATTGAGGGAACCCCAGCCTGAGCAAACCTAACAGGCTTGCTCTGCTCCTTACTGTTGTGTATGGCCAAATGCAGGTGCTGGGAACAATCCTGGTAATTTTTCTGGCCTTGCAGCGAGCAAGTGGTACAATGTGACCACAAACAAGTAGATCGGTCCCCTGGCCCCGACCTGTTCAGTGCAGTTGCCTTTGAGGAGCAGACACTGCAGATACAGTCCATGGGAACGGCAGCTCACCAAAGGATGAACAAGGCTTTGCTCCCTGATGTCCACATCCAGAATACACATCTCTTTACAGCTAGGGCACACTGGACTAGGCAGACTTATACTGTGAGCCACTGCAGCTGTTCCTGTAACATTAGTAAGATTCATAAAGAAACATCACATGATGCAGACTGGTTCTGCTTCATTAAGCAACTATGTTAATCACGAATATTTGCACTGTCATCATAACTCTGCAGAGGTGAGGGAATTGAGAGAATTAAATGAAAGGAAGGAAAAGGTTTACTGTAAATTGTTTCCTGTCTATTCCCTTAGAACTTAAGTATGAAACAGATAATTTTGAAGGCTTTTAGACAGTCCAAAGAAAACAAGCCTAGGAAAACATTTCAACAGCACGGGAGTATTTGAGAGTTCTAGATGGAAAGGATAGGAAAATTTTATACATTTTGTTTAAAAGGGTTTTTTCTTAAACAATACTGACATAAATGAGAAAGAAGGTGGGAGCACTGAAGGAAAACGTAGTATAAAGAAGAAAACTGAAGGAGTTAAGAGCTCAGCATTTAGAAAACAATACCATGTTTTCAGAATGGATAAATTAATTCCTATTCTCTACGGTTTATGCAGGAAATTATGCGGTACTGAGAAATAAACAATTTTGGGGCGTACATTCTTGGATGTGGTAGTGCAAGCATTTTTCTGCAGCCCACAAACCAAAGGGTGTATAGAACTGAAGCTCATCACTAGGTGGCACTATTTCTTGGCACGGTTACCGCATGAGGAGCCTGGGAAGCGGACCCCTGGCCACAAGTGCCCCCGCACAGGACGCGCTCTCTGCAGAGCAGTTGTAGAAACGCTTCACTCTGGACACACTTGGCACTGTGTGGTGGCAAAAGTTTGGATGAACCACTTAGCAGCCGAGCTACCCATTTCAACCTCGGGCTTCCCAGAACACGCTCTCCCTAGGATGTGCCTGGACTGTTCTTCCAGAAGAGCCCGAAGGCCGCCTTCAAGACCAGACCTGCTGTCCCATCAGATAGCGATCTGCAAGCACAGCTCTCTGCGCAGTCAGGGAGCACCATCAGAGGAGTCTGCACACTCAGGAAAGGAGCCTGCATACTCAAGAAACAGCCCCTGGCTTCACTGTACTCGCAGAAACAATCTGTAAGGCAGCAGGAAATGGGATTAGAGGCACGCTCTTCTCCAGCATCAGCCAGGGATGCGCAGTCACAAGGAACTAAGCACTGTTCAAGGCTGGGGGCAGCTCACAGGTACCATCCTCAACCACCATCCTCTCCACAGGGAGGCTTAAGCAACAGAAACAAAGTCCTGTTCACCTGAGAGATCATCACAACACATCTCCTTAATTAAGAGCTGAAGCAGAAGCTAGTGCAGTCACAGAAAAGACCCTCTTTTTTTCCACCTTTTTAAGATTTACGTCGATGAGTGAAAAAATATTCTCTAAATACTGTAAGAGGCAAAACAAATCCCATTTTCCCCCTTTAGATTTCTTCAGTGGTATCATGAATGCTAGAATCAAGTAAAATTGAACCATTTGTAAAAGCATTATACAGATCTACATCACACAGAAAATGGTCTGCATTTAACAACTGCTTCTCGTTCCATTATGACGTGAGAAATTGGAGACAACAGCTTTGAGAGAGACACACAGTCACTGATCTCATACTGGGTGAGTAATGTTACTGTACCTCTTCTCACATCTTTGAAAGTTAAATACTAGGAACAACATACATGGTGACAGGTTTCAGGTAACACCTTTTTAATAGCATGAAAAACAATACAATATAGAGTAGCATGTTTGCAGCAGTGGTTCAATTTAAAGTAACCGATGAAAACATTTTAAATTAAGAGATCAAATAACTAATTTCATAATTAAATTTCAACACACAATTGAGTTGTTCAAGATTATCACAGAGTATTTTAATAACTCTATTACTATCTTGGCTTTTCTACTGCTTTTCTGCCCACTCATACTTTACATATAATTATCCTGAAACTATGTGCTGTGTCTAATAAGTACAGAGGATCTTTCCCCAGAACTTTTTCCACGAAAAAGCTCCTGCTATCAATTCAGCAAAGTTTAGTATTTTTTCCATAGCATTTTGAAGCAAATTTTAGAAAAGCGATGTTAAAATTAATCGGGAAAATATTCTTACAAGCTAATTAGGCCACATTCTCAGATCCCATGAACTAACTCTTCTGGCTTGAGAGGAGGGCTGGGAAAGAGAGTTGGGCCTTTTAGCAATTAAAGTGTCTCCCTTCAAATTTGGTACTGCAACTTCTAGATTACATTAAATTCTGTATGTACCATGGCTAAACGTAACCCATTTACATTTGTAAACATAATTGGTGATTTCAGCACAAGCCTGTTAATTTACTTTTTCCTTTCCTCCTTAGGAGTTACTGTTTACCAAGGTACTGATTGTGTACCAACAAAACTGACAACAGGTAGGAAAGGAGTTGAAAGAATGATGAACTGACAGTGCAGCTTTCCCACCTGACAATGCTTGAGAATCTTTTTGTGTGCTAAACAACAGCTTCTTGAAGCTCAAATAATTTATACGGGACTTATATGCAAAATGTGAATAAACATTTGGTTCAGAAAAACGCCAAAAATGCAGAAGTGGTCATGGGCTAAAACCAAACTGCTTCTTCTGAAGTCATTTCAGACCCTCAGGGAAGCACTAACAAGAGCTTGTACCTCAATGTCTTTGAGATCCTATGCCAATAAATGAGAAAAGAAAAAAAAAAGTAAAAAGAAAAAAAAGTGTTATTCTTTGCATTGTTTTCATGAAGAAAATATAAGCAAGAGTACATCTTCCAGGGGGTCTCAGGTCTCATAATCTATGGCTGTGAAAAGTATTCAGTCTTGTTTGTTCGTGTAGGAGTGGTTATTTAGAAAACTTAAAGATGCAAACTAGATTTTTTCTGATCCTTTAAGCGCAACATGAGGAAAGACTGACTGTAAGGAAAACACCTTGCACTTACTTCGGGCAGCACAGTTACCAGAGGCTCAGGCTTCATTTACCTCACTGCTATGGCACCACCAACCCCTTTAAACGCCGCGGTGGCCGGCTGAGGCGTCAGGAACGCGGGACCGAAGCTCCGTCTTCAACCTGATACATTAAAAAATTAAAATAAATAAATAAATAAATAAGCTCCTTCCATCTCTTCACCTGACTTCCCCCGGGCTGCGCCACCGCTGCCGGAGGGGGGAGAAGTAGCGGTTGCGGGGACATGGCGAGGGAGCCTCTCTGAGGAGACAGGGGG
>JAHREE010000069.1:12772108-12815542 GCA_033628505.1 Tringa tobata
TAGTTTGAAAGCTAAGCCAAATATGAATGCCTTTCTTTGTAGGAAAGAATCCAACGGATGAATACTTAGATGCCATGATGAATGAGGCTCCAGGCCCCATAAACTTCACCATGTTCCTCACAATGTTTGGTGAGAAGTTAAATGGCACCGATCCGGAAGATGTAATCAGGAATGCTTTTGCTTGCTTTGATGAAGAAGCAACAGGTACGTGGGTGAAACTCAGTTGCTTGGTGGTGTGGAGGGCTACTTTCATGTTGTTTATTTGGGTTTCTAGATAGTATGCTGGGTTTTGGACCTTTATAAATGAAGTATGACACAGTAATCCTTCTAGATGCCATATTCTACCAAGTAATGAGAATTTGACTTATTACTGAGTGAGAATAAAATCTGTCTGGTTGTTCTGTGTGAGTACTTAGGACTAGAAGTAATGTTCTTTTGTGAGGCTTTGAAGAAGAGTGCTTTAGCTAGGCAGTGCGTACTTCCTCAAAGTGCAAAATAAGATGCATTTTCTCTAAGGAGATGAGGAATTCAGATTGGTAATATGTGATTTTCTGTGGCATTGAAAAGGTAATGGATTTGAAATCTATAGTACAACTGAGTTTGTCCTTCCCCTACAGTAGGTCTAAGATGCATCTGAATTCTTTGATGTTTTTAATGACAGGCTGCCCAGAGTACGTAAACTCTTTTTAAACCCTCATCTTGCCCAGTGTATGTTACGGCTGTGATGACAAATGCCATGTGTCATGCCCTCACCCGCAGCTCAGTTTGTTTTCAGGTTGCAGGAAGGGCTGTAGACTTCATGATCTAAAGATAAAAAGTGGGTGGGATCTAGAAGAGAAAAATGACAGATTGTACTGATTTGCATAGCAAGGTGGGGTGAAGGAGGAAAATGCAGAGCTCAGTTTTACTACAGCAGATTTTCAAGGTTGCCCCTATAATCTTGAGGTTAGAGTTTATGCTTTTATTTATTCATGTAGTCTAAGATACTGGAGAAGTGTGTAGCAACCGGGGATGAATCCTCAGGGCAATTCTGTGGAATTACAGACTATCAGTCCTTTGACATGTTGTGAACACGTCTTACTAGTGCATGCTGAAATTATGTAGCCTGTGTACTGGAGATATCACTGCACCTTTAACTTTCCTCACACCTGTCCACTGCAGTATTTCAGTCTAACCTGTGGATATGTGCTATGAACCTTTCAAAGGATATTATTCCATTTCAAACAGCTATTTTCAGTCTGTGTATTTTTAGCACCTTTTGCCTTTTCAAAGAGCATCCCCTTCCTGCTGAGGTGTAGGTAAACAGACTTTCTGTTGGTAAGGCCTTTTCAAATGTTAATTGACTTCCTCCCTCTCAAGGGAAATCTCTTTACCATCTCCTAGAGAAGGAAGTTTTGTTAGTAGGTTAATTATTTTCTCTCCACAGGTAGTCTGACTCACTGTGCTACGGGGGTTTTTGTGTGCTCCAAAACAAGAGCCTGTGAATTAGGATATAAAGAAAATGATTGTGCTTCCACTTCTTTTGAACAGTAACCTTCTACGTCTATGTAAACAATAAGTTACTAGTTCAGGCCCCCATGTACCGATAAGATTGATTTTATTATCTTTCAGCTCTGTGTGGTAAATGTTTTAGTCTAGTCCTGGGTTGACTTGAGGATAATGGTTCCACAGTCTTTTTTGTGTCTTAGGCCATCCTCAAATTTTAACCAGGAAACATGTTAGATAGTTATGCTGTTTTATTGATTTTTGATTCATAACAGTCAAAATGAAGTCTTCAAAATAACGTGTGATGTATTTGTAGAACCCATGTTATGTTTGCCTTTCATTCATTTTATTCTCAGATTTGGCTTCTGATCAGTTTATCTCTTTTAAATATGAAGAAAAGCATTTTCAGCTATGTCAAACCTGTCAAACCTTTTTTTTTTTTTTTCCACTTCATACTCTCCATATGCATGTGTATTATGGGCCTGATTTTCTAGCTCTACCTCGGTGTACTTCTCTTGAAAAAGAGTAATACAAATCAGATTCTCTTAATGAAGACAAGTCAGTCGTACTTGTTGGTTTTTACTTACATTTCCTATATTGGCAACCTAGTTGGGTATATTGCTTCAGCATTACTGTCATATGTAGTACTGTGGATTCATGGATTTGATGGAGTTGGAAGGGACCTCTAGAGATCATCTAGTCCAACTCCCCTGCTAAGCAGGATTGCCTAGAGCACATCACTCAGGGCTGCATCCAAGCAGGTCTTGAAAATCTCCAGAGAAAAGAACTCCACAACCTCCCTGGGCAGCCTATTCCAGTGCTTTGTCACCCTCCACGTAAAGAAGTTATTCCTCATATTTGAGTGGAACTTCCTATGTTCCAGCTTGTGCCTGTTGCCCCTCGTTTTATGACTGGAAACCACTGAAAAGAGTCCGGCTCCATCGTCCTTCAACCCACCCTTCAGGAACTTGTAAACATAGATGAGGTCTCCCCTCAGTCTTCTCATCTCGAGGCTGAAGAGCCCCAGCTCTTTGAGCCTTTCCTTGTAAGGGAGGTGCTCTAATCCCTTAATCATCTTGGTTGCCCTATGTTGGACTCTCTCCAGTAGTTCCCTGTCTCTCTTGAACTGGGGAGACCAGAGCTGGACACAGTATTCCAGTTGTGGCCTCGCCGGTGAAATTAGTATAAAAGTTGTATCTGGCTGCGTTTAGTATATTTTAGTATATTTTTTGTCTGCTCTTTGATCTTGCATTGTCATCTGTTTTGTGCTGTCTGCTCCCCATCTATATCGAAGCTGTGTGCAGGGGAGAGTTGGGGGTGCTGTTTGCTTCACAGTTCCGTGCTGCTAAAACTTTTAGTGTATTCCTGGTCTGGCAACCTAGTTTAAGCTGGTTAGTTTAAGCACCTGGTTGTTCAGACAGAAGCAATTAAGTCCTTGAGGCTAAACTTGCAGCACCAAAGGCCTTGCATTCTTTGAATTCTAATCCTTATGGCATCTCTCATCACTACTTGGTCTCTGTAGGACTGCAGAAATAGAGAGCCTGATCTGTTTTAGCTATTTTCTTCTTTCTTTATGCACATCTGCAAAGAGACAACTCCAAAATTTGACCCGATTAAGATGGGCCTGGCTAACTGAACATTCTCCCCATTTTTAAAGTAGAACATTGCTGTTAGCCTTCTTCATTTGGAGTCAGTAGTTAAGGGCTTGTCTACACTGGGATATGATACTGTTTTAATTAGCATATGTTGAAACACGTTTTTTTCCCTTCCCTGCAGCATACACCAACCTCATGATAATTTGTCATGCTCATTGACTGCCTTTTGGTCCCCTGATTCCCTGTTTGGTTTTGTCTCTCTAATGAACTGTTTGCTTAAGTTATTCAACTCTCTCTCCAAAGCAGAACTTTTTTTTTTTTAATGACATTCTAATTGAATTTACATCAATTAATGTGGGTCTCTACTTATGATTTCCAGATGTTCTACACAGTTTACATATCTTTTTTTTTTGGAACATACTTATACATCCTCTGTTCTGTTATTTATATTTATCCAACTAAAGTTCATAACCAATTTCTTTGTCAAATGAAGCAACTACTGTGCATTTTAAGCCGTGGTAGGTCTTATTTCAACGTTAAGCAGTTTCTACATTCTTTTGTCTACCATTTCGTAGAATCATAGAAGAGTTTGTATTGGAAGAGACCTTAACTCATCCAGTTCCAACCCCCATGCCCTGGACTGGGACACCTCCCACTAGAGCAGGTTGCTCAAAGCCCCGTTCAGCCTGGCCTTGAACACCTCCAGGGATGGGGCATCCACAATTTGTCTGGGCATTTGTTATGTGAATTCCTTTTTTAATCTGTAATCTTTCCTGGGATTATTTGGCAACTGGTGGTTCTGCCCATCTATTGAAATTGAGTGAACAGAACATACTTAGCAACTGCTTGTTTTTATATCTTTGTTAAATTCTTCCAAACTTTTCTGCTAACATTTTAGCAGAAAATAAATAATATATCCTATCTTTTTTGACTAGCTTCTCAGCCTCTACCTCTCCACAGCAAACGTTCTTCCTCTCTCCTGAGTTAACTTTCCATCCTGCCTGAAAGTCTTTTCTGTTACAAACTCTTTCCCTGGATTCTTGCCAGCAGTCCACTGTATCCATGTAAACTGCCTCCAGCAACAGTATTATGCAGCACTGAAGAGCCAACCAGTGGTTGTTTAGTCCCCAGAGGAAACTAGTTTATAGAGGACACACAAATATATCTAATTAAGTCAAGAAAAATAGACTTCAATTAAGAAACAACTTGTGTAATTAAGACTAGCAATGACAGGAACTTGTTTTTCCACTTTGAGCTGTTGAAGAGCACTAGATGAAAGTAGGTATTATTAGATCACGGCAGATCAGGGCCTCTCTTCAAAAATCTGTATGAAATTCATCAAACTTCCCCTCCCTTTCCTTTGCATTCAAGGAATTTCTTTAGAATTCACTTAAGAAAGTATTTTGGGCTCTTGGTGCAAATGCATGTATTACATGCTTTAATAGTGATTGCATGTCTGTCAGTATATCTGTCATACTGCTTTTGAAGACTTGGATAAGAAATGGCTTCCCTTTTTTGTTTCTCTCTGTACATCTCATCCTAGGGTTCATTCAGGAGGACTACCTGCGGGAGCTGCTGACCACGATGGGAGACAGGTTCACAGACGAAGAGGTAGATGAGCTGTACAGAGAGGCACCCATCGACAAAAAGGGCAACTTCAACTACATTGAATTCACGCGCATCCTGAAACATGGGGCGAAAGACAAGGATGACTGAGCAAATCCCTGGATACCTGCAGATAGCGCTTTTTCCACCACCTCAGTAATTTTATTTCTCAAGATCTGTTTTTTCTTTTATGTTTCTTGTTGGGACCTTTTACATACGTTTTTAACATTCCAGCTTTTTCACCTGTGGACTCTGGGGCTGCTCAGGCACCCCTGCACCTGTGTAATAAGACTGGGAGCAGGTGGGGAGGGAGGACAGCATACAGCGGTAGAGGTTTAGGGACAAAGATCTGTGAGTGTGGAGGCCCAGGTAAAAATGTGAGCACTACTCATCCTAGCTAGATTTTTACATTTTTAATGGTAATTTTCAAGTAAAACTCTGCTATATTACGTATGTCATTAAAATTTTCATGCTAGAAGTGACCTGTTTAATCATATCTGTAAATATTTTTGCAACTGTATGCAGTTCTGTTGTCACCTATTTTTGCCTTAAAAATGAAGCATAAGTCACTTAAGCATACTGATTTTTGTACTTCAGCAACTGAGTACTTCGCTTACTACAGTGAGCACATACAATTAAGAAGATCCCATCCTTCAAATTTTAGTGCACTGTAAATTAATTATTTCTGTCCTAGACTTGCACATTAAAAATTTTAAGTCTTACGGATGTAATTGAGGGGGTATTTTACCACCTTAGCGCCTCCATTTCTTGACTCCGAGTACAGTGTTAACACTGCTTTTTAAAAACTTAGACGATAAATCCTAGTGTTTTCTTAAAAAAAACACCATTTGTGATTAGAATGGTTGAGTGATGCTTCTTACCACATCTGCAGGACTGACAATACAGAATTCATTCCAGTTCATTGCAACCATGTATTTTTTTTCTTTCTTTCCTCTTCCTGTCTTTTTTCAAAGCCTAGTGAGAATGGGCCTGGATGAAGAAGGAAGGTGTGCTGTCTCTGTCCTTTTTGTTTTCTTTCTGAAAATGTTTTTCTTGCTTTCCAAATGAAACAATATACAGTGTATTTTAAGAGCTTCTGCTGAGAGTGGTACTTTGGGTGTGTGAGAAGGAGGCATTCCTTTTTGTTCCTTTTCTCCTAATTATATCCTCTCATTCTTGCGGTATGGAACACACAGCAGATTTGCTACAGTCCTCTGAAGCCACTGTGCCATAATCTGAATACTTGTGGTTCTGGCTTTTTGATCTTGAGAGAAAGGGTGATGGGAGTTGCTTCTGTCACTTCTAGGAATTACATTGTTATCCCTTAAGTATTCGGGTTACAAAATGAAGAAATGTCATTGGGCTGAGAGAGTTTTGCTGTTTCTTGGTAGGCTGCTATTGCGAACTGAACTTCTAATTATTTGCCTTAGAGGACAGTGATTATCTGGTTTACAAATATACTGTTCTTTCATGAACAACCTGTTAGGACTGTCATCTTTTGAAAAGAACAATGCCCAAAAAAATCATTCAGTGGTACCTGTAAGGAAAAGCTCTGAAGCTTCTGCTCTACCTGAGTCCCAGTTAGGTTTGCAGAAGAATGGTGCCTGCCCAGACACGTAAGGGAGCACAGGATGGTAACAGTAGGACTGTAAGAGAAGTATGGAAGATGCTGAAAAACAGAGGGAAAAGGGTTCAAAACGCTTTCAGAGAAGACAGAAATCCAAATGCATCAAAAATGAGTATTCTCTCAGTTGCTGCCTTTTTGCTGAAAATATTTACATTTAGAGGCGGTAGGGATAACAAACTCGAAAACGAGCTTGTGTAAACTATCAGTGACACCAGTTTTGCGGTGTCTGAAGGAGCCCCCAGCCGGGGGCAGCCTCCCTCCTTCCCTCCCTACCGAAGGCATGGCCGCCGTGGCCGCCGGGCTTTCCTTTGAAGGAAGCGGGCTGAGAACTTGAGGCCACTCTGCAGAGCCATCAGTAGGTGGCATTACAGCTCCTAGCGCTGAGCTGAAGGGCAAATGGCTCACAACACAATTTTTTATTGTTTTGGGTCCCGAAGAGCTCGTTTGGTGCAGCATACAGAGGAAAATACGGGCAGTCCCCACAGAAGCTCTGCTCCTACCGCAACAAGGACTAATGCTGTCAGGATTGTTCAAAGTGCAGCTTTGGCATGCAATGAATTTTTGGCTCTTTAATCAAATTAATTCGTTATAAAAGAAAGTGAAAAGAGGTATCTGCAAGCCGTTGTTACAGTTATGTATGTACAAACACATGTGTGGTGTATGTTCCAAAAAGACTGGTTTTCAAAAGGATATAAGGCCACTTTTGTAACTCAAACCAGTGTAACTCACTGCTTGTGCATTTCTCAGTGTCTCAGTAAGGGCTCCTGTTGTTGTGTAAGATCAGCTTTGAAAAACTACCCAAAATTCAAATTTATATCTTTGTTTACATATGCAAGGCTAAAACCAGTGATATAAACTAACCTGTGGAGTGAGGCAGCTGGTATTTATCTATAGCAATAAATGCCAGTTGTTAAACCCCAGTTGTTGCTTAGGGGCCAGGGCTCTGTCGCGGTATAGCAACCCCTACAGGATACGCCATTCGGTCTTGTGATGACCAACTCTAATTCAGTAATGCTTTTGTTCTTAGCCTTGCCTTTGGGGGCATCTTTGTTTTACCCTCTGGAGTTTAATGGCATTTAAGGCTCTGATACAAACATGTCAGGGAGACTGATACAAGCGGACTTTTGGTGAGTAATTCAGAGGCCTGAGATTTCTCTTGCACAGAAGTTTTAAACCCACCCCCGCTCGCCTCTGATGCAGAGGGTGCTTTAAAGCCTGTGTCTGTCTGCAACCAGTAATGCTGGTTTTACAGAGCAACGGCAGTTCCCAGTCTCAGTGAGAAGCCACTCAGAGTCTCCAAGTGTTCTTACTGAAGTGGGTCAGCAGAACATGAAGGCATTTATGGTGGGATGTCTTTCTCCTTTTTTTTTTATTAACTCAGTTGTTTTGTAGCTAGGTCACTTGAGTGGAGGGCTGGAACAATGTGGCCTTGAATCCTCTCAGCTAGAAGAGAGAATTAAAAGTAGGTCTGCAACATTCAGGCTGAATGTTAAACTGCTGAACAATTGAATAAGGGAGGGTGGAACCATCACAAGCAGCTGTGTGTGTTATTGTGCTGCTTTTTCTTCTTTTTTTTTTCCTTTTTTCGGCAAATGAAGGAGCCTAGGCAGTGATCCCAGCAGAACGAATTAAAGAGATCAGTTCTACCTGAAGAACTCTCCTGCTCTTCAAGGTGAAGTTCCCAAAAGCTGTAATTCACAAGGGGAGCTGGTGTGCTTGTTTCCTGGGGTTGCAGAGGCAACAGAGCTGAACCCTGAACGAGCTTTAGCTTATGAACCGTTTCCTCTCCAGGACTGTCGGTGAGAAGCGGTGCCTCACCAGGGAACTGTCTCGCACACCCTGTACCTGGGCTAACACCCCCCAACACACACTCCACATCAGTGTAGGTAGTAACTTGTAAAGGTCGTCACCGCCCTGACTCTGCTTCACTCTGGGGGAGCCACATCCTTGAGCCACCCGGCTGTCTCTCAAGAATAGTGTGGTGAGTAGGACCCGAGAAGTGATCGTCCCCCTGTACTCAGCACTGGTGAGACCCCACCTCGAGTACTGTGTCCAGTTTTGGGCCCCCTACCACAAGAAAGACATGGAGGTGCTGGAGCGGGTCCAGAGAAGGGCAACGAAGCTGGTGAGGGGTCTGGAGCACAAGTCTTACGAGGAGAGGCTGAGGGAGCTGGGGTTGTTCAGTCTGGGGAAGAGGAGGCTGAGGGGAGACCTTATTGCTCATTATTCAGGTTAGATATTAGGAAATATTTCTTTACTGAAAGGGTTGTCAGGCATTGGAATGGGCTGCCCAGGGAGGTGGTTGAGGCACCATCCCTGGAGGTATTCAAGAGAGGAGTTGACATGGTGCTCGGAGATATGGATCAGTGTTGGGTGGTGTTTTGTGTGTGTTTTTTGGCTGGGTTTTTTTATTTATTTATTTATTTATTTATTTATTTACTATTGGTTGGACTAGATGATCTTAAAAGGTCCTTTCCAACCTAGGTGATTCTGTGATTCTGTGATCTCAGTAGGGGGACAGTCATTTTGTCAGCTGCGCTGTCCCTGCTTGTGAATTACAGCCCTAACTCCCGTAGAAACAGACAGTGGTGACTCCTTACTTTCTCTCCAGTATTTCTCGTGGGTGAGATTCAGCAGATCCTCACTCAGTACGTTTGTTTTAATAGTTGCTAATTTTAGTGCCTAACTCCCCTAGACAGGGGGAGAGCAGCATCTGTCAGTCTGGCAGGCATTGCCTTGCTGTGAATAGTACCAAGGATGTCAAGCATTCTTCCCTGTCATCCAGATACCAAGCAGCGGGGATTTAATATGTCCACGTCCAAATGTCAAAAAGAATGATGCTCAGTCTAAAAACCGTGAGATACTTAACAGAATTCATATCGTCAGGGTGGTAGCATCTCAATAGGAGGCACTTGGTATGACCTTTGCAGAGAATTTCCCCGTGGCAGGCATGGTTCATATTGCTATTCAAATAACCTTAGCTAACTGCTGACTCATCTCCAGTTCCACTCTACGCATCCCACTGCTTAAGTATAAAAATTGTTTTAGTAGCACTCATTAGCTGTGAAAGGCAAAGCTAACTAGAATTTCTATGTAATCATGGCGAGATCAGAAGTGTCATGTAAACTCAGTATTTAAAAATATAAAAGAAGCGTTCACACAACTTTTAATAGGGATGCATACCAATCCCAGCAGGCTTCTTTCAGTGAGTAGATAAGAGTTGCAAATTAAAGATACTTGCAGCTGGAGACTTCCTTCCCAAATAACTGCAGGTCACTGTGACATTGGAAATGGTTGCAGAAAGCTACAATGAGACCACAATCACTGCACACGCTGCCCCCACACACACATACCCAAGATTTCCTTGAGAAATCTGCTGGGCTCTCTGCCCCACAGCCCCAGCAAGCTTCAAAGCTATAGGGCTGGAGGCAGCTCGAAGGGGAGTTGACAAGTTTCATGTCAGCAAGATAAGCTCATGAACTTTGTGATACATTTTAAATGGATTTACATTTTAAATGGAACAAAATTACTTGTAGTTAGTACTTGCCTGTTTGGTTTTTTTTACTGATTTAGGAGATAAGTTATTGTGTATTTATTAGAACCTGAGACAAATGTCGTGCAAAACACAAGTCATAATACTCGTATTGCTATCCCGTTGGCAAACGGGAACTTGGCCATGAATCTAAACCCCTCTACTTTGCCTGCCCTCCTCCCCTGCTAATTACAAAAAAATAAAAAGGTAGCAATGCTATTTTCAGGTGTCAAAAGATGTTTCTTTCAGACTTTTTTGATATTTCTTTTTGTAACTAATTGAGTATCATCTTATAATTGAAGTAATAACTAGTTTCTCTGCTGGAATGTGTAGATACACAAACTGCATCGGCCTTGCTGGTGTCTGTTATTGGTGCTTTTCAGCACAGCCATCTCTTCCGTGGCCTCTTTGCCCAGGTGAGGCGGGACGCAGCAGCGCTGCTGCAGCTGCATTTGGGGCTGTCCTACCACATGCAGACCTACGAGGAAGGAGAAGTCATCAAACTTGTACACAAGGATGAGTAAGGAATACACCGCAAAAACACAGAACTCTGATTCAGTTCCTGGAAGATGACTGTGGGCTACTTGAACCCCCAAAGAGGAGCATATACTCTTGCCATGAAGTGCTAATTATAACTGTGTGATTAGCAGAAGCCCTGCTTGGTAACAGCTACAGCTGAATTTGGAGGTGAGGTGCAATGTGGATGGGACAGTAATCAGCAGACAGTGATGAGGCTTGCTGGAAATACTTGGTTGGTTTTACTCTGTTCCTGTTGCAATGCATGCAGCCTGCTGCCCCTGAAATTTTCTGCCCCAAGCTCTGCACACAGCATTTGGGTAACTGAGTAGCCATCTAAACTAATCAAGATTAAAACTCCAGAAAGAGGAGAGAAGATAGAGGCTGAGGCACTGAAGTATTTCCTAATGCAGCTGATCAGAGAGATGACTCTCTAGTTGAGGTCTGAGTAGTCAGCCTCCTCCAGAAGATGGACATCACTGCCTAGTCAACTCTTTAGGTAACCTTTGGCAACCCACAGCAGCCCTTCCAGGGTTCTGTTTCATATTTGATGTTTCACTCCCTCTCTCTCTCCCCACCTTCTGTCCTTTATGCAGCACTTAAATGCTTTCCACATGTCAGCGGTCTGCATCTACCCCTTCTGTTACAAGCTTTACACACGCCTAAGGGTTGAGGCCCTCAAGCAAGAAAGGCATTCCCTTCCCTGCTTTGTGCACCACACCTTGGGCCTCACCTTCAGATAAGATTCAGAGCAGCTAATAAGCTCTAAGGCAGGCTTTGCAAATTTTGAAGAGTAGAAATTCAAGCGCCCCCAGGATTAAGCAGTAATTGAGTGGCAGCTTTGAAAAGGCTGGCAGTGTCTAAATGGGATGTCAGTACCTCAGACATTTCAGGCTCTTGGCTGAAAAGGCAAATGGGATTCTTGTGCACATCTCTGGCTGCACAGCAACAGGGCGACACACGACAAACCTGCCATCTGAGGGCAGTAGGTAAGTGTGCTAGGAGAACAGGAGACTCTTTTGGCTGATGTTCATAATTGCTAGTGATGCCTGGAAGATCTTACCCTATGCCAGGTTTTCAGGGCAGGAATTTATGCCTCTTCCACCACTGATCTCAAACATTGCTATGAAAGAGCAAATATCAAACAAAGGGGTGCTGGCTGCTTATTTTCACAGCCTCTTTCCAGACTCAAAGGGTACTTTACACCTATGTGACCGATTCTAGATTATTCTTACCTATGACAGATTTAGTGCTCACACACACCCTTCGCAGGAATGTTTTTGTTACCTACTGGTGGTTTTTAAAGTGACGATAAAAGCAAGGAAAGCATTTGGGAGATGCTATTATTATGAACAGGTTAGGGTGTGTTTACTTTAGTTATTTCTTCTCCTTCCAATCCCTCCATGCCTCTCTTAAGCCTATTCACAGGCTTTCCTTCTACAGGGAAATTGTACTGAATTCAGCGAGGCGCACCTAAAAAGGCCAATTCAGCAACATTATGCAAGTTTCCAATATTTATCTTTACATACCAATACGTAATTCTGGCTCGTTTCCTGACTCTGCTATTTTTAGGCAATTTTTTTTGACAATTTTTTTTTAAAGATACAGTTTTCTTAAGTTTCTGACTCTAAACAATATTACATTAATGACTTTCATATAAAGTTTGCCCCATTTTATCTCTGTGGCTGTTCAAATTTTCGTTTGGTGAATCTCCTTGCCTTTTTCTGCTATATGCGGCTGATGTCAGACACCTGTGTTATCTGGGCATGTTCTTACACAGTCCACAAAGGTTTGTTCCAAGCTTTTGTTCCCAGAATTTATGGAGAAAAGAACTGTATAAAATCTGTTTAGAACAGAAGTTGGCTGCAGGTAGGGGGCAAGAAGTTTTATCCCTGAAAATAAAAGCAATGTGGCATGAAGGTATTCATAATATGGGTTCCTTTTAATGAATCTTAGCCACTTAGTTGACTGAAGACATTAAGTTGGTCTTTCCCTAAAGTAAGTAATTAACTTTCAACACAGAAAATTAAATTGCTTAAGATTATTACACAGCTATCTGAACAATACTTCTAGTGTCTTGTTGCTTTTATTGCTTTTTTGCCCCTGGCATTTTGTATGTAATCATCCAGACACCATGAGACATATTGGTTAAATAAATTGGGGCCCTTTGTACAGTACAATCTTGGTTTATATAATCTTATACGATATGTCATTACTGTAGCTAGGTAATAAATAAGAGCAGAGTTAAGACAGAAACTTTGGGCAAAGTTAGTCTGGCCTGTAATCCACAGTCAAAAGCAGTTTGGACTTCTGAAATCAGCTACGTCTTTACTGGGGGGAGACAGAGAAAGAGACTCCTGCATTGACTTCAGTAGATGTTTTGCCATTAGGCTGAGTATATTTCCTCTTACTACAGTGAAAAAAAAAAAGCTGGCTGAAGAGCAGCTTCTGTGCCAATGCTCACAGTGCTCTCAGAGCTCCAGACAGGTGAGTAGGTCTACCTCTGTGTTTGTGCAGTGTCTAGCAAAACAGAGGGAGGAGGGGTTGAAAATATAATGTCTTAAGGCCTTTCCATAATAAAAGTAATAAGCACTTTTTCAGTAGGGGTGACAAAAGCTATGTCTGAACAGGTTCTGCCAGGCCCTCTCTAATTCATCAGAACATCATTTCCACCTCTGCCTTTGGCAAGGCTGATTTAGCAGTGTTCTGTTAGCAGTGTTCTAGATAACAAGTGGCAACCAAAATATTCCAAGGCTGCCTCATCCTTTCTTATCCCACAGCCTAATGACAAAAGGAGACAATTGTACCTTGTTTGCTAACTACATGCTGTGCTTTATCTTGTATTTTGGCTTATGTTGTCATCAAGTTGCTAATCATCAGCCTGTGACACTGTCTGCATGGCTCCTCCACGCAGCTCTTGGCTGCGTTACACGGGCATGGTATCACAAAAGAGCAAACGACAGCCCTGGCACCTGTCAGTAACTGTTCTTTAGAGGGAAGTTGTTCCTTTTGCCAGCCAGTGGAACCTCAGATCTCCAGGCCACTAAATAAATGCTATTACACGTCATCTGGGCACCATATGGTTGGCGTGCTTCTGACTATGAGCCACAGCCCTCCAAGCAGCCAGGTGAGAGAGCTGGCTTCCAGCCTCAGTAGCTATCTGCTTTAAGCAGTAAGGCTTCCACATGGGTACACTGTGAAGAGGATCAGGGAAAGCCTCTCATAAAGTAGTAGAAGGGTTTTTTTTTTTTCCCTGGTGGAAGTGCTGAAGTTTTTGCTGACCCTTCCAGGCATGGATGAACATAATCTAGCTGCTTAACGTCAGTTGTGCCGCAGAGCTTACAGGTCTGCACCCTGGTACATCTGCAGCTCTAATATCCCCTCGGAGACCTCATGCTGTATTTGGATGTGAGAAACTGTGGCTTAAATGAGCTCATCTCATCTTATGTAGCTTTTATTACATTCTGCTACTACTGCAGCTGCAAAAGAAGTCCGTTTTATGCAGGCATCTCGCTTTCGCACCATGCCTGAACGGGCAGAACCCATGCCTGCGTGAAGCTGGAGGTGACTGGGTTAAATGTGTCAGTAGGCTAAGACCTTCCACGCAGAGAAAGAGGAAATGAGGTCTGAATCAATTCCTAGAGTAGCACAAATTAGTGAGCTACTGAGAGCCCTCAGAGAGGTTCCCGGAGAGCCTCACGCTTAAGCCAGGTAATTACAGCTGCAGGTGGCTACGTAACCATGAATCACATAGGTGAAAGTAGCGCCGAAGCCTCAGCAAGATTGCTTTTATAAGCCCAGGAACTGAGTCAACTACATTTTATTGACCTTACTGCCAAGACACTCTCAATCCTTGCACTTACGGCTAGCAGAGGCACAGCGTGTTGCTGCCATTTGAAACACCTGGGGCTGGGACAGGCTGTAAGGCAAATCCTAGTCTACATCCATACAAGTAAATCCAGTACTCATACAAGTCTGACAGGCAAATTTTGGCTCTGTGCCTGCAACTCACTTCATAACAAGTGAGGATCTGTTTCCATCCTAAAGTGCTTGAAAGGAACTTCTGTTTTTGAGAACATGAGACAACTAAGGTAACAAATGACTTAATCATCCACCAATGTCCCATAAGCATGGACACACAGGTTTTGCAAAGGAACTTAAGACTTCCAGGTTTCAAGCCATAATGAACTTAGGCTTTGAACTCTTAACAGAGTGAACTGTACTTTTCCTGTCCTAATTGCTTACATGCCTAATTGTCAGGAGTGGCCTTTTTATTTTCTTTCTGGAATACTCCTAACATATCTAATGTTCTGGGCTGAGCTGAACAGTTTCACTGTTATTTCCAACCTAAAGCCACATGCTGTCTACAATGTGGCAATGTCTTTGAGCCTAACTTGCGTCCCACTTCTTCATGGGCTGAGTCCAGCAGTCATACGCTGTTTTGCAAGGATGGACGGTGTTGAGTCAAGTGCAAGCACAGTGGCAGGGGCCTCCAGGGCACTGGAGAACCTCTCCCGTGAGGACAGGCTGAGAGAGTTGGGGTTGTTCAGCCCAGAGAGGAGAAGGCTGTGGGGAGACCTTATAGTAGCCTTCCAGTGCTTAAAGGGGACCTACAGGAAAGATAAGGAGGGATGCTTTATCAAGGAGTGTAGTGATAGGATGAGGGGTAATGGTTTCACACTGAAAGAGGGTAGATTTAGAGGAGATATTAGGAGGAAATTCTGTATTGTGGGAGACACTGAACAGGTTGCCCAGATAAGCTGTGGATGCCCCATCCCCGGAGGTGTTCAAGGTCAGGCTGGATGGGGCTTTGAGCAACCTGAGCTAGTGGGAGGTGTCCCTGCCCATGGCAGGGGGGTTGGAACAAAATGATCCTTAAGGTTCCTTCCAACCCAAACCATTCTGTGATTCTATGTTCTCATGCAAAGTCACAACTGATAAGATTAATTCCTTTTGCATTCTATTTTAGTATCTAGAGCTTACAAATAGCAAGTAGAGACCTGGGTGCAATTTCCTTCTGGACCTGAGAAGGCTCAAGGCTCTTACACCAGAAGCTGTCCTGGAATGAGACCTTTTTCTGCTCTTCCTGTTGAAGCTGAACTGTTAAAGGAGGACAAGAATCATGGGAGGACAATGGGGGATATACAGGCACAGTATATGTGCCTGGCTCTGTAACTTAGTAGTTCCTGAAGAATGTGACATGGGCCCTCTTCAGTGTGAAGCCCAAAACAATTTGTGCATTTTATTCAAAGTAAAGAATTCCTTAGAAGCAGCCAGGCCTGCCTTCTTCCCTAGGAAGCATCCTTCTTATTGAACTGTAAAAGTGAGTTCAACATTATTTTCTTTTTTCTACCTCCTTTTCTACTTTGTACATACCCTTATTATTGACATTTCTTCTTGTTCAATTAAGAGGTGTCCCTTCTCATATGATGGTTGACATCAGTCTCATTTTTACATATAAAATGTTATCTTTTTATTGGATATAGTACTAGTAAACTGCAGACACAAACTGGGTGATGGACCTTCATATGCTGCATTGTTCATTACGGCAATTCCTAGGGTAGGGTTTGAGTTATTAAGGATTATATATCCTACTTCAAGGAATACATTATTCTCATTTGTGCGGGTCTGGTGTACAAATAGATGTTATGACTCTGTGGACAGAAAATTGTATAAATGGAAAGGAACTCTTAACAGGTCTCTTCTTAAGGATAAAATCTCAAGGTGGCAGCATGATCTCTGGCTGTTCAGAGGTCATTGCAAATAAGTGCAAGTTAAATGGGGCTACCTAGAGAGTGAATGGGAATGCAAAAATTGGTGTATTGATATCAAATTATCCCAGCCATAAAGAACCTTTTTAAAAATTATTTTTTTATTTTTTTTTTAACATTGAGCAACTGTTCTATCTGGATTTAATGGAGAGGCAGGGTTAAGGTGCTGGTTTCCTGATTTTCTGTCAATTAGGTTTGGATACTATGTTCTGCAAGGACATAGGTAACAGAAAGGCTTTTTATGCTCTCCACTTCCACTTGGGTCTAGACTTCTAGCTGGTGAATTTCTCTAGGTTTTAAGAATGCACAGGCAATGGGGGCTTGACTGAAAGATGCTTTTTTCTGCCTTTCATCTACAATCTCTTCCTCGCTGGAGCATCAGTGTAACCTCCGTTACAGCCATAACTAATTGCTGATGAGGCTGAGGTGTATGCAGGCAAGGGATGAACTCCTTCACTGCATAACTCAGGACACAACGGCACATCAAAAATTCCACCAGCTGGGGAAAGGCCACAGGGCAAATCTGGTTCTGGGAAAGCAACTGTAATGTACAGATTATATACATTCTTTCTCCCTCTTGACTTGATCCCTCTTAAAACAGTCCTTGAGTATTCAACAGAAGGATGGCCACAGCTGTATACAGTGGGTACAGCCTAGGCCTAAAATGTGGAAAACTCTGGATGAGCTCCTCAGACTCCTGGAATGGTCTTCAGTGCCAAAGCACCTGAAGCAATGAATCAAGATTTAAGCCCAATTTAGAGGATTAGCATCTGTCAAGCCTAAATAACTTTAAAAGGTGGAGGGGTGAACGGGGGGTGGAGGGGTGAGAGGGGATGGGGGTGTACGTAGTAACACACCAAGTCTGTGCTACGTGTTATGCTTGTTTCTGCTCAGGTTCCTGCCCAACCCCACCCTCAGACACCAATCTTGCCAATTTTTAGCTCCCTCTCAGCAGAGCTGTTATGCCACAGCCCAAGCATGCCAACAGACATGACTCCACGCCTTTGAATCACGCTGCTTTTCCATGCATGGATTTTCCCTGCCCCCAGCTCCTCAGCCAGAGTTCCTCTCCAGTACAGGATTAGTTTGAGAGAGGGAGACCTTCAATACACTCCTATTGTATCCGCTTACCATAATGGAGAAGGACAGGATAATGGGTAAGCACTGGGGGGAAAGGGGGTGTACAAGTGTCTGCGTGAGCCAAGTCATGCGTTTACCCTGTTCCATTTTTCCAGATGTGGTGCTTAGGGTTTGTAACGTTGCACTGTTTTTACAAGGCACTGTGGGAGAATTCATCTGTCCCTACCCCAGACGCTGGCAGAAATAGCATGGGTATGGCAAGTCATGAAAGTGAACTAGTTCTGGCTCCACATCTGTGGTTCCACTGGTGGCAAGGCACTCATCCAGTGGTTTATTCTCTGGTGCGTGTCTATGTTATGCAACAAGCCTGCTTGTTCTCAACTCTCCATCTTTTAAATTGTCTGGAATCAATACTCTGAGCCTATTGCACACTCCAGATAGGTCAGTTTTCAGCTGTTTGACCCAGGCAGCCCTTTGCATATCTTCTGTGTCCCAAGACATCCTGCTCTTAGCTTTGGTGCTATGCAAGTCAGAGCGTTCCCCTTCTCCTGGCACATTTCAGTGCAAGCCTGCCTCTTCTCAGCTTTCTAAGCCAATTTCAGCGATGTCAGCCTGTGCCACATTCCATGCCTTTCTAGTCCCAGTTTCTGTCTAAACACATTTTGGTGCAAACTGATACGATTGCAGGGGAGAAAGAATTAAGACCAAACATCACAGTCTGATACATCCTTTCTGGGATGCCATGGCAGAGAAGTCATAGTGCTAAAAGGGAATCATTACAGACTGAGGGAAGCAGGTATCCTGACAGGGAAGATGCCTGCATAACTAGTATATAAGCAATAATTAGTATACAAGGTGGTACCAAGTTTGAGAACACGTAAAAACTGTCAAGAGAAAGGAAAGCATTAGTAATACTGTTATTAATTACCCACTGTGAAACATTAATAAAGGTTAAAATTAGTTTCAGCTGTGCTTGGTGAAAAACCTCGAAAGATGAAACAAAGGTGCTTTCATGATTTGCTCGCTGAAAAGGGAGCTTTTGAGATTCAACAGGAAGCAGTCGGACTGTCAACATGAAAGGAGCGATTGATCAGAGGAGAGTGCAGAGAGGCTCCCACTACAGAGCGAGCGCAGGAAATCTGTGTGCTGGGCAATAATAGCGATGACGGAGAGTCCAGACCAAACATTACAGGGGAGTTTCTTAAGTGATGGGAAGGCATAAGAGCCTACTGGTATGAGTCAGGAGGAGGCAAACTAGTAGAAGTTGGTTGGGGGTTTTGAAGGAAGGAGAGAATTTAGCTTAATACAAAGATCGAAATTGCTTACATGTGGCTCAGGAAAAAGGCCAAATGGGGAAGACAAGCTGAGTAGAGAGATGAAAGTTACCGGTATTGAAAAGGGAACCGGGATTATTAGCGTCTTCTGATAGCAGTGAATGGCAGAAATTAGTGTGCTGCTGAGAGCACTGTAGAATAGTGTGGCATCAGTATATCTGACAGATGAGGAAAGCTATTATCTTCATCTTTTCTACTTGAGAAGCTGAAATTACTTTGTGCTGCGATACCTTGAAGCATGGAGAAAAGTCCTGGTCTTGAAAGGAGATACCAATAGGCCAAATATAACTGTTCACGTGTATAATGGCTAGAGGAGAAAGGTTAGCAAGAGATGGAACAAGATGGTGAAATCTGGCTGAAATAGGAACAGAAAGGCACTGGCAGGTCATTTTCTGAGTGGTGAGACAATGGAAAAACATACAGAACAAGAAGCATTGGGTAGGTGAGCCCAGGAGCAGTTTTGGGAGAAAAGCAAGAGAATCATTCCCAGCGAGGGCAAGAACAGAACTGACTGTATGGAGCATAATCAGACTGAGACAAAAGAAACCACAAGGGAAAATTTAGATCAAACCACATGTCAGTTCTGCTGATTTGCTTCATTGAGAAGTTTGCTTAATATTTCATGTGGAAATCAAGAGTTTGCATGTATTCTACTCCTCAGTGGTCAGTTTAACAATGTAACCCCAGAACTCTGACAGCCATTTTAAAGCAGAAGTAGGAAACTTCCCAGAAACCAGAAGTTTTGCTATCCATACGGCTGGCACAATCCATTCAGATGTGCATACAACTAACACTCAGGGGAAAAAAAAAAAGTAACATCATCAAGTTAAAATTTTATTGTCTTCTGTGCCCCCCTGCTTCTTCTACCCAGGTGATTAGATCAAGCCTCCTCTTTTCCCTCTAAGAAGCACTATCCTTTGTGTGCTGCCTCCTGGGAGAGAGGATGGGGGCTGGGAAAGCGAAAGGCAAAGGTTTGTGGGGAAGGAGGTTGTTATCAACCGAAGGGTGCCAGCAGATGAAGGGTGAGAGGGATGGATGGAAGAACATCCTTACTCATGCAGATTCATTTTTACACTGAAAGTGACCCTACAGATTTCCATTCAGACATTAACTGCACAGGCACAAATGTGTAATACAGAACATTTAAAGGTAAAATTGTGACCTAGAAGTAATACACAGGATAAATACTTGCTACACAAAATAGTTTCTCATGTATAGGTTTTCTTGTCAAAGGCTGTGTTGCAACGTCATTACATTACAAAGACCAGGATTTTGGGCTGCTTAGGACCGTTTGGCTGTCCTGCATGGGCTTTCAGAGACCGAGAGATTGTTGGTTTGAGGTGGGTTTGAGGTGGGGGAGAGCATCTGTCATCTCATCATTGGCCAGTCTGGCCCAAACCACAACAGACCTACATTACCAATAAGGTCCTACAGCAGCGGATGTATACAGCTACGGAGAGAACTAGCAGAGCTCAGGAAAGGACAAATACTACCATCAAGGAAGAAAAGGTGGCTGAGGGCGTAGGTGACAAGTAGATTCAGTGGAGACGTTGGGGTAAAAATCTTCCAATATTGACAAAATATATAAGAAATTCCAGAAAACAGTAATACTGAGGTGGCACCCAGATCTGAATCAGGTACTGCCTGACAGCATTCACGTGCAGAGGACCTGACACAGTGGGGCTTCAGTAGAACAACTCCTCTTCTCTCTTCAGTGGCTGACCAAATATTGGACCTGATGGGCTCCACTGGCTCCTCGCTCCCTTCCACATTCCAGACATGGATGAGGACTCATCCTGAGAGATGAGAACTTATGTAGGCAGCTACTGCTGTCCTTCAGAGAAGGGAAACAAGCTAAAAAGCCACACAGGAGCTGAGTTGAAAACTGAAGAGTTTCTGGCTGTGTGTCTTCTGGAAGTCATAGCATTCTCTTTCAGATTAGAAAGAAAAACATGCAATTTACATAGAAATATTTCTGACAAGAACAGGGAAAAGACATGCTATATGATGGATATGGTTCTGATTACACTTTGAAAGCTTGCCTGAATGGAACAGTAGCAACAAAAGTTTGCCCTCTAAGCTATCCCCCTCCAAACTTAAAAGAAGGCTTTCGTGCTTAGCCAAGTATTTAAATGACATGTCACTATGAGTTCAGTCACCTCCCAAAGCTGCTCTCTCTTTATTAAGAAAACTTTTGACTTCCACATTGAAACGATGGGTGAAAATAACCTTGACCAATCACTCATGGATCATCTCCTCCTGTTTATTCAGATGTCAACCCCATATCTTTTCCTTTTCTCATTACAACCATCACTTTAAGAGCAGACTTGCATTTAACGTTACAAGAGCCCTTTAATGATGACTGATGAATGTGAACAGAGAAAGAAGTTATTTTTGCAAGTAATTATTGCACAGCACTATTGCTGCAGCAAGCTCTCTGTGTTAGAAAGTGCACAGTGAAAGCCATATAGCTGAAATTATTTGCAAATCTCCATTTTAAACTATAACTTCATGTACTTGAGATGTCCCATTTGTGGTCTGAGTCCAAAGGAGAAATATTTCTCCTCCTTTTATTTAAAAATTATTTCTATCTCAGACTGGAAGTATTTTGTTGCTGTCAGTGTTCCTGCTGTTCTTTTAATCTATGGACATTGTGGATGACAGGATGGAACAGAAACCTATAATACAATTTACTTTGCTGGCAATCTTTGAATATTAGAAAAGAGGCTGGCAAACTGGGGATCCAAATACTCAACCTGAACTGTTCCCATTTGGTCAGGATATGACCAAGAGCTTTATTTGCATACTCATACTGGGGTTTGGGTTTCTTAGTCATTCTCTTTTACTGACAACATGAAAAACATGTCACTTACCAAATCACTCTGACTCACTAAGTCTCTTCAGTTCAAGGCCTCATCTATTATATATTTGACCAGTCTCACTGGAGTCCTATTTCATGGCATAGCCAAAATCTCCTCTTGATTATAAGTCATGACCATGGCAATAGTCCAGCTGCAAGATTTGGCAAACTGGATCTCCTGATAAAATCATTAACATGAGCTTATAGCTACAAGTACATATTTACATTTCCAAAGCAGAGAAAATCATATACAAGGGAAATATTAATGTTGCTAGATGCATTGTAAGCAAAGGCCAAGGTACTAAACACAGAATTTTCTTCTTTTTCCACAGACACCTAGTTTAACAACTTAGAGTACCAAGGTATCAAGCATTCCTGGGCAAAACTTCTTTAGTATATTATATTGCCATTCTTCTAAACTACCATTCTGACCCTAGGCAAACACTTCTTCCACAGCCTTTATTTAAAAGTTTTCCATCAAAATCCTGGTGGTGGAGGGCAGCTAATTATCTTTTTAAATAGACTAGGGTTTTTTAATAAAAACAAAGTTTTTCATATAGAACTGGAAGTTAAAACAGCCACATCACATCTGGTACCCGGGAGGCACATCTGATTAAACAGGAATCTGTATTTTGTGAGTGCCACTTTCTGATCTGAGAACGCTCTGCACCTATTATGTCAGGACACGCTAAATCAGAAGCACTCTTCTCCCTTGGTGCTGCCTCACAGGCTTGCTGGCACAGTCCTCATATTGCCAAAGCCACCCTCCCTTCCATAGCCAGGTGAGGCACAGTGGTGACAAGCTTCACCTTGCACCCTGAAGGCTGCTGCCTCAAATATT
Organism: Tringa tobata; assembly: GCA_033628505.1. NCBI lineage: Eukaryota > Metazoa > Chordata > Aves > Charadriiformes > Scolopacidae > Tringa > Tringa tobata. Next base: position 12,794,355 of record JAHREE010000069.1, read on the forward strand.
GGGGAAGATCAAAGTACAGAACACAGAACTCAAGGGAACTGAGGTCTTGAATCCGTTGCAATGCCACAGGACTGGACTCATCTCACAAACTGAACTACTGACAAGGGCACTTTCACTGGTAGAGCTGGGTATGCTGGGTAAAGGGGACACACAACTCAAATCAGGTGCTGCTGGATTTGTTTCTTTGGCTGCTCTGGTAGAACCTCCTACATCACCACTGCAGGCAAAGCATCCCACCACTGAAGGTAAGACCTTTCACACTCACCAGGCCAAACACTCAGTGTAGGTCTGTAGAGCAGAGCCATGCCTGTAAGACCTGTCTGGCTCACGTGGAGTCACAGTTCAAGCCCCTGTTTTTCTCTATCCCCTCTGGCAGGTGAAGAAAATTCTCCCTGATGAGATGCTGCTGTGCTTTGCCCTTCTCACAGAGGAGGAACAAAAGACAAGACCACTACCTCTGGTGGAAGAGAGCTCAGTGTGCCAGATTGTTGTGGTTTGGGCTGGGCTGGCCACTAAAACAAATGACAGATGCTCTTTTTTATCTCTCTCCCCTTCATAGAGGAGAGAGGATAAGAGAAAGAGAGAGACTTATGAGTTGAAAAGAAACTTAACTACTTTAATGATACATTAATAATAAAATAGAAATAAGTGAAAGATAGTAATAAGAAAATAATGAAATATATACAATAAACACAAAGCCATATCAAGGTCCCAGGGTGATGATCACGTCACCAGCAGGCACTGGGAAAGTCCCACGCTGGACCCAGTGATGGACGGGAACCGGATTCCGGAACACACAGATTGGGGTCAAAGGCAGACAAACAGAGCCCTCCTTGGACATCTGCCATTGAAGAAAGAGGATGATCCCTTTGATCCCTCTGCTTTTATACCAAGCGTGGTGCGGACGGGATGGAATATTCTGTTGGTCAGTTTTGGGTCACCTGTCCTGTCCACTCCTCCCCGCAGGTGTGACCACTCTAGGCTTCTCCACTTCTGACCCTCCAATGGGGCATATAACAACGTTACCTTGTTGTTATAGCAATATTGTTACATTGTTATGGCAATAAGTATAAGCAGGAGCCTCTCTGCATACCCTTTCTTGGTATTCACTATAAATATCAGAACTTATCCGCTAGAAGTGGACATTGTCTGAAAAATATGCTGTTAATTTCAGAGAGTTAAAAGAGGCTTAACTGAAAAGTAAAATTGCTGCAAAGAAAGTTGGTTCTGTTTTACCTCAAACCAGGACACAGATGAGGGGAAGCCCTGCCTAGGAAGGTTTCTTCCAGACCTGCTCCCTTCACCAGGAGGTACAGACCTGCCTCCAGCCATGCTGCGTGCAAGGTGTTCCCACGTGGCTGCCCTGGCTCCAGCCGAGACCTCTCACCAGTTCTGCAGAGCAGGGCTGGCACACCGCTTGTAAGGTTTTGCCTTGCATGCAAAAGGCATGGTGTTAGTCCATGACAGTTACAGCCTCTGTTCCCTAAACATCTTCCCCAGAAACACTAAACCTCTCAGCTTACCCCCAGGAAAACTGCCCCTGCTCAGAGGCAGCAATATCGAGACTCTTCCCAAAGACTGCAACTGCAGACATGACCCCTACCTGCACGGAGCGCAAATCCAGGATGCTGCAGGGCCCTCTGAAGGTTTACCTGAAAGCTGTGTTGGCTTTGCCTTGCAGCTGAGATGACTGATATACTAGAACAGCTTGGCTGTGCAGTCCCACTGCTCGAGTGCCATCAGCAGGAAGGCATGGATGTGGAGACTGCTTGAGAGCCTTCATGTTATTAACTGTGATAAATCAATATGTATAAACATGTAAAGGAGCAGCACGCAGTGCCTTCCCACAAGAGCGACTGAACTAATTTATTTTTACATGAAACTATGTGTCCCGGTCCTGTCCTAACTCTATCCTGCTGTTGCTGAGACAAAGGAAAAAACCCCTCAAACTCAAATAATTAAGTCAGGCCTAAACATCAAACATACTTTTTTCAAAACAACTGTGCAAAAAGACAAGTAGAGAAAGCATTCAAAATTCGTCAGCAAAAACTGAAATAAGCACTGAAAAGAGAACTGTGGAAAAATATGTTGTACTTGCTCTGGTTTAAGCCACATCCTGATTTCACATCCTGATTTAATTCAGCACAAGTCTGAAACAATGCCACTAAATCCACTTTGCATCTACCCCAGGTAACTGAGCAAACGAAGACCTGGAATGAAATTAAGCTTGATGTTAAATTAACAGTCAGGCTTAGTAGCACGGATTAAAGTATAACTCTGAAAACTGTTCTCCCCCTTCCTTCACGTCACTGCATTTTAAACATATCCAGACACTGAAACTACTGCAGAGGTGGGCAGTTCCTTAGTTACAGGAATGTAGTTTTCACAGGCATCAAAGGTTTGTGCTTTGAATCTTCCCGGGTTACTTATTTCATAGCAGACTGAATACAAGCAGTTGGTTTTGTTCTAGAGAGCTCTGCGCAGCCCTCGGATCTATCGGGTTGTACTGCTCTGTGCAGTGAGCGAGTTCAGCCTGACGCCTTTCTCCAAAAAGGTTGCTCAGCTTCCCGCTCCCTACCAAGACTGAAATAAAGCAATTGCTGTATTGATCTTCTGTCCATGCTACATTCCTGTTTATGAAGCATTCCTGGCTTCCAGAGTCTATGAAAATGCTCATGAGAAGTAAAAAACGGGCTGTTAAATGCCTCCTTTCAGAGGGGAAGGGGCGGGTTGTGTTCCCTCAAGCTTACTATTATGTCTTTAGTCAAAACGCACTCACTCAGTCTTTCTTCGAGTCACATTTTCAAAAGGGTCAAGAAGCATATAGGAACAAGAATAAGTGTTTCTTTCTTGGAAACATCAACCTAAAATTCTACAACTAGTTCTTTAGATCTTTCTACTACCTAAGAAACTGAGATACTTTCATGAATGCTTCAAGGACCATTTTAATGTTTTTGTTTTTCATTCTAAAATGGCAATATTGGGACACATACAACTAATCCCTTCCTCTATCAGTAACTCCAACCTAAATAACAGATAAACAGAAGAAAATCTCCAACATGAAGTGATACTAGATGACTAAGGCCACTAAAAGCACTACTGATTTCTGCAAAAGCTGCTTTCTAACCCCACAGGTAGGTAAGCTTTCATGATTTCATGTCCTCAAACCCATCCTAGCATCATTCCATAGGTATGTCACTGACTGAAGTAAAATCATGAAGTCTCAAAGCAGAAGCCTTCAAGCAGGCTCTTCCTCCAGCACATTCACTGGGACAGCTGGAGCTTGTAGGTCAGCTCTGAACATCCCTAGTACTTAGTGCTTGCAAAAACCAGAACAAGACTGTTTCTCCCTGTATGTTTAGCACCTATCTTCTCATGTTAGTTTAGTGGTTAGAGTATTTACAGCTACCATGGAAGATCTTGTTTCAGGCCCTTGAACTGGACTTTAACCCTGGGGTCTGTAACTCTGTGTAACACAGGCTGGTCTTGGGTAAGTTTCTATTAGGTAAGCTGTTTAAATAACTTTATATAGCTTTGTATAAATAACTACACATCCATTAAAGTGAAGATATGAACCACACTCAGTGACAACGCAGCTGAGTGAGAGAGGAAGTCATTCTCTCTCTCTGACTTGATAAATATTTAGTTACAAGAGACTGGAAGAGTTCTCTTACAGAGCACGCAGGAATCTGGGAGCTGGAACATTCCCTTGGGATGTGTGTCACTTCATGACTAAGCAGCATATGCTTGTTCTAGCTAATGACTGGCATTACCTTTGAATGACTTGCCAGATTTAAAGATCACGGCTTAAAAAAAAAGTTTCCACAGTGCAGTGGGGAAAGAGCTCTGGGAGAGGATGATGACAGAGAGAGAAAGATTACAACTTTAAGTCTTAAGGAGGACGTGAACAGTCCTCGTGATACTGGAAAATCACAGCTATTTTGGTTCACTCTCCTGTTTGCACAGCCAGCTGAATATAGCAACTTGGAAAAACAGCAGCCCTTCCAAAAGGGGATTTAAATGCAAGGGCAAGAGAGCAAGACTAGGTACCTACTCACAGGTGGAGTGACCCAATGGTCTGAATTGAAACTTAAAAAAAAGGTATAGTAGACTGAAGAAAAAGACAAAGAACATGTCCCTTAACAGTCACCAAGACAAACATGTGAAACTGAATCTGTGACAGAGAGTTAACAAAGTGGCAGGGTGAGGGTGGGAGGGGAAACTTCAAAAACGAAACTCCCTAGAATCTTACCATGTTTAAATTCAAGCAGAGGAAACCAGCAAGATGGTCTGAAAACATAACAGTTTCTAACAAACACCTTATTTTCTTTTCCTCTCTCCTGCCATGTTGGATATAAACTCCTGAAACAGTGAATTCTTCCCCTGGAAAATATCAAAATCAATTTAGCCCAATTTTAATTCATGTAAATTACAGCCTTTTCAATATGATCTCTAGGTCACAGATCAAGGAGAAAACGACATGCCGCACAAAGGCACGTTTGACCCAGACCTCTAGATCACTGATTTTTATCAAATGACCTGTGGGTGAGAGCTGATCACAAGGCATCCAAAATGGTACTAAGTACAATGTAAACAGCTTTCTGTAAACAAACACATGCGGATGCAAACAAACACGAGGGGCAGAGGGGGATATCAACCGTCAGTTTAGGTGTATTTTTAATTTGGTTGTAAAGGGGTAAACCATTCCAGCAACATTACACAAAACATGTGTTCCTCCAGGCTGAGATCTGACATGACTCAGCATTCCCTATGCCGTTCCTTCCACGTGGGACAGCCAGGCAGGAGCTGGCGTACACACTGTCCGGTTTCCCGCTTGGTATGAATGAAGGAATGGGACGTAGAGTAAAAGCATATCATCGCGTGTATTCATTCCTTAAAGTAAATTCGGCCCAAGCCTTCCTTGGACAGAGTCAGTGTTAGGGATTAAGCCAGGGCTGACTGCCCAGTCAAACAAATGCCATTTACAAAGCTAGACTTTGCACTTCAGTGAATGCAGGGATGGCCAGCACTAAGAACTCAGGTCACTGGTCCCAAAATACTTTTAAAATTGCATAATCACTCTTTCTAGTGGGATAACGAGATCTAACTGAAACCTTCTTCATTTAATCCACTGTTTTGGAAACAAACGATACCGGCACCAAAGAAGAAACACTGCAGATCCGGGTTTTAGTAACTTCAGCAGGGCAGTTCCACCTCAGGATCCTGATGTATGGCTGAATTATGACACTTTACAGGGTGCTATATTGGAACACAGTATGTGGCTGCTTTTTTAACTTATCGAAAGGAGACAGAATGATTTAGCTTAGACCTTTTTCCTGGAGGTTCATGCTAACACATTTTACCTTAGGCTCCCTATAGCCTAGCAGCACAGACGCAATGGCAGTTGCCACAACACAGTTGACACAGTAACTCTCTGTGTCACCTTTACCAAGACCTTCAGTCCCAGTTTCTTATATGGAACACATCTCAGAAAAGCTAATGTAATTATTTGCAGTAAAGATTTTCCCCTCTTGTCCTCTCCTCCCACCTTTTAAACTTTTTTTTTTTTTTAAATGGTGACATAAAAGTTCATTAAGGAAGTAAGCATCTGTTGCAAACTGGTGCATGATCATTATAGCCTTATCGTAATTCTTTTGCACTGAGTTTGTATGTCTGGCTGTGCCTGTGAAAGCATTCTGTTAATTACAGAAAAAGGGAGTGATTCTTAACAAACCTGAACTTTGGCAGCTAATTCACTTAGTAGGAGATACTGAAAAAGCTGTGTTATAATTAAGCACCACAAGTATCTCAGTGCTATCACTGAGAGGTGAAGCTACACAGAGCAAGGAAAGACTACAACTGATGTCAAGGTCTCCCCACACTTAGAGAAAATACAAGAACCTAATTCTTTTGCTTCAGACAATAAAAACTGTGAGTAATAATTTCACTAGTATCAAAGTTAAAATCATGATAAAATACTATCAGATTGGGAACAGGTCCAATGCGTTCTCAGTGCTCATTATGCAGGACACATGTCACATCTTAGTAAGGCACTAAGAACATACAGTACCTAAATATAGGCACTGTAACATTGACATTTGGATCCAACTCTCCCATTAGCATCTCCATCTTCCATTCTTAAATGGGGATGATGACTTGCCCACAATAACATGACAAATGAGGACTCACAAAGACCCACAGCATCACAGCGTTCCTATTCCACGAATGCAGCCAGGGTAGAAGTGCCCAAAAGCTACCGTAGAAGACAACAGCATCAATTTCTGCAACTTCTCTTCTGAAAAGCAAGATCATTTACAGCATTAAGAGCTGCAGGATCAAAGATTGCTACAACTCTTCACTGAAATCTAAGGCCTGGGTTAACAGCTAACCTGCCAGAAGAGTCAGCTGAATCCAAAGCTAACTATCTTTAAACTGACTCGGTTGCTGTTTCTACCTCTGGATCAGCATTGCTCTAACCCAGGCCATGATTTCCTGTGTAAACCCTTCCCTGAGACACAGTGCTTCCTGACCTGGCTATCACACAGCTTTGAACTGCAGCCTTATATGTCTGAGAGTCCCCTTTCCCATTCAGTAATCTTATACTTTCTCAGAACTACTCCTCAGTGTTGTAATTCTAGTTTGACACCTCCAGGCACTCTCTCTCACACACACACACACACACACACACACACACACACAAAAACCCAACCCAAGACACATGGTATTTAGACTCAGCAAAGGAGTTTCTCAACCAGTTGCTTTATTATTAAGAAGTGTTGCAGAGTCCCAGAATTTGGTAAAGGATGGCCTGGTCTCCACAGCAGTCCAAATTTTGTCCATATTTCAAGCCAAAGATTTTCCTGCTTCCTCTCCCTCCAAGCACTCCTGATCATAGAGAATCCAAGTTTGCCTCCTACCTGTCTCTTCAGCCAACCAGGATCTCCCTCTGCTTGTTCTGCATTCCTGTTGAGAAGCAGCAGGTCTATCAGCCATCCTGGTTGCCTTCTGTAAAAACAAAGCAAAAAATAAAAATAAAAAATAAAATAAAATCGAGAGCCTTCTGCTTCAAGGGCCTAGTCCAGCAGTTCTGAGGTCAATCCAAAAATTGTCCTACCATGGCTGTTCTCTAAGATGTTTAAACATTTTTTTCTGGGAAGACAACTCATATTCAAAATGGATGTCCTAATGTGGTCTCTATCTTTGAGAGAGAAAAAATCTCCAGCAGAATGATGGTAGAAATCTGCCAGACAGATTATGATGCTGATGCAGAAAATTTTAATTTTTATAAAGTATATAAAGATAATTTTATAAAGTATCTATGACACTTTTTTACCCCAGTGCATATAAGATATGGGGAGACACAGACACGTTATACATGTTAGACTTTGGGGGCAAAAAGGAAATTCCTGGATATAAGTTTATATCGCTCATAATCACAAGTGAAGAAGTGCTAATTAATGAATTGTTCTCATTGGACAGGCAGCTTTCAGGGGTTCTGTTTTCATGTCCATAAATCAGAATTTGTTAAAAAGCAACCAGTTTTTTTGCAACCAGTTGCAGCAAAATCCAAAAGCCTTTTTCCTATGATACACTTTTGCAAAGTCTGTGCCTGATGTATGACTCTTATTTTTCATTAAAAATAAATCACTCAATTCCTCTAATAATTTCAGTACAGACCATGAAGAGCCGAATTAAAGTTGAACAGAAATGTAAGCTTTCAGGATCTAAAGGACAAACAGAGGTTATCACTTCAGATGCTTTAAAAGATGAATGTACAATTTGACCTGAAACAAACTTCAAAGCCAGTGAAGGCCAAGTGAAGATAAAGAGAAAAATGAAAAAGAATTCAGCAATTACTTAGCACTGATATTTCAGTAGCAGAGAAACAACATGTACTTAAGTTAGAAGAAGCCTCTATGCCTGTGACAGATAACTTAAAACTAAAACCCAGAACAAACATGAAAACGGTAAAATACAATATTATTTTGCACTCTAATTAATTTTTTTCATGCTACTGTATAAATAACAGTAATTACTATGTTTCTTATAACAGAGATGTTCTTCAAATAAATAATAGCAAGAGGGAAAATAGTAGCAAGGGGTGAAAGGTGTAATATCATGATTTCGACTGGAATAGAGTTGCCTTTCTTACTAGCAGTTGGCATGGTGCTGTGTTTTGGATTCAGGATAGGAGCACACTGATGTTTTTCATTGTTGCTAAGCAGTCAAGACCTTTTCTGCTCTTCACACTGCCCCACCAACAAGTAGGCTGGGAATGCGCAAGTTGGGAGGAGACACAGCCAGGACAGCTGACCCCAGCTGACCAGAGGGATATTCTATACCATATGATATCATGCTCAGTATATAAAGCTGGGGAAAGAAGAAGGAATTGGGGTTGGACACAGAGTTACGGCGTTTGTCTTCCCAAGTAACCATTATGTGTGATGGAGCTAGCCAGGCTAACAGCAAAGGGAGGAGTTCATTGGAAAGTTAAACCCTATAACCTGACTGAAGGGGACCAGGGGTGGAGACTGTAATGGATATACCTTTTATATTGTTGTAACTCATGATTTGAGTTGCATGTTATAGGCATTACTATAGCAGGAACCACCTGAACCAACGGAGAACAAGCCTTACAAAAATTGGTGCAAGTGCAGCAGTGGGCTGACCTGAGCTGGCGTTGGTGCCCAGTAACTCCACACAACACACCATCTCTCCTGTCCTGAGTGACCACCATAAGAGATGGAGATCAAAGTCATGGATTAAATGAATTCAGCTGATGTTTTGTAGACACTTACGGACATTTTAGAGGGTATGGAACATCCCTTTGGTCAGTTGGGGTCGGCTGTGTCTCCTCCCGACTGGCCAAGGGGACATCCCATACCATGTGACATCATGCTCAGCATATAAAGCTGAGGGAAGAAGGGGGAGGATGTTCAGAGTTATGGCGTTTGTCTTTGCAAGTAACCATTATGCACAATGGACCCCCCCTGAACACCTGCCTAACGATGGAAAGTGGTGAATGAATTCCTTGTTTGGCTTTGCTTACATGCATGGCTTTTGCTTTACCTATTAAACTACCTTTATCTCAACCCATGAGTTTTCTCACTTTTACTCTTCTGATTCTCTTCCCTCATCCCACAGGGCAGGAGTGAGCGAGCAGCTGCAAGGGGCTTAGTTATTGACTAACTAAGTTTAAACCTGGTTTAACATGGTTTAAACCATGACAACACATGTTCAGTTGACTTCCTCTTCTATTTAATTATGGTATTTATACAAGGGGTAACTGATGACAAGGCTTTTATTTCAATTGCTGATAATATAATGATGCCTTCAACTATTTTGTTGGAAGTCTTGCTTTTTAATTTTGAATAAGTAATGGAAATCAGTTCCCTCTTAAACTAGTTCGAAGGAGTGGCCTTCCTATAAAATCAAAGCACAGAACTGCCTATGTAAAGACTTGCAGATGAAGGAAGGTATGGTTATGAAACATTATAACAAACCATAATATCCAAGTCAAAGATTATCCAGGAACCTCTGGTACTAGCAACTTGGGAGCTCCCAGAGCTGTGTGGGTTTGCCTCTTGCTTTGGTGCTGAGAATGGGGGATATCCCCTTTCTCCTGAGAGCGCCATGGAGAAAATTTTTATGTACTTCAAAATTAACATGAGTGAATATTTGCAAGGAAGCTAGGACATTAAGCTTGTCATGTTGCTTCACAAAACCTAAGAGGGTTATTTTAGTTGTCCTTACTTAATTGAGTGATGTCACAATTTCCACATACTTAGTCTGAGGGCAGAACAGGTTCTGATCTCTGACTCCCACTTTACTAACTCATGCTTTGATGGCTATCAAAGCTTGTAGAGTTGGTGACCCTATTTCGTAACTTGCAATGATCACAGCAGTTAACAGCTTGAAAAAAACTACGTCCAGCCATGAAGACAACACGACGACTAGTGATAAGACTTCAGATTTTAACCTGGTTCTAAGCTTGAAATCGAAAATGTCCAGTGACTGCTCCCACAAGGTGCCAGGACTGAAAGTTGTTGCTGACCCTCACCTTCCCTTGGTAGCCCTTTCACAGCCCCACCAACACTGGGGGTCTGCACTTACCTGGCTACTTAAGGGTCCCAGCACTCTCTCTGACTCTGACCAGCTCCGAAGTGGAAAATGTATGTGGCATGTCTCATTCTCCAGTCTCCAATATATGTCTTCCATATCTCCCTCCGGCTCTGTCAAAGCAAGTTACACTTCACTAATTTGCTGATCAGGTTGCTTCTTATGGCAGAAATTAAATTAATAAGAAGTGCAGCATCTTTGAATGCTAGCAGAACTAGAAGTTATAGCACCTTGCCTCATTTAAGTCCATAGAAGGTTTCCCATAAATCTGAACTAGGCCAGTTTCACTTCCAAACTGTAAGACCATCTAAACACTGAGTTTGGCTGCTTGAGTAACGCTGAGCCCCCCTTTCAAAGAACCTTACTTGGCCATTCAGTTTGCAGTCCCAGGTGGTCTTGTGTTTATCTTCACCAACACCTGTTTGCCTTTTCTGCTGCCTTAAGCTATTTCTGACACTGGGCCACCAACAGCCTTATCTTAATTGTACTGAATGTTACACTTTTGAAGTATAATGGACATTTCTGACAGGGCCACTGTATTTCTGAAACAGTGGTTACCAAGCTGTTTGGCCACTTCAGGGAAAGTGTGTTGCTGAAAATAATCACCAGCGTGACTTTCTTCGCAGCTGTCATGCACAACACTGTGTTATGCGGACATGAAAGTCTAAAGCTGGCTTTGAGAGTGAAAACTAGCATGGCTACATTAGTGTGGTGTTTCATCAACACTAAGCCTTACATCGCAGCCAATTAGTGAAGAAGGAATGCCACAATGACAAGATCACACTGTTATCAGTGCTCAAAATTAATTTAGCATGACGTGTCACTTGGGCAAGACTTAAATTTTGGCCAGTCTACAGAGGCGCCTCATTTCCCAGCAGATGTCGGCACAACATGCACACCAGAAAGATCACTTCTGCTAGGCATTCCATTCTGCTAAGCCTTCCAAAAATAATATTGTTACCAAATTTGCAAAATAGTATCTTCCATCGGCACATGTATTATTATTATTATTAGTGTAGTAAGACAACAAGGAACATTGATAAAATGCCATTGTCAAGAATCAGAGTTATATAACTAAGAGCATTGTGTGCACACTTACACACGCAGAAATATATACAGACACATGCAAGCAGTGCTTAATGTTGTCTGTTTTGAGTTTTCTTCTAAGATTTACACCAACAGTGAAGGTCAGGACAGGTTACTACATTGTATATACATGTTCTTAAGTTCAGGACATACCTATACATATAGAACAGAACATCAGTCTGAAGTGCTCTGTAATATTAACGTGAGGCAGCAAACAAAGATGAGATAAATGCACCCTGTGTCATTACTCTTCTCCTCTCACATTGGTAGGATCTACCTATGAAACCAATTTTTGTTTTATTAGCAAAGTTCATCCTTTCATACCAGAACTGTAGATACATTAACTGCATTACTACAAAACAAAGCAAGAAAGAGTACAGCACTGGAAGAAAGAAGCAGTTTTCTCTCAGTGTTTTATCTCCACAGCATAGAACATGCTTTGTTTAAACTTCTGCATTTAACAAAATACTGTGTAATACAACGTCATTTAACACTGTCATTTGGAGTAAATAATAGATGTCAGAGTTTTAACCTTCATACAATGTAAAGCTTTTCCCCTTCTAAACACCAATTTGAGAAATCCTGTTTTGGAAGATGACACTTACTACCACCAGATTAATTACTAAGCAATGCGTACTGTCTCTTACGTAATCCTTATCTCTGTCTCTCAAACATGTGGTTCAGTGTCTGTATTAAAGAATCAGATAAAAACTTCAGTTTAAAGGGGGAAATGGAAAAAAAAAAGACACAAAACCAAAACACAAAACCAAACAAAAAAATGGGGGATACTAAATTTATTTCACAATTTCCAGCTTCTGTAACTGAAAACAGATTGTAAACCTATGCATTGCATAAACTTCCCATTTTCCCCCCAAATTTTCCAAACTCTCAGCAAGTGTAAGTACTTAATGCCACTTTGGCCCTAGATTTCATGTCCATTTCAGTGTTGCACACCACATACAATGTAGTGTCTGTCCAGTTATCGCTGTTGACTAAAAGGCTTTTTATTCTAGAAGGAGAAATGAGATTCACCAGAAGCAGCTGTTGCTCTACCGCCCTCCTGACCAGCACTGCTCATGGGAACGTGGCTCCTGCTAACCACATGACATAATCATACACGGCTGGGCACTTCCATATTTTAGCATGAGTTAGGCATGTCATGTTAACCATGAATAGGTATAGGGTAAGAATTTGACAGTATAGAGTTATAGAGAGCTGTGTGTCCCCTGGAGTTTACTGCAGGTATACATGATTCATCTATTATTAAACCTGGCAGCAGTTTCTTTCCAGACAATTAAGTGAGAACACATTCATTGGTTCAATATCACAGAATCACAGAATCTTCGTGGTTGGAAGGGACCTTTGAGATCACAAAGTCCAACCATACACACCAAAAAAAAAACCAAAACCAAAACCAAACCCAAAGAAAAAAACCCACAAAACAAAACACCCAACCCAACAATCTTCGGCACTAGAGCATGCCCTGAAGTGCCATGTCTACACGTTTCTTAAATACCTCCAGGGTTGACGACTCCACCACCTCCCTGGGCAGGCTGTTCCAGTGCCTGACCACTCTCTCCGTAATTCTTCCTAATATCTAATCTAAACCTCCCCTGCCACAACTTCATACCGTTTCCTCTAGTCCTGTCATTATTCACTTAGGAGAAGAGGCCAACACCCACCTCTCTACAACCTCCTTCCAGGTAGTCTTAGAGGGCAATGAGGTCTCCCCTCAGCCTCCTCTTCTCCAAACTAAACATGCCCAGTTCCCTCAGCCTCTCCTCATATGACTTGTTCTCCAGACCCCTCACCAGCTTGGTGGCTCTCCTCTGGACACGCTCCAGCACTTCAATGTCCTTCTCGTAGTGAGGGGCCCAGAACTGAACACAGTACTCGAGGTGAGGCCTCACCAGTGCTGAGTACAGGGGCACGATCACTTCCCTAGTCCTGCTGGCCACGATATTCCTGATACAGGCCAGGATGCTTTTGGCCTTCTTGGTCACCTGGGCACACTGCTGGCTCATGTTAAGCCGGCTAGCCAGCTGTTCACCAATACCCCCAGGTCCTTTTCTTCTGGGCAGCTTTCCAGCCACTTTTCCCCAAGTCTGTAGCATTGCCTGGGGTTGTTGTGGCTGAAATGCAGAAACAGGCCCTATTGAACCTCATCCCATTGGCCTTAGTCTATTGATCCAACCTGTCCAGGTCCCTCTGTAGAGCTTTCGTACCCTCAAGCAGATCAACACTCCCACCCAGTTTGGTGTCATATACAAATTTACTGAGGGTGCATTCAGATGCACTTTATCCAGATCATCAATAAAGATATTAAACAAGACTGGCCCCAGAACTGAGCCCTGAGGGACACCACTGGTGACCAGCCACCAACTGGATTTGACCCCATTAATCACAACCCTCTGGGCACAGCCATCCAGCCAGTTTTTTACCCAGTGAAGAGTACACTTGTCTATGCCATGATTTGCCAGCTTCTCCAGGAGAATGCTGTGGGGAACAGTGTCAAAGCCCTTACCGAAGTCCAGGTAGACAATGTCCACAGCCTTCCCCGCATCGAGATGGCGGGTCACACTGTCATAGAAAGAGATCAAGTTGGTTAAGTAGGATCAATTAGCAAGACTAAAATAAGTATGGGATTTTTGAAACTTTAGGTGCTTTCATTTCACTTTTAAGGCTAAAACGTTCTATCTTCAAAGGGGAAGATAATCTTCAGCTAATGTGATTTAAGAATAGAAATGCTAGTCAGGACCTAGCTTTATGCAGCTTGCTTAGATTTTGAGACTGCAAGCACACTTGCAAGAGATTGACACAGATGTCAATCATCTGCCTTAACTGTACACGGGTTAAAAAGACAATTAGCACCTTGTAAAGTTGTAAACAATTCAACACAAAGACTGAAAGCCATTTGAACTTGCTGTAGCCTTCTGTTACACTTTTCAGGACTAACCGGTTAATCAAAAAGCTCCACACCTGAGGTTTATCGCTGACCAGCTGAAGTCAGATCCTCAGCCATTTGAAGATCCTACATAAGACTGTTAGCATCCAGGTGATTCAATTCCAGCTCCTCAGGAGACTAATGACTCTACTTAGACTTGTCAGGTTTTGTTACACCTCATAAGGAGTGCAGAGGTGGGGTAAATAGAAGAGATTCTGATACTTACCAGTATTAGGATGTATAGCTCTTAATATGCCTCTTAACTGCAAGGGAAGGAGGAAAGACATATTTTAGCATTTTAATAGTTAATGGATTAACACATGATCTGCTGCATAAAGATTTACTTTCCTCCATAAGGATACACAGTTTGTTCATCAAGATTAATTTCTTAAGCGTCCTGACACCCCTTCTTATCAAGACACGGAATCTCCACACCAATTTTAGCATTCAATCCAAGGTTGCTTTCAGTCTGGCTGCTAATGTACTCACTTTACACTGAGGATCCAAGCTCAACTGCTTGCACCTTCAGTGTCTCTTAATGCATTACCACAATTTCCCTGAGCTCCCAGGGCAGTTATCCCCTACTTCTCTGAAAGAACAATGTGGCTCTGCCTACCGCAGGACAAAGAACAATTAGTGATGACTCTTAATCACCTAGCTAATTATGCAAGCCACAGAGCACCCATGAAGTACCGAGAATGTCCCCAGGATTTCTGGCATTTGAGGCGACTGTTTAAAGACTCCGGAAGAAGATCAAAATCATAAAGACTCACAAAAATATTTATGTGAAGCATTTACTCTCTAAAAACACCTGAATGCCCGCCCAAATCTTACAAAAGCAAATGCTTAGAATACACACAGTTTTAGGGACTGAGTGCCATAATGCTATTCACATAAGTTAAGGCTTCTCAAACTATTTAAAATTAAGTGTTGCCACAGGTCCCATACCATCCCCAAGACAAATATACATTGGGCCACCGTGTTTTGATATCCATGAATGCTCATGTTCATTTTCTGACATTGTGAAAGATCACTTGGTGACAGGTTGCCTTAGGCCTTCACAAAACAAACTAGTTGTCTCTTGCTGCTTATTGACTGTCAGGAATATCTTTAAGTACCATGTTTCAAAAATCCAGTCCTGGGGATGCTGCTGAGTTAATTTACCCTTCACCAACACATCGTAGTTTACAAAAAAATCCCTGAAAATTACAGTTCTGTAGGCTGCATCATTTGACTTCAGCATTCACAAGACATATCCTGATGTAAACAAAATAATTTTATATAACATTATGTCTCACTTTTCTCATGGGATCTAGGTTCTTTTTTTTTTTTTTTGGCTAAATGGTCTACTTCTTTCAGTGAGCAGTAGCCCTTTCCCTCCATCAAGCTGGAGTCTACAAATCTAAAAGAAGGCTGTCCTAAGAAGTGCTGGACTTGATGATCATGGTAGGAAGGGCACACTCTACAGAGAGCAGAAAGCCTCATGCAGACTCAGAAACATCAGCGTTACTGAACATAGATAGCAGGCATTCCTGTTTTTCTCCCTTGATCAATCCTCCTTTATCTGCAAACCTTCAAGATTTGGATTTTAAAAATCAAGCACCAACAGCTGACTTATTTTTCCTAGTACAAAAGTACCGACACTGGCAGAGCAGAAGCCCCCACCCAATTCTGTGATCCTCCCCAAAACCCAACAAAACCTTGGTGAAATTAATTTCCTTAGACTGTAGCTCTCTCTTTGTCTCCTAATATTCACACTTGGGCCACACACAGGTTCAGTGATCTTTCTTGGTGCCCTAAATCATAACTGCTGATAGGCACAGTCCCAAATCATCAGAACGTGCGTTTGCCTTCAGAAGACTAGGGCCTCAGGCTATATCTAGGATTTTAGAGAAAGTTAGACAACACCCATTACCTGACACTCTAGAAACCTTACACACTTTTTTCAGCAGTGAAAAAGCTCCCAGCATGTATTCAGAGCAGGTAGAGCATAAACAGCAGCAACAGCTTCTCTAAATTCAGAAGATAGTGTTTAATTGTGGCCTGTCAGAAAACCGCACTGTTTTTTAACTAGTCTGCATCCCTTTCAAACTTTGTTGAACATGAGGCTATATAGCTGAATAGTTTTTTGTATACTATTATACCCAATAAATAGCATCCACATTTAGATTCTGCAAAAAAACCCCATAGAAAATCTGCTGTCTCAGAAGGCATTCTTGTTTCCTATATAAGCTTTCCACCCTCATGACAGGGAACGGCGACAGTGCATCTTTAGCAAGAACTTTCTATTTCCCAAAGTATTAAGATGCAGTGCCATCACTTCCTTAGTTCACAGGCATAACCAGTACTCCAAGTTAGGTTTTTCTTATTAAAAAAACTAATTTTTTTGCGATACTGAAAAATATTTAGTGTAATATTAACTAGTATATTTCACTTGTTATGATTGCACTTTTGTCCGTCTGCAAGTGAAACTTAACCTTGTCTCCTAAAGACAGAAATAACTTTAGAGACAATGTTCCTGAAATATAATTATTAAAAAACAAAACAAACTTTTAGTGTAGACTCAACCAAGCAAATACTTGGCTGACCACTAAATTATTTTGTTTAGAGTAGACTACACTAAACAGGATAGAAAAGCCTAGATATAGTTATTAAGAAACAGTTATTTCATTTTAAATTAACATTCTGCCCTGAAAAAAATATCAGTTAACAAGCGTAGACATCTCTTAGACTTTGTTTTTGTTGCTTTATACGGTGATTTTTGGTACAGTCAGATATAGTTTGCTGATGCGAAACCTTAAGTGGAGATAGGCATTCTGGCATTTGGTTAGACAAGGTCAGCTAAGCGAGGTCACTCTTGCTTAGGGCGCCTCACAGTAAACCTCCTGCCTTCTCTTTGGTATGCACTAACCAGTCTGTGGCAAAAGCAAGTTAGTCAGCCCACAATTAAGAAAACAAAACAAAACCAAACCAAACCAAAAACCCTTAAAATCACTTTTTTTTTGTTGGTCAGCTGTACCCGCTTTACTTGCTTAACTTCTTACTGATAAGCAAAACCTGATTACATAAACTGCAAAATTGCACCCACAGTTTCAAATTTCAGGAAAGAGGGATCTGTTTCCTTGCATGTCCCAAGTTCCTGAGCTAAGCTGAGACTGTCAACAATCATGTCATTTGTCATCCTGATTTTGATACGCTCACTTGTGCGCCACAAAAGAAAGCACAGCCAGAGCCTCCCCTCTTAGACAAGAGAGCAAAGCAGTTTGTGCCTGTGGTGGACAAAAACTACAATTTCTGCATAACTGGAAGGAACAGATGAGGTCTGTTCCTTGTCAAACTTTTATTTTAAGTTAAAACCTGAAAGTGAACACTATTACTCCAAGCAAGATTAAACCTATAATTCACTTTTTTTTTTAAATTTTAATTTTACACAGTGGTCTGACTCCAAACTATGGAGAAGAAATTGCTTTTACATTAATGCAAGTTTCATAAACCACTCCCCAGAGTAGCTGCACAGCTTTTAGTCTTGTGGCATAAGTGATTATGTCACTTAGGAAGTTTCTGCATTGTCTTATAGCCATAACTAACATTACTGCATATGCTTAAGTTGTCCCTACAGTAATCATAATATTCTACTTCTATATGCTTATATACTGAGGCACAGACATGAGGGAGGACCATGGGGAGATGAGGGAGCAAGAGCTGGCACAGGGAAGAGCTGAAGGAGGCCCCAGAGAGAGATGCAGCCCTAGAAGCTGCTAGGCTCGAGAAGCCATTGCTCCCCTTTGCCAGTAAATGTCTGGAAACCCCAGTGGCAAGCATAGATCATTCCAGCAGCTGGTCCTCATCAGGAATGGTTACTCCTGCCTGCTACCTCGAGTCCGTACTAAAGCCCATGCTGAGAACCAAAAGGTTGCAAACCTAATGCTTGCCAATGTCTGGTAAGACAGGAGTCAGTGTGAGTCGACATAAGGAATTCCTGTGGCTTTTGTTCTTGTTTGATCTTCAATAACCACAAGAATGCCCACATTAAAAAAAAAAAAAAGTGAAATGCACGTTCAAGTTGCAGAGTCTATTATGCAGAAGTTCTGAAATCTTATGGTTTTCTTCAATTTACCCTTTTTGCCCTTGCACAAAGGTGGCAAAGTGAGCTCTAATTATGGGAGCACAGCTGGTTGGCATAATTTATTTAGATTTCTAAAAGGTTTTTGACAAGGTTCCATGCAAGGAGCTACTGGAGAAACTAAGATGATGGTAGGGTAAAAAGGCAAATGATTGTCGTGATTGAGTATCTGGTTGGAGCAAGAGAATCAAAGTGTAAGATTAAATGGTTGTTTTTTATTATGACAGAAGGTTAACAGCAGAGTGCTGCCAGGTCCTATACTCAGTTCAGTGTTCTTTGATGTATTAACTCAGACCCGTGAGAGAGGGAGAAATAGGGACAGGGAAAAAATAGTGAGATACCAGAGTCTGCAACTATCGAAAATATGTTTGGGAAAAGGGAGATTTATGAGTACTTCAGTGTGACTTCTATTACATACATGAATGATACAACGACAAAAGAAACTCAGCACCAAGAAGAACATGCAACTGTGCACAAGTGAAACTTCAAACAAGCCATATAACCTCCAAAGTTGATAGAGCCCTGTACTGAGTATGTAGCAGCAGCCAAAGAGAAAGCTTAACATGCTGGATTCCATAAGAAATAGGTCAGGGAGTAATATAAAATACATATATATTGTAATCAGAGGCATAACCTTGCTTAGAATACTGCATGCAGCAAAAGTCACCTTTCTTGAAAAATGGAATACTGCAGGACTAAACAGACTTGGAAGAAAACCGCAGCAATGATCAAAAGCTGGGAGTGATTCTCTTAGGAAAAGAGACTGAGAGAGTGAAAAACTTTATCTCAGATAGCAGACATGATGAAAGTGTACAAAATAATGAACTGTACACAGAAGGTGAAACCCAGGAACTTCTGTTTTTATTGTCTCAAAGCACAAGAGGATACTCAATGAAATAAACAGGTAAGAAAAAAAGAAATGCATTTTTATGTAATTCACAACTCAACATCTTACTCTGCTGCCAACTGCCACTACAGAGTTCTAATGCTACAGGAATATTAAAATTTTATACCAGTATAAAGACCATCCAGCTACCTCAGTAACAAAACCTGAAGTTATATTAAACTATTGCTCCAGTGCTTGTATCGAACTGTTAAAGATTTGGATGAGACATTTGTGGGAAAACATTACCTCACATGTGCCTCTGTAGCCTCTCCTTTTCCTCTGACACATCTGAGACTAGTCAAAGTCATGGATAAGAAAAGGTGAAGAGTGGGTGTGACCCACAGCAGCAATTCCTGTTTTCCTGTGCATGGGACAGACTTACTCACTGGAAGAAGAGTTCTTTGTTAACACTGCTTTATTCTCATTATTGAAGGTATGACCTGCTTGAATTACTGTGCACTTAATTTTGTTCTGAATATAAAGGAATAAATTTTCTCACAAACATTTCAATGGCATCTGAGCACTCCATAAAGATCAAAAGGGCATTCTGTAAAGTGGGGGAAAAAAACCCAACATACACATTCTCCCATTTATGAATGGGAAACTGGAACAAACTGACTAAGATATCAAACATCCACAAGCCTGAGATGCCTAGGTCCCAACTTTCCAGTGTACTTCCTTTAAGAGTTTCTATGCCCAAAACATGGTCTTGGAGACTTCAGTAGTAGTTAGGCACTTGTAAGGTAAGAAATACACAGTTAGTCATGCAAGATTTATCACATGTGGTACTGTAGCAGGACAGAAACACACATGCATCACCACAGAACATTGATAAACCCATGATAGGGACAATCATTGAGCAATTAAAAAACTAGCCCCTCCAGTTTCATTTCTCTCCCTTCTTGGAATCCAGTTTTACAAACACTTGCACCATGTCTATGCAGATGGGTCCAGACAGAGCTGAACTTGCTCTGACTAAACCAAGCTGTTCAAACCTGTTGGCACAGATGTATCTTGATGCACGTGTGTACCTCTACTTACCCAAGGAGCTGCACAGATGCCAAAGGTGCTTAGTGAGCAGCATAAATTGCTCGTGAGATGTGATTATTAGTGCTGATGCAGCTCCAGCAGATTAAGTAATACTAAAAAACACAGCCTCACCAACATGAAAAAATGTGGAAAGTTACACGTTGTTTTACATACCATCTACTTCTGCCTGCACGCAGCAACCAATACCAACACCCATCATCAACCTACAGGCCACCGGGTTACTGCATTAATTGTAAAATCAAGTTGTTCTGTTCCTTAGATTTGAGCTCAGGACAGATGACAAAAATCACCTGCTCCCTCTTTCTTTCAGGTGTGTTGAGGCTTTACTGGTAAAGGTGGCTGCAGGGCTTTTTCTTCCACCCACCCTACTTTTTGTGGAAACTTTATCCACTCTACCACCTTGAACACATACACTGAGGCTTCAAATGGTAAAGAAAGCCAGAATTTGTAGACAGATCCGAGCTATTGCCTCAGCCAACAACTGCAAGGCAAATTGCACAGACCCACTTTCTGTCTTTCCCTGTGGTCCCAACTACGGATACACCCCTCCATACCCACATCCGTGGAGTAACTTGGTTAAAAACAATAAAAAAAAAAGCGCATCTCTGTGCATTTTGTACCAGGGAACTAGGAATGAACACCCACCAGTACACTGCCTGCTCCTACTGAACTGGCACGTGAAGTCAAAATAAATCCTAGCATCCTTTGAGAAAATTCCTAGGAACCAATGTTCCAGCGGATAGGAAGGCTGTTTGTAATGTTCTTAAAAGCAAGCCTGAGCTCAGTGTGAAAATAAAAGGGGAGAAGGGGGAGCAGGAAGGGAGGAAAGGGGAAAAAAAAGGAGGAAAAAAGGAAGAAAAAAGAGGAAAAAGGGAGAAAAAGGAAAGAAAAAAGGAGGAAAAAAGGAAGGAAAAGGAAGAGGAAAAGGGGGAGAAAAAAGAAGAGGAAAAGGGGAGAAAAAGAAAGAAGAGGAAAAGGGG
>JAHREE010000069.1:12820470-12831769 GCA_033628505.1 Tringa tobata
GGGGGGGAGCTCAAACCCCATCCGCGCCCTCGGCCGCCTTGTTTTTCTGAAAGTTGCTGGTTTTCCCTTCCCTTTATTTTATCCCTTAAAACAACAACAACAAAAAGTACAAAGTTTCGACACAGGATTAAAAGGATCAAGATCCCTCCCCCCCCAAGAATAAGGCTCTTTAACTTTCCTTTGTGTTGATTTACAAACAGACAAACTTTACAGTTAGAGAATTGTTACTTCTTTTCGCTTGTGGTGCTTTTAAGTGCCTTTAAATTGGAGCTTGGCTGCAAAGACGAGGAACGTGCTTTCAGATTTAACACTTCTAGGCTGGCTGGAAAGAAGTTTAGAGCAAAGCAGGATCTCTCCAGTTGTGATTTACCAGTCCGTGGTGTGGATGGAGGGTGTTTTGCATTCAAAGACCATTAAATTACCCGAAGTGGAGGGTTAGAGAGGAGCAGTGCGCATGTTCAGTACTCCAGAGTTGTGCTGTTTTTCCCCTACTACGCATTCCTGCGGCTCTATAGTAGAGCAGCCTCGCTCATTGTTAATATCTTTGGAGCAATTAAGGCATATGTCGTTCGTGAAATCATTGGGCTGCTGGAAAGGCGATGTACTAATATGGTTTGTAACCCTGGTAAGAAGCTTTGGACGTGCCACTCGTTTAAGGGGAGCGCACACAAAGGGAATTAGGGCACAAAGACGAAGTTTAAACAGCGGGCAGGGTGGTGTTTAATAGCGAAGCATTCCTAGTTCCCGCAGGAGCTGGGCGCGTTGGAGCCTGCTAGCGAGCTGCACGGATTTTTAGATTACAACATGCGCTGCATACCAAGCTCCGCCGCCTCAGCCTAGAGACAGTGACAGCAGCGACTTCAAAATGTTTCAGTCGCTTTAGGTAGGCTGAGATTCTTAATCTTACTGCAAGCAGTTTTGCCTTTTTTTTTTTTTTTTAAATGGTCTCACTGAATTAATTTAGCCCAGTTATTTTTAGGACATTCCTATGCTCCCTATTTGCACAGCAGTGGTGAGCTGGTTTCCTGTCTGCTGTTGCTTCCATTGTTCAGACTTCTCTCCCCGAGGGCAGCTGCTGGTTGGTGAAATACCAAAACTCCCTGCACTTTCAACTGTTGTTCTTGCCACCTCCGAAATAAATGCGTGTGAAAAACGCTGACGTAGTTTCTAGGTATGCATGTGTAGGGCTTTGTGTGTGTATGTGTGTGTGAGAGAGAGGGAGAGAGGGGGGAGAAAGATCTGCTTTGAGGATTGCAAGTCCTGGGCTGAAACAATGGAAACAATGAAAGGTGACAGGCGGGAGGGAGAACTTTTGAGAGGGGCCATGGGCCTGGGGTTTGCGTGGCAGAAATTAAAAGGTGAGGAGACAAAGACGGAAACTTTTAAAAAGATGTTAGGGCTAGGGTGCCTTTGTTTTACTAAAGGTTGGGCTTGTAGTTATTTGTGACCTCCTGGCATTTCAGGCTCCTTCAAGAAGTTTCAAAGAGTGACTTTGTTACAGATTTCTTGCTTGCGCTCCTAAAAAAACCTCGTTTAAGGAAAAAAAAAGTATAGCATGGCCAAGTCTGACTGCTTTAGAAACGATAGAGTGCAAGCTGTGTGAGATGTAGAGAACAAATAAGATAGTTCCTCAATTATGAAACCTATTCAGAGGAAAAAGTTGTGGGTTGTTTTTTTTTTTTTTTTTTTTTAAACTGGAAATTCCCTTCTGCATCCTTGTAGTTCGTGGTTACTTATGAATAAATTTAAACTATTTTATTTTTGTTGTCGATTTTTAAGTTCGCGTTACATTTTAGTTTTTTTGTTTGTGTGTTGCATTTTTATGTTGGTTGTTGTTTTGGTTGGGGTTTTTTGTTGGTGTATTGTTGTTTTGGTTGAGTTGTGGTGTTTTTGTTTTTTTTTTTTTTAAAGTTAACAGGCTGTGGATTAAAACCCTGAGGACTCTTCTGTGGATAGTTTAATGTAGAAATAATAACGTGATAGCAATCACACTGAACATATTCAGCTTGTTAATTAGCTGATTTGGAATACAATCTCGCAAAGACACAGGCATGTGCTCAAGTTTATACATGTGAGGAATCCTACTGAACTTGGTTACAACAGGATCGGGGCCTTAGATGGGAACTGGTTCTGTTTGTCTGTGCCGCTAAAAAAAAAATATCTGTCTTAATAAATTCAGAGAACCCTAAGGGGGTGGAGGTTTTCCGTAAGGTGTTTTTTTGTCCATCCCCTTTCTGGAGGGCAGAGATTGTTCCTTGTGGTATACTTTGTCCTGTTTTGAATAACAATTGGCTTCTGCCACTTCCTCTGGGAAGCTCTTCCTCGACACAATGGGATAGTTGTGTGTTGTGTGTGTCTTTTTTTTTTCTTTTTTTCCCTGATACTCAGCCTAAATTTGTCATTTGCTTAACTTCCATTTCATTTTTCTTAGTCTCTCTAAATACTTTGTCCTCCCCCTCAAAGTATTTCAGCATGCCTTCTTAAGTAGCAGTAGTTTATTTTGAAATCAACTTTAGTCATCTCTGTACTTTTACTCAAGTTGTTTCAAGCTGTTAACGGTTGGGTGGTGAGCCTAGACTCGAGATCCTAGGTGTAATCTTCCCTGAGCTGATTATGAGAAGACCTGTGAAGTCTTTGGGCTGTGACACAATGCAGCAGTGCATTCAAACGTGTATATGACTTCAGCTGGGAAGCCAGGAGGATAAAGTAATTTAATAAAGATGGGATGCTGAACATGTAGTTCTCAGGTCATTAATAGCGTGGGCTGCTCATCTAAGTGGTGATGGCGGGAGTAGAGAACTGGGATTTTGTATTGTTTTTCAGACCTCTCTGCAAATGAACTTGTGCTGCTTTACTTTAGTCTTGTAAAAGCAGTTTTTCCTGTTTAGGTTAAATGTATTTAGGAGAAGACATAAAATAACCTGTTGCTACCCTACTTTTAAGACAAAATAAATTAGTAGATCAGTTGGGGCTACTCGTCCTGTCCACAAACCTTTATTCTGGGTGTAAATAACAGTAAGCCAATGGTCCAGCCATGGAGCCTAGCCAGAAGCCTTTTCAGTTGGGCCCTGTTAAAACAGGAAACCAGCAGCGAATAGCCTGATTACTAACAAGACGGAAAAACAAAGCTGGGTTGTAATCAGCAGGAATGCTTTAATGAAAACAGAGCCTTGACAGCAACAACGTGGCTCCTGCTCTAGTAAAAAAATATCAGCTGGGGTAGTGCGAGATTTCTAGCCATGACTTCCTGTTGCTGCTCGCTCTGTATCGCGCCGGAGAGATCTGCCACGAGTTCAGAGGGCTGATCGGCTATTTAAATGAGCTCATTTAAATGAGGAGAAGTTGTACTACACTGAGTTTCCTGCTTAACCAAAACCCGCTTTGTGTCACTAACTCACTGTGTCAATTAATATGACACACTAAGCGAGCAGGTCAAAGGGTAGGCTCCGCTGTTGACTCATTTCTTGTTAGGTAAGTTACGGTTAGTCAGATGGCAACTTTTACTTTAGCAAAAGATCATGTTTGCAAAATAGAGAAACGTTCTTATGCTGCTGGCTTTCAGACAGTATTTTGTGGCTTTTTTTTTTCAGGTGAAAAAGAGCAACAGTTTTTCTAGAAGAAGTTTTGCTGTCAAATCAGTTTTCTCAAATTCAGAGAGGCTCCCATGGAGTCTTTTAGCTGTGGGTTAGAACTTGCAGAGGTTACTTCAGGTGGGGTGGTGTGTGTCTAGAGGCCTTTTTGTTTATGCCATGTAAATATGGCTCACAAACCATTAGACACCTAACTTTCTTATAGGAGTAGTTTCTTTGGCTTCTCATCCCTCTTATTTCCAGCCCTCACTGTTTGCCTCTCCCTGTTTTCCAAGGTCCTGTCTTGCTGCCTATTATATGTAAAAACAAACAAAAAACCCAACCCACTGAAGTGCTGCAATACTTCTGGTTTCTGACAAACAAGAACAGCTCACTTGAAAACATTGTCTGAATAGCGTAGGCTAGTTTTAGCTAGTTTTTAAATTCAATTTAAAAGGGATGAGCTGCTTTGCAAAGCCATCATGTTGCCTGTGCAGGATCTTTGTTCCGAGAAATACTCCTCGTGGCTCTGGGAGCCTGTTGTGCAAGGCATGTTCTCAGGTTAGGTTGCAAGCATGACAGCACTTTCCGTGAAGCTATGACAGATATAAAGCAGTTTGCTCGGAATCAGTTTAAAGCAAACTTGACGTACTTTCTAGGTGAATTAAGAACCTGTTTACATAATTTGGAGTTTATCTTGTGTTGACTACTTAAATATTGTCCTATTGTTCCTGTTCCATGACTGGATAATTTGTGTAGCTAATCATCACAGGAAAAATTTGGTATGTCAGTTTGGTGTTTGTCTGTTACATAAATCAGCGATTGGGAGAATGAAAACAATACTAAGTAAGTTACTGAAGTAACTACGCCAGACAAATTGCAGATTGATCATCCTGCTGGGAATGCTTGCATATCAAAAATATGCATTGAAATTTGGACAGCTTAAAACTAAATTTAAGGATGTTGAAGCTATTCATAAATAGGGTAAGGAAAGAATAATTTACCATGTCAGCTTTGGCTGAAGTTTTAAAGTGTGGGGAAAGGTCCTTCCGTGCCCCCCTGCCCTCCCCTCCCAAGTGTTAAGGAAAACTTGCACGCTCGCACCTTCTTTCTTTCTTCCTGTGTTGTGGGGTTTGGTTTAAACAGAATTTTTGAATTATGGGTGGTTACCCAGATAAAAATTTTACTTTTGACATTTAACTTGTTTTTACTATTAAGGTTTTAGTTTTGATGTTATGAAGCAGCAAGTTTCTTCCCCCCCTCCCACAACCTAAGTTCAGAACACAGAAAGATTGAGTTGTTTTCATTCTATAGTTTCTAGAAAATGCTTCTGAAAGCTAGTATAATTGCACTTGAAATTAGTATTGTACTCGTTGAAAATGGGTGGTATTTTACTTAGATTTATATATCATTTGTGAGATTCCTAAAATTTCTGGTGAGCTTAACCTGGTAAGTATTTAAAGCATGGTGGTTTTTGTGTTTTATGGTGCTGTTTATTTCCTCAGTGACTTGTATATCCTACCAAAGGAGTAGAATTGTAGTCTTCCTAACTACTGACTACTTGTTTGTTTGTTTTAATTTTATTTACATACCATAGCTTTGTGTTACTGGTGGTGTGGTGTATATATAAAGGGATAATCAAATTTTCAAATCTGTTCCTTCTTTTGTGTTGAAGAAAAAAGGTATGCAGTGAACTTGGAAATCTGGAACCTTTGTAGTAAGTGTAGCACAGAACACACATTTCCACAGATTAAAATAAGAGATGAAAACGACGAAGTTGAAAAAATAATCAGGATGCAAAGTGATATATTTTAAACAAACAAATAAACCCACCCAAACCTTAAATGATTGTGGTTCTTTGACACAGAAGTGCGATTAAATTAAAAAAAAATCCATCTGATAAACTGATGGACTCTTAGGTACCTGATTCTTTCCTTTTCCTGCACTTTTTTTTCCCTTCCTAAGTGAAATTTCACTCAGGGGTGGGGGCAGACACAACTTTTCTTATTTTCTTATTCCATTATTTTTTTTTATTAATAGCTCTAGAATGAGCTATTAATTTCTAAAATCTACAAGCTATCTCTCCCAGAAGGGGACCTGTTTCTTGAGTTGGGTCTTTGAAGTTCTTGCTTACTGACCTTTTGCCCAGCCACTGGATAGTTATCCTTGCAGAAAAGTGTTGGAAGCATACCATAGCAAGCAAATTTGGACAATATTGGCATTAGATAGAAGCTATCTGATAACATGCAGCAGATAAAAGGTTGCCACGGGAACAAGAAAATGAGGGTTTGCAGAGAGGAATTCCCCTAGGAACAGATCATTGGTGCTACTTTTTGTTCAGCTGACAGAAAAGCTACAGCTTGACAAGTTAACGCTATAGGACAAATCTCCTGTATAGGAGGCTATGCCATGACTCACAGCAGAGACAGTTAATGTAATGAAAAGTGTCTGAACCATAGAATGCTGGAGCTGAGTAGTTTATGGATTTAGGAGGCTGATGGTTGTTTTCTTCTTAAAATTGTAGGTGTAGTTGCAATATCAGGCAGTGAAACGGAGGATGATGACACTATGGATGTCCCACTGGATCTTTCCTCATCTGCTGGCTCAGGCAAACGGAGGAGACGTGGCAACCTGCCTAAGGAATCCGTGCAGATACTTCGGGACTGGCTATATGAGCACCGATACAATGCTTACCCTTCAGAGCAAGAAAAAGCGCTATTATCCCGACAAACACACCTTTCCACACTACAGGTAAAAAAAAAAAAAAAAAAAGTTCTTGCTTCTAAAGGAGCTGTTTTCTGTTTTCTTCTTAATTTACCTGTGGTCTAGTCACTGATACAAATGTTTACGCTGCATGTGTGATTTCCTTTTTTATTGTTACTCACTCTCCCTCTGATTGCACTTGTAAGGGAAATCCAAATGAATTGTGATATGATGATCTTTGTTTATTGGGAATAAAATTACTTCTCTGGGAGAACAGAGAGTCATTAATTTGAGCATGCATGCTAATTTTTGTGGAATCGGGCCCCAAAAGACATAAAATGTCCATATAAGGTGACTTATTGTAAGGAGCAGGTATTTATTTGTCAACAGAGCTTTTATGGTGATAGATACACAGCTTAAGATATAATTCTTCACTTCTAAAACTGCAGCTTGAGCCTTGTTCCTGTAGAACATGCACGTATATAATTAAGTGTATGAGGGCTTCCATTAAGATTGGTGGATCAACCTATATGGGACACAGCTACTCAAGTCTGTTAGTATAGGTGTGATGAGGCTTTTTTGTGGTTAGTTTGGATTCTGATCCTGGGATGCTGCTGGCAGCTGCAAGGTCCCTTGGACGCATCAGTCTCATGTTCTGTGATCATCTTTGGTGGAATGGCTATTGACAGCTGCTGCTTTCCGCCTCTTGGAAAGGTGGCTGCATGAGGACTTGGGTAAACTCTGATTTGGTTTTGAGAGGTGCTAAAAATAGAGCGCTCGTGTTGACTCCTGGGCTTTATTTTTCCAGATTAATTCGTTAGTATAAACTTTGTAAGTGGCTGTAAAGTAAAATTTCCTTAATGTAACATCCTAAAGAAAACCTCCTTTATGTAGTAAACAGAAAAAAGACGTTGAACTATAAACTATCCTGTATCGCCCAGGAAACGGGTTTGATATTTAAACAAGGACAAACTTAAATGAGGTAATTCATGTTATGTCTGTCGACACAGTCAGTTGAACAAGGAAAATCAGTAACTATTTGTGGGAGGAGTGGCTCTCTTCAGAGAGAAAAGGTTTTCCTGTTGTTAATTAACCTAAGCATAGGGAACAATAGCTAATAGGTTAATGTGTGTGCACAGAGTTAAACTCTAAACCCTTCCATTTTTTCTAGCAGTCTTCAGATGTCCCGGGGCTTTCTGTAACAGGAGTGGGGAGCTGGGGGTAGAGCCTGGACAAGGGAAGGGCCTTTGCCAGGCGTGTCAGAACTTGTCAGTAGGTCTCTCTTTTGTTCTGCAGTTAAGGAAACTGCTTGGAGGGATTCATTAATCTAACCCAACGACTCTAATGGCACATAGTTGGAAATGAATGAAGATAGAAATTAAGATGTCATTATATTCCCAGGTCTGCAACTGGTTTATCAATGCACGCCGCAGGCTTTTACCTGACATGTTGAGGAAGGATGGCAAAGACCCAAATCAATTCACTATCTCGCGGCGAGGGACCAAGCTTCCCGAGGGCGGCCTGGTGGAGTCTTCCATCAGCACAAAGAACTACATTCCCCTGCTGGAGGAGACTGCCTTCCTTCCTGCTGGCGCATCGCTCGGCAAGACTGTGTCCTCTTCCAAGCCGTCTTCCCCGGGATCGGTCCTGGCTCGGCCGTCGGTGATTTGCCACACGACTGTAACTGCATTGAAAGACGCCCCGTTCCACTTTTGCCAGCCGGCTGACGTAGGCCAGACCACGGACCTGCAGCAGCCCCCAGCCAACGGCTTCACAGACAACTCCCTCTCCTACCATGAGGACGCATCTAAACTGGGACCTGGTGCAAATGCACAAAGTGGGCTCTTTAACACTCCTCCTCCAACCCCACCAGACCTTAACCAGGATTTTAGTGGATTTCAGCTACTGGTGGATGTTGCACTCAAAAGGGCGGCAGAAATGGAGTTGCAGGCGAAACTTATGGCCTAAATTCCCTTCCTTCTCCTTCCCCGTTTTGTTTTTCCAGGCAGGGATCTAACAGCTGTGTGGTTATTGCCACCCACACGATATCAAAAGACTTCACTGCATTATTATTATTTTTTTTTTATTAATCTTATTTGCACAAGGGATTGCTGAAATGAAGCTTCCTGTCACTGAGATGGTCTTCAGTGGAATATGGTCATTCCAAGAATTATAAACTTAAAGCTACTGTAGAAAGAAAGGATTGTGTGTTGGGGTTTTTTTAATGTTTTCTTTGTAGGTTTTTCATAATGTGAGATGGTTCCCAAGATCATGTGATTTGTTTTTGTTTCTTTCAGACTGTGCAATATCTAGTAATGATATAGAGTCTTCTTATCATTCCCATGTGGAACAGAATATACCGACACGCTGTCTAAAATAAATTTTCAATTTTTTTTAACAATACAAACTTTGGATGATTATGCTTTTTTTCCCCATAATGTAATAAAATATTTTCTTTAAAAATGGATGCCTGCAGAGTATTTTGTTGAATACGAGCTTTGCAGAAACCACGGCTTTACTCTTGAAATAAATGGAAGTGAGAAATACTTACGTGCTCGTACTGACTTTGTTTGGTTTAGAGAGCTATGCTAGCAGTTGTTGTTAACCAGATGTTTAAAGGAATGCTGAAAAGTGGGCCAGAAGTACCTGACTGTGTTCTGCTATGTTGAAATTTTTTAAAGGGGCCAAAGGGAGTTATGTAGGCAACTTTCATTAAATTTCAGTGGGATATCTTAGGCCCTTCTAAGAGTTCCAGTTTTTGACTCCTAGAAGTACTTCAGGGCTGGGAGATGTGACAGCCCATGGGGAAGTTGACCTGAACATAAAATTAGAAGGCCAGAAGACGGGGTTGGGGTGAGCATTCTTTGCAGATCTTTGCGATACAACTCGACAAATTTTAGAGGAGGAGGACAAGGGCTCCCACTCTTACATTTCATGGACTAGCAATGACAAGGGTTTGACTCTGTAATTCTAGCAGACTGAAATAGAAGAGACTCTCTATTGGGTTGAAATATGAGTTCTGGGAGCCAGGTCTTGGTAAGATACTTAAACAGGTGGTTGACTAAGATTTAGAAGAGATCCCTGTTGTATTGGGGCGTATTTTGACCAACAGATCTAAGTTACCTTTCAGAAAAAGGCTTTGCTATCAAAATGACTTCTTACTGAAAAATGTGAAGACTTGCAGCTCACGTTTCAATTTACTTGAATGTCAGTCACCCACCCCTATTCTTTTAACAACAGTGAAATAAGAGACCTCTAGGGGAAAAATTCAGTTCCGGCTAATCCTTAAAAACAAACCAGTTGTCTCTTTGGGAGGCTGGGGGAGGGCTTTGTGTGGAGCAGGAGAGCTGACGAATTTAAGGATATCATTCTGAGTAGAAGACTAAAATATTCAGACTGCAATGTGTATGCATTTTGTTTTGTTGTGGCCTTTATCTCTTTTTAGTGTGAGAAATGCTCTTCATTTGTTCTCTGGAGTACTGTTTGGAATTCTACTGAACTTCTGCCTTTCTTTAACCTACAAGTTTAAAATCAATGATTATATTTAAAAGAAAAAAGGCAAATCATAAACACTGTGGCTTACTCCTGTCTGTATCAGTTTCAATAACACAATCATCCTAATATACTGTATGCATATAAATACTTTTTTAAGAAAACTTTCTACTGAAATAAAGCTAGGAAACGTATTTTTGAATATAGGCAGAGGTAGCTGGATACTTTGTCTTCAAGGAATAGCATATGAATTCGGAAAGAGCCTTGTGTCTTGTCCCCTTGGGCACACTGTAATTTATAATTCTACGTTATTTTTCCCGGGATGCCTATGTATGGTTTTTCAGTTGTTTGTTTGGGTTTTTTTAATGGCTAATTATAAAATAAAATGATAATACACTTTTGTGTAACTGTGAGGTCAATGTTGAGGGAAAAGTTGGTCAATAGACATCCTTTTGTAGCATAGATGGTTGTTCTTAAAGGGTGCTAGACACCCAAAGAGGAGTGTCATCTTTGGTAAAGGTTTGGAAGATGCTTCCTTGTCCACATGCAGGAAGCAAGTTTATTGCAACACTCCTTACACCCACATCTCAAGCATTGGTAAAGGCAAAACAACGTCATGCAAATATGTTTGCATTGTTTGACTTTTTCATCTTTTTTTTTTTTTTTCAAAGCAGGTTGCTGGTGTGCTGTGGTGTAGAGAAAAAGTAGGGGACTCAGATCATTAAAGGGTGTTCTCGGAGATCTTTATTCTTCATTACTCTGCCCTTTAAAATAAAAAAAAAGTCAGCAAATTTAGAAAAAAAATGTGGAGCTTTGCTTGCTGATCTGACCAGTTCTTTAATTCCACTAGAACAGCTGCAGTACTGAAAAATGAAAATAGGATGAGGAAGAAAGCTGTTGCCATTCAGGTTAACAGTTTGCATTGAAAGTAAAAGCCTGTGGTCTCTGTGCTGTTTTCATTTACCATTATGCCACACAAAATGGCATTAGTGTAACTGAGCACCAATGTCCTGCCCGTGTGATGAGCACTGCACTTCCATTTTGCTGACTGACTCACCCCGCGGACTTGTGACCAGTTTTGCTTGTGGCCAATTATTTATTTTTTTTTTAATTATTACTTGTGTTAAGGTTACACCTAGAAGTTCAGCTGCAGTCATAAGCCAGATGCCTTTGGCTGAGTAGCACCTGGCACACCGTGTAAAAGCTTTTCCCTACCCTCAGGTGTTATTTAACTTGGAGGAAGAAAATGACTCATATTGAGTACCCACTAAAATAATATCAAAAGGGAGTTTCAGCTTTCCTGTAATCTAGCACTGATAGTTTTGGTGCAGGCTATTGAAGTTTGCCCGAACGTATTCTTTCAGAGCAGAAACTTGAAGTAACTCCAGATAAAATTATCAGAGGTAGGTAGATGTAGGGCATCAGGTGGAGCTAGGGTCCCAAACTGAGCCGGAGTCCTAGTTCCGAACAAACCAAAGGCTTCACGCACCGGTCACTCACAAAGGAAAAGTTTATTTTAGGAAACTTGTTTTGCC
>JAHREE010000069.1:12831997-13141511 GCA_033628505.1 Tringa tobata
GGATGGACTTGTGGTATCCCACACGTCTCCCGGCTTCTGCCATGAGGTCAATGTACACGTCTATAAAACCGTTGAAGCTGTAACAGCTGGCCTCGTGTGCTATGGGGGAGGGAAGGGGCTCAGGGAGAGCACGAAACTGGGATAACTGGCTTTGGGAGGGCAGCGCAGCCTGTCTGTAAGCTCCAGTCCATGGCCAGAGGGATGCTGCTTCCCTGGGCACAGGAGCGCAGGCAATAACCTCATTGGAAAAGGGGTGGCGGGAGAAAGTAAGCAGAAACCAGGGGGAGAGAGCGTGGGTGGCGATGGTGGATGATCAAGGTTTTCCCCTTGGAGAGGCGGGAAGCCCAGCCAGCAGAAGGTGCGGTGCAGCTGGAAGCCCAGGTGCACCATGACCCTGTTAAGTGTCACTTTTATACTGCCATTTGCAGTTAACTGTGTGCTGCCGGTCAAAGACTGTTTTCATTCATAGTTTTTCTCACAGGGCTTATGCAGTTTTCTTGTTAACGCTTAAAACCTACTCCTGGAGTGCTTCGTAGTTCTTTTAAAACTCGTTTGGGTTTTCTTTTTCTTTTTTTTTTTCTTCCTCTTCTTGGCATCTTGCAGTTGTCAACTTCCCTCTTGGCCTTTGCCAAATAGGGATTGCTGGCACGAATACAGCTCATGTTCATTTTTCAGGACACTACTTGTTTTAAGTCTCTTGTTCACCAGTTGCCGGGGTTGTTACGTCTCCGTCCTGTTTCGCTGGTTCAGCGGGCTCTTGTCCCGTGAGTTCCAGAGCTCAGGCTGAAGGAGAAGAGATTAGATTAGCTACTCTCTCTAGCAAAAAATGTCACTTAAAACTGTTGCTGTTCCAGACGTAGTAATTGCATCCACGTGTGCTGTATGCAGTTCCATGTCTATTCCAGTCCCTGTCACGACAGTGAGTGCCTGGAGTTCTGCACATGCAGAAAATCACATAAAGAGATGCTGGAGATACTACAAAGTCAAAACTCAGACTACTTTCTTCATCTAAATTTTGCACACATTCCTGCTGACAGCTCAAAGCTGTGGCATTTAGCCATTTTTCTCACCTTTCCCTTCGAAACTGGCTTTCTTGGCTTAAAATTCTCTTTTTTTTCTGAAGCTTTCTAACGCCTTCAGCTCTTAGGCACCAGGTCTGGGACTAAACCTGGCAAGTCTCACAAGTCTTGCTACACGAGCTTGCAGACCAGGGTGGCTTCCAACAGCAGACAAACCACACAGCCCTTTGTAGCATTGCAATGCTGCCTCGCTGCGTAGCGTGAATCACGGTTCCTGAAGCTGATGCAGACATGAATATAAGTCACATCTGCCTCCCAGCTAATCCCCGTTCCACTGGATAGCAGGGTTTCTGCCAAATTTCACGTGCTTCCACAGACAAGCAAGGCATTGGTCGTTCAGCTGTTTACACCAATGCGTAATAAACCTGTGAAGGTGTACACAGGTGGCCACGCTTTGAATTAGTGACTTAACCAGGAGGCAGGTGGCAGCTTGTGGATTGAATGGGTGCAGCTGACAACTATCTGACCCAGTATATTTTCAGAGAACTTCTTTAGGACCACAGACCAGGGCTGTGGCTGCTTTCTCTAATTGCAGCCCAGCCAGTACCTGCTCCTGGGCAATGAGTCCTGTCTGTAGGTGTGTAACAACGTGACCCTCTCACAGCAAAGAACCCTTGTCTGGGTATACGTATAAACCTTGCACGTGGTTTTTGTCGTCATCAAATCACTCAGCTGAAGATGAAGAGGATTGGCCTGACTGCAGTGAGAGCAGGTCAGTCCCAGTGATGTGGGTTCTGCAGTAGGTGTATGTGTTTGCGTGGCTTCTCTGGGTCTCTCCTTCTACTCATCATTGCCATGATGCTGGGGAAATGCTGCCCTGGCAAATGTTCCTGGGAATCCTCCATCAGTGACATTCCACAGGCTGGCAGGGATCGGCTTCTTTTTGAGAATATTCATTTTTATCAGTAGTAAGAAATAATTCCCAATTGCGAGGCCTCTAAGTTTTACCAGGATAGTATTCAATAAATATACAGGAAAATGTTTGGTCCTGCCTCTGAAGCCCTATAGTCTAATAACTCTTTGGGAAATGATGTATTGTACACTTCAAACTTGATGCTGCTTCCTCCCTTACAAACAAGCCCTCAGGGTCAGAGCGGCTTACTTTAGGGATAAACCCTTCAGTTTCTTTGACTGACGTATCCTATCTAGTTTCAGCATAAAACTGAGTATTCTTTCCTATCTCAACTTTTCTTCTAGTGTCCTAGGTCTTTTGCAGGAGCGAAATTGTTTTATGTTGATTGGTGAATAGATTTTAGTGCTTGGCTGGCGCTTTTGGCCTTTTGACCTCTTCTTTAGAAGCTGTTGATGGAAAAGACAGTCTTGAACGTAATTTGCTACCAGCTTATAGATTTTTATCAGGATTTTATATATATATCTCCTAGTAAGGACACCATACCTATATGGGTCCTGGTATTTATACAAAAAAAATCCCAAACAAAAATCACTTGACTGATTTGTGGGAAGAACGTGATGTCCTCCAGCTTGCCCTTAAGAATTTGTGTAGCTTGCCTTGGAAGTTGTTCTGGATAGCAGACACAGAACTGATGGTAAATATCACAACAGTTTTGTAATTTTCCTGAGTAAGCGTTCAGCTGTTTTGCCAGAGCCTGTAATTTCACTTCCTTTTCTAGCCTGCAATGTTCTGATTGCCTGACCTTGTGCCGAATGTCTTATTTTGTTTTCTTTTGTACTTCTAGTCTCATTCCTTGTTTGAACTCCCCCTCTATCATCTCTCTCCCTGTTTGACCTGTGAGTGCTTACATAATATCACACGCAGTCTGTTTAACTAGGTTAGAGGTTATTTTGACTAGTTTTGTACTTTTTTGAAAGTCATCTGATCCTTGCTACCCCACTAAACTAACCACAACAGCAAATCTTGCTCTGATGCAAACAGATCAACTTCTGTTCACGAGAGAAAACACATCTTCCTCGTGTAGACAGCGCGGCTTTTCTCTAACTTCTGCTTTCCGTGCTGTGACGGGGGGTAAGCCAAAGAGACAAGCAATTAATAATAAAATCCGTCGGGCTTTTTCAAAAGCAGAGGCATTGGTTTTAGTTTCGAGTCGGTGGTGTTTCTGGTTTCAGCACGCAGTCCTGGCTCTGCTGCCACAGGCCTTCCCCAGGTGGACGTCCCACCAGGTGAGGTGTGAAGCAGACATTCCTCTGCCAACCTTGACTAAAAGGTTAGTTCAGGTTATCGTATTAAACGCTACTTAGGCAGTTGCTGCTGTAACTCATTCTTCATGTTAAATTCAGCTGGCTTGCGTTCAGCCAAGGTATTTCCAGTGATGTGCTGCCAACTTTCTCCAAGGGCTTCCTCAAAAGTCTTTCTTCCTTAGCTGGTGATACATGGAAGAAACCTCCTGTCAATATCTCCTTTTAGTTTATAGGTTTACATCTGCAAAGCACATACTGTCTGTTGTAAAGCTACACCTCCCTTCCTCTAACAAACCAGGCCTCCTTGACCCCCTGCTCCCTCTGTCCTGCCACAAGCAGCTTCAGCCAACTTCACCTCTTTGCCTGCTGGGACTTGTCCTCATATCAACTGCCCTGGTCCTGGTAGCTGTCCCCGAGTTTCTCAAGGCTATAGATGGCTGCTCAGATGCAGAAGGCCTCCTTTGTTGTCTGCTCAGTAAAATAATAGATGTGCTCTGGGTCTTTGAGAGGCACCTGGTCTGATTTCTCACCTACTGCGTCCATTACACTTGGGGTAGGGGTGGGGGGGAATGTCCCAGTCACCCTCTGAAGGGATAGTGGCATACTCTACTGTCTTTTTGGACCCTAGGAGGAAGTTATGGGAACGTAGACATACAGGTCTCTCTGTGGGAGAGTTCCCAGTCCGTCCTAGAGCATGGGAGCAGTGGAAGTGGTGAAGGTCCCCAGGCCAGAAGGGTGCTGATGGTCTCATGGAGGGCAGCATGTGAATCCCGGCTGGGGAGCATGGCAACAGCCAGCACCGCTCTCTGAGGTTCCTCAGCTTGAGGCAACTTGAATTTAAATAAGCAGCACACATGGAGGTTTCCGGGGAGGGCATTGTTTTCCCTCCTATTTACGCTGATAAGCAACAGGTATTTCCACTGTGAGAAATTTCATTTCCTTTCCATTCAAATGCAGTGATACAGAGGCTCAGGTTTCCTTCCCCAGGGCCGGAGGAGGGGAGCACAGATGCCTACGTTAGCCAGACTCCCCATCCAGCCAAGCAACTCCTTAGCAGCGTGACCCTGCTGCTCCGTGATGCTTGTTGGACTCAGAGGGAGCTTGATTTCGGATCTTCCACTTCCCTGAAGATTTGCCTTTAATCCTGACCTTATCCCAGCCCTCTTCGGCATTTGCTAGCCAGTCTGGGCTGAAGTGGGCTGGCCTGGACACCTTCCCCAGACCCTCGGAAGGGTGGAGGGAGCTGCCATTGCCGAGCTGGAGCTGCTCCCTCCACCTGGGGCTAATTACACACTGTTTCCTCTCCAGCTGCCTGGATGGAGAGCAGGGAAATTGCATGCAGGGCGCTTCTAAAAGCTGTACCTCGGCCCTTGATGCCTCAACCCTTTCTGCTGTTGAAGGAAGAGCTGGCTGAGCCTCCCATCCCATGGGACACGCTTCCTGCCCTAGGAAATCCCCTGCTGCAGCCTGGCAGAGCCACTGCGGGGATTTTAAACTGCTTCCAGTCAGTGCTGGGTACAAGGGCAAGGTCTACAGGTTTTGAGAAAGCCCTAGAAAACCTTTTGATTGTACGTCAGAAAAAATAAATAATCCTTCCTGCTCCTCAGCTATGTGGTTTGCCTAAACTCACTTCCCTGGGATACATCAGAGTTTGATCTTAAAGAAATGGTATCTAAAAACCTCCTGTGTAAAAACCTAACTGTTCCGGCAGTAGGATCGTAATCTGACTTTAATTCTGTCAATTGTTGAACCACAACTCTATCTGTTGCCCAGGGACTGCAGGAAGTGTACACAGCCTTATGCAAATTTCTGGGAGAGGGAATGTTTTGCAGGGCTGGAAGCAGGCGAGGGGGAGATGGCTTTTTGCTGCAATTCTCAGTTTCTGGATTGCAGCTGAATAGTTGGGCGGCCCTGACGCTCTCCTGTGTCACCCTGCTGCCAGTTCCCACGGCTGCTACCCCTCGCTTGCTCGCAGCCTGGTTGTGCAAGCCTGGAGCGGCGAGATTTTTCCGGAGCTCTTCTCATGTACGCCGCTGGCATTTTACGAGCGGAGTCTGTGAGCTGGGTCCTTTGGCTGCGTTCTTCTCCTCAGCGGCTGCAGCGTTCGTGTTTCGCCTCTAAATCCTCATGACTTTGGCTGGTTGGGGGATATTTGCACAGGGGTGGGTGAATCTCATTGGTAAGAGACAAAACAATTTCTTTGGGAACCTTGAGAGGAGCCAAGGCTGCTCCGGAGCCCAACCAAGGCAGGACGCAGCAACAACACAGCGGGAGCACAGCCTGCAGCTTGGGGAGCTGTCAGGCAGGACTTTCATTTTGTGTAAAATGTGAATTTCCCTCTTTCCCAGACTTGTAAAACAACATTCAAATGGTTGTAAAGAGGGAGGTCGGGTGTAGTGTGAGAGTACATCCGTCACTGCATTTGAAACGACTGCGCTTTACATCCTAGGCCCGGCTCAGGGCAGCAGGGCCTGCTAAAAAATAGAAATAGACGTCACTTGGTCCCTTCCCTGAGCCTCTTCTCTTTTCCTTTTTTTTTTTTGGTGTGCAAGCCAAGCGACATGACACTGGACTTTGGTGCTTCACCTGATTTACTTTGATTTGCATGTTGAAGCAAGCTGTCAAAAGGGCAGGATGAGCCCTCCGTCCCCCAGCCGCCCTGGCAGGACTCCCCTGGAGCCGTGCCGTGCCGTGCCAGGGGAGGCTGCGCTGCGTTGGGAGCGTGGCCCCGGCGTTTTTCGGAAGCCACGTGTGCCGTGCAGGTACGGGGCTGCACACACCAGAATGTGGGGCAGCGCTGCCTCAGCTGGGCATGAGTTTGTTTTGCTGTTTCTGTTTGTTTTTTTCACCTCGGTGATAATTCTTACCCAATGCGCGATCTCTGCTCTGTGTACTTTACTACTCCTTGCGATAATCGAAATCCGGCCCTGAACTTTTTCACTACAAAGGAAACGAGAACTTTGCCCCATCGGCTGTTCACAGGGTGTCTGTCCTGTAGCGCCACAGCCTAAAAACCCACGTGCAAAAAAAAAACCCCAAAGCCTTGTGGAAATCAAGGTTATGCTGATGGCAAGGCGCTTACCGGTTTTTCACTGGTGTGGGTGGAGATCGGGCGCTTTGACGTGACATGGGATTTCTGGTGTCAACCTCCTCCTTAAAAAAAGAGAAGGCACCCAAACGGGTCGGTGGATACAAACCTGTGAATGCCAGGATCACCACTGCCGTGCTGCATACGGCTCAAAGTGCAGCCTGTGATGGGCAGGTGCTGAAACATTAACCAGACCTTGGGACACCCTCTGTAGTCGCCGCTCGGTGCCCGGGAGCGGGGAAAGAGGGTTGCAGTGTTATTACCCCGGGTGGAGAAACGGCACGGGGGGGGTTTGCACAGCGTGGACGGAATCGCTGGCAGCGGCCCCGAGGTGTCCTGTGTGCAGGGGGGGGGCAGCAATAAACGGGTATGAGCTTCCCCATGCGGGGCAGCGTGAGAGCAGAGAGAGGCTAAGAGCTGAAATCTCAGTTTCCAGCTCTTGTTGAAGTACTCTGGTAATCAACGCGGTGGTGTGAGACCATCCTTCCACGTCCCCTCCCATGTTTGCAGATGTAACCACCCTGCAGGTGAAACCCCTGACTCTAGACCTCCCCTTGCCCCCAAATGAGGTAAGGCTTGTGGGAAGAACAAACATCATTTATGAAATTGAGGACTGCAATGGCAGGGGAAAAGGGGAATGCTAGAGATGCTTCTGGACCCGCACCTCAGATGGTTTGGATCTGGGTGGTGTTTTGGTGTTGTTTGGGGTTTTTTTTGTGTTGTGGTTTTGGGTTTTTTTTAACACTGGTGAGCTGTTCTGGAGATGAGGCGGGGAGATATGAGGGGCCAGAAAGTGTTTCTGAGTGTGCGTGAGTGTTGTAATCACCTCACTGCTCCCTGAGCTCAGCTGACACCGGAGACTGGTAAACATCTCCCACTGCCCGGGCAGGCGGCGGTACATAAATCTTCAGAGCATCCTGAGGAATAACAAGCCTTTTGCAAATTTCCCTTTGAACTCCGAAGGAGTTACGCGTGCACGATGGATGGCGGTGGCGCTCAGCCGTACTCCAAGGGGCAGTGCAGCTCCTGAGTGCCTTCCAGAGGTTTGATCCTCACCTGGAGGAAGGCTATGGCCAGGCTGTGCGCCAGTGCCCACGCTTGCAGCTGTAGAAACCGTCACTTCCTTCCCAA
Organism: Tringa tobata; assembly: GCA_033628505.1. Lineage (NCBI taxonomy): Eukaryota > Metazoa > Chordata > Aves > Charadriiformes > Scolopacidae > Tringa > Tringa tobata. The sequence continues at coordinate 12,839,453 of JAHREE010000069.1, forward strand.
ACACTGGCAGCCCCGGCGAGGCGCTTGCAGCCGCCTGGCACGCTTGGCATCCGACCAAAAGCCATTCCTATAGCATCTGCTCATACTATACACGTGTGTGATGTTAACTTACCTGATTCCTGCCGTGGATTTCTCCACAGCCGTTACTGCATACCCACGTCTTATCAGTGGGACAACTTCTGGAGCAGCCTCTTCCGTTAAGGCTTAGACTGAGTTTACCTGAGAGCGTGTCCCCATTCCAGATGCCTTGCCCTGCTCGTGCTGAATCATTGTTACCTGGCAAGGGTTTGGGAACTGTGAGATCATATTTTATTACAGTATATTACGGCTGCAGAAAGAAGTATTGTGTTTTGGGTTTATATCAAAAGACTAATTCTTAGCCAGGATGATAAAGTCTTTAGGTATAGGACTTTGCCTTCACAGCTCTTTGTAAAGTAATTACTTTCCTAGTAGCGGCAAAAGAAAGGACATGCTCATTTATGGCGCTTTAAATCATACAATTCATTTCCAAAGACAAATAACAAAATCGTAGCAGAGAGCTCTGGTGCAGGGCTCCTTCTTGGACTGTAAACACCGCAAGACAGAAACCATCAATATTTGCACAGTGTTCAACCCAGCACAGCGCAGCTTCTCTAGTTGGGGCTTTGGAGGCACGCTAATGGGGATATTAAATCACACTGAATACCTTCTTACGATATTTACAATTTAATGACAGCTGTGCACGTTGTGTGCCCAGGGCTGTGGATTGTGACCGTGCAGCACCGGGACCAGAAAAACCTGTGATGAGGCCGAGCGCTGCGAGGCGGCCCCCCCAGTCATCCCCCTGCTTATCTCGCCTCTGCCGCGGTGGCTGGGACCCTTTCAGGTGCTGTCAATGTTCATCAGGAGCAGCTTCTTAGAAGGAGCGATGTGAGAGTAAGTGTGTTACAGTGTGAGCTGTCGCCAGACGTGCCAAGGACTGTGGACTGAAAAGGCAAGGGAGGGCTGGGGGGAAAGCATTAAAAATACCATTGCTGTGTTGCCCTCTGGGCTTACACAAATGTGACACAGAGAAGAATTAAACTTTTGCAGTTTCGTGTTTCCTTGACCTTTCGAGAGAGGAAGAAAAGAACGGATCCAACTTCTGCTCCCAGTTATAATGCTGAAAGTCTGGAGCAGATATGGTACACTGGCTCCTGAGGTGTGAGAGCAGAGTTTCATATTGTCTATCAAAAAATTAGAGAGAGGCAGAGCTGAGGAATAAAGATAACTGAACAAAAGCTGGACGAGTGGAAAGGCAAACCTGTCCCGGGTGAGTGTAACTGTTGGTGTTTAAGGAGATTCGTCCACTCTGCTCTGGTGGCATTTCTGACGCGGCATCAGTGCAAGATAGAGCGGAAAACACGTGGCTCCCACAGCACAATGTTGTCTTACCATATGAGTGAGGGACGTGCCATGAGGGAGAGCGGCACCCCAGGTGACAGGCCCTGGCAGTGGTGGCTGTGTCTGACACACGTGGCCGAGGTGCTGTGACAGCACCCTCGTTGGGCTCACTTGACACCTGGGAAAGCCTTGGACCATTAGCGCTGAGCTCACACCTGTTACTTAACACGAAAACGTTTCCAGTTGAAAATCATTTCAGAATATTGTTATATTGGCTCATGCAACTGTTGACAAACAAAATCTGCTTGGATTACACTTTAATGACAAACTCTGCACACTGCAACAGGTTTTCTTTGTTTTGGCTTGGTTTCCCCATGTTATTCCCCGCCTCCTACTAAGAAATATTTTAGCGCTGAGATGACAAACCCTGAGATCTCAGCAGTGCCTGGGAGAAGCTGATCGACGCGAACCGTCGCCATGAATGAGTTGCTGCACCCAAGTGGGTTTTTCCCCTGTTGTGTACAAGCAGAAGGCTATTAAGCGAAGGACGAGAAACGCGTGGAGCAGAGCGCGGTTTGCTAACGTATGGCCGGGTTCCCAGCTCCCTGCACATTCTTGCAGACAGGCTGTGGTTGTCATGATGCTATTGCCAGGAGAGACGTAAACGAAAGGAAACCTCTTGTTGTCGGCTGAAGCGTTAGGTTAGTAATACAAACGAGTACTTCACACAGTCCTTCAGATTGATACACACTATCTATTTATCAAAGGTGTTATTTGTCATATGTAGTCATACAGCTTTATTGACGTAAGTCACTGTTTTTTACATATTTTTTTAAAATCACAGCCGTATTTACTCTGTGGTGAGTCAGGGCAGTGAGCAAGGTCAGAGAATCCTCTCGCATAGGATTATGACTTGAAATTCACGTGCTTTAGGCACAGCTCTTATGGGTGCACTTAGAGATTGACAAGAGGATGTGTTTCCATTGAAGTTGCTAAAGGTTTGTCTTTATCCCTCAGCTAAATTTCACAGCTGGCAATTACCCAACACTGCAAATGCAACTGTGTAACTTATTAAAAATTGAACACTGGTGTTTATGCTGTATTAAAACAGTTGTTAACGAGATGAAAGCAAGACTCACCCTTTCAACCTTTTCTGTCCCACCATGAAGGCTTACTTCATGGAAGTAACAGCCACAAACTGACGTGGGTAACTTTTGGGTTATGTTATTTGTGTCAAATCCCTGCCACGTTCCCCTGCAGTCAGCATCATTTCAGTAGTGTGTGATAAAGCCCTGCCCCATGTGAACCCCCGTGTTGCCCCAAGGATTTGCATCTCCCCTGGCCTCAGCTCGGGGCCCAGAGGGTCCTTGAGCACATGATGCTGCCCTGACACATCATGTAAATTGGGGTTATGGTGGCACCGATGCACTGGGAAGGGACGTCAGGTATTTAGAAACTACTTAATGAAGTGTTGCTCCAAGATGGGAAGGAATCTTCTCCTTCAGCTGTGGCTACAGATTGCGACAGGTCAGTTGAACTTGTTGCAGCTTTAATGGTGGTATCCAGGCTCTTCTGGAGAGCTGAAGAGCTCTCTTCTCCTTCTCCTTCCTCCCGCTCTCCTCCTTCCCTAGGGCCGCTGGTGAAACTGCCTGTTTCATCTCTCAGTGCCGCGGCCCATGGTCTCAGTGCTCATGTCACTTCAGTACCACCGCATGGCTAGATGCCATCGCAGCTTTGGTGCACCATCTAATGAGCTGCCTGAGCAGTACCACTTTTTTCCCTTTCAATGTCAATTATTGTGTGCAGAGATGAAGAATGACACATGCTTAAGTGCATCAATTATCTCCATTTCCACCCCTTAGGGCCAGCATAGCCATGATTTGCCAGAACTATCTACAAATTGAAGAAGTTTCCCTATTGGTTTTTGGGTTGGTTTTTTTTTTTTTTTTAGGCGGTAGGAAAGTTTTCTTCTCGAGGTTGGCAAAGCAACCGGAGGACAATGAGTTATTAGAGTTATTATTATGACTACTTATTCCGACATCAAAGAAAAAAGAACGTGCTATAAGATGACAAAGGACATAGCCCAACTGGTGCAATGTGTTAACATCTCGGTGCTACGTGCTTTGTGGAGCGCGCGCAGCAAAAGCAGGGACGGTCACAGGTCGGGTGCAAGGACTGCAGCAACCCAGCGCCGGACACACGCTCACGGAGTCATTCCAGATTGCACTTTTGAGCACCCATAGCCAGTACAATAGGAAAAAAAAAAATCAGCCATATGATTTTAAGGACGTGACTTTGACAGTTCTGTAGTTAAAAGCCAGGGACAAGCGATAGGCCAGGCAATCCCACTGGGGAAATAGGTTAGTGAGATGGGAAGGGGTTACCTTTTGGTATTCACATCTTGGCTCCCTAGTTACCGTCTCCAAACTAAGATGTTTGTCTCGGCACACGATTGTTTACCCAAGTGACTTGTCTTACCGACGTGAGACATTTGATACCCACAAAACATCAATCACTCTCTGTCCTACTGCTTTTCTTTAACTCCAGGCGAGGCCTGTCCCTTTCCCCAAACCTTTGACAGCTTTGAAACGTGGCAGAGCGGCTCGGGAGCCGTGCAGCATTTGCCTTCTCCAGCGGCTCTGCAAAGCTCCAGTATTTCTCCTTTTTGAATAGAGCTGGCACAATCCATAATTGCTTCCATTCTGCTTGGCTAAAAATGAGGAAAAGACCGGCACCCTGCCATGGGGATTGTTCAGCGCAGAGTCAATACGATGGCTGCCTCTGCACCAGGAGTTGCCCATAATAGGTGGTGGCAATGTCACAGCTCAGCTTGTTTTTTAATATGTCTCTTTTTTTTTTTCTTTTTTTTTTTTTTCTCTCTCCTCTCGTGTTGTTTTTTCCCCCCCTGGGTGGAGCACAACCGGGGAGGTGATGACTTACCTGCCACAGCTCGGTAGATCGCAATCTGGAACTGGCAGAGTGTTAACACAATGCCCCAGCAAGAGCTTTTCTGTCTCTAATTTCTATGATTATGTTGTTACTGGATCAGTGAAGAGAACCATGAAAAACACAATTACCAGGAAGCCCCGTTCCTTTCCTTCTCCCTTTGTCTCGCTGCGGATCAGGCGTGTGACTCACGGAGCAGCTGAGGACCCGCTCTGTTTGCCCGCGCTACCGAGAAGGGTGCTGGCCCGCCGGTGGGACCCAGGCGTGGGAAAGCCTGACCGCTGGCTGAAGAGGCCAGTCACGTCATGTTTGGGGCTGGCATCCAAACACCTCCTGATGAATCGAGCGATAGCAGCTACCTGCTCCTGCCCCAGCAGCCGCCCAGCCGGAGAGGGGCTGTGGAAACCTCCCCGCCGGGTATGAAAGCGCACGGAAGGGAAGATGGTTGCGAATGAGCTTGCCACGGCAGGACAGCCATTTCTTTTAGTTATCTGGCGTAGCGTTAGAGTAAAGAGAGAGGGGGTGAGTAGGCTTTGAGTGTGGGTGCCGGTCCCGGGTTTGCTCAGTGCAAGCCCACGTGAGCATCCCAGGCTGGTGGGATCGACTGACTCGATGCCGTTACGTGACGCAGAGCGGGAAAGGAGAACTTCACTTGTTGACTGCACTCCAAATGATGTATAAACCTAAGACTCCAACGGCAAATGCCAATAGCAACAGGGCGGCTGATATTTTTATTATTAATTCCTATCAAAAATGTCAGCTCAAAGTCAACACCAACACTCAACAGATCTGATAGGCGAGCGTGCTCCAAACTGACGGTTGAAATGTATTATTTGCCTATTGCGTGCTGCAAAAACAAATGTCTACCAGGAGAGAACAGACCTTGGCAAACAAACTGACAACAAGCTATGCTTGTGGGGAAGGCTCGTGATTTGATCTGGAAGGGAACACTGAGTATAAATAGGGATAAAGTTTACCTTAAGCATGTGTGAAAGGTAGGGCTATGAGCCACGTCTTGGACTTCTTCATGCTTCTGCTGGAGAACAGTTTGAAACATATTGCTATTTTGCGCCCTTTAATGTATTCTCATTCCAAAAAGATACCAGCCACCTCTGAAAGGTTTTTAAACAATGAAGCTTTTTTTTTTCTTTCCCTGGTGTATCAGCTTATTAATAACCAGCGAGAACATAAAATTCCAGCAGATGATGAGAAATCCCTTCCTCTCGGTGGTAATAAGCAGAAGTTTCCCTGCCTATAGATCCCTGGCACAGATCTTTCTGATCTTCCTGTGCTGAGGGTCTAAACGTGAGCGAGCGGTACGTGGCGCAGCACTGGCATGCTATTAATATTAGGCTCTACAGACTGTATCAGAATCCTTTTAAATAGCCATGAACAGCATCATCCGGGATACATTTATATAGGGTTTGTCGACTGTCTGTGCCTCATGTACTGGGAAAAACCGGGAAAAAAAGCCTGGAAGCAGGACTGCAGTGAAGGGCAAGTCAGCTATCTCTGCCAGGGATCTCTTTTCACCCCCCGCCCCGCGTTTCAGCCGTCACTGGAGATAAGCGCAAGATGAAGGGAACCAGTGTGGGGTGGGGGGAAAAAGAGACAGGCTGGGGCTTTCTCGCTGCTTCTTTTGAAGTCACCAGCGTCACTCCTGACATCTTCAGCAGGGCTTGGCCGGGCTCCGTGCCTTTGAAGATTTTGGTAAGGCTCAAGGCCTTGATCACGGCAACATTTGCGCCTGTGAGTAACTCTGTGCAGATGAGCCCTTCCAGGGCGCCCAGCGGGACTCTTCGTATGAGACTTTGCAGGATCGGTCTTAAGCAATGAGTGCTTAAGAGAAACATTCTGCTTGTCGTGCTTTTATCCTTGACCACATCAAATGAGACGCCTTGGCGGTTCTGGGAGAACGAATTTGCATTGAAAACCCACAGCTCTTACAAGCAGTGCATTAATTATTTTATTAATTTGCTCTTTTTACATTATGGGAAACATTCATCTATTTACATTTTCCTGTCCACACACAAACGAGATAGATAATCCCACGGAAACCCAAATCGTCAAGCCATAAAAACACTCTCCTCTGTCTAAAGGCTTTCAAATTTGTGTCTTTTGTTTCAAATCAAAAACATGTTTAAAATCACGTTTAGGAATGCAGGTAGGCCAGTGATTTACATTCCAGTTACTTAAAATATGCATTTGACCGTTTTCCTTAAAAAAACCCCAAACCCAAAAAACCAATAAATTCACAAAGATACAGTTTAAATTAAAGTGATAATGCACATCAAAGCATTAAGGGAACACCAATAAATAACTGAAATATATTACAAATAAATTATTTCTATTTACCTTTTCAAATATTAAAAATCTTTAATCCATTTCTTCATCTTTCTTTACAAAAAGATTATGAGAATTTTATGGAAACATCTGCAAAAAAATATAATAAATACTTTTTTTTCTTTTTAACTTTTGAAGCAGGACAAAAACAACCTTTTCTAAAATTTTCCCCAAGGAAAAAAAAAAAAAAGAATACTTTAGTCCCAAAGTGAAACAGAATATAGGCATTCTTAATATACACTGGGCAGGTTAGACTAAAAACAAGTAGTTGCAAATTATACTAAACCAGATGATAGAGCAAGTATACTAGCATTAGTGTCGGTAAATGAGTCAAGTGGTTAACTAGTGGCATTCTAGGGGCAGAATTATTATATTTTATATTTCTTGGTCTTGGCTGTATTTTTAATATTTTGCTAAAAATCTAAGCAAACATTATAATACCCTCTCCATCGCCAAATGAACTAGCAGGCATTCATCTAAGAATAGATTCACTTAAAATAGATACGAAAAATATTCTATGATATACAAATACAATAATTCGTAATGTACAAGACTAGATAGTCTTCGCTTTTCTGCTTTTTTTAGGGGGAACCTTGCTGGGTATAAATTTCTGTAGCCACTTGTCAACCAAAGTCTTAACTCATCCTTCGTAAACCGTTCACAAAACTAAGTCTGAGACACAGTTGTGAATGTGGACGCTCACCTGGATACTGCTTTGAATATTCCAGTACAAATGAGTTCCAAATAATTAATACTTCCTATGACTATATATGCTCAAAAGTGGCAGTTGGCACTATTACATACTGCAAACACGGTGATGTTTCGTTGCTGCTAAAAGTTTAACGCAGTGTTTCAAAACTAGCAAACACACTGGTATTCAAACGCTTGGAGGGTCAAACCTTTCGAAGCTCCTGTGACACAAAGCACTCTAGGGTCACGCTGGATTTCTGATTACTCTAGTTAAAAGTCTTTTATATATTAAATTATTAGCCCTTATCTTGTAAACCACAGCAGTAAATATTTGTGCCCTGTTTATAAAGACATAGCTCAGATATCAATGGCTTTGAGAGGTAGCAAATTCTCTAGTGGTTTTAGTATGCTCTCATGAAAATACCTGGTGCCAGAACCTATTACCTCTCCTATTTTCTTCAATAAAATTAAATTAGCACCTGGCTATGATGTCGTAGGAAAAAACAGCTGTCTGGCATGATCTCGATGAATAGTTTTAGCAAGAGCTTAACCTTTTGATGACGATTTTAAATGCTTTTTAAGTGCAAGCTGCAGAATCGTGCCGCCCGTGCAGCTGGATTTTTCACGGCTTGGACCGTCCGTAGAGTTTTTTAGAGCTACGGGGGCGCGGCCACGGCTGCACCCTCTGCCCCTCCACGGGGAGGGCTGTCGGGGGCACCTGCTCCCACTGGGAGCGTGGAGCATCCCGCCTTCCTCTCCCGCCTCCCCCTGCCCCGGCATCCGGGGTAAAGAGGGTGCCGGGAGCAGTGGAGGGGTCCGGAGAGCCTCACCCCAGGGCTGCACGCACACGGGGGACACACGCACAGATCTCCTCTGCCCCGCACCATCCCCGTCACCCAAACCAGCTGACGCCAATTCTGCTTGCGGCAGCACATGCCAGCGAGGCACGCGTGTGCGCGCACACGCACACACTCACACACACTCTCGCACGCTCACACGCACACAGCTTGGCTTCCAGCAACATGCCTGACACAGCTTTCCTAATGTTGGCACAAGAGGTTTGAGTAGCGGGGTGGTCAGCGTCGTTCCTCCTCCTCCTCGGGGCTGGAGGACAAGCTCCTGCCTCAGCTGGGGGTGACTGGGGGGGGGATGGGGGCAGACATGCAGAGGCTGACCTCTCACGTTCCTCTCCAGCCCTATTGTCTGCCATTTCCCCCCAGTATTAATGAGCTACTTGGGATGCATATTTTTCGTGATTGCAAAACAATGGCAGAAGCCCGGGTAGGAAGGCTTGTCATGAAAAAAAAAAAATATATTAAGTTCATATTGATCCCATAACTTGTGAAAAATACTTTATTGTTCTTCTTCAGATGGGTATTTTATACTATTAAGAGGAGGCTGAATTAGAAGCTTACTCCTAGATATGGACCGTTTGGTGATAAGCAGTCTGAACTGTAGCATACGACCGGCTGTGGATAGAGCAAAGCAAGCTTGGCCTGGAAAAGCATCAGAGGCTCCATGTACAGCAAATTCGCCTACGGGTGTCCGTGTGTGGCTGCGTGGACACGTGAGATCGGATGGTCCCACCGAGATTAAGACATCAACAAAACCAAGCTTTTTTTCTTTTTTCTTTTTTTTTTTTTTTAACCAATATAATCCATACAATACAATACAAGAGGAATTGACAATACAGTACAATTTTAAAAATTCTTAATACTTGGACAAGAAAATCCTTCTTTTATATTATCTCTTCAACTGTCATTGCTTCTTATCTCCTTCCTTTTCACTCTTTTATTGCCTTTCAAAATAGATTATTTCCCTGGAAGATCGAATTTACAATCTTCTGCTGATTGAAATGTTTAAGTAGTGATTGATGAAATAAAAATGAGGCAGTTTGTGCAGCTGTGAGTGTGCAGGTATCTTTCCACAGGATATTCTTTTCTATCCCTCGCCATCTCACCTGCGGGATATACTTCCACTTTTTCACCCCCACAGATCTGTGTTTGTTTTTTTTTTCGTCCCCCCCTCCCCACTCCCGCCCCAGCCCCCTCCCCTTGTGTGACTCCTTAAATTCAGGTGAGAAGGTGCGATTCGGAGGTTTTAGAATAAAGTGCGCCATCTGCTTTTAAAAAAAAAAAACAGTAATAAAAAGAAGGGAATCTGAGTCATAGCTCCTTTCATCTTTTGTGAGGAAGACGGCAGAGTCCGAAAGGATCACCCTGCATGACTGAAATTTCCAAAGTCCCCTACAAGTTTGATATTGCTGTACACCGGGTAACAGACTAGCTTTAGGTCAACTAAAGGTGGTGAGTTAAATGGAGCATCTACTGTACAGGTGCGCGGGTGTGTGGAAGTCTGCGCGCCGCGTTTATTTGTCTCAAACATTAGAAAAAAAAAAAAAAGAAGGAAAAAAGAAAAAAGGATCGTACTCGTTTACATGAGGCAAAGTGGCAGCATCAGTACATGTGACAAAGCATCGTGATGACATGGGCGAACCTTCAGAAAGCAAGGGTGATTAGAGGACATCTCTCGGAGGACCGACAACTACGCCACGGCAGTGGAGTTCACTGGGAGCATCGGGGCGGCTGCGTACAGAGAGAGGGGAGGGAGAGAGGGGGGGAGAGAGAGGAGGAGGAGGAGGAGGAGGAGGAGGTACAAATACTTCGTGGTGACCTTGAGCAGGAGCCTAGAGGGGCAGATTATACATGAGGCTTGTCTTGCCAGAGAGAGTCCTCCCGGTTGGATCCCTTCATAGCCTGGTCTGGGCTTCGGGGATGTATATCTCAATGCTTTCGGCGCTCTCGGTAGCTGAGTTCTGGCGGACCGATGCAGCGCGCTTGGCAGCCATCAGCCGTTTCCGGGCCTCTTGACGCTGCGAGCTTTCCAGAGAGCGTTCTCGTATGAGTGGCACCTGACCTTTCGATGGCTTCTTTGGCACTGGAGGAGGGACCCTTCTCTCCTGATCAAAGCAGAAGGTTAATGGCATTATACAGCTTCTCAGGGAAAGGCGGGAAAAACTAGGATACGTCAGTAGTTAGAACACACATTTTACCTAAGGTTTGTTAGCTCTTATCTGCCTTCCTGTCTTCAGTGAACTGGGTTTTGTGCTCAAGGGTTCATAAACATGGGGCAAGGGCAAAGGGGGGAGGAGGGCCGGCCGCAGTGCTACTTCTCCTCGGGGACGGTGCGTGTGTGACATGCCCGGCGCTGCCGGGGCCGAGGTCCCCACCGCTCAACCGCTTAGTGCGGCTCCTGGGGGGGACATGGCGGGGGGGGATCCCGGCATCTCCTCCCGGTGCCAGGGACTGGAAAGGAGAGCATCTCAGATGCCAACCCCCTCCCCGCCGCCGCCGCCGTGTGCGGTGTGGCTGGGGAGCAAACACCGCTTTCGGCAGAGGAACTCTGGAGAACCCCAACTCCTGGGCCACCCTCTTCTACACGTGCATAACGCTAGACGCTCTTACAACACCGAGGTAGCGGGGCTTGGGCACTCCCAGGTGCAGATGGGAACCAGCCGCCTGCGGCCGGTGCATCGGAACAAATTATTTTGTAAAGAAAACACCATATATTTGTATACGTGTTTTGTAGCGGCTTACTGACTGCTCAAAAATGCCCCACCTTGGGTCTCACTGTGCAAGCTCATAAACTCTAGCCTCCTGCTAAATAAGCACGACAAGGTACAGTCAGCTAGAAATAGAAAAAAAAAAAAAAAACTGGTAGGAAAAACTTAAAAACCGTTAAGAGAACATGCATTAATCATCATGGTGGCAGCTCGCTCCAGATATGTGATCACAAGGAGGACTTTTATGTATATCCTGGTGCATGTACACACAGACAAAAAAAAAACCCAACAAAAAAAAACTCAGAGAGGGATCCCTCCAGAAAAAGAAAAGTGTATTCAGGTCTGAATTTCAGGCGGCCACAAAGACTTTGTCAAGTTAATTAGATTGTCTTTTAAGTTACATCCCCTTCCAACTGTGAACATGGTCTCTGAGCGAAGGGATTTTATGGCACTACAAAGGTCCCATTCTGCCCTTTCGTTTTCTCTCATGCTGCTCACAACAGCTTCCATGGCTCGAAATATAAAGGTGCTTAGTTACACTTATTCATACTTCGCTTTTTCTCTCCATCCATGGATTAATCTATGCTGCCTAAAGAGGGCCCAGTGGCAAAGGCCAAAGGCAACTGCAAATATCAATTCCAGAGAAAGCTTTTTCTTTTTTTTTTAATCCTTTTTAAGAAAGGAGATGATCTTTTTCATCTAAAATCATAGACAAATGCTGTTGAAACAGGAACACAGTCAGTGCAATTCTTTAAAATCTTTACCTTCCTAATGTAGGTCCCTTTCTTCAGCACTATTTAACTTCCTTTAACCCGTTATAGTCTTCTTTTTGTTGGAAACCCTTTGAAATGTTTTTCAGAAGCAAAGAAAAGGCACATTTTTTTTTTTTTAAGGAAAGCTCTCGTTTCTTACTGCTGCAATTGCAAACACTCGTCCTACCCGCTTTACTGTAAAAGCTACTGAAAGACCATATACCAGCATTTCTGTGCATGCATGTTTGACCGTTTTAACTTCCTTTTCTGATAGATACTGGAAAAAAGAAAAAAAAAAGAAGATAAGAAAACAACTTGCCTTCAGTACCTTGGGCTAGGAAAACACATTCCCATTCATTCCCCTACAAAACACACTAGGTGGGCACAAATGGTGTGAACATGGCACTCCTAAGTCGGGAATGAGTACTTAGTCTTGATCGGAAGAGGAAGGAGAGTGCTACCAGCACTGCCTTTGTAAGCTTCCTGCTGCAAGATTAATGGGGTTTGATATCATTATGGTTATTAGCCCGAAAGAAAACACCGGTTTGGTCATCGGCAGCCAGCTGAACGTAAGTTGGGGCAGCCCGGACTCCTGTCTGAGCCACTGTACCTGCAGGACTTGTTCCTCCTCCTTCTGGAGACCCTACCTGTTGGCTGTATTCATTGCTATCAGACCAGCCACAGTGGAAATTCAGCCATCAATTACATACCTATAGTAGCGCGACATTAGACTGTTGATTCTTCTAGGAATGGGTCTGTCTTTTAAGGATTTTCTGAAACATTTGTGTATTTTTGCTCACCCAAGTGCTGTTTTTCTCGATGCGGATAGTGAGAAAAATAAGGCAATGGTGCCAAATGAGAATGGAAAGTGAAATGTGGCTCACACTTGGAGATGTAGTAGTTTTTCATGGTGACAGAAGAAGACTACATTTAAAAAAAAGACCAAAGCTCCAGATGATTTTTATGCTACCTTGGGTAAACAACACTAACCACCAAAGTGAACCTGTTAATGAAATCACCCATTAAAAAAACCCAAAATAAACAAAAAAACCAAACAAACAGACAAAAAAAAAAAAAAGATGTAGAAGTTCTTTCATGTAACATTTTGGAAGGCATATTTTTTATATCGCTCTGTTTGTAATCTGGTTACCAAAGTCAGCGATGGTTACAGTACTTCCCTAGTTTTTTTCAGTAACACAACCTAGAACTCTTGCTATATGCAATAATATGAACCGTAAATGTAATTTATTTAATTTTAAGAATCAATATATAAGGCAGTTCCTTCCAACGATTGATCGTCTAATATGATTAAATGTAAAGCTTAACAAAGTACCACATTCCCATTATCCGATTCACAAAGACAGATTTGGTTTAAAAATATGCCTGAAACATATTACAGATAATATCCCAGATGATTATTATGTAAACATTGTTATTACAATGAAATTAATTTGATATGAGCTTCATTTCACATATTTAACGTCAACGCTGTAACACAGAGGCCTATTTAATCTGTCCGGTATTTGTGCAGGGTTTTAAATGAAGCATACAAAATCTACAATGTTCTACCTTCTTGTCATGAGGATCCATCTGTTTCCAATTATTGGCCTTTAACTGATGAAGTTCATCAAATTTCATACTAATATTTTCTATGGACAACTGCAGCATATCCCAAAACCCTGCTAAATCCTGGGAGGTCGGCCGTGGATGTGCATTAGGATTCTGCGCAACAGAAGAAAAAAACACGTTGGCTTTAGTACCTTTTAATGAAAATCATTTGCACAAACGGTTACGAATCTTGTTAGCAAAGCAGTTTCGGCAGATCCAAGCGATCGGTGGGACACCAAGAGAGAAACAAAGCTGAGCTCTACTTACTGGTGTGGGTTCTTGCAAGATGCTGTGCCTCCGCAAGCCCCTGCCCACCCAAGGCAGTGGCTACTGGGGACCATGGGGAAAGGGCAGGTGGCAGGTCCCCTGTGGCAGGATCTGCCTAGGGATGTTCCTGGGCACAGCCAGTGATATCCTAACCGCACTGAAATGAATCGCCAGCCTCCTCTCCACTTTCATGAGGAAGGATTCCCTGCCACGTTCGCTCTCGTAAAAAGACTGACACCTGTGCAAATGTACGTTTGCTGCCTGTGCAAATAGTGATGTACCAATGCGCAAACACTCTTTGCACACTCTGAGAACCCAAGGTCTACAAGTATACTCTATTTCAAGTAAAATTGCCTCATATACACCTCAGTTTGATTTCTTCATATTTTTTTTTTCACAAGAATAACCTCTGCAAGGTGAAAAGCTCAGAAGAGGACACGCGGAAGCAGAGTAATCCCCTTTTTACAGCTGGAGTTTTGGGCAGAGTGAGACTGGGACACTGGTGGGAAGCGTTGCTTTGCCTGTGCGAGCTCCATCTGGTTCGTCAGCACGAGAGTGTTGCTCAGAAGAGCACGCCTGGGCCATTGGCATCTCTAACATGGCATGGGCCAGAGGCTGGTGACCCGAGAGGTCCTGATGTGTCTTGTGTCCCTTCAGCGTAACCCAGCTCTGAACATTTTCTGCATGCAGTGGACGCAGATGAAATGGCCCCTGCTACCCCAGCAAAGTTCAGATGAAGGAAGGCTTTCTATGGGACGTGTTTCTCTACAAACTGGTTCCCAGTTGAAACTCTGCAAACAAAATGAGGTGTTGCATATGCTCACTTCAGGAATGTTTTTTCATAAATGCTGAGCAGTCCCTATGCCAATCTGAGTCAGCAAGGCTTCATGGATGCTGCAGCCTTGTAAGATCCCATTGATATATTGTTATTAATAAGCAATAAAGAAATTATTATTAGACCCTGGCATGTTATTTTACGTGGCTTAAGTCTTCCTCTGTATTTAAGTGCTCTCCATCACCAGAAGCAATAAATTCAAAAGAGTCAGTCGCTTGCCTTAAGAAATTGCTAAGTATTTATGCTTTTCACAGGAACCTTGACACATGATTTTGATAGGGTGATTATACCACTAAAGGAGCAATTATTGAAAACGATAAAGTATATATTAGATTCACAAGGAGAACAGAGTTTATACCTGGATTCCTAATTTTTCAGTGCTTGACACTAGCATGTTGCCCAGTTGTAGGTTTTTAGTTACAAAGATTTGCAACATTCTATTAAGAATCGGAAGGCTCAAGCAGAGGTGTTTTCTGTTGCATTTGTCCGCTGAGGCAGATTTTAGTTTGAGCTTGATTTTCAGAGAAGCATTAACTGAAGCAAAAGGTGGTCACCCCACTCTGGTGAGCAGCACAGGGCTTGCCTTCCCTTCCCTATTCTATGCGGATAGAGCATAATGCTCTATGCTTTTGCAGCTTCTAGAAATTTATGCCAAAATTGAGAATGAAAGGTATTGTGTCTATATGGATTGTTAATTAAAAAGTATGAAAATTTTCATAAATGCTGGCATTTTTGAGAATCCTGCTTTAAACACATGATGTGAAATATATTTTTATTTATTAATAGGAACACTGTCCTGATTCTACTACTACTACCAGCAGAAAAATATCAAATAACAATAATACTAGTGGTAGCATATATCTATTACATACAGTAATAATAATGATAACATGCTGTCTCTTTGCCCTTTTAGTGCTCTGGAAAGTGACTTTCACTGTTGGGGTTGTGGAACTATGAGGCCCCAACCTTCAGTGTCTGATTTCCTGGTATTTCTGTCTTGTTGAATACAGGCGGCATTGGGATGACATAGGAAAGCCCCACTCATGGCACTTCTGGTCCACCCTGAAAGACTTCAAGGAGGCACCCACACATCCTGGTGCCCACACGAACTGAACTCAGGTGTCAAGGGACAGATCTTTGCACCCCTGAAGTCACTAGCAGAGTTTCAGTGATATTTCACTCAAAAATTTTTGCCTATTTTGAAGACCTCAAGCTATTGTGAAATTCGTGCTGACTCCACCAAGTTTGACAGTTACCCCCAAGTTCATATCAAGGCCTTTACTGGGAAAACTACGGTGTTAGTCAGAAAATGTCTGTTTAGTTTAGTTATGATTATTCACAGGGTTACTAAAAGGCATACAACAGTGCCTAGCAGAAAAGTTACATACCAGGTTTTCTTCACAAAGTTCTCTGAACTGGTAAAATTTCTGGGCCATGAGAAGCTGGGCACTGCCCACCGCAGTTCGAATTTTCCCTAGAACTGAGAGAAAGAGAAACATAAGTCATGATGTTTTCTTCGCTGCAGGCAACAACGAGCCTATAAAAAGAGAGGAGAAAGCTGCGTAGTAGTCAGCTCTGGCTTTCAAAAAGCATGTTATCTCTCGGTCACGGATTAGAGAGAGGCTGATAGATCTGAGGCCAGATCTGCAGTAGGCGAAGGTGTCCTGCAAGGGTTCTCAGGGCAGCTTGCATCGGCAAAAATGCTCATCTGTTGCTGCAGCGTACCCTCATTCACCCAGTGAGACCAGCTGTAACCAGCCAAGAGCACTTCCATAGCAGTATAAATACGGACAAATTAAAGCTTTTCAACCTGTATAGAAAGTTCACCAGAAATGACATCTCTCATCATTGCTGTGACCCAGGCTCAGGCACTGAATACAAACCCAGCTCCCTGTGCAGGTTTCAAAACCCAAGATGCCACCTACACTGTTCAGACAACGCTGTCCACCAGCATTTCTGCCACCCCGCTTAGTAACTCAGCACCTTGTTCTCAGGTTTAGCTGAGTGTGGCTTGATCAGAGCCCCAGGAAGGGAACGGTGATTTTAAGGCACATCGATGAATCTCATTCAGACCTTCTGAGTATTTATCTTGGGCACAATCTGGAGTGGCTTCTGCCTTTGTATCCAGATACCCAGGCAAACTTCAGGGAGCAATCATACCCTGACCTCTCCTCCTTGATGGTGACGTGGAGGGGAGGCATCAAAGAGGCCCAGCTCCCTTGGTGTCTGAGGACATCTTTCTACAGACAGCTGGGTAGCTGTGGTCCCTTTGGACAGAGTACTGCCAAGGACTGCAGTGAGCCAGAAGACAGCCCATAAAACAGGAGCTCAAACTGCTTTAGTTGCATTCAACCTCACTGAAATGGTGGGGTTTCACTGCTACAAGGGGTAGTTGAGAACATGCTGCCCGAAACCGCTGAGTTCTGGTCAAGGGGGAGAGAGTGTGTGTGCATGTGCATGGAAAAAGAAGCAAGCGTGCAGAGACAGCAGAAAAACAGACATGGCCTCAACTGGAAGCAGGACAGTGAATCCAGAAAAGAGAGTGTGATTTTGGGGGCTGCTGATTGAAAGAAAATTGGTGCTGTGAGCATCTGTGAAGTTTGTTTGAGACTTTCGGTGCTCAGGAACTCACCAACATCTACACTTTATGCACGGCCTTTAAATAAACAGGCTGGCATCACAGATGTATCTGGCTCCATCACTAATTTTCCCTCTCAGCTGAAGCAACTTATTACCTCTCAATTCTTTGGTTAAATATTTATTTTGCAATTAATTTCATTTAATTAAAAAAAAAATTACCACTTCATTAATGAAAAACATGAATGGCAGCCACTGTGCCACATTTTTCACTATCATTTCTACTCATAGATGTTTGCATTGTCCCCCCAGCCCCCGTGTAAACACAGCGACTTCGCCCTGACAAAGTTACAGTCAGGATAGATGAGGCAGGGGAGGGAGGAATAGGAAAAAAGAAGAGATGAAGTAGTCTAAAAGAGATATTAGTCCTTAGCCCCCCTCCTCTGTACCATCCTTTGGGCATGGTCACTTTTTAAATAAAACCTAACACAACGCCAGCAGAGCTCCACTTGGGAAATACCGCTAAATATTTTGACTTACCCCAGTGAAAAATAAATAGATAAATAAATAAGTAAATCTTTGCTGTAATGCCTTCTGACAACACTTCTAGGGTCTCGTGGCCCTGTGACCAGCCGCAGTGCATGTCGGCAGCCTGTGACCAGAACGCCACCGTGCAGTGTTTGGGAAGAGAAAGGCCTCTCCACGGGATTCACTTGCGTAGCCACACGCTCAGCAAACTGGCACAAACAGCCATGATGAACTCAAACCGGGCGCACAGTAGTACGAAATCTGTGTTCTGTTCCTTCAGGGCAAATGGTTTTTCCTTCAGCAGTCTTAAAGCTCACTCCTTACGGCTGCTGAAGGAAAAGCGGGATGCGGGATTTTTACTTCAAACATTAAGAGGAAAGGGAAAAAAAAAGAGAGGGTGAAGAGAGAGTCTTTTCACAATTTTTCAGAAACTATAGGAGAGAGCTCTGTGAACACACACAGAGCCCAGACTTTCATTTTGTTCCCAGAACTCAGCTCAGCACTGCCAGGAAATAGCCGTGAGCTGGAAGATTCACTAAGCAGAATATTTTCAGCATATTGCGCAGGGAGTTTTGCACACAACTCTCATTATTGTTAGCAAGGCTTGCGTGTCTAATTCTATGCGCTCAGTGCTGAAAATGGACCCCTTGGTGTGTCTAGTCAT
This sequence comes from Tringa tobata, assembly GCA_033628505.1. Lineage (NCBI taxonomy): Eukaryota > Metazoa > Chordata > Aves > Charadriiformes > Scolopacidae > Tringa > Tringa tobata. Next base: position 12,857,587 of record JAHREE010000069.1, read on the forward strand.
TTATGCAACCCAATATGCAAACCACTCAACTGAAAGGACTTTTCAATAGTAGGAGGAGCTACTCCGGGAGCTTTCATGTGGTTCCCATTGTTATGAAAACTCTTCCCACTGAGTATATTTGGGAACAGCTGCCTCATCTGGAGCTCGGCCACTCTGACGTTTCCCAAGACTTGAGAAGGGGAGAAAAAAACGGTCTCTGGACTTCTCGGGACACAAAAAGACAAGGCGGGCTCTTCCTGGAAACCTGCACCGCCCGAGTTGGAAATCACGTCCCGAGCATGAAGAAATGTAAATACACCTTGTTGGTGATGGATGGGAACGTGCCACTTTCTCTGAGGGAAGAAGAGCTTAATATTCAGAGGTCTCAGCAGAGGGAAAAGGAAGTCCTTGTCCTTGGCTGCCTAGCGACTGGCTATTTGCCTAAAAACCATCATCCCAGCTGACTGTGGGATGCATGCTGATGCTGTTCTCTATTGTTGCCACTTCTGCTGTAGCCGCGGCTGTATCTAGTCAAGTGTCACTGATTCCTCGCCCCTCAAAAGCAAGCGGTCTGTTAATGTGCAACCAGTCAACAACCAACTCTGTCACGGAAGTTAGGGAGAAGAAGGGGAAAAAAAAAAAAAAAAAAGACAAAGCATGCAAAAGACTGAAAGGAATCTCTCCAGAAGGCACAAAGCCTTATCAATAGCCTATGTTGTGCTGCCAAACGCACGTTGCTTTTACTGTTTGAAGGCAGAGTGCTTGTCTCACTCCGTCAAAACCTCCAGTGCCAAAGAGAAAGGCCAAGGCGTAGTAAAATACCAAAACAGACTGATACTATACTTTTTTAGGAGGAAAACCTGTGAGGTTTGAAGCCAAATACCAAGAAAGTAAAAGGAATTGCAAGAATAATACTCAAAACACATCAGAAAAGAATCAGAGAAATCTTCAACAGCAAGGGAGATGGGCTACAGGAGAAAAACATATAAACATTCAAATTGATGTGCTCAGCTAATAGGATGCAAACAAAATGTATAAAACCAAGCAACAACAAAAAATGCCAACCCATCAAGATGCAATCATAACGGACTTAAACACCTATATAATGTTATTCATATCTGCTTTCTATTCCATACAGGGATATACAACACACTCAGCACTGTTGGATCTGAATGCCTTCCAGTAACACATTAAGCAGCATTATTAACATCCATCATATGCTTTGCTGTCACCCCTTCCCCAGGGGGAGAAGTGTGTGTACTGCAGTGTTTTGTTTTTATAGTTTGAATTTTTCTTCACCCGCCCCTTTGCTTTGACCTCTCTTCCTTGTAATTCCAGTTCTCTCCTGTGATGACTTTTAAGAAATAGACAGTTATGTCTATTATGGAAGAACTCCTTTGGTATAGCTATTTTGACATAATTCAGCTGTTGGGGAGTGCCTCCTCGCTATTACTGTTCCTGACTAGGGGTCACAGGATATTATTCTAGGATAGACACACGCCAGTGAATTTCCTTGTGTCTCAAACCCCCCCAACTTCTACTCTTTTTTAAATGTTCGTAAGTATAGACTTAGACTATATGCTGTTCAAGCAAGAAGTTCTTTCTTCTCTTGGTTCTAAGAAGAACCACATAGGACCTACTTTGGGATTGTAGACCTCTATGTATCCCCCCCACTCCATGTCTCCATGGGAAAAGAAACGAAGCAACAAAAAAAGAACTGCAAACACAAGCAAAAAGGTGGTGATACTGTCATCTGTTCTACATAGGAAATTCGCTGTGTGTAACAAGGATAACAAAATATAAGAAATCAACAGCAAAATACACCTGAAGTGATGTGAAAAGCCATCACGTAGAAGCCACGGGGGTTTTGAGGAGGGGCAGCATTACTTGGCCTTAAACCACCAACTGACCTCTTTGCATTTCAACTTTGACAGGCCCCAGGGTCTACCGAGTGACAAAGGAGGTACTTTAGGACTGTGACTATCAAATGCCCTTAATGCGAAAGCACCTGGTTGGTAGGCAGGGAGCAAGCTAGGGAACAGAAAGCCAGCGGCTTGCTTGTTGCCCCAGGAGCAAGTGGCGGGAACAATAGCCGAAATTACAGGGACACAGCCTGACATTTGCGTTGCAGATGTTGGCTGGGCACTGTGCATATGAAGCAATCCTGCCATAGAGCTGTCACAATCCATTTCCAAGCCAGGATGGACCAGCATTTTAGCCTATTCTTGTTGACAGACCTACATTTAAATAACGCCCAAGCATGACAAAAGCCAGGAAATTCAAAGTTAAAGCTACTGCTCGGGTCTTAAGCTCGGCTTTTAAGGAGAAAACGGCCAAATGGAGCAAGCTACGAAGGGGGCAGTCCTTGCTTTGAGTCATAGTTACTTATAGGAGTGATCTCATTGAAATTAATAGGGCTGTCTGCATGAGTAAATGCTGTTCACTGGGAGTAAAGCAGTTTCCATGTGTTCTCTGACTGCCTCGGCTTTTATTAGCACACTTCACATTTTTTTTCCCTAACTATATTGTTTTATTACTTGTGGATTTCTCTTTTGTCCTTGCTAGCCTTTGGACATTGGCAGGGCTTCCAGCCCCGAGCTGGTTTTCCTTGGAGAAACCCTCGCAAATGGAGATGTCCCTTCTGGGGAGAAAAGAAAATCCGAGCAAGAAAAGGACGAGTTGGGCAGCCGGCCAGAGGCACGTAGCCAGGGGGATTCCAGCAGGACTCGGCCACACGTCAGGCTGGTGGCTGTCCCTCTGCAAGGCTGCATCAGCCCGCTCTGGGACCAGGCTGCCTCTCTCCTCTGAGCGGCAGGGACCAGGACAGCTTGGGGATGCCCTGCAGAGGCCTAGGAAAATGGTTTTCTTTGCTCGTGGCTGAGAATGAACTCTTGGATCTCTTTTTCTTTTGCCATGCACAACGATTACAAAAAATGTATTTTTTCCTTAACTTTCTTCTCTTGTGTCTAGCCTTTGCTTTTTAAGTTTTCCTTTGAAACAATCAAAACAAAACAAACCAGCAGAAGTTGTGCAAGCATTGCATAATTTGCCAGAACTGGCTGAATTTGCAGAGACTCTGGTCCTACGCAATGAAGTTACTGCAGATTTGAGGTCAACCTTTGTTTGCAGATTAGCCCAGAGGAATATAACATACGCGCAAGACAGTTATAGTGACATGTCTTGTCAGAGCCTTGGTTTTCTGTTTTAGTGTTTACTTGATTGGCCTGACTTGTCTCACCACTAAACCCACGTTATACCTGACTTGTGGTGAATCAGGCCCACTGTTTGCTCCCGATGGTTATCTTCGCATCGGAGCCACATTACAACCCCGCGTGAAAGAGAAACATTTATGTTAAAGGCCCGCTTTGCTCTGGTGAGACCTCACCTGGAGTACTGTGTACAGGTCTGGAGCCCTCAATATAGGAAGGACATGGACCTGATGGAGCAGGTCCAGAGGAGGGCCACTAAAATGATCAGGGGGTTGGAGCACCTCTGCTATGAGGACAGGCTGAGGGAGCTGGGGTTGTTCAGCCTGGAGAAGAGGAGGCTCCGTGGAGATCTAATAGTGGCCTTCCAGTACCTGAGGGGGGCCTACAGGAAGGCTGGGGACAGTCTGTTTACAAAGGCCTGAAGTGACAGGATGAGGAGCAATGGCTTTAAGCTGGAGAACAGCAGATTTAGATTGCATATTAGGAACAAGTGCTTTACTATGAGGGTGGTGGAGCACTGGAACAGGTTGCCCAGGAAGGTGGTTGAGACCCCTTCCCTGGAGATACTCAAGGTGAGGCTCGATGAGGCCCTGGGCAACCTGGTCTAGTTGGGGGTGTCCCTGCTGACTGCGGGGAGGTCGGACTAGATGACCTTTGGAGGTTCCTTCCAGCCTGGACCATTCTATGATTTGATGATTTCTGAAGGTGGGGGGACAAAATGAAGACCTCTGTCTCTTCCAGAAAGGTTAATGTCCCATGTGAAATAAAAACAACAGCAAAAAATCCAGCAGAACCAGGCTGGGATATACATCCAGGTGTATATTCCTGCGTTCACTGCTGCAGTGCTACCCGGGGAGCCAGGCCTGTTGCTGTTAATTCTGTGTGTAAATGGTTACTCCAGATGCTTGAGCCAAAAGTCACCGACATCAGCGGCGAGACTAAATTTTGCAGGGGAGAGGCAGGAGGAGAGAGCAGAGGGTTGAGAAGAAAACAAACCCAAAAAAAAGAGTAAACAATTGATTTCACTTGAGGTCTAATCCAAAGTGTCAATCAGTTCTCACAAGGTATTTAACCTCATATCTCTAATATCTGTTTTTTTATGAGAGCCCTAGAGTTTGCAGCCCATGTCCCCATAACAGCAAAATACACGGAAACCATATCAAGTGTCCTAGCGTAAAGCGTGAGTGGTGTTCATCTGCCCGTTACACACACCGCGTTTTTATCAGAAAAATGATTTCAGATAAACCCAGAATACACTATACAATAAATAATTCATGGCGGGAGGGGAGCCACATTTCGCTCTACATTGGCATTTCATCGTGCAGCCACCGAACCACAGCTTGTTTTTATACACAGCAGCAGACTCCATTCCCCAGCTAGAAACATTCAATCCCATCTGGTAGATTCATTCCTGGCTAGATAATGCCCAACGTATCCCTGTAACGTACGAGCCACTGTCAAACAGCAGCGAGCCGGCTCCCCGAGACAGCTGTTCCGCACAAGGGCCGCATTGTCTGGAGGAAGAGGGGATCGTTTTACGCCCAGCGCCGGGGGGACGAGCCCTCTGTCAGCTGCCGTGGCATCGAGAAAGCCTCGCTCATCACACGTTTTCCTTATTTTGTTATCTGGCCAAACACACGCTGGGGACGTCAGGTGGAAAACAAAGGATGCGTTCCCCTGCTCTGGTCATATTTCATTAGGAAAACCAAAGCAAACACACCTCTTCTTCTCCTTTTCTCCCTCTCTTCAAAGTTTATAGACGGATGAAAAAGATATATATTTCAGGGCAGGGTTTGTAACAGCCAGGCTTTTGTTTCTGGCGCTGCTGAGCGGGCAGTGTGGCCCCAACCATATGCTTTTCCTTGGCACCAGGTAGAGCGGGGCTGCGGAGCCGCAGCAGAAAGCCCTGCGCAGCCTCCACGGGAGGCAGCTGCTGTGTGCCGGGTCCACCGATGACGTCACACTGACGTCAGTACCTCACCAGTGACCCCAAAACGTGAGTGACCCCGTTCCTCCTTCCGTTTCCAGCGATCACAAGAAGTGCCGGTCAGAAAAATGAAGAGGAAGAATAATCCATGGGACACGCGCCATGTGCGCTGTAAGGAGACATTGGGAACAGCCAGCCTAAGCACTCCTTTTCCTTCCCCTTAACTGACTTCTCCCACTGTTGCCCAAAGAAGAGCCCTTTAATTTAAAATGACCTCTATATACCAAAGACACTGAGAGAAAATTCTGTACACGGGTATACATGTTCTGCAGGTATCAGCCTTGTGAAATTCACTTCATGTTCTTTTCCCAAGGTGAATAACTACTTTGGTGCACAAATGAAATATGTGTGCACAAATGCAATAAAATATATAAAACATCATTCTATGATTTTTAGTTTTTTCCATTATTACCAGTTCACAGAATCATATAATCACAGAATGGTTTGGGTCAGAATGGACCTTTAAGGATCATCCAGACCAACTCCCCTGCCACCAGCAGGGACACCCCCCTCTAGAGCAGGTTGCTCAAAACCCCATCCAGCCTGGTCTTAAACACTTCCAGGGATGGGGCATCCACAACTTCTCTGGACAACCTGTTCCAGTGTCTCACCACCATCTTTGTAGAAAATGTCTTTCATACGTCCAATAGATGTTGTTGTTGCGACAAGAAAGCAAGTGGGTTTTATGGCTTGGACTTACAAATGTGTATTTCTATTTGTTATGTGCTCACACTTCTTTTTCAATCTAAAACGTCTTAGTTCACGGAGTTTATTTCTTATATATCAACAACAGAAAACCTTTGTATTTTGATACATGTTCAGAGATATTTTTGAATGTACTGATGGTGAAAATTAAAAATGAGGTTCAAATACTCTAAAACTTGGGGAATGTGGATCTGCTTTGAAGGCTAATCCTTCGATATTTTTCTCTCAGAAGAAATTGTTATGCTGTTATATAATTGAAATTTTGTAGAAATAGAAAGCCTTAATATACCATACCTTAATGTTATTTCACACTTTCCATTAGAAGTCAATTTCCAGTTGCTTACAGTAGTGTCTAACTAACTATCTAGATCAAACTTCTCTATGGTTATTTCTTTTATTGGGTTGAATGGAATGTTCCAGCAGAAACAGCTTATAAATTTCTAAGAATTTAAAAAAATGTATTTTTTACCAATGTTAATTCCTTTTTCCATAAATCAAACCCTTGACATCTCAGAATAATTCTAGCACCTCCCTTCTTGAGAGGAAGGGTTAGAAATTTGGAAAAAGCAATCTTGGAGCTGAGGTAGTAGTCCTTGCTTTGGTATGAGCTAATTTGGGGGTTGGAAAAATGTTATTTGTATATCCAGGAAAATAAGCTTAGGCGTGTCTAAATTATACAATATTGAACTCTCTATATGCAGCTGCTCCTTAGTGTTTTGTAGAAGTTCCTGCTAGAATTTGAAAAAGCTTCATTCACAAGAAGCATGCTCTTAAGCTCACAGGTTTACCTATGTCCCAAAGTTGACAGCTGTCAATAGTACTGCTCCTTGTAATGGAAGTAAATGGAAAAAACTTCAGTTTTTACTGGGAGAAAAAATTCTGGTCAGGGAGGCACATGTTCAGGTCTTTTTCCCTAACTAGAGTGAATTAATAAGACATGAGCTACCCATCCCCTCTTATTAATGAAGGCTTACTAGACATTCCCATTAGCTTACAGGTGGGGTAGCAGTTCTGGCAGCAGTGACAACTGAGATGTAGTTTGCATGTGTGTGTGTTTTATCATAGAATACAGAAAGCTTGTTTTACGGGGAAGATCAAAGCGGAATGAGAACTGCAGGGGAGATGAAGGGAGACTTGAGAGGGGAAGACAGGGAGAATAACTTGGAAGCGCAACTGAAATCTCAGCTGGGAGAAGCATCTGAAGACTCTGATGCCAATCACCATCTAAAAAGGCAACTAAAATATGAATTTAATAAAAAGGAACTAGAATCTCTTTGTATTCTAAGGTTGTGAGAAGTGATTTCAAATGGAAAAGTTAAGAAACATTAATACTACAAGATCCCTAACCATGATCTCCTAATTATCCGTTGAACTATGCAATCCCAAAAGCTAATACCACTGGAGTTTCAGAAGTGCTGAGCATTTGCATTCCCTGTCAACTTTAATAAGGATTATTATATACATACATACGATCCTTTTGAGAATCATAACCATAGCTTCATTAGCTAAATAAGAAAGGGTACGATACAGAATTCACTGGAGTAAATTTGACCTATATGAAATACTTTTTTAAGAGTTTCGATATTATTGTATGCAGTTACTTACTGTCCTCAGGTAAGTTGTTTTCCCGTTCTTCTCTCTCCATCTGTTGGCACCAGCCCTCCATACGATCTCTCTCTGCCTGAAGTAGCTTCAGAAACCAGTGGCCATCTCGGGGGCACACTGACCTTTGAACAGCTTCCAGAGGATCTTCGGTGATAGAGTCAATCCAGGGGTCAGGAGGAGGTAAAATTGATGGATCAAAATCTGTATCAAAGTCATCATCCACTGCACATGCATGGTAGTGGTTTCCTGACCCTTGTATGCTAACGGTAGAGGTGCTTGCATCTCGGGAAAATTGTCTTGATATTTGTCCAGAACACGTATTGTCCTCTTGAGGGTCGATTATTTCAAAGTTCTCATGGAAATCCAGGTCTGCTTGCACAGCTGTTGTTACACTATTAGATCGTGTAAACCTGCGAAAGCTTTGGAGAGCACAAACATAAAATGTTTAGAAAGCTTTTTCCAGCTAACTCAGCAAGAGAGGACTTATTAAGATTCTGCCACTCCTCCCAAGACTGGCAGTCAGAGCTCTCAGTGCTACACTCAGGTGCTTTTTCTTGAAATGATCAGCATAAAGTTATTTTCTTATTGCAAGCCAACAAACAAACAACGCTCTTTTTTTTTTTTTTTTCCATGCAAGCTCACTGTTTATTGAGGCAAGTACCCCTAATTGTTGTGTGGTTTAACAAAGTCAGAAGCTAGCCCAAGAGACAGACAGTCAGTAGTACCAATTAGTGAAAAGTGGAAGGGGCCCAATTTTAAGAAGTGGCTTATCTTGCAACTTTTAAAACTCACACCTCTTTGAAGTTGCACACCCAAACTCACAAGCCACATTTAAAAATCACACATGTGAGACTGTTAACATAGTAATACCAATGAATCCACTATCTACATAATGTTACACATTCCATTTATAAAGATGATGAGTATTTTTAAACCAGAGAAGTATTTTGTGTTGCTTCTTCATAATTACTCTTCGTAATTATGTACCTGCCAATACCGCTGTCATCTCTCACAATTTCAATGCTCATTCATAGTGTTCAAATGTTTTGTTTTTCACAACCAACCTCCAGTTTCAAAATGGTCTCTTTTTTTTCACTAAAGCTAGTATTCTCAGTCGCTGTCTATATTACCCTCAGCGTGATGGCTGCTAACCCTGCGGGCACCTTCCTTTCACCTTGTGTTGATTCCCTGTGCTGGAGCCTCTGAGGGCAGAGAGCAAACCCTGAGGGTAACGGCAAGAGCAGGGGAAAGAGGTTTGGGGCTTTTGGTTTGGGTGCTTTTTCTTTAAGTAAACAGCACTCCAAGTTCTACAGTCTCAGAGATGTGAGGTGAAGAGGCTGATTGATAGAGAAGGAGCAGAGGGAAGTGTAAGGAGTGAGAGACACCTAATGCTGTTGCAGGGGGTGGTAGCAAGAGCAGATATGACAAGCAGTGAATTGTGGAGGGAATGAGTGGAAAATCTGCAGGCAAATAATTAGAGAGTCGGGGTAACTCAAGAAACTGGTACACTGAGGCACACAGGAAAAATACAGAAGAGGCAGACATCTGTCTTGCCACATGATGAAAGGAGATAAAGAAGGTAGAATTATGAAGTAATTAAGATATGTTACCTAAATTAGTAATTTTTAGACTTAGTTTTGAACTGAATGGAGGCAGTTTCCCCCTCCTTCTCACTAGTACAGGATGCCTGAGCACTCATGCAGCTGGTATTTTGCTCTAATTAGTTTATAATCTCACATTTACTCTTGAAAACAGTGTAAGGACCCATTTTCCTGTGATATTTTGGCTCTTTTGCCCTTATCAGTTCTATTTTTTAGTTAGAGCTCGATCAGCAATGAAAATGCTGAGCAGACTGTGGAGCTGGATCCTGGGCACCACTTCAGTCTGTTTATATTCCACCTTCCACTGAAGAGCAATAGCCCATTAGACAAGTGCAACTGACAGCAAAACTTCATCAAGTGTATTCAGTCTGCAGCTGGAGAGGGAGCAGACAGAAGGATGCTGAGGAAGAATTTGATGCCCTATATACCTGGTGCGACCAGATACCTCAGGAGGAGTGTGCAGCAGCCTTCAGGGAGGACTGTACCAGGTCCTGCTGATGGAGGAAATTAGTGGCTGCTGATCTGAGGCTTTGAGAGGAGCAGAGCAAAGCAAAACAGGAGTTGAGAAGGGTTCTTCGATGGTTAGTAAAAGACACCAATTCTTCTGCAGAAGAAAGCTACAAGTAGCTTCTCAGATGCACCAATCCCTGGAAAACTTAGATCCTGTGCGTTTTTTTTAATAATGGCCTAGAATATAAACATTTTAATGCAGCACCTGCCACTTGCAGCTCTTTTGAAACAGGTGTTGTTAAACAATGCAAAAGTCATGGTTATGCCACTGTAGTTTTGCACAATATGCAGCAGCAAACCGAAAAATATGGAGCAAGCAGAACTCTTCAGCTTGGTAGTATTTATCCTTTGAACAAGCAGAGCAAAGCATTTTGCTACGGACTGATACAGCAGAAAAAGTTCAAAAGGGAGGACAAGGATCATTGGAGATAGGGTATGGCTTCCATAGGAGGAAAAAGATTTCTTGGTTTAGAAAACAGATGGCTGAGGAGGGATATGAGCCCTGTGAAACCCCTGCTAGGTGATGTTACACCATTTCTCAGAGTGTAAGAACTGTGGGGAGGAAGGCAGCCAGTTACAAGGCTTAGAGGTCTAAAGATTTAAATCTAGCAAAAGGAAGCACTTCTTCACACAATGTGTAATTAAATTGCCACAGGATCCTGGGAAAACCAAAGGTAAAAATAGGTTCAAAGAGAACCTGATCAAATTCACAGGAGATAGGTCCAGGAAGAGCTATTACACAGATGTCATATCTGGTTTAGGAAGTCCCCGAACAACAGACTGCTAAATTGGGACGGTCTACTGGGAGAAGTAGTGCTTTATACACACCCTTTATACTTTTCCTTTACACATACTGCTTTATACTTTTTCTAAGTATCTGCTACTGGCAGAGAAAAGCTGTTAGACTGGTATTAGTGGTTAGAAAGACTTTAGCTGTAGGTTGACATTACAATGAAAATCTTTTGGTCCAATCTGCACTAATTTTTTAAAAATGGCTTTAATTTGGCCACCAACCTGACAAATCCCTTATCTGCACTGAAGTGTGTGTATGCATACACACACATAGACACAGGCACATGCTCATCACACAGGATTTCTCTTCAGTCATTTTGTCAGGGTTCATGGAGAGCCAAGGCATCAGTACACGGTGTACTCTTCCACACCTTCCAGGGTACCGGAGAGAAAAACAAATCCCTTAATCAAGCCTCCTTCTTTTCTGTGCCCCTACCTCCACATCACAGCCGCCTTCTACTTTACCCAGTGCCCTAGACTCTGTTATCCTTCTATTTTAGGTGACCACTCCTATTTTCAGTTAACACCCTGACTTCTCAGTGTACACCAAATCCCCAATGTGAAAACATCAAGGTCTACTTGCCAAAAGGATGTATTGCTGGAGGCACTACATTTCAAAGCTTTCAGGAGTGTTCTCTTACTGGGTTCAATATGAGCTAGTACCACCAAAACCAGACTGCTCAACAAATAAAATAGAATGACCTACTTTTTTTGCCTTTGTTTTATCTATATAATAGTATGCTACAGGCTTGCTTGACAGATTCTTGGCACTGGATTGTGTAACCTGTCTGTCTTCAAAAGAAAAACAACTTGGCAATAGAATACAGCATCAGTTCAAAATTAAAAAAATACTCTCAAGGAAATGTATGTTGAATGAAATGGAAATGCAGGAAGGCACCCACTATCTGCCTCCAGCAGATCTATATAAATGCCTAATAGATGGTAATTTTAGTCTCTGACATAGCTTCCTCACTCACTTCCAGGATGTTTTACTCTTACAAAATAGCATTTGTGTCCCATATGAGTCTTTTATTTGGTTTTGCTCTGAGTTGAAATTCTACCACAGGACAGCTGCTGAAGCTAATGCCTAAGTTTTCACTGTTTCTACACATACAAAATATTCACAGGTCCACCTAAAAACTATTTTTTTCATAAATTGCTGGTAATTGTTAAAAACAGAGATTTGCTACTTCTTCTGCTTTCAGGCTTGGCGCTTTTGTAATCAGTTGTGCCCTGCAGGCACAAGGTGTAATAATTACAGCTTCAGAGAACTGCAGCAGATATCTGGCCTAAGGTGCAGAAAGCCATGAAACCTCAGACTGGATAAACCAGTATGGAGAACAACAGCACGATGTGCTTTGAACAGCAACAGCAGGGTCACTTGTCAGCATTTGGCTCTCTGTTTCTAAGTCTTCATTTGCTTTCTCTTGAAAAACATGTTTACATTTCAACTCAGAGAACTTCTTTCTTCCCTAAAAAAAACCCCGCAAAACCTAGAGAACATCTAGTTTTCAAACAAATCGGTGCACGGTGAGCCTCAGAGGCACTTACATTACATTCAGTCTACCTCACTTTACCCACTGGCTTTACTCTTCCTCGGTTGTTGGCTTCACTGCTAAGGTTAGCAGAAGAAAACAAACTGCAGAAGGGGTAGGGATAGAGCAAAGCACACAAGATTGTGTAGCTTGACCTACAGCCAAAGATCCTGACATTAGAAGACATGGTACCACATCTGCTAACTCCTGCAAGAGAGACTAAAAGTGATTACAGAGCTATGGGACTGACAGCCCCTTGTTCGATCAGAATGTGTGCTAATTGCCTGGCACAATATATGACTTCTTTTCTGGTTCAGTAGAACTTGTTGACTTCCAACCACTCAATTATCTTCTGTAAGTGAGGAATGGAAGGTGGTCTCTTGAGGTCAAGAAGTCACAGGTAGAGAGAAAGGGCAAGCAGGCAGAAATGGAAGTGCCCTGAGATTGCATTGATTAGCTTCATTAGATACACATTTAAAAATTGCCCTGGAAAGGGTGGGTCATGTGAGGAAAGGGGAAGAACATTTTGGTGGGTGTTTTGTTAGCATCATGGGGGAAATCAGGTGCGAGATAAAAGAATAACAGCAGGAAGATCATGTGGTTACTGTTTAAAGAAATGCATGCCAGTTTTTTTTCCACAAGAAGGACTGGACAAAGTTACTCTATATAAATGCTAGAAATCGTAGAGCTGCACTTAGGAAATGAGTATGAAAAAGATTATTGAGAGCAGGCAGCATAAAGAACTGAGGATAAGATGAATAGCGGTGGTGGATTCAGCTGTAATATGGTCAGGTAGCGGTAGGCGCATTTATCCTTTGAGCAGTACAAGAGGAGGAGGAGGAGGACTCAGAGTCATCTGTCTTGGCAGGAAGCCCAGGTTACAGAGAGTGAGGGGCTAATGAAAGGTCTGAGTGGAGATGGAAGATGGAAGAGATAGAGCTGTCCTCTGAAGATGATCTGTTTTTGAGCTACTTAGATCAAGAGACAGAGACAAAATCTTTCGCTTACTGGGTCCAAGCACAGAAGCAGGAATATTTAAAAGGCTATGAGGAGGTAAGACTCCTTAGTGCGAGAATGACAAGTCATACAAGGTGAAGGAAAGGAGGAGGAAAGGGCAGGAAGCAAAGAAGAGGAGTGAAACGAATTTTGTATGGTAGGCTTTTGGTGTATTAAGCAAAGAACTTCCCTGTTTTGTAACAGTGCATTTAGTACCTTAGACTGAGCAATTTACATGTATTCATGTAAACGTAATCAATTTACATATATTCATGTAAACATTATCGATTTACTGTATTTATCCTCCTTGCTGTGTCACTCTTCTCTTCTTATTTGATATTTATTTAACAATTCTGAAGCCCGACAGATTTTTAAAAACATTAATTCGTCAAAGATTCAACTCAAAAGGGCTTTTCTGTGGCTCTGCAGATGTTATGGTGCAGGGGCAGGGAAGAATGCGCTGTATTTACAATTCTGTTCCTGTAACAGATAATCAATACATTGTGCTCTGCCGCGTTAAAAAAAAAAAAAAAAAAAGGAGGAATATGAGTGCCAAACTGTGATGATAAGCCCTTTGTGCCTTGAGTGCACTCATTTTCTAAGGATTAGGGGCTGTCCTTTATCAGCTAGTTCACTTCTGAAAGTCCATGATAGATTGCTGCTTGCCGGTCTGCTCCAAACAGCAGCAACCTCAACTTTATCAGCAAGGAACCCCCCAAACACAGCTGTCAGTAGGTAACGCAGAAATAGTGCTTTCTCAGGGCAGACTCTCACAGGCAAACCTTACCTTTTTCTCTGGAGCAATAAAAACTGCAATAGAAAGTGGACTTTGCAAGGTACTTACAATTCTTCTTTTGTTTTTCAGTTTTTTCTTTGTTTTTTTGTGGTTTGGTTTTTTTTTTTTTTTGAGGTGAGGGGGAGGCTTGGGCTTTTGGGGTAGTTATTTCCTTTGTGCTCAGACTGAAGGGAAATGGTCCTTCAGCATCTCTTCTAATGTGCTCATTTATCTAGTGCTGGCAGAGTTGTGGGTAAATGGGGCTAAGGTCTAACACATAAAGAAATGTCTGCCAGCAAGAGATGTTTTAGCAGGTTAATGAGGAACTTGGTAACAGCCTAGCAGGGTCATTGCAAAATCACATTTCTTTTTGCTGAAATCACTTCGGCCTTTTAAAACCACAGGAAAACACTCTGCTACGTTATGGGGAGATTTTGTTGAATTGAAAATGGTGTAGATTACATGTTATTTTTGAGTATTTTTAGCAAAAGTAGGAAAAAAACAGTGCGAAAACGGGCATCTCCTCTACTCACTACTGCTGTCGGTGGGCCAGAGGAGGGCAGAGGGCCCTAATTTTGTCAGCTCGGATTTGCTGCACTCAGGTTTTCTCTGGAGAGGTTGCAAGGGTGACTCTTCCCTCACCCACAAGCCATGCTGCCCTGAGGCTTCTCCTGCGATAAGGCACAGCCAGTTATCAACAAAACAGCTCTGGGATCTGAAAGTTACGCTGTGCCCAAATGGCTTGGGAAAAATGACCAAAGGCTTGGGTGGGCGCTTGCAGCAGCAGCAGCGGGCAGGCCACCACGCTCACAGACCAGGGGAGAGCCTGGCTTCGAGTCCAGATTAGGGACCTAGGAATCAGGGTGGTCAAGCAGACGTGGTCAAGCACTCAGAAACGTTACGTGTCTGGAAAGGGCCACGCACTATTATGCAGCCCTGCAACGTAACTGTTTTCTATATATTCTCTTTCTATGTGTGTATATATATGTATTCTAAAATATTTTATATTTTTTTTTCATTTTTATTGGAGCATATTTATTTACTAACTCAGGTTACACTGCAGATTGGAGTGTAGGACTGAGTTTTACAGGCTTGCTTTTTAATCTCAACAATTTTTTTTTTTTTTTTTTTTTGCAAGGGAGCTGTTGTAATGCAGAGATGTCTGGGTGAGATACCTGAGCAAAAGCAAGCAGTTTGGCTCTGCCACTCCACTGCTCCACGTGGCTGAAATTATTCTGCTGAAAAACAAGGTGAACTTCCCCCTTGACTCTATGCTGCTGCAGCCATCCCGAGACTAGTACTCCACCTGCACCACCTTCTGCTGTTTAGGTGGATTTTCTGGGGGGAAAGAGCTTATTAAAAGTATTTTCACCTTCAAAATATGTGGCGCTTTTCTTCCAGTTCTCCCACTGGTTCTGAAAAATCCCCTCTGAGAACTAAGAGCTACAGCATTTATAAGACTTAGCTTTTCAGCTGGGTGATCTAAGAATTCATCCAGGAAGCAAGTTTATATGGTTATGCGTGCAGGAACTAGAGCTCTTAAAAATTAGTTGTGGCATAATTATTTACTTTAGAAAAACAGTATTAACTTTTACTCACCACTTCTCCTCCTCTACTTGAACTCCTATGGACTGGAACTTACTGGTTGCTTTATTTTCACCTGATTTGGTGGATTCTTCAGCACCATCAACCTTAAAAAAACAAACCAACAAACAGCTAATTAGAATGTATTTTAGCAGAGATTTCACCCAGCTGCTTGCAATTTCTATGCATAACTACTAAGAGCCTGCACATAAGTACCTTCATCTAGTCAGAGGTGTGCTGTGCCCATTTCTGATGTTATTAGTGAATATTCATCATTCTTGTTAATCTATAAAGCATTTCTGGTAAGACAACAATTGGCCTGCAAAATGCAGATGGAGTTTATGCAGTATTTTATGGAGGTTGGATGCTCACATTTGCCAGAGCAAACCTCTGAGCAGCTGTAACTCCACTTGCTGCTCTCCACCATTTATTTCATCTTACCTGTTAGTCTGTATGTGCATGTGTATGTGAACTCATGTCAAAATTATGTGTTTATTTTGTTTAAATGTTAGTGCCCTGCATCAGAGCACTGTGTAGATAAGATTTAAAGAAAGCAGATGAAGCTCTTAGAATGCATTTTGTTTACTTCATCATCATGCAAACAGGTGTTCCCCAGGAACACAGGCAGGAACTTGATACCACCTCTCCTTTCCTGTGAGGAGATTTATACCAATGGTGTAAAGTTAAACTTTAACCACAGATGTGTCTTTGAGCAAAATCACAGACTTCTGGGTCCAATCAGTGTAGCTGTTAACTCCCAATGCTATATATGACATTGTTAGTCATACAAGAAAAAAAAATTTCCAACACACAGGATTTCTGGACCACAGCATATATATGTTATAAGGTGACCTGTGGACCACCCTGACCTCGGGGGTACAACATCTCCAGCTGTAGTTAGCATCTGTTCCACCAGTAAGTAAGCTTGTCCTTGAGAGCCAATTTAACAGCTATGCAGGAAAAGTGCTCAAGGAGGGATGGGAGTGACAGAGCTCCTCAGTGAAGTACTTACCTGATCCTGAGGCTTTTGGGGAGATAACTACACCTTAAATCCCGTAACTGACAGAAACTCAACCTTTTGATGGAAGAGTTTTTCTTTGCTTTGCTTTACTTTACTTGTTTGCTGAACAGATTTACAGAAAAGTCTTGTGGTGTCCTAAGAGTGACTGAGCACACGCAAGGAGGTTCATTACAAGTGCACGTTAGGTTGATTTATTAGAGGAGGAAGCAAACCAAGAATATGCTTCTGACTAAAGCAGCTTGCCCTGCTTGACAGACGTGGGCCAGACTATAAGGTGTATACTCAGTCTGAATTCAGTCTAAGCCTAGACTAGGCTCCCTTTACAGTCAGTGGAGAGACTGACTGACTTCACGCTGCTAGTCAGAGAGCTGACAGCCTACCTGCCTATTTTAGGGCAGTTGTCTCTAAGAGAAGTAATTTCTGGCAGCGGCAATCTCACGGTATTTCCACTCCCACACGACTCCTTCAGCCGTCCCAGCACGACTGCTTGTGCAATGATGCTGCAAAATGGGCCAGACAGCAGACTGGCAAAGTAGTTTTCTTTTATTTGTGAAGCCTATCTGACTCTAAAAATCTCATTGATGGGCACAGCTGGGAGGGTGGCATGGTGCACGGGCAGGAATCCTGAGAGGCTGTATCACTGCTGAAGGTTTCACTTCATGTAATCTCTTCTTTAGGCATCTCCACTGGTTTGCACACAAAAACTACCTTGGCACCTCCTGATGTACCATCCCCAGGCAGCTTTCACATATGATTATGCTGGTCATCTGTAAATCTCAAAATTTTAGAGGGAAATTTTCAAAGGCTTGAACAGCATTTGAGGCTCTGGGTTAGTCAGATCTCAGGAAACTGAGGCCCCTATACCACATTACCATTGCTTATTGGCTTCTTGGCTGCTTGGCTCAGTATGGGAATAAGTAATAGAAGAGCTTTCCTCTATCTCTGTCCCACCTGGATCTTGCTCTTGTGTTTAACACTGAGTATCAGCTTTTCTTTCAGAATATGCCCAAAACAAATGTTTGTGAAGCAGAAAAAGGCTACAACAAAGGCAATAATCTGAACCCGCAGGCAATAGTAATTATTGCCCTTCCAAGAAGTAAGAGAAAAGTCACAGCTTCTCCAGGAGCTGCCCCTGGGATGGCATACTTCTACACAGCTCCTCTCATCTCATCAGGCTGATGCAGAGATTTGCCAGTAAATTCTTAGGCTTTGCTAATCAGATAAGCCTGTCCAGGCACATAGTGCTGTACTTACAACCTCCATCTGCAAGGAAAAAAAATAAATGTCTTCTTGTGAGGCTGATAAGCTGTGGATTGCTATTCTATTTGCTTGGGATTCATCTCCCATCAAAACCTGTGTTGATTCTCAGTTGATTGTAAATTCAACTACTTTCTTGCAAAAACTAATCCTGCAAGCAGATAGTTGGGAGTCCTGTGCACATTCTTTTTAGAGGGTATGGGAAAGATTAATTAGGAAAGCAGATTAAATTGGTCTAGTTTCTTTGCTCTTCTCCTTTCTGCAAATAGGAGTGAACTTTGGCAGGGTTAGTTTTCTTGTTTCATTCCACTAGAGGTAACAAAAGGTAATTTTCTTTAACAAGGGCAAATCAGAAGGAACTTACCCTCTGCTCCTGTGGCTGAGATAGGAACAATGCTGCCTCATTCAAGCGGCTACCAGTCATTATGAAATGCATGAATAAGCAGTGACAATTAATTCTGTGAGGCTGGATGAAAATATTTTTTGGGTGATAGTGTAATGTAAATCATTGTTTTACACATTCCCTTTCAATGATTTAATTCATGCCTTTCTGACCCCCGCTGTGTTATGATTCATAGATTAGTGCTCATGTGTGTAATTTAACAGAGCTGAATAACAAACAGCAAGGAGACTTAAACAAGTCCTCGCATCTGATTTTTTTTATGATAAATTAGTAAAACATCATTAGTACCATGCGGAATGATTACGGTGCTGTAATTTCTACATAGGTACCTGTCAGGAAAAGAAGAAAAATACACGAAACATTGCATAATGAGCAGTAAAATGAATGTAGAAATCCAAACCAATGGCAGGCATGTAACCCACATCCCATACCACACCTGAATTCCAATAGATAAGCATCTGTTTTTCTTGAAGTGGTCCTTCTTTCTGTCTTCTACTGCAACGGTGGCAATGGTTGTGGTGGTGGTGACGGTGGCAGTATTGTTCCCTACATGTTGACTTGCGGGGCCATGGATCTGCGCATTGGCAGCTTCAATAGCAGCTGTCAGTGCCTTCATACTGTCCAAGCTCTCTGTGGAGTTGCTAAGTCCAGACTGACTGATGATATCTCCCCTCTGTCCATGCCCATCCATGTATGCATCTTGGGCAGACTCGGTGCTGCTCTGGGCTGTGATGGAAATAAATGGTTTGGTGGTAGTTCTTGGTGGGACTGGAGGTGGTGTCTTCTTATAGGTGGTAATGCAGGATGACACTGGAAAAAAAAACATATGAGAGTTCTTGTTTTATTGAAGCTACAAGGAAAATGAATACAAATATGATCTCAAAGCACCAGTGAGCACGGACAGAGCAGATGTAAGGACGATGCTGTTAGCCAAAAAGCCCCTGAAAGCTCCAGTGCAAGTGCCATAGAAACACCTTGCTTATCAATGTCCTCTGTTTCTACTGATGTGAGTGGTAGAATTGTCAGTAGAGGGAAAGAAATTATGTCAAGTTCTTCTTTAGCCTTTTTAGGATTGTTTTCTCCAGTATATTTTCTACTAACCATTCTAAGTCCCGTGGAAACAAGTCCACCAAAATGTTTGTTCTTTTCATGGCTTCCAAACAAGATTCACAAGGATGATGAGTCTCTAACCACTTATCTTAGCTAAACTGTACTACATGCGGTTTTATTGCAATTGTTTTCTGTCTCTCTACCCTCTCCTACTGTATTTACTAAGCTTATGTAGAATTTTAAACTACATTTTTCTGATCAGAGAGAAATCCCCAAACCATCCTAGATCAAAGTATGTTAACACTTGCCATGCTTGGACTTGTGTATTTCTTACTATAAAATGTCTCACTTGTTGCACAGACTTCTCAAATACCTTAAAATGGTCTGTAAGACATATTTAAAACAACATTTCACCATGCCTAATTTTATCATCATAAGTATAACATATCAGTTCTGGAACAAAAATGCTTAATTTTATACACAGGGAGTTAGCATAATGAAGTCAATGGCTAAAGCCTGTCAGTCAGTGGGGCTACTTAAAGCAAAGTCTAACTATAAATGTTTGCAACAACAGCGGCTTTAAGAAAAGTTTATGAAGACTACTCTTTTCACGTGTTGAAGGCCATGCTCTGTTTGTCAGTGCTTCTGTATGGATTTAGAAGATTAGTTTGAAGTTCCCAGGTTAAAAGCTATTGGCCTGTGTTTACAGAATTACATGCAGAAAGCACTGCATGGAGATAAAACCATCTTCCTTTAAGGGATAACTGGCAGCTCTGCATTGCTGAAGTCCTGGAATGCTTTCAAACACGGAAAGAAAGTCCATTAAGAACAAAAAACAAGCATGATATGCTCTGTTTTTTAAGAAAATAAATGCAGGCATGAACCTGTACAAAGTTCAGACACAAACATGTTAACATAAATTCTTATTAACAGTAATCATATGGCAAGAAATTATTCATCAGCTCATTTTAATTGGCAGACGTCTATGCCACCCACATAAAAGGTAACTCTGCTACAGCTGTTCTTCTCTCTGTTTGCACCGTACGTGCTTGTCGAGCCAGAAGTCGTTATGGTATTAATTTGACTAGCTCAGATCCATATGCCTCATATCTCCCGATAGCTGTAGGAATAGTTATAGCGTAAAAGGTGTTTCCAGGGCATGAAATCACACGGGATTTTTTTTAAGAACTCTAGTATAAGTTTCTGATAACGTGTCTGAACCCATGTTAAACACGTTGAATGCTAATGGAAAAAGAGTGTTTCACTAAGGTAGTGAGGGTTTTGAAACTATGATTCACTTCTGAAGAATCCACAGAAACCACAGCATCTTTGAGAGAAGAGGTGGCTAAAAATGAAGCTGTCAAATTTTAACTCTGGGAAAGTGAATAGTTGATAAGGGTTAATGGCGTTTTTAAAAGTGTTTATGACAAGACCAATACCCGGAACTCCGGAAGACATGACAATTTTGCAAAGGGGATTGTGAATTTGGTGCCGTTCTTCACTGGGTTTGATGTTGCCAAAAAGCGTTTGTTGTGACTGTGCGTGCTCAGGCAAATCAGCTGCTGTTGCCACAGCACAGACATCTACCCCAGGACTTATGGAGAATTGTGCGGGCTGCTGCTTGGGTGACGATATCCCAGAAACAGCCCAGGTGGTTCGTGGTCCAGAGAATGTTCTCTGAGTGGTGGAAACGCAAACCGAAATTCACCACTGAAGAATTCAAAGCACATACACACGTGTATATCCAGGTAACGCTTTGGGAAGCCAGTGCCAAACCTGTTGAACAGAAGTTTGTGTGCAGTGATGCTTTGCAATTCAGCAAAGTATAAATCGGCCCATTTAAAATATGCTAGGCAAGGTCATTGTGGAACTCCTGGGGAGATGCCAGCACCTTCAGGACATCCTAGCAAGGCAAGTATCATTTTTCCTACATAGCAGAGAGGGAAATGATTAAGAAACACACTTGAAAAGTGCTCTTAGGTAGGCAAGCTTCAAAAATAAAAAGCAAGCCTTAACAAGACTGGTCCTCACATCACTGATCATCCCCCCCTTAGAAATAGAGTCAATAGCAACTGTCTATTGACAGCCACCGGGCACTCTGGACACAGCAGTAGAAATACAGAAACGCCTGATTAAGACGTCTTTCATTCTGTTGGTAAATGTACTCAATGAGGAGTCTAATCCACACTGCAATGCAAGATGTTTGCCCTCAGCTAATTAAATCTGAAGTTATTCTTAAAAGGGGGAGAGAATTGACAAGTCATACGGTGAAATTGTAAAGAGAAATGGCAAACGCTCTTTTAGCAAGTCAAAACAAATCCTCAGTTTCCTGGAGTCACGCAGCACATACTGTACAGCTCCGGAGAAGCAGAGTGTGCAAGTCATAAAAGAACCCCAGGCACTTCATTACTGGAAATGATGTAAGCTCCCGCCGCCGCTCCTCTGCAGAAACGACAACACAACAATGCTCCGGCCACCGCCGCCGCCGTCGGAGGCAGCTGCTCCCTACACGTTGTAGCTGGCTGAGCCCTCCAAACGGCTGAGGCGCAGCAACGAGAGGGATTCGGTGCGTTCAGTTGTTCTCCGGGTGCTTTCAAGAACCTGGCAACTTGTGACATGGCAACCTGAAGGGTCTGTCGGCTTTTCAAGTGGCTACGGTATTTTAAACGCTAAGCTGCTTGGAAACAAAACGAGCGCTCCGCGGGGAAAATGACAAAACCTTGGCGCTCTCCTTCGGCAGCCAAGAGAGCCTGGGCGTCCAGTCGGCGAGGGGAGGACCCATCACATCGCTTTCTGTCCCCGTGGGCAAAGGGGAAGCTCATCCATCCAGCTGTCCCACAGCAGAGATGGACCGCCCAGCAGCAGGACTCTGAGGGAGAGGATTACAGGATCACGGGACGCGTGAAAAAGATGGAGAAATCCTCACTTCACACACAGGGAACTTTCAAGGGGTTTTGCACATGAAAGTTAGTTTAATCCGCATCAGGAAGTGAATTTAAAGGGCTGTATAAATTCCTTGATAAATATGTTCTTGGACGTGGATCAAGGAGCGAAGTTCTGTACGGAAACTGATCCGACTGGAGAGTCAAGTCAAAGTAGCCTAATTTTTCATAAAAATTGTTTAGACACAGAGTTAATCAGAAATAACTTTTTTCTGAATAGCAAACAAGCATTTGAACCTTCAGTTTGTCACGGTATAGAGAAGCTTTTCACATTATTTTCTGGCGCACACATGTTGCTGGAGCAGGTATACATTTAACTCCTACGGCATATGAAAGGTTTAATCCAGAAACTAGTTAAGTCATGTGCAAGAATCCTGACTCTCAAAGCACCTTGAATCAGTCCCACCGTTTCCAGCTGTATCAATCCACTAAGCAATGCTCCTCTTTTCGTTTTGATCTTTATCCTATTTCTTTGGCCTGCCTTCAGGTTACAGTTTAATCCCATATACCTAGTGAAAAAACACTTTCTCCAGATTAAAAAAAAAAAAAAGAAGTCATGGTGTTTGTCCTCCTAGCCAGTATTTCCAAACAACTAGCTCATGGGACAGGAATTTGGAACAGGGAGTGTCAACCACCCAGTTCAGAAGGAAGTCTAATGATAAAAAAAATAATCCCAGATTGCATAATAATAAAGGCTTGAATTTGAATGTTTCATTGTAAGAGCACTTCAGTTGTTTAAACATGCTCACTAGGGAGATGAGCCCTCAGGAACAAACATCAGCGCACAAACACAGATTTTTAGCTCAGTGAATGGGTGCTCAGGAGAACCCCAAGGCAGATTACTATTTGTGAAGAGATCAAATTCATGCAGTACTTTGAACAATTCAAGGGATGAGATATGTAAGCAATATCTTCCTAATTTGGCAGTCTCATAGATGCTTGGTTAACAAATACAGGGATAAGCGAAAGTGCAAATTTAAAGTTAATCAAAATTATAGCGTTTCTCTTGAGGAAAACGACGGTTTGAAAGGAGCAGCAAAGGACACCACTTGTGCACAACTAGGTATTGAGGTACAAGGCAGGAGTTCTTCCACCCCGCACAGACGTACCTCAGTCTCCTGATTTACTGTCTGTTAAACAGGTGTGCTGACAGCCGTGCCCCTGCACCTCACACAACTGCAACACAAAACATGGATGTAGGCACATCCAAGGAGCCCTGAGCCTCACAACTGCAGCCCTCGAGCTCCCCACACAGAGGTGCAGTGCTTGATTTGGCTTCTTAGACTCAAACAGAGCTGTTACTTTCTTTACCATGCACTGGTTTCCTTACTTTGTTGAGGGGTTGGGGGGGGACGCTTAGAAATAGGGTTTCAAATCCTGTACTGTTATTTGTACATGCAAAAAATTGGTATGAAAACAGAGCATGCATTTTCTTAATAAAAAACAATTTTCATATAGCAAATGGCTTCTGAGGGTGCAGTGATTTACTATTAAAAACATATATATAAAGATTTTCATAAGAAGTTCTAAACTGCCCGAGGGAATAATACCAGAGTGAGTTAGAGATGTCATTATCCCAAATGAGAACTACTGAAATCTCTGTACCATGTCATCTTCATGGTTCTGCCAAGGCCATGCTTTTTCTGTGCCCCCACCACTGTGAAACCAGATATCTTATCCAACAAAAGGCATAACTGATAACTAAAATCCTGCAGAAATCTACACAAAGTGTCTAATCTGTCTTTACTCCATGCTATAGTGTGGACTATAGCACAACACACTACAGTACGACAATGTTAAAATTTAATATCCTGTGTATTCTGAGGTCTAAAAGCTGATGCTGGTGATCTTCGCATAAATCTGGACCTTTTCGTTCGCAAGTCGGGTACCTCCAGCTTCCCAGCTGGGTACAGTAAAAGACCTCCTGAAATCTAAGAGAGGGGTGAGACTAAATATGGCTCATCCTGCATCTCAAATGGATCGAGTTAGAAAATCTGCACATGATAGTCAGTGCATGAGAGGTGAATATTTCTCCAGCAGATTTTTTTTTTCTTTGAATGGCTGCTGCTGGAAGCTGCTGCTGCCACTCAGAAGTTTAATTGCTGTCCCAGGGAAGCTGAATTAGTGTACAGAGAACAGGTGAGATAGCCAAAGGTGTCTGCTAAATGCAGTTTATCTCTAGGATATCACCACAAATTATGGATGCACAGGCTAAATTCAGTGCATGTAGGCTTCCTATGAGACCCACTTCACTCCTTGTGCTATATAGCCATAGCTCAACTTCTCTATACATAAAAATTACCAGTATGTTAACAGCACACAATTTAAGCAATTCAACTTATTTGGCCTCAAAGCCAGGAAGTCTACAAACAATTGAAACTCTGGAAAAAAAGATTTCACGTAAACTGAAAGCTATTACCCAAAGTGGACTGTTGCTAGCATGGCTTATAACACTTTACTGCTGAAACCTGTGATCTTTACTGGTGTCAAGCAATTAAGACTCCACTTGATCTTTTCTGAAGACAGAGATAAAATAGGTAAGAATACGACCACGTGCAAACCCTAGATTTCATTTCAGTTAATGCATATGAGCTCCCTTGCCTTTTTACCTGGGGTGAGCAGCTGGAGGGGACAACAGCAGCATCTGTTTCTGCTATTCCCTCGCCAGCAGCTGTCTCCATGAGATCCAACTGCACCGTACCTGTGGAGATGGTGCTTTACACATGGGTTTGATCCTGGCCATTGGCTCAAGTTATATACCCATGGGCGACATATGAAGAGCTGCTCAACCTGAAATTCAGTCTGGCTGAGAAGGAAGACAGAAGTGAAACTATTTTGGCCTTGTCCGTAAACTCTGGCTACCAACAAAGCATCTGGAAAATCGCCACCAAGATCTGCAGGGATGATGATGTGAGTCTGTTCCAGAGAGATGGTATCCAAGAACTGCTTTAAAACAGTCATGGTAGGAGGTATCTGACACAGTACATCAGCCTCTACATTCAATGAAACATGTTGGAGAAGAGTAAAAAGAAAAAAAGCAAAACAATACAGCAGCAAGGTCTTTTTTCGCTAGCATATGAATTATTTACCATCTCTTTTCATCTGTACAGCATTTTTTTTCCCTGAGAAAATCAGGGAAACACTGATCTATAGCTTAAACTAAGTCTAGCAAACCATTCAAATGCTTTCCGCATTTAAGTACTGCACCAAATGCTTCATGCTTCCCCCCTTTCAGAGCACCCATGGAAAGCAAGTAATTTTAGATTTAAAAAAGGATATTTTATGTTTCAGAAGTTACATGTCATAAAATCACCATGGTAAGAAATTCATAAGCTTTCTGAATGCCAATACACTCATCTTATAAAAAGCATCTATGGAAAACAGGAAACCTTGTGAAATATGGTAGTTTATCCCACTTAGACCAAGAATGTGAAACAGTAAATAAATGTAATAATATGCAGCTTGACGAAATCAGATCCTTTTCCCATATATTTTCCAGGAAGCAACTTCACTGGCACTTTGATATAACACTTTCTTATGTGTTACTGCAGCACTCTCAAATTCCAGAATTTGCATCTTTTTCCCTCTGGCAATACTGTTAATAAAACAAAATGGGTATTTTTTTTTTATTGTGGAGTTGTACTAACCAAATACAGACATATATATGTAAGCAGCTATTTAAGTAAAAACACAGTGCAGGAACCAAAGCCTGGATTTTCAGAAACAGGGGGTTGAACTTTCTGCAAGTATCTAGTCACCTTAGCTAGGAAGTTGTATTTTAAAAGTTCAAAATCCAAGCATACTCTGAAAAACTAATCACTTATTTTTTTGACTGTTTACTGAGGAACGGTTGGATGTGTAGACTTGGGGTGCAAGTGCATATTGCAAGTTCTTAGGACTAATCACTTGAAAACCTGTCTCTTATTCACGTTTCTGAATGGGATCTGGATTCCTGAAGGCCTGCCCTGAACTATGAATACACAACATAATTTCCAGACTATACCAGCAGCTCTTTCAACACATAGCTGGGCAGTGAGCATGCCACAGTGGAGCGCACACTTGCCACTCTGGGCATATTACCGTGGGTGTTATTTCTTCAAATGATCATGTAATATTTGTGTACTACTGGTCCTGGAGATATTAATATACTCTTGTATATATGGCTTCCCTTCAGTTACAGATGGGTTATTTAATATCTGAGCAGCCAGCACGTAGGAGAATTGAATCCTATCAAACCTGGAGGTATATCAGGGCAGATATGTGGTCAGAACCAAGCCCACATATTATTCGTGAAGGAAGTACTGTGCATCATGCCCTCCTTTGCTGTTCATCAAGCAGCACTGCATTTTGTCCTTCCTAATCCTTCGCTGCCGGTCTCTCATCCTCCCATGGTGGCAACAGAGATGACTGATGATAAAGCAAGTTAGCAGCCAGTCATATTAAGACGAGCTTGTCACGAATTTGATGGAGAAATTGCGGGTTAAAATTGTACAGCTTTTGTCATGTACAAGATTTGACTAGACAATAATTAGGATTCTCCTGTTCTAAATCTGTGAATCCCAGAAACTATCCTATGAACCTAGAGGAGAACTTAAGCAAGGCAATTATCTCTGAGTACTCTGATCATGTAGCATTTAAGCTAGCTGCATATTAACATAGTTCAACATCACTGTTTTCAACAATACTGCAAGGATTTTCTTTTTAAGCTCTTCACTGCAACTAACTTCCAACAAGCAGTATTTGGCTGGGGTATTGACACTTCAGAGTGTGATTCCTGTATAAGAAAGAAATGATTGTAAAATTTGTTCCCTCTTCCTCAGCCTGGAAGTGTACCTTCTTTGTTTGCTGCTGATGTTAGCAAGAAAACAAGCTTCTACGGGTTTTTACTCCCAGTGGTTTTCTGAATACTTAATAAACTTAAGGTGGGGTAAGCAGAATTCTGTATCATTGCACACATTGGCATCAAGCTGGTCTCACAGAATTTGATTAGTGATGCATCTAAATTGGCTTAGAGATCAATTAGTTTAAATTGCTGCAAACCCACCCCTGATGTGGACACATTTAGAAATGGATATGACTGATAAGGACTTTTTTTTTTAAACCTAAATGAAAATGCAGTGGAAATAAGAGTGATTCACTTCAAGTGTTTATTCTAATTAACTGTATCAGTTCACTGATTTTAAACTGATTTCCTTTTCTGTCATGGTGTGCAAACAAGCTGTACATTGTTATCAATTGCATCCAGTTGAGTCTGCTGAAAACTACATAGGTATACTTTAATCCAATGACAATTTGTGTAGTTTAAGAGCCGCCTTTAATTTTCTGAGTCAAAATCAGTTTTCAGGGTTGTTCTATGTGAGTTAATTTCTATCTGCATGGTTTGGTTATTTTTATATCTGGGAACTGCATCCTGGGCTGCATCAGAAGGGGTGTGAGCATCAGGTCGAGGGAGGTGATTCTGCCCTTCTGCTCTGCTCTGGTGAGACCCCACCTGGAGTACTGTGTCCAGCTCTGGAGTCCTCAGCACAGGAAAGACATGGACCTGTTGGAATAGGTCCAGTCATCTTCAGGAGGAGGGCCTGAAGATGATCAGAGGGCATGAAGATGATCAGAGAGCAGGAGTACCTCTCCTGTGAGGACAGGCTGAGAGAGTTGGGGTTGTTCAGCCTGGAGAAGAGAAGCAGCCTTTCAGTACTTAATGGGGGGCCACAGGAAAGATGGGGATAAACTTTTTTAGGAGGGTCTGTTGCAATAGGACAAGGGGTAATGGTTTTAAACTAAAATAAGGTAAGTTTAGATTAGATATAAGGAAGAATTTTTTTTCAATGAGGGTGATGAAACACTGGAACAAGTTGCCCAGAGAGGTGGTAGATGCCCTGTTCCTGGGAACACTCAAGGTCAGGTTGGACGGTGCTCTGAGCAACCTGATCGAGTTGAAGATGTCCCTGCTCATTGCAGTGGGGTTGGACTAGATGACCTTTAAAGGTCCCTTCTAACCCAAACTATTCTATGATTCTATGATTGTATAATTTTTTTAAAGATAAATAAAATGCAACAAAACATAGAATACAGCAAGTAGCATTGTTTCTAATGAGCTTTTCAAAGCTGACCTACACTGGAGTAGTTCTGCACTATGAGACAGGTATGTATATATGTACACACATATGGGACAGTTATATTCCTCATTAGTGTACTGGTATGCACAGCAAGTATGGAAATGTAGGTACACCAGTTTTGCATGTTATTCAACCCTAAGGCTGTTCAGAAGCTTTTAAGCAATCCAGAAAGACATTGCTCTGACATAGACTATTCAAATGTGCTTAATACAACCTATATGAGATGGAATTTACTATTTTTTGGTACACTACCCACCTATTTTACTAAACAAACTACCTTGTGATGCTGATGAATGTATGTTGTGATTCCTTGCAGTGGAAAGCACTTTGTCACCTGATCCAGCAAAGGACTCAAATCTCTTTAAACTCCCGTCTTAAAAGAAAGTATATGCTTAAGCTTTTTTTACTCAGTCCCCAATGGGATCAAGGCTTTACTGCTCTTACGTTGTCTCAGAAGTCTATCTTTCAATTTGTTTTGAGAATCTTATTTTATGCTACTCGATATCTAAGATTATATTAAATAGTTTGGCTAAGAGTTAAAAGTTATTCAAATGACAGCAATGATGAAGGGCTGCTGTGTTTTAATCAGATATATGTTGGGAAGAAACTGTACAAATGCCAAAGACAAGAAAATTAAAGCCAATACAAACTAAAAGAAGAATGTGATTGATAAAAGCAACACGAACAACTTTTTAGCTACTATGAATTACCATGAAGCACCACAAGAACTGATTTATATCATTTTAGTATCAGTTTCAATGTAGTTCACTATAATTGAAAAGAGCTATACAGGTATAACAACGCACTATATTATTCTCACAGGCAGTTACTAATAAACATAAATGTAGAAAACCAGCATTTAGAAAGGAAAGCACCATGTGAGTATGAGCAAGAACATCTGTTCAGCCAGGGAAGTTCTGACTTGTTTTTACCCAGCCAGTACTGCATTTTTCAGCACACTTACTGCTTTTGGGGTGTTCCAGCCCAAGCAAGAATGTTTAAAACAAGGAAGTTATGCTTGCAGGTTTCCTAAAACAAAACCCAAACCAAAGCCAAAAGTAAGAGCCGCTTGTAGCAGGAGGAAGGAAGGGAAGAGGGAAAATTACAACTAAATTCATGCTCTGGGCTGAACAGTAACTTGTCACCTGAGAGAGAGAATTATGACCCAACTCAAAAGTTCTGCCTCCCCTGTGTCCCTGAAAAGGTTATCAGATGACCTGCTAAAAGTCGCCTGTTGGGGCAGATTCTTTCACGCCTTGGGGGAAAACACAAACCCTTCTCAAGTGAGAAGGAAATGTAGACAAAGAGTTTACACAAGAAATTATACTTATCTTTGGACAAATTTCGGTTAAATAGCAAAACTGACTCAAGCCTGAGGACATTAACATTTTTTAAAATCTAGAAAAAATGGAATTGCTTGGTGAACAAGGCATATGAAAAATGTGTATGAAATATGAATATTGTGTTGAGAGGAATTAAAATCTACACCAAAGTCTGATTTTTATCTTCCCGTTTTAAATTTAAATTAATAAACTACAGCCTTGCTTAGTGACAGGTTTGAGGTTGCTGTGAGTGACCTCATCCTTTTATCTCTTTTCTTGTTTTTACAACAATAGTTGTAGTTAATAACACCACAAATCAGCTGAAAATACTGGCTTGGCGTGATAAATTTCTAAAGATCAGCCTGAGTGTCCTGAGAGCAAAAAATATTGACATCTCATTTACAGTCACCATAGTGTACAGATGAGAGCTTTTCAAGAATTGGAGCCCAAAAAATCACTTGTTGGGAGTCCTGAACTAGCAAGAGGGCATCGCCAATTCCCAGAAGGCATTTAGACAAAGAAAGACAGAGGCCCTGCCACACATGAAAGAGGACAGACCAGTCTTATGTAACTTTTAAACGAGATTTGAGTGAAAGATGTTCTCATTTCTTTACACATATTTATCCATTTGTTAAAGAAATGCTTGTAAAACAGCCTTTAAAGAAATTCAGGTTCTCAGTTTGTAGGAGACATCAGACACAAACTCCCATAACTTCCTTGGAGACACCAACTGCGTGTCTGATGATAGTCCAAGTGCTTTGTTTTGGTTTGGTTTGTTTTCTTCTATTTATTTTTTTTTCTTCCTCGTTATTTAAAAAACCCAACAGTTCAGTAGAGGTGGAAATTGTAAACTTGCCAACATGATCCTGAAACACTGATGACTGAATTCATGTCATATCATTCCAGTGGCAAAAATCATAGTTTTTTTTACGTAATTTCCACAAGGGCAAGAAGCATCGTCGCAGCAAAGAACCAATGTGAGCAAACTTTTCTCTCCCAAACCCACATAATATTTATTTTCCAGTGACAATTTCCTTTAGCCAGAGATTTTGGAATTAGTGCTCCTGTTCTCAGCCTGGGATAAACCTCCCTTTTCCCTAAACCCTAGACAGCAAAATAATATTAGCATTTCTTAAATTTACATAATTGTAAAAAATGAATACTGCGTTTTGTGCCGGCTTAGATAAAAGGTAAACGCAGACGTTTTGTGCTGGATAAGTTAAAAGGTAAACCCAGGTCATCTATTTAATACATAAAAAGAGAAAGCAAACATGCCCAAATGAATTTTGACACTTCAAAGTATTTAGACCTTTGGAGTCTCTAGACTACAGAAGTGCTTTCTGAAGATCACAAGGCCAAGCCAAAATCTTTGCGAATGCCAGCAAAGTGAATCCTACAAATCCATACAATTTCACACGTACCTTGCAAATCCTCCACATCCCTAAGTGCACGAGATGCAGGAAAGAGTCTAGATTGAATTTTTAACCAAAGTCACAATCTTTGAGTTCTCTTTATCATTTTCTGCCCTAGCCTGAAATGTCCTGTCCTTTAATAACTTCTCTAATAAGGCCCATTTATTGTATACAGCTATTCCTCCTACAAACTTGGTGTTTTGTTTGGGATAAAAAATCTCAGTCTGTGAGATCCACTGGCCCACTGTGAATCAGAAGGTAACCTGAACCTCTGACTGAAGATGCTCCCACAGACATATGGGATATGAAAGAATGGGGAAAAATCAGATCTGGATCCTCATGTCCAAACTGGTCAGTTAAAAATAAATAAATAAACTAATAGAAATAGCTATGAATGTTCTATGAAAATACAGATGCTCAGCAGAGCAACCTGTAACCTGGTTCAACTCAGGCTGTCCAGTTCGGCAATGCTTTGCTTGAAAACCTTTATATGACCTCGATTTCTGTTTGCATGGATGTTTGAAAAATGTCTGTCTTAATACCAGCACCTTTATCTGCCTGGCTAACATTGCTGAGAATATGTGGTTATTCATTATTTGTTATTCTTATCAAATTACAGAGTCTGAGCAATATCACTGTCAAACGCCAATCACTGGGCACAAAAATAAAATAATTAAAGTGGACAGATGATGAATAATCCACAAGCCAGGGTCTTCTATACGTAAATTCCCTGTTAACAACTGATAAACAAATATGTCTGTAATAATGAGGACTGTTCGCAAACAACTTGGGAACTGGGGAAAATTAAAAATTCAAGATTAAAATCGGTTCCAGTGAGTAAATCAGTCAACCCTCATTACCAACAATATTAATATAATTTACTTTTTATCACAAGGGATCTAAGAGGATATACATACAGGGTGTAGCTGTAGGTCACAGCAGCATCATCCATGGCTGCACTGCACCCAGCTGAGAGGACGGTTTGAGGCTTATTGGTCATTTTCCAGAAGAGCTATTACTCGGGAGTAATTATGCATTTTGGAAGTGGTTTAAACTGAATCACTACACCCCCGCTTTTTAATTGGGATTAAGGGTATCCAGACAAAGAGTTATTCTGGAATATCCATGGTACTTTTGGAGAATTTCCAGAGTTAGGGCGACTTTGCTGCAGAGAGGAGTGCAGCACGCTGAGCCAGCAGTCTCCTCCCGCGACCTTTGTTTTCTTCGGAGTCTGTCAAAGTGCTGGCTGCTCTAATTCCCTTCAGCTTTCACAGACTAAAAGGAGCAATATTCAAGGCTCTTTGGCTGAATGACTTGGGTGAAGAAAACAGCAACAAAGTATGTGTATGAACTCGCCTTTATCCAAGATTTCTCAGGGCACAGATTTCCCTACCTGCAGGATGATTAGAAAAAGTGTGAACAATTAGATTTTAAAATTTTCAAAGGCAGCTTATTAAATCTGCAATATCATTCTTTTGTGTATAAAATAGCTGTTTAATCCATGTACACCAGGATTGAAATCTACTCATAAAATCAAAAAGACCTTTCTTAACAGTTTTCCTGAATTTAGAACTTCAGACTGTGGATGAGTCATATTTTCCTCGTCATCCCATTCAGTTGACTTTTCTATACATGTCTTGAATGTGCTATGTATTAACAGCCAAGTAGGCCACCACAGCAGTTTTCTTTGAGATTGGAAACCTGCTGATTTGACCTGTTTATCAAGAGAAAAGTGTCATCTCACCAGGACAAGATTGTTTCATATTTTTCCTCCCTATTTTTCTCTTGTGAGCAATTTCTTTTTAACCCCCTAGAGTCAAGTAAAAAGTGACTGGTCTAGAGGATTTTCTTTTTCTTCTTTTCTAATATTTGTACGTCAGTCAAGAAAAAATACAGAAACAGTTCTCTTTATTTAAAAGTTGAAATTGTGAAGTTGGAAAAACATACCCTTAGTGTTCTTTTTAGATGTCTGTGTAGAACCTCTTTGTGTCGATTTTTAAGCACAGGAAATGGAATTTAGACTCTTAGAAGAGAAAATAAATGTCTATATTTATGAACAACTCTGTAAGTGCAAAGCCTGTTGTGATAGAAATGAGAAGACAATCATTTCAAACCTTGCCATGCTCATACAACAGAATGGACTCAAGCTCCGTTGAGCTTGTTAGAGTCCTTCAGGATGGAAGGTATTATTCACTGTAATTTAAGCTAGTATTACAGTCAAAGAGCTTGTGGTCTTTTAGTGTCCTAACTGATCTGAAGTATTCCAGAGATTTGTTTTCCTCACTTCCACTGGTACAAGTCAAAATTCCTAGATCATTTTATTAGCCTCACTAAGGAGAACTGAGCCAACAGTACATTGCCCTCCCCCACAAATTAGATATTGTCAGAAGAAAAAATGGACTAAAAAGTCTACTTTTCACATTCTTCAGACTGCTGCCTGCCACTTGGTTGAGAACTGAGCTTCCCGTGAGCTTCCACAGCCTGCCATGTGTGAAATCCATCCTACGTGACAATTTTAACATCAGTTGCATCATTAACACATGTTCCTGCACAATGTTTTTTTGCACTTTGCCAGATGAGGCAGAGGCTTGATGAGTTGTTTCTGTGCACATGCAATTTTCTAATAAAAACAATATGGGCATTATTATTCTTGGAAATGCATTTGGAAAATCTTACTCTATATTGTATAATATGTGTTAGGGTGACAGGTAGGCGAGGCACTGGAAGCGTACGTGGAGTAAGAAACAGAACATCACAAGGACAATAAATACCTGTGTGCGTGTGCTTGTCTGAACACACAAAGATAGCCACCCATGCATACACATAAAAAAATATGTTAATCTTGAACTCTGCCTTTAAATTTTGCTTTCGTTCTCATTTTATATGATCCAACAAATTTCAAGGCACGCTTTTCTTCTGAGCTTCGATTTTTATCTTTGGTTTCTTACAGAATGCTCCTTTTGGGTAGCATTCTCAGCTTCCTCGGCATATGATACTGGATTATTTGTTCTATCCAGAGCTTCCATGCAATACATATTAAGACCCAAAGCATCTTTTAACAGTAACCATTCTTATTTAAACCACAAAATACCCCAAAACTAATGAAAACACATAGAACTTGCAGTAAAAAAAGGCTAAAACCTCCAAAGTGAAATGGTATGGGAGGAGACCAGAAGAACTTAAAGGGCTTGGCCAGTGCTATGGGCCCTTCTAGATGAGGGTGAAGCTGCCCAGGTGATCCTTTCCTAGAGGTAAATTAGTTTATTTGACACCACAGATTGGAGTTAAGAGGTGTCCCCAGCTTTAACTGGTTTGGATCCAAATACAACTTAGTGCCCCACCAGTTTTTCACTTCACAGAACAGCATTTGAAGAGATTCTCAGAAATTGTTTTTCTGGGAAGAGTTTTCTTCAGCTTTAAGGTAAGTGTATATGTATGCACGTATATTTGTATAAAGGTGTTACTGGGACATGCAGGGAATTATAGTTAATGGCACCAGATGTCCTGTGGCTTTGTGTCAAAGACAAAAAACCTGAAGCTCGGTTGCTCACACAACCTGCTTGCTATGGGCTAAAAAAAAATTCTGCTTATGAACAAAATAATACACATTATTTCCCTGCTCATTCTAGCACCAACCCTGTAATTACTGCATTCTCAACTATCTTCCACATTCCCCTTGAGCTGTGAATTACAAGCTTTCAGCATATTGGATGCTCGTACTGTGGCATGATTAGATTACCATTTCTACAGGTTGCCAAAGCAGAAGAATAGCTCATCTAAGTATGAATAGATTCATTTACTTGAAGAGAATTTTCTTTACCTTTCAGACTAATCATCTGCATCTAATACAGGGTAAAAAGAACAGAAATTCTTTGCAGGTTAGCTTCTCTTAGAAAATAAAGTCAAACCCCTAGTTTTTATATCCCAGCATTTGAGGGCATGCAGATTTGGGGGTTTTGTCTCGCTGTTCAGAAGAGAGCTGTTGTTTGCAGAATGCAGAAACAGACCTGTTTTCTGTTGTAGACCGAATACATTAGTCGCTAAGGAGGCTAGAGCATAATGAAAAGTAGCCATTTTGTGTTCATTTTAGTGCACAGCCTTGGATAAGAGAGAAACACACATATCCATGTCACTTTTGATGTGCTATTGAATAGAATATAATGATTATAAATATTTTATTAATCATTTATGGGTTCCAAAGGTAATTTGCACAGAGTAAATATTTCCCTTTGGAATTCACAAAAGCATAAGAGGTTTGAATTTGAAGTAAGAACCGGCATTTGAGGATATTTGTTATTTGCAGACTATTTATAGTGTGAAAACTTAACCGTGTATGTTCAGAAATACTCAAATCACCAGCCTGCCAGTAACACCCACTGCAGTGCTACCAAGCAGCCACAACCCCAGCCTAACGGGCAGCGCCTGTCGGAATCACAGCTCTCTCTCGTGCTGCCAGAGCCGCAGGGAAAGCGGGAAGGTGAGTCCTCCCTTCCTGTCCATTCCAGTATATCAGTAATGGATCACGTGCAACAAACTGGGCTTTTTTACTGTGGAAGCTGAGCTAGCACAGGCGGCCATGCCAGTCGGGAGCAGCCTCAGTGGCTCACCGGCTCCGCTCGCCCACTGTTGACGGGAAGCTGGTTTTGCTCCAGCGCATTCACATCCTTGCCCTACGCGATGGCATAAACTGGACAGCCCCACAAACTGCTTCCCCAGCCATTTGCCTCTTACAAAAGGTTTTTGGTGGATGTGAAGGCTGACCCATGCAGAATGCCAGAGAAGTTGGTGAAAACTCATAGGTCTTTCCATCAGCGAGCAGCCTTTGTGGCCCATTCCTTACGTTTGTAAACGAAATTCCTATCACACATTTGTGGCCTGCTCAGCACTCTTATTGCCCGTGTTTAACTCTCCAGTTTATGATTTTATTATTTTAATATGGTCTCCAGACCATCTACAAACCACCTACAGGGCCTGGCAGCTCACACAGTTTGGGAAACATTGCCTTACGATACTCCTCTGTAGTTATTACATTAAAAGCTTGTTAAAAAGGCAAATCTAAACAACTTCGGAGATGTTCAAGGAGAACCACAGATTTCTTCTTGACATGCATCATTATGTAGTAAAAGAACATTCGGTGAAACACGAGGATATTTATTATTCAACAGATTAGACTCTGTTACAGCTTAAACTAGTCTGGAAAAAAAAAAAAAAAAGGACAGCATTATTTAATTAATGATGGTTTGCAAATTGCATCCAGAGAGAGAATAGTTGCCTTTTCAGTTTTTGTCAGCCCACATGTGGCCATGTGAGCACTGCTCACAGAAATACTACTCCTTTCTCCCTCCCTCACACAGACACACACGTCATTCTCCTGACTTTGTCCTGCCCATTCCTGAATGGTTTTCCATTCAAACAAGCATCTAGGCAAACAAAAACATGCCGCCTGTAGGAAAAAGAAGTCCTTTACCTCGGGGTGCCCACATCTCTCTCTGTAGGACAAACACTCACTGTGTTTTCTGCCGTGGCCCTTCTCCAAGCTTTCCACCCCTTCCTCAGGCCTGCCTCATGATGCAGCCTTTTGGATGCTCCTCCTGAGTCTATGGCTTCCTGCAACCTGGTGTGATCATGGCCAAATTCTTCCTTCCTTATGGACTCTCAGGACACCATATTTCTGTCACATAGCTCAAAGCATCATGCCATCACTGGCCTGTTGTGCATGTGCTGTTTTGCTTTCTATAACAACGGAGTTAATGTCACACTTGTTATCCGGAAAGATAAAGCCCTTGTGTAAGTGCCTACTCTCTTCATAGCACGTGCACAAAATGCCTGAAGTTTTCCAATGTGCTGTTTATGTCCTGTTGCAGTACTGTCTTTCTGAAAATCCCAGTTACAGCCTGACTCCTGTATGCTGCATAATTTCAATCTGGCTAATTTCAGTTCCTTGCTGCAAAAGGAAATCTGAAACAAATGCGAGGGACAATCCACTTTTAGAAAATATTTCCAGTAGACAAAACCAAGGAAAAATCTGGATGAACCTGTATAAATGGCTATAAATACATAGAGAACACAGGCACTCTGGGCAAGTAACTTATCTCACCCTCCTTATGACAAGTATATTTGGAGGAGATGAACTGTCCTTTGGCAGTGTCTGCCTCCTCTCTGTAAAACAGCAGGCCCAGATGACTAATTTTGGTTGGCCAACTAGGCGTGAGAAATCCCAACACTAAAACTTCACAAAGTTGCCCCAATTTTTATTTGGTCCCTTTTCTCCATTTTCGTCAAGCTCTAAAATGAAAATCTGGAGACAAAGCGATACTATTCTAGCTGTAGAGTTTATCTGTCTCAGATGCAATGCTTGTAAATGTGCAGAGGGGCTCTGCTTTGCTGTTTGTGTAGTGCTGCTCAATGGAAATCAGCAGTTTGTAGACCGCTCTTTCAAAGATC
Source organism: Tringa tobata (assembly GCA_033628505.1). Lineage (NCBI taxonomy): Eukaryota > Metazoa > Chordata > Aves > Charadriiformes > Scolopacidae > Tringa > Tringa tobata. Next base: position 12,894,832 of record JAHREE010000069.1, read on the forward strand.
AGTGAGAACAAACGCTCCTTTCTTTCCTCTCCGATTTCCTCCGAGTTAACAACAGACATTGACCTTATGGAATCACTGTAGTACATTGTGAATTATGTATGAAATGCAATTTCCCTGTCCACTGTGGACAAGTTTGACTGTGCTGTTTGCAGTAGCCATCGTCAGAGGGCTTGCAGTACTCTCAGAGATACTCCTAAAGAAACCCAACTCACCAAAACCAAACTGTTTATTTTCGATTAAAAAACCAATGTTTTTCATTTCTTAAAATCCTCCCAGCAAACAGGTTGTTGTAGCTGCTGTCCCACCTTTTAACACAATTTAAGACCTTTTAAAAATATGTTTTATATTCTCCCAAGGGTTCAACATGTGCTTGAAGGTAAAATGCAATGTTAAGTAAATTAGAGTAGAATAGAATAGAATAGAATAATTTCCGTTGGAAGGGACCTACAATGATCATCTAGTCTAACTGTCTGACCAATTCAGGGCTGAACAAAAATTAAAGCATGGCATTAAGGGCATTGTCCAAATGCCTCTTAAACACTGACAGGGATGAGGCACCAACCACCTCCCTAAGAAACCTGTTCCAAATAGCAAAACCAAGGGAGATTCAAAAGTATGGACAGATGCCTCACTGGCAAGACTGGAGTCAAGAAATCAATATAGTCTATCTATTTTTTTTTTCCATCCAGCAAAACTTCAGTAAAGATCTCACAGATTGCAGCAAATGATTGACCTCAGATAACAGGTCCCATACAGAGAAAGCCTAACTTTCCTGTGTAACCTGGTTTGTGCTGCTTCCCTGCTCAGCACATTTCTTGTGCTGTCCAATTCAATCACCAGATATCTTCTGCAAGGTTAGTCTGTGTGACTAGTCTTGGGGACTAAGGTGGAACTTGGGCTATCTTAACATGGCTCTAGAAGTTTTGCAGCCCACTAGCAAATCAGTGGGAAAATACATTTTAAAAATTCTAATCAGAAAATTTCTCCATAGTTGGGTTATTAAGAAGTTGGAACATGAACGCATTTTTATGGTGTTATTCGATTTTCCTTCCTTTTATGACACTCAGTTTTAAAGCTTCTAATCTGTGTTTTTCCCTCATCCCATTTTTATTCTCACCTAGAAACAAAATGCCAACATAACAATGAAAAATAAATGGAAACACTTATTAACACTTTATTAATATATAAAATCCATAGAAGAGTACTGAATTACTGAAGTTATTACAAGGAAATTTCAATTAAGTGGTTTTTCTCTCTCCTCTTAAGCAACCCCCATTAACAATGTACACATGGCAACAGCATCCAGCCCCACTGCTGTTTTTCTGAGACTCAGAGATTATTATTTTTTTTTTTGGGGGTACAAACTACACTCACACGAGCTACTTAGATAAGTAGAGGCAGAAAATGTAAGCAAGTTGCCTTTAACTGCCAACTGCATGAGGAAATCGGAAAGATACTCAAGTACAGCAAGAAGATTTGTGTCAACAGTTCATTCTGCTGATGCAAGGGTTGTCCTGTAAGCTGCACCCGAATGCAAGCAGAGTTGGCTTGGAATGTTGACTTCTAAAAATGAATCATAAAATGGGTTATTTTAAAGGCATCAAATCTTGATTTCATTATGGGCATATATAATTTGCACTCGTGGAAACTGTAGGAGTCGTCTTTTCTTCTGCTCTCAAGTAATTAAAAGTGAAACTGTTCAGCTATTTGCATGCAATGAATTTGTTGTTCCCTCACTTATGTTGCTGTGTCCTGTTATACGTTACCCACCCAAGGATTATATATTTTATACACATCATTGCTTTTGATCCTGTGGTGGAAATAAATTCTATAAGCCAGCCAAACTTCTCCCAACCACGTATCCATCTGCTGTCTCCCTGAAGCTTGCTGACAGTTAATTCCCTTCACATCCCCTGTAGCTGCACAAGAGGTACTGTTCCAAGTGCCCTTGCGAGGTTACAGCCTGCTCCCACCCCGCATGACTAAATCAAAGCATTCCAAAAAACCAAAGGGACAGTCAAGTCTCTGGAATTTCAAAGCAAACATTTTTCTGTATGACTGGTGCTTCAACTCCTGCCAAGTCATTTCTCCTGGTAATCATGTGTTTTGTTTAGCACACCAGCCCAGCTCCTGACTTCCATTTCACTGACAGAGCAGAGGCTTTGATTCTGGTCTGACACACACCTGGATAAATCCACCAAGGTCAACAGAACTGCACAGGTATGAATTGAAAAGAAATAGATGCAGATCTGGCTTTGTGTACACTGATAATGTGTAGTAAGAATGCACCATGATTTTTGCTGTAAAACTGCTCAGCCTGTTTGGGAATGTACATCTGACCCAACCCAACCTGCCATGTTCAGGTGCTCTGCTGGGAACGGGAGGTCGCTGTGGCAAGAGAGCAGGCAGCTCCAGACAGATAACACACCCGTCTTAACTGAAGACAATTCAAATACAGATTTTTCAATCAAACAGGCAGCCTGCACAAAGAGTGCTAGACCTCTAGGAGAAGGACAATCCCATATAACATCACTGAATCCGCATTTAATTTTCAAACAGCAAAGCCTCTGTAAAGTGTTGTCCTGTACGTAGGGTGATCTAATATGGGACTGTGCTGCACTGTAAGGCAGAGCTGCCAGCTTGTGCTGCTCTGCCTAGTCACATGTACACATGCTGGAAGGAGCAGAAGGTCAGATCTGAAGCCACAAGGGTTAAACAATAAAGTTTTCCCAGCTGTGCCTAAGGATGACCTGGGTGGAAGCTGTTAGCAATAAAGAAGAGTAAATGGACTGATCATAGTCAGTCTCAGATGCTTCTGAAACAGTTGCCCACTCTCCAAGGCCACCTCCGGGATGGCACTGCCTGTGATGGGCATGGGATGGAGATGCATCCTCATGCAGTTCTCCTTCCAAGTGTGACAATACAGTCTCCTTCTGTGGACAGTTGCTAGCACCTAGAGAGAGCTAGCAAGAGCTGGTAGCTCTTGATGAGCCTGCTCTGGGTGGATTCCCAAGGCAATGGTTCTCTGGCACCTCCCTTGCGTTTTGAGGAGAAGGAGCCATCTGCCACTCCCCTGGCTCAGCCCAGACTAACAGCAGTCTTTTGTTCTCTGCTGCTACTGCCCCAAACAGAGCCTTTCAGTTAAGAGTCCCTTTTTGTTAATGGATGTAAATCTAACAAGCTTCCATAAGAATCAATGCAAGCTTTTCATCTAAATACGAAGTCTGTGCATGAAGAAGAAAAGGAAGAAAGGAAGGCAGGCAGGCAAGCAGGTCCAGACCCAACACCAGGATCCACTCACCACAAAACCTAAAGACAGGTATAACTCCCACAGCTTTACTCATACGAGAAAGAGAAACTCACTCTCTCACACACTACTCCCTCACACTCTTTATTTCTCTGTTCCTAATGCTCTCAGACACTTCTGTCTTTACTAATCATCCTTGCTCTAAGTTTCTTTAAACTGTAATTGGACAATGTCCCAGGCTCTGGGGAAACCCCTTGTTGGAGGGATTCCTTGGGTTATCATTCCTATCTGATGAAACAAAGAATATCTATGTTGCCAAAGGACTAACTAAAGATATGGCTCTTTCTTTGTAGCAGAAATCCCCTTTTACTAGCAACTATTTTAAAAGAACCCTATGAACACAATACATATGCTTGTATATTCATGCTCCTGTATTTTATTTTCTGTCAAATAAGATGCTGAATTGCTGAATATTGTGATCTCTGTGTGTGCCTCATTGGCAATTTGGACCTTAGCTTGTGCACTTGCTAGCCTCGACCTTAGAGAACCCAAATGCATAGGCACCATTTGAATTAATTTCCCCAAGCTCATGTCATTTTTTCACTCTCTCTGCGTGTACATGTGGCTCTTAGTCCCATGCACAAGCCCTGTGCATAACCACACACAAACAGACCTACACTACATGTAAAGAGGGGATTGCTTTATCCCTTTAGGTTTCCTGGGTCTTCTCTGTTCCACAATCTGACTTGCTTTAAAGAGTAACTCTCAAAATACTTTTCAGGAACTTGGTTAATCTGGTATTACCTACGCTTCTAATATTTCAAGGAAGACCTTGAATGACATTTAGCTAACGGGCAGTGGGTAGCTACAGACATAATTACTTCTGCGGTAAAGACCTTGAGCTGAATGTGCATATGGTTTGCATTTGCTTTTTAAGAGAAGTCCCTAATGAAGCACATTCCCAATCCCACAAGGCATAACCGTCTGCAAAAATGGTGGAGATGAAGTCTTCCCATTAATAATTAAATTAAATTTCTGTTGCTACCACAATGGTGAGCATTAGGCAATTACCTTTTGTCTTTGGAGCTATTTGTTCAGATAGGTTTGTAAATAAATCCCTACTTTCACCGGTCTGATATATTAAAAATAAAAAGAGAAAAATAGCAAGGTACCTCCCGTTCCAGAAGACGCCAAGGACTTCTGCTCCAACCAACCACCATTTGCATTTTGTCCACAGTCTTTGAGATTGAGATATATATATCTCAATAAGCAGTAAGCAATATCCACTATTTATTACTCATTTCAAAATTAGTAAGAGAGTATTTGCGAAGAATTATATAAACTCTGAGTCAATGCAAGGACTTCTCAAGGCCACTGCCGTCAAATAGATGAAGTGCTCAGGACCAGTTCTGTGCTTGATGGGTGTGGTTTGTGTCTCGGTCCGGGCGCACGTTGCATTGATAACACAAACTTTCCGACAACCACCTGCACAGCTCAGTGTCGTGTCCTCACGCACCAGGGACCCAGACAGAAGAGGCAGAGCTCGGGCACAGGTATTTTTGGGATGTTCTTCCCATTGCCACCACAGGGGATACAATGGGTGAGACTTGGTGGCTGCTGCTGGCCAGCTGTCCTCATCAAACAGAGCTATCAGCTGCCGGTGCTGCCTCTTCCTTCGAGGGCAGCTCCCCAGCAAGTCTCGCTTCCCAGGACCCAAGGCAAGCTGAGGCTCGCCAGCTTCCATGCAGATGGTTGGAGCACACACAGTTTGGACTCTCGCCCTGTCTCAACACCTCCCCTCTACCTCCATGCCAAAACCCAACTATGAGAACTTGAAGTTTAAAGATGTGTTGTTTTCTTTTTTTTTTTTTTTTGCCAGAAGCTTGCAGACACCAGTAACATGTTTGAGGTGCTGCCTCTTTTTCCTTTCTTTTTGCTTGCTCTTAAAAACACATTTTTGTGGTAAAGGAAGAATGGGGATGGCTCTCTGTTTTGGAAGGCTGTGATTGTGCCAGTGAAATTATATTAAGAAGAAGCCGGGGATAAAGTGTTCATAGCCAATAATGAATGTAGCCACCCCTTTTCCTAGTCACAAAGCTTGCAAAAAGTTTTTTGACATTTTTGGTTATGCAACATCATTCTATAACACCTCTCAAGGAGCCAGGTGAGGTTTTAACACTTGTTTATAAACAGTTAACTTCAACTGTATCTTGGCATATTCAGTGTTTATGGTGTGCGGCTGAGCAATTTTCATCACACCTGACTGCTACTGTTCTCTGTTTGTTAGTGGAAACTTTTGTAAAGGCCAGAGAGACTGGCAACTTCAAAATGCCTGTGAAAACAATCAGAGTATCTGAGAAATGAAAAGCACTCTTTGAACTTTCCATGAAAAATACCTGGAAAGAGCGAAGAATACTGTTCAGAGGCTTTACGTTACCTTTCAGACAAAAAAGTATAGAGGGGAATTGGGGTTAAAAGTCCCTATCACCAGGTCAGAACTAAATAGTACTTATTCCTAAACCGAACATTATACAAGGTGGAATTCAGCAGCAAAGTTAAATATAAAATAAATCTGACAAGATTATAGAAGGGCACTGTAACCCTGTCCCTGCACTGACCCATGTAATAGCTCTATGCTGGTGCTTGTGATGACATGTCAGCAATCCCACGTTAAATGTACTTTAAAGGCACATCAGGTTCTCCTCTTCGTTGTGCTTCCCAGAGTTTCCTCCACTCCTTTATGAACAAATTTCGGTGCCTTCTGCCCTCTCCCCCTTACCCCCATGTTATCTGCGAACAGCATTTTGCTGTATCTCCTGACCTTCTTCCTCAGCTGATTGCTGCAGTGAGGAAAGTATTTCGAGATACCAGCTCATATTTTTTTTTTCCCCTCCTGTGTTTTTAGCAGAAATTCCTTCACAGCAGCTTGTTCAGAAGAGCTGCTGTGTGCAAGCACTTTTGCAGTCACATTTGATTTACCACTGGTGAACAGCTAACATCATTTTCATGGGACACAGAGCTAAAAGAGGCAGGCAGAGCCCTGGAGCAGGGATGAGTAAGGGCACAAGGAGTAGGTCTATGTACCAGGTAAATACTGCCTGGGGCACAGGGAATCAAATTTTCATGATGAACCAGAGGATGGATAGATATGGGGGGGGATAACTAATATCATATTTTACACTTGTGAGGTTACGTGTTAGACAGCATTTAATATAGGCCCTTCTCATGTGATTTCAATTAGCTCTTCCAGAAAATTAGTCCTAAAATTGTAAGTTTGGGAGAGCTTAAAACACTGCAGTTGCTCCACACGTGGTGCGTGTAGGCAGGGGGAAGCTCACCTGAATCAATAAACTGCAAACTTCTTACTTTGAGGCCACAATTACAACCTCCACGTTTGAAGGCTGGCGATGCCTTGTTGCCTCACCCTTTTTAAGTGTCTTTGGGTCCCTCTCTCCAGGTCCCCAGTGCCACCAGCTCATCAGGGCCAGGCGGAGCAAGCAGCACACACACACGCTCTCATGCTTTGGGGCTGCCAGGCTGGCCAGCAAGGATGCAAACCTGAGTTGCACTTTCCTACCCCGCCACTGAATTTTCACGAAGTCCAGCAGGACATAAACACTCACGAGAGTTTTTCCTCACTTAAATTTGGTTGAAATAGATCAACGGGTTAAGAAATTATTCAAAGGGGCATGGGTTATTGGCCTCTGCTTGCTTGTCAGGCAGTGGGAGAATACAGGTCTATGGCAGAAACAGGATAAAATCACCTTTTTTTTTTAAAAAAAGAAAGAAAACAGGAAGAACTTTATTCAAAGTAGTCAATTCATAATTTTGCTGTGAGGTGACACTGGGAAGCTTGGAAGTAGCACTCTGTCATTAACACCGCTTGTGACAAATGCTGGACACAGGCAGCTCTGGAAGTACCTGCTCCTAATGAACTGTCATCTCTGAACTCCTGAGCTGCCTTTGCTCGTGTATTGTCAGAAACTCCTCAATTCAAGTTTTGTAACGGTAGTCAGGAAACATGTCTTTTCATTTGTGAGAGAATGAGGATGCATTCCTGCTTCTAGTGTAAAACTCAGTGTGAGGAGCTACTGTGAGGAACTACATCTGTCACCAGTTTACATTCTAATGAACATTAGCAAATACCACTGTGTGTTGCTATTTATATCTTACAACGAAACGTAGCTGATTATACATGTTGGATGTAGGAGTTTTATTAAAATTCATCAGTGCATACAAAAAAAAAAAAGGTATATTCCACTGGCATCTATAGCTAGTTTCTCTGTGTATATATTTTAATTTACACAAAACTTTTTCAACACATTTTTCTTTTCCTTGCTGAAAAATAACACAAAGTTATTCTTTGTGCCTCTTACACTACTGTCTTTCAGCACATGCTAAGATGCATGATGGGAAGCTGGCCATGGGCTTGTAGAAAGCAATAATAGAAATTACCCAAGTTTCCAAGTAGTCCCAGTAAGTATTGTTAAATCTTGACATTTTATCAGAAGGTATTTTGTTAAAATACCTTTCTCAAAGCTCAAGGTCTTTGAATTAGGTTAATATTCCTCAAATCAATCAACTGCACCTGAACGGTTTGAAAATCAGAATATAAGCAGAAAGAAATCCCTTTTTTACATCTCATTATTTTTAGGTACTTATCATACTTCTGGATTTGGAGTTGATGCTGGATACAAGTCGCAATGAATGGTTTAGGAGATTTTAGACCAGGGAAAATCTCATAACTGATGAACGTATGTGCGTTCTTTCAGAAGTTGTGTGACTTTCAGAAGTCATGGGGGGGGACACACAATAGGACTTACACAACTCCTCTTTTTCTCTCTTTTTTTCCCCTTAATATTTTAAAATCTGAACCTTTCAAACCACACCTCTGTCCTAAGCCAGCAAAGTCAACCAGAACAATTTACAGGGAAAAAATTAAAATCTTATCTTTTGTGTTACTCATTCAAAAGAGAAAAGATGTGACAGTTTATGATCTCGCACCGTGGTACTACTTGGAATTTTGTATCAAGTATCACAGAAATAAAACAAATTAAAGTAACGTTAAATGAGAAATGAACAACCTCATAGTCCCAAACAATTCACCAAATATTTTACAGAAAATGGAAGTTTTCAGGCCCCCACACTATCAGGCAGGTGCCTGTACCACCCTGGTACTACAAGCTTTTTTTTTTTAGATCCAAAAAGCATAAACAGAGACTAATATTACTTCTGGGACACTCTTCCTAGCATAGTTTGTGTGGGAGTTTTTTGAAAGTTTGCCCCAATAAATGATTTACCAGGACATTAAAAAGATCAAGAAAGCACTGAGCTGGCCTCTCAAGACAAATTAATTTCTTCACTCACTCCTTGAAAACTTCTTGTAATGATTAATTTTCCAGAATTCTACAGTCTGTTGAAGATCAGGACTCATAACTACCACATATCTCTCCTGAGATAAAGATGTGGCATGGTCTTGGATTGAACCCCATCTGGTGCATCCACACGTTTGCTTTGGGTATCCATTTATTTTGCTCATTACCTCAATTTTCCTACGTATATATTTCATATGCCACATTGATATTTTATAATGCTGCACATTTTTCTACTAAACAAAACACAAGAGAGTGTTTTGCCCTCCCTTTTTATATTCATTTTGTCAAAATAATTTGTTTCAGGCATAGTAAAGACAAAACCAGACTCACAGGGAAGAAGGAAGAGGCAAGTGGGAAGATGCCAATAAAGGCAGAGAAGGGAGATAAGGGAGATAGATAGAAAGAAATGACTGCACGTACTCGAGGGGCTCCCCTGCCTTTCTCTGATACTGGTGCCTTGCTGGGACCCCTGAGGAGTTTCACAATACACATTAATAAAGAAATGGTGGTAGGAGACACATGGAGAAGAACAATTAAGAACAATGAGAGAAAAAAAATTACAGGCATAATTGTGCCTTGTTAGAGGTACTTTATGATAATAAACAATGATATGTATTTCTGGTGGTAATGATCCTGCAGTTCACTCCCTCCACTTATTCTAGTTCCCCCTACAGTGCCACTGTTGTCTAATATAGGATATTTATGTGAAACATGAGTTAGAAAATTAGATTCCATTATAACAGCATCAGGTATAATAAGCAAAGTCATGGAAAATAACTTCTCTCTTCCTTTACTACTTCTACACCTATCATTTCCAGTGGCTTCCACCATCCACCATAGATATTTTACAAGCATCATTAAGTCTCATATTCTCTTCTTTTTACTGAAGGAGAAACTGAGGCACAGAATAACTTACGTACAGATACGGACCTACCAAGCAGCTGGACTAGGTACTGGGCCAGTCCACAGTTGCATACGTTAACTGTTTCTGATGCTTCTATATAGAATATTATTAATTACTGGCAATTTGTAGTAGGCAAATCCATATGAAGGCCTTATTAGTAGTGTGTGAACATAGCAAGAAGAGCTTCTGCTCCCCAGAGGAGCTCCCAAAAGGCTTGCAGCTTTAATAGCCCATAGAAGCTCACTTTGGGAAGAAAGATCTTTTAAAACATTGCTCCCATAGTAATTTTAATTATGGCAGATCATTAGTCAGCAAACCCATGCTCGGGGACCGCTTATTGAGCAAGGAAAACCTCATACCCACAGCTGCAGCTGCAACTGCAAGCTGGGGTGCCTCGCAGTGCTAACAAAAGCAGTTACAGAAATATTTTCCAGACCTTTAGCAGACCCAAGCAGGACAGTTTGTTCGCCTACTCCTACTGGTCTGATCGACTCACAAAACCAGGGAGGAGAAAAGGTGCTGGTGCTGCAGACACTGCCGGCGGGGCAGTCAAGGGTCAGGCGCTCGCCTCCTTTTTAGCAGTAATTTGGTACCTAAGGGCTGCCTGTGCCTTTGAAGCGCAGCGCAGTTATTTTTAAAGGCTCCCATCAACCAGCCCATCACGTAACTTAAGAAGAAACGGCACTGTAATAGCAGACATCATATTCTTCTTGCAGAGTCTGCAGTTCTCCGACATGTCTGCCTGACTCTCCTCTCACAGTGGACAAACCTCCCGGCAGGAGCCGGTTAACAGAGACAGCGACAAGCAGCAGCTCTGGAGGAAAGCAGTCATGTTTTAAAAGAAAAAAAACACCATCAAGAAGTCCACAAAAAAAAGCCACAGTATTTATTTTTCTGGGAGGTGAGTGGGAAGGCTTTCAAAGCGTGCCTGTTATGCTGTTCTGGCACAAGAAGTACTTTTCCAAATTGAAATCTTCCATCGGGCTGGCTTGGAAAACGGCGTGTGGTTTATAACCACGGCTTGTTCTTTTAGGCTTTGCCTCCTCTTCCAGGTTAAAGTCAGCAGCTGGGAGCATTTCTGGGAGGAGGGAGGAGCGTGTGAGGAACACAGCATCCCCAGTGCGTTTCCACTGGCTGGCCCTGGGATCTGCAGGTAGTAAACACCAACGCTCTCCCTAAAAGGACCTTCCTTGGCAGGATATCGGGGGGAAAAAACGAGACTATTGCTGAGGTGGGGAGCAAAAAAGAAGTTGTTATTTGCTGGCACTGGGGAAAGGAACGAAGGATGCTGAAAGGGTACTGGGCAGCTGCTTTTCCGGCTGCTCTGGGAGCCAAGGGAAGAGCCTTTGATCTACTGAGCAGGCCTGGGCTTGCCGCCAGGACCTATATCCTTTCTCCAGCAGTGACAGCAGGCTTCCCCGCTAGTTCCTCTCCGAGTGCCGAGTCAAAAAACAAGTGACGTAACTCTTATAGGGACCTCACTGAAATGTTCCTATTATCACCAGCTCTGCAGAAAACATATGCTACAGATGCCCCAGTCTGAAATTATCTTCTCGTACAAGGCGGAGAAAAAAATAAAAAGAACCACGAGGTCCTCTGGATTACATCTTGCAAAGCCTCATAAAAACCCCTCTAGCGTACCAGTGAATTAAACAAACCCATTGGTTCTACAGCTGAACTACCACGTCTGCATAGCACCTTGGCCAAGCAAGACCTCCCCTAAATTTTAATGTGCTCTTACCTGTTGTGAGATTCAAATAGGAATATGGCTTGCAGACCTATACCTCCAATGATGTCATCGAGATAGTACTTACTAAAGAATGAGCTGTTTCAAAACAATTGTCAACAATTTTTAGTATAGGGTGATGTGAAGACCAGCCTGCTTGATTTGTGGTGTCATCCAAGAAAGGGGAACATGAAGGCAGCTGTGTTCCTCAGCTCTCAGACCAGAACAACAAGAGTATACCAGGTGTGCTGTTTTCACCATGTTTGGCTCTGCTGAACTCAGCTGGAGCCTTGATGTTTGAGTCAGGTTCTGTCTCCAGCCATTATCATACTGAGTTCAACTTCCTCTTGATGAAACTTTTAGTGCCTGCTGCCACTTGGGGCACCAGTTTCAACCTGTGATGCTGCCTGCTGCTTTTCACATAGACAGAACCTGCTAAGATTTTGTGCTCTTTCCTGCCCCACAGTTGCTAAGTTTTACTGAACCTATCAGACCTTGCTACACGTGAGAAGACATTTTAAACCCAAACTCATTTGTGAAGTTTGGGTATATTGAGAAAAGAACAAACCACAGAATATGAGCAACGAGTTTTGAAATCGTTGGCTAAATTTTGCCTTCTAGCACACACAATCAACTTTTGTAGAGTTCTTTTTGAACATATGCACCTGAAATCTCATGTTTTTTCCCTTGAGAGACTGTCTCAATTGTGTGCAATTACTTGAAAATAAGGCAACACACAATGGTGGAACTCTGAGCCGGAGCAAACTTGTTCTCACTATTAGGATTTCTATCAATTTTGAGAAGATGTTTTGCTCACTGCAACACTGCAGGAGCAGCCAAACCTCCACCTCATTACGGCTGCCTCGGAGAATGGCTAAGGTGATCTGCTCAAGACAAGAACAAGGCAAAGTATGTTCTCTCTCCCAGCCACTCTCCCAGCCTCAGTGACTTGCAATTCAGCAATTTCCTTAGTCTGATATGGTATCCTTTGCAGTTATAACCCCTAGTGGATTTTATCTCATTTGTTTGTACGGTTGCTTCTTGAACTTGTAGAGTAACAACAAGACATCTAAATAGCTTTGCACATTTCATAAAAACAGTGAGTTTTCTTCCCTGCCCGAGTGCAATTCAATTTCAACTTCTTTAGCACGCTCATATCAATATACCATGTGTGGGACTGCCTCATTACTTTTTTCTACCTGTAATTGTTCATCTTACTGCTGATAACATTGATGCAAAGACAGAGGTATGAAGAGAAAGGGAACATTTGCAGATGTGGAAACACTTTAAAATAAAATGTCTGTCAAACAGAAAAGAACAACACAGATTAGGAAAGAAATTATATTTTCCATGCTCCAACTGTGCATGTTGCAAAAGATGCAAAGTTTCTTAAAAAGGACAGCTTTGAAAAAGTAGCTAATGCTTTAATTTTTACGAGAACTGAACAATGAGATTTTCTGCTGTATAAATGTTTAAAACTTCATTTTTAATTTGTCATCAGCAATAAACACAAGCTGTAGAAATGTCAGTCAGGTTTATAGGAACTTAACACTAATATAACTAGAGATAACTCTGCAGAACAACTGGAAGCATACAGCTGCAAAGCCCTCTTCACTTGCTGACCACAGCTGCATAGAGGGTTAAGCTGTGACAAGTCAGCTGAAGGACTTGTCAGATTTATTATGTGGCAACATATTAATAAACTGGAATTCGGCCCAAAGAGAGGACACAAAGAGCATTTTGCCATGACAGATTTTGCCTGCCATTGGCATTTTGAAGCTGAAGGCCCACAATGACTTGGTTTTTCCTGTGGCTGGGAAACAGGTGGCCATGGCCTCCAACAGCCCCTGTCACTCACCTTCTTGATGCAGCATCAGCAAGAGCTATTAGGACCTTCCTGCTGGAATTTAACACCAAACAGACCAAATTTGGAGATCTGGAGGGAGAACTAATGCCAGTAATTCTCCGGCTGGTAGCTCTTCTTCGTATCTTTTTCCCATGCCTGTGGCTCTGGCAAATGACTCAGTCACTTAAAGGGCACCACATTCTTAGAGAGCTTCCTAAATTGGTACCAGCCAGATCTTACTTACTATACTTACTAGCATAGCAGGCTCCTGGGATGTAGAGCTGAGACAAAGGCTGTTGGAAAACCAGCTCAGGCTATATTCTTTTGCAATCTGGTGGCAATAAAAACCAGCAGCATATCTCCTAAGCCTCTTCTTCAGACTGCTGACAGTTCTATGTGTCTAGTACGTAACTGGCGTCAGACAAAGGGAGGTAAGCCTATAGAGTCAGAAATAAAAAACACTCACTAAGCCAGATGTATTGCAGCTATCATATTTTCCACTTATTTTTGCACATCTTTAATAGCTGCCAATCTGAAATGGGATCAGCTGACTGGCTGTAATATGTTCATGTTTATATATGTCCCTGGTTTCCTTCCCCACATGTACACATTTGAAAAGCCTTGTGTTTTGCAGCCTTTGCCCAAACATCTGCAATCATTTATCGAATGAAACATTCTGCCTAGGTTTTTCAGTGCACATTACAACTGATGTCAGTTTGGTATTTTGGATTTTCAAAAGAAACAAATAGTTTTCTAGGCAAACCACATCACAGAACACGCCATGGTTATCAGCTCAAAGAGCCTCACTGGCTCAGCAGCCAGTGCTGTGTTTCATCACGTCTTCCTGAGGTCAGGCAGGGAAATGCTAGCCCAGGAATACACATCTGTGTGTATACAAATAGCTTCAGCCTTTGGTTGTTCTCTCCCTGACTGTCCCCCCCCCACCAAATAACCCTCTGCAAAGCACAAGAACTGTCAAGTACAGGCTTGGCCAAGGATAGACTTTAATATGAATCACGCTGCATTCTGGAGCATGGGTGTTTTGTATGTCATTTTAGGGATGAAGGAAAACAGACTGACTGAAACCGAGATCTTTACTGCACTACCCCATCACCTTCCTATGAAAAAGTCCCTCAAACGTATTTACAAAAGTGCACTCTGCTTACATTGTGCTTTTCCTCTAGCCCACACCAGAGCTACGGTGAGAAATAAACTCCCTAATGATCCCAGAGCACGGAAGTAAGACTGGATTCAGGACACACCGCTTAGACCCTCGCTTCTCAAATTTGGCAAAAGAAGCTAGGCATATTTTGGGATCCCCAGAGAGCCCAGCATGGATCCAGGCTCCAGTGAGTGACAGACTAGACTGGACACAGCAGAGGCAAAGTAGAGCTGCCTCTGGGGCTGCTTCTGGCTAACCTCAACATGTTGTCTGCTAGTAGCCTTGGGCAAATCCTGGGCTGATGCCTATGCAACTTCTCTGAAGCAACTTCTGCAACATAAATGAAATGAAGGTGTTGTGGGAAAGGGGATGAGAGCATGCTAATAGCTCAGCATTCGTAGGTATTGATTAAACGCTTTGCTGACTAATCCTGACAGGCTACCAGTGATAAAATTACGTCAGACTCTAAAGACATCTGGTAAACTTTCTAAACAAACATCCCTTATTAAAATTAGAGGAATAAACTGGTCATGGGACTCAAAGCAGCAGTGTATACTAATTAATACATAAACCCTTTTGAAAAAGACATTATGCTAACTTGGTAAATGGTGTGAACCTAGCTGAGCTAGGGAAAATATGGTGCAGAAGACACTGCATTTTAGGTAGACGAAGTGTATTTCTGGAAGGGCTACAGTTTCATAAGGCTGCAAACATTAAATTAAGTGTCCTAATATCTTGATGTAAAAATATAAGATAGAAATGAAGGAAATGCAAAAGTTTGCTGTAGAGAAAGACACATGTGACTCAAGAGTTTCACTCTCCTTAATCAGTCCTTGTGTTGTCACTGGGACTACTGTCCTGTGCTTCTCTTCCCTGTTTGCAGTCTAGCAAATGCAGGCACACGCTGCTGTGATTGAGATTCATTTATTGTAGGATATAAGTCCTCATGAAAGGGCCCCAAAGGGTGGGTGCTGTTCAAGGTAGGCATTCAAAAACATAGGTTTCTAAAAATGCATTATTAAAGAGGAAGTATATGAGCTCTGCAAGCCATATTTTCCCAAGCGCAAGCAGACCTTTTTTCCTTGTTCTTATCCCTGAGGTGTGGGATTTCTTTTCACAGACACAGATCCTGAAAGATCCTAGCAAGAAATGATTCTTCACGTAACAAATGCCTCTTCTGCTGTCTGTACTTGCTGCCTGGCAAAACCTTCTGAGCTTTAAGGTAATATAAAAATCATTACTTTTGAATGTAAGTCATGCTTGGCATTGCATATTTTAACTGTTTGTAGTACCTGATTTTACACAAATGAGATTGCTCCAACGGTTTAGAGGACTTGTCTTTTCCACAGACATGCTTATCTGATGAATAGATTTAACATTCATAAGCATGTGATCTGGCTATTCCTTTTTGACTTCAGATGCTAGTCAATTTTGGACTGGATGGTTGCTATTGCTAGGAAAGGATTATGGTGATGTA
The DNA here is from genome assembly GCA_033628505.1 of Tringa tobata. Classification (NCBI taxonomy): domain Eukaryota; kingdom Metazoa; phylum Chordata; class Aves; order Charadriiformes; family Scolopacidae; genus Tringa; species Tringa tobata. The sequence goes on from JAHREE010000069.1 coordinate 12,910,569, forward strand.
GTAAGCATCACTCTTTCAATCTTTGTTAACAAAGAGTAAAGGGAGTCTGACTTCCTTCAGCTCCAGAGGAATCAGAGAGACAAAGATTTCTGTCTGGCAAATCTAAGCTGCTATCAGCACATATTTTAACCAAAAATAGTTGATCCATATTCCCACCCACCCTCAGTGTCATGCCCTGAGGTTCTCTATGCTATATCTAACATTTTGGAGGTACTCGTGTGAGTTTCTGTTGTTTCTGTCATGCACCATTAGGTATGGCTCAACAAATCGATGCCCCACCTCCTGTGTTTGCTATTGCATCTTGGTCTTAAGAGATATTCAACATGGTTTTATGTTTTGGGTGATGACAACATATTGCTTCAGGTCTGTAAAACAGCTTGGTTTTGATATCTATGCTCAATGGAGGACACCTGCTAGACACATAAGCTCTCATGAAGATTCTCCCCATTTCCCAGCAAGCCAATGTTCTCCAGACCAACCAGCAGAATTCATCATAAAAGCTACTTTACAAAAAATATTTTTTCCTTTACCATAGCTCTACAATACTGCTGCAGAAGAAACACCTACACTGCTCAGGAGTTGTGGGCAATCCACATAGAAATGTTTTAGCTTCATGTTGAGTGGAAATGTTCAAAAGTCTACAATGAAAATGTCCCTAGTGAATGGGCTGCTCACAAAGGATCATTTCAGCTCCTTTCAGAGCATGTATTAAGGGCAAAGTTTGAGGGTATTTGTCTTTAGTGGTAGTACCAATGCAGATACCTTAGCCACTTCCTGCCACTTCTGCATCGCTACATCCCCGCCTGTACTAAAACACATCAGTTGGATGATGGTGCTGTCATCCAGATTGGGTACATGATACACATCACTGCTTTTACATTCAGGTATTTCTCCTTTCTCTCTTTTCTTTTTTTTTTTTTTTTTTACAAAAGCCGGATTAACAGCACAGCTCCAGAAAATAGCTGTATCAGTGAATTTAGAGAGAGCAATAACTGTGGAGTGGAGACATATGCCATATGACGACATTGCTTCTGAAGACAGAACACTGTCACTACAGGCTAATTTAAAGTGCATGGAGAAGCCCCTGTCTTTACACTGACCATGAGAGCAGCCCAGGGAGATTTATTTTCCTAGGATGAAGTTGCCCTTTATATATTAGCTTTACTTCTCTCCATATTATAGGAAGATTCAAATCTGTATGCTGATTTTTACCTTCAAAAGGAGGAGCAATGTGTTACCTTGCAACCCAGCAATCAGACCTGAAGTCACAGAGATACTGATATATAAAGAGGTTTACAAAACGAAATCTGCTTAAGCATTTGTTCTGCTTAGGTGTTTCTGTTAATTTTACCAGGCACCCACCCACATCATTAAATACCTGAATACATTTCTCCTCCTCTGTTTGTGTAATTAAGATGAGAATTTGATTTTAGTTTTCTCAGGGTTCTTTTTTACCTATCAGAAGAAAAAGATTTACTGCATGGATAATTTGTGTATGGTTCTGATTTAATGAATCAACAATTAAACACCCACCTGTAATAACACCCAGATCTTTTAAAAAGATCTCTACAATGCAAGTCATCCACCTAAGTGTGTGAAGCATCTTCTATGCTCACCATTATAACAATGCCAAGATCCTCTTTTTGTGCTGGTGAGCTCTGTAGAGCTGACACACCTAAGAAGAGAATAGGCTCATCTCCGTTAAATCTTACACACCTGCAATAAAACTGAAAAAATAAAAAAGAAAAAGTTTTGTTGTGGAATCCTTCACCTTGGCAGCATTGTGAAAGCCAGGGGTATACAGTTTAACATTGGGCTCAGCCTGGATTTGCTTTGCTATTCATCAATGAAAGGGTGATTTTTAAAGAATACCCTTTTGAGAACAGAAGAGAACTTTGAAGTCTTTTCTGCTGAAGAGACAGCTGGATTGTGTAATGCGTTGATCTTCGCTTCATATTCCACAGGTGAACCTCAGTGGAGTGGCTGTGGAAGGTTAAGCACTGTGTAAATAATAGAAACTAAAAGCAGTCAGTGCAGAAGCATCAATTACATGTGGGAAAAAAGGAGAGAGTGAGACTCCGTTTTAGTTCATTGTCTTGGAAGTTCAGTGGAGAACCAGAGAAGCTCCCCACCTGCTCCAGCATTGTGTGAACCATAATGGAGTTGGGTCAGTTTGTTTGTTGAAATGTTTTTCTAAAAAATACTGGCATAGATTCACTTTGGGGCTGTCCATGTGTTTTCTTTCATTCAGGTACTGAAAAATCGAGCAGTTGCAAAAGCCTCTGTATGGAGATCCCTGGGGATTTACTTTTTCTGGTCCAGACCAGCTGAGACTTCATGGGCAGAAGGACAGACTTTTGGCAAGCACAAAATACAGGTATAGCTGCTCAAAGGATGGCTCATTTCTAGTGAGCAGTTAGCCCTCTTTCCTATCTGTGTATCCAGATTTGCTTCCATGGAAATCCAGGGCAGCTGGGGAGATGGTTGCATCCTGGTCCCTTTCCAGCCTGCAGCCCATGTCAAGACCGGGACTCTCAGGGTCCAAGGACCTCACCAGTTCAGACACAGGCACTCCGGCAGAGGGAGGGCATGTGTGGAAGCACCAGGAGAAAAGACTTATTTAATAAACTAGTGAAAACGGTTATTTCTTATTTCCTGCTCATCTGTTTCTGGACACTGAACTGTAAGCCTTTAGTACTGCAAAAAATTCTTAAAAAGTTACTGCAGAGTCAGTGGCTTTTATGCAGCAACTCCTCAGTACAAAGAATGAGTACGTTGGAGTCAGCACTGAAAAACGATGAACACAAACTCTTTCAAGCATTACTAGAATGAACGGTTTCATCGTTTACTTTTTCGTAGAGTTGTGTCATCTGGACTTTTTTCTTTGTTTAGAAAACTCAGTCACGCTATTTACAAATACCGTATCCTCAGGGTTTCCTTTCCTAGGTCTCCAGTAGAACAATAACTCCCTCTGGTGTTTGCCTGCCATTGTTACTGCCTCAGACACAGCCCTGGAAAACCCTGCCAGGGGATGTATCTACTATAAACCCTCTTTCCTTGGTCACTGGTGGTGTTTTTTATGCTTTGGGCAGAAAGGACAATGTATGCCCGTGGCAAAGCCACTCACGTCTGCAGGTTGAACATCACCCCATCACTAAAAGTGGATTGTCAAACTCTGCTGCCGCCGAGCAGCTCACGGTGCCAAAGACTCATTAACATGCTCCCAGCATTTATTTAATTACACGAGCAGTAGGCTTATTGCAATGTGTCTGGATGCTTTATTTGATGAATACTGGAACTCACCAACCCAGTCCCGAGAGGGTCAGGTTGCATATAGGGACATGTCAAGTGGCTGGATGATAGTTCAGAGTTAATGAACTGCTGTGCTCTCCTCTTGGGACAGACAATGTGGAAATGTCACTCAGCTGTAAACTTATTTACAGGAATGCTGTCACAGCTTCAAGGCTCAAATCTGACCTACAAGCGAGTTTCAAGCTATATCTGCTGGCAGAGGAAGCAAAATGGGATGCAAGGGAATAAAGCTCCTGTCCTTAGGGTTAGACCTTACCTACGTATTACCATACTAGTGCTGAATGTAAATTTTTTTAATGCAAAATTTACAAGACTATGTAAACTTTTTATGATAAAAATGTATCACACGATAATTTATAAGTAAACACCCACTAAAGTTGGATGTTTTTTTTTTCTCCATATTTTTACTGCATTCAGTTGATGAAAACAAATCTGCAAGAGAAGGGAACTAACTACATTTGAGATACGCCTTTTGCCAAAGAGAATAAGCTATTTTGCTGGGCAGTTAAATAGAAATTACTTCCAAAGAATCATGTGATTGTTCAGCTGGGTGCTCTCTCCAACCAGCCCACAGGCTTTTTATATTTGACCTAAATGCCTGTTTTTTTCTGTGTTGGTTTTTTTTTTTTTTTTTTTTTTCAGCATATCACAGAAGAGGAATCTGTAAGCTGATTAAAGCTGATTATTGTTGCTGTTAATTCACTTCTGGATGCAAACAGCTTTGCATATTTCAAACACTGGCATATAGAGCTGAAATCAGAAAAGTTAAAAGAGCTTGAAAGCTCATACTAAATCCTGACTGTCTGGCTCCCTGGCTACAAATAGCCCCGTGGCAGAAGGGTCCCTGGCCAATTCCTTGTGTTATACGCTGTGTAACCATACTACACCTTTGATGTAAAACAACTCCCCTTTAATGTGCTGTAATCTCTTATCCCCTTTGTCTCTCAGATAATAATCCTCTTGCACTTGGTAATCCTCAAAATCACATATGCTCTTGAAAGCTTTTCTTTTGGAAATTATTCATATTCATTTTCTGGACACTAGCAACTAAATATTACAGGAAACTGGATTCTTTTGTTTTTGACCAAGACGGTCTGATTTTTTTCATATTCTAGATTCGCTGCTTAGCTGGAACTGGGACAACAAAATGAGTAAACAGTTTCTAGTTGTCCATCTGAATGGTAGCATATCTACTTTTTTTTTTGGATCAAGACAGAGGCACAACATTTCTGGGAGAGTTAACAGGAAACAAGTGAAGCAACATTTTCTATTTGGGTTGTAGAGCAGAGAATTAGAAAAGAAAGATCTAGTTGTCTAGAATGATTTAAAAATATCCCCTGCTGGCCTTTTAAAAGAAGCTTGTACAAGAAAAATTCCCACCTCAGCAGTAATAATCAAGTCCCCTAGGACTGGCTCCTGGACATTTATCAGCGTGTTACTGGCTTCTCAAAGTTTCATTATAGTGAGATTAAATGTTTTTAGCTATTGCCACTTTAAGTCAGAGGTAGAGGTTGAGACTAGAACTACTTCATCAGATCAGCATGTTTATTTAAATGATCTAATCGTGACAATAGGTGATGACTATAATTTGAGTCTCATCAGGTCATATGTAATATCCTAAATGACATAGACTGCATTAATTGCAGGATGTGACGAACGCTAGACTAAGATTTAAAAAAAAAGCAATTTATTTGCTGACAAACATGCACAAGGAATTTGCTATAAGGCAAACTGCCATAAGGAATTTGTAGCAAGCTAGGAGGAGCACTGACGTACAGCTTCCAATGGTACAACAGCACAACCTGCTGATCAGACCATCTCATCCTGTCCGTCCAAGCCCAGCCAGCTCGCCTTGCTCACTCCCAGAAAGATCAAGCACAGAAATTTCTCCAGGCTTGCTTCTCAGGGATGGCAGGGTCTGCGTCAGAAGGACAGATCCTGGCTGTACTGCTGAGGTGCAGGGCCATTTTATTCCTTTTGCCTTTGTGGGGATGTGCTCCCCACCATCCCTGGGCTTGGGGATCACCCAATGGCAACCCCTCTGCGTTGGTCTGTCCTACACAGCCCCTTTTCCTGGGGCAGCAGGCGGAGAGGGATCAGCCGTGGGCTCTGGGTCAGCTTCTGAGTCAGGGCAGCTGCCCTGGGGATGTTGGACAAATGAGCCCGAGCTAAACAGCACAGCTCTCTGGCATCCTGAGTTAAGGTTTCAGTGTTTGTTACCTTATCTTGTGGCTTGAAGTTTCTCTTGGAGTTCTGTGAAGCTCTCATCCTTGTACAAAATTAAAATTACCTTGCACTTGCTTCATTCAGATTACAACCTATTCCTCATGACTTGCAAACCTGAGTGCAAACTCCCTAGTTTCAAGAGTTTGAGGGAAGAGGTCTTAGTGGTCTCTCAGCCTAAGCAGCTCTGAACTTTGTTGGAGGTTTAGGGATGCCCTGCAGACCTGCAGGTCCTTGTCTGCAGTGAACTGCAGTAGCACACGTGTTATATCTCAAAGACTGGCACCCAAGCATAACAAGAACAATAAATAGTACTGATAAACACTCCAAGCTGAAGTGGGCTGCACGTGGGAATCAGGCAGTACTATTTCTAAGAGAAAGGCAGGAAATTAGGCTCTCTTATGCCATTTCAAATGTTTATAGTAAATCAGCAAAATTAATGGTTCTAGCAGAGAGAAACTCTACTCTCCCTGAGAAATTCACTGTACTCCAAGCAAACTAGCCAAATATTAATTTCCTTACAGCTGTTTTTGTCATTTATTTCCTTGATTTGCCAAAATTAAGTCAGCTGAATTTTCTCATGAGTGCAAACATTTGTGTTGCAAAAAATAAGAAACTCAAGTATTTAATCCATTTTTAGGAAATAAAGTTAACTTATCAACTATAAGTGCTAATCTTCCCATCTCACATAAAAGTCCAGAAACTCCAGATAGATAGAAAACACTTGGGTAACTTAAGTGTTTGCATGAAGCTTTAGATTCTGAACGTTGACAGCAAACACCTGTTAAAAGGGACCAGTTTTAATGTGGTGAGCAGAAAAAAAGTGAGGTAAACTACCAGGGATACAAGCAAGGTTCCTAGGAAAACACTAAACAAAATTTTTCATGCAGATGCATCAATTCACATGAAAAAGAAGTAACCTCATATCCTCCATTCATCTCTATAAGAAGAAGTCCAGCATGCTTGCTCTCTTTAGGCCTCGTCTAGGTGATGACAAACAAATCTCGTTTGCAAAAGCTGAGTTACATAAGGACTTTGCCAAACTTCATTAGTGGTGTATTGATTAGAAAAACACAACTTTTAAATTATGAAATACACTGCCCTGTTCAGTTTCTGACCTTTTAAAATCAGTGTAATCACTCCTAAATCACCGCTTTAATATTTGTTGATTGAAAAACAAATTACTGAGGTAAGTGCTAATAGTTGCAATTAATACTCTTTTTCTTTCATCTTAATTGAAATGAGATTAAATGACCAGGAATTAAAATTGAAGCTAATGTAAACTCACTGCATATGTTACAACTATGAGGAGAAGAAAACTTTAGCATTCAGATGACAAGCTTAATGTTATCAGCAGTTACAAGACTGGAATCAGAATATCCAGATTAAAATTCAGACTCCAATTCCCTTTTTATCTCAGCTTTCTCATCAGTGATATGGGGCTAATAATCCATACTTTTCTCATTCATGGATTGTTTCAAGGATGAAAAATACAATGCCAATGTTGTGTATTATCATAATTAGTTTTAAAAGTGTGAATAAAATCATGAAGATTTATCATAAAAGTAAAGAAATAGGGTATTTGAAACCATAAATGCAGAACACTGAATTAATCAGGAAATAATAACAGTCTGCTGAGGAAAAGAAATTAATCTTTTTTTTGTCATGGTTTAACCCCAGCTGGCAACTAAGCACCACACAGTTGCTTCTCACTTCCCCCAGCTGGGATGGGGGAGAGAATCGGAAGAGTAAAAGTGAAAAAACTGGTAGGTTGAGATAAAGACAATTTAGAAATAAAGCAAAAGTTGCATGCACAACCAAAGCAAAACAAGGAATTCATTCACCGCTTCCCACGGGCAGCCAGGTGCTCAGCCATCTCCAGGAAAGCAGGGCTCCATCACACGTAATGGTTACTTGGGAAGACAAACAACATCACTCCAAAAGTGCCCTCCTTCCTTCTTCTTCCCCCAGCTTTATATACTGACCATGATGTCACATGGTATGGAGTATCACTTTGGTCAGTTGGGGGCAGTTGTCCTGGCTGTGTCCCCTGCCAAAATCTTGTGCAACCCCAGCCTACTCGCTGGTGGGGTGGGCTGAGGAGCAGAAAAGGCCTTGATTTGTGTAAGCGCTGCTTAGCAATAATGAAAACATCAGCACAAATCCAAAACATAGTCCTATACTAGCTACTATGAAGAAAATTAACTATCCCAGCCAAAACCAGCAGAAGTGGTAAGAAAGTAGCATTTCAGAAATCACCATATGACTTTTTTTTCCACATATTTCCCACTAAAGAGGTCTATTCTGAAAATGTTTATGGAGTTATTTTTGATAGTTAAACCTATTACAGGTGCAACTATTTTTTGTATGTATGGGTATAGTCTAAGATTTTCACTTTATCGAGTAGTGGTTGTATAGACAAAGAACACGAATAGGGAACTAGTGTAATGTTTTAATTAAACGGATATCAAAATACCTAGTGATACATATAAAAAAAACTACAAAGCCCTGCTTAATTACCTAACTGCATTAAAAAAAAACCCAACCCTCCCACTTAGAGAATTCATGAAGCACATAAATGGCACAATGGCATAACTAACTACAGAAGGAAGAAAAATCTCCTTAAAATATTACAATTAATGCTAGCAAAAATCATTCATCACAGTTTAAGATAACACATGACAAGCATAATCAGCTTATTATTTTTCCAAGCCATCAGTAGAACAAGATGAATGACAAAATTTACAAGTTACAGCAATTTATCAGTTGGTTGTAAACTAGTTTAGATATATTGCCTTAAAAAGTCCATTCCTATGTACCAGGTAATAGTCCAACTCCTTTTTCACATCATGGACATCACCTAGTTACCTCTTCTCCACAGTGGATTTTCAGAACTCACTCCACTGTTAGACATGGGAGTGAAATCCTTTGGAAAATTTGGCCCTTTGACTTTTTTACTCCTAATCTCAACAAAACTTCACAACAACAAGCATCTGCTTATCATCCGAAACAATGTCACTTAGTGGCCATTGGTGGGTTTCCTCTCAGACAAGACAGTCAAACCTCAAATCTTATGTTTACATGTATGACTGAAACATAGAAAGTCCAACCCACTTCACTCTTCTAGGAATTTCTAAATCGACATGAAAGCTTAAGCGCCGATGGGATTTTTGGTATAGATTCATTTCTATGGGTTGTAGGACTCGAAACTGATTCAGTTATTCTTTCAAAGGCAAACTCAAAGTCATCTTATATACCTTTTTAAAAAAACTTCAGGAGCAATTAAGTGAATCAGGGATACAATGTGGTCAGCAAGGTGTATGCAATGGTCTACCTTTGCACATTGTTATTTGCTATGGAGATGTGTCAATGCTTTTTATGACCTGAGCATCCATCTATATACTATGTAATGAGAGGATGAGACCAAAGTGACAGAATTTGAAAAATGACTGTAAATTTGTTAGATTTTTCGTGCTGACACACTTACTTCTGTGGTGTGATACTGTTCTGTCCTGTCTGATTAAAATATGGAATAATTTTTAAATTAATTAAAAGTACAACGCTATGATACCATCAGTGTGTTTTGTTTTCCTGTAGAAAAATGAATCCTTTATTAATTGCATTCAAGGTTAATATGACAGTTATCTGAGGAAAATATTTTAATGATAGGCATTGGTCTAGATATTCAATTTCCACAGAAAAACAAGGAAGAACGTATGATACCATTTGCCTGTCATAAAATGCATGAAGATGTCATCCTTTGTCATTTCAAAGTAGCTGTAAACCCTTCAGTTAAGATATGCAGGTCTATCATTATGTCAAATCCCAAGCTTTTAACACCAAACACATGATTAGTGTTGTCAGATCTGTCAAAACTCAACAACTTCGGCAGATACTAAGCGCAGTAGCACCGGCTCAGTTGTCAGCATCTGGTCGGCTCTAGCACTGCCTGCTGTGGGACCAGGTTGGGATGCTCCTGGCAGCCCCCCTTCTGAGGGGGCTGAGTTTTCACCTTCTCTAAAAGACCCTGGGCAAGCCTGAGCACAAGGTGAGTTTTCCCGATGATGGAGGGACAGTGAAGGGATTTAGCAGGTGGCTGGTTGTTTGACTTTCTGTTTAATTGACCATCTTAATGCTGCTGAGATCAAATTATATTGTTTACAGTGTGTTATGAAACACTACTTTGGACGGGGTATGTTTCATTATTATTGAAGTAAAGTAACTGAATGCAAAGGGCAGCTGTGCAAGAAACATATTTTTGTAGCCAACACCATATTATATTACATTATACTACCAAAAGCACACAACGAATGTCAGATGGTGTAAGTTTTCACCGTCCCAAGTCTTCTGTAGCTGTGTCTTTCCTGAATGAAGACATATTATGAGAACAACTAAAAATATTTTAGAGTTTCAGTTTTCAAAGAATGATTTCTTGTATAGTTGTTATGTGCCCAACTCTATATGGCTCAAGCTTTGAAAGCATAAAACCAAATATATGTATAAAACTTATAAAAGCTTTTTATGCCAGAAATTGATAATTTCAACTTTGATACATCAGGTCCTTACAGGATTTGAAAGAAGCAGCTGCACAGAACAATTAGGCAGCTGGAGATCAACAATCTGCAGCAATATAAAGCTCCAGTTTCTGAGCCTGAAGGGATATGAGATATCAGATTTTAAGTAGTGACGTCTTAACATGCAGAAGAGCTGTCACTGCTGTTTTCAGTTTCAAGAAGGGGAATTATTTCTGGGGGCAAAGCCAAATTTAAAGAGGAAACATTTTGGGGCTGTATTAAGGCTAAAGCTGTAAAGTCTTTTACATGGCAAACATGTTTGAAACAGCCTAGTGTAAGTCTACCTTCTAATCATTAATTATCACTACATTTACCTTTACTGAAACACTTGATTTTTAGCCTTGTTTACAGTGTGTCCTAGTGCACTTGTGTGTGGTAACACTTACAACCTAAAGGCAAAATGGTACCAGACTGTAAGAACACTTTAATAACAGCTTTTTTATATTTGTAAATTTATTGCGATGATTCATCGGATCTGTAGACCCTTAGATACTGCATAGAGAGCATACAAAAGTGCTCTATATATGCCAACACTGAATTCTGCAAAAACTGGGGGGGGACCTCTCTCTCAGAGTTAGGTACTCTAGGATCCCCAGCAGTGCTTGGCTCCATTTCTATCTTCTGCCTATAAAGAACTCCATATGATAGTTGAAATGACTTAGTCTCATTATGAACACAAATGGTTACCAAACCCATGTACTGGAGATCCCAGGGGAAAACACACACACAGGGGCATAAGCTACAATTTAAACCGAATTCAAAGTGAGGAGAAATCAGAGGACAGAAGATTAGTTATAAAGTGTGTATTATATATTTTTCTATATAATCAATATAACAATACATCTGCACAGAACACATACAACTTCCTAGAGGATGCTGGAAGAACAATAAATGCCCTGTACTCAAAATGTAAAAAAATATAGCCCTTATATATTAAGACCTTAACTTAGTCCGCTTGGTGGCTATTTGTTCACGAAATGGCTACTAATTCAGTACACAGAAAAAGCGGTGCTCATCTGATCAGCCACTAGGCCATACACTGGGTTTTCCTTCTTGATCAATCTGCTGTGCCATCATAGATCTACTAAACACAGCTCACACTACACTCAAAAGATTGAATTACTATTTTTCTTAGTGGCTAATCTTTTCTTTCAGAAAAATTACTGTTATACTGTTAATAAATCCCATTTCAGGTGTGAGGAAATGAGAAGCAATACAGATAAATTTAAGATTATCTGCAAATTTTGGTGCCTAGCCTGAGACGTTATCTCATTTTCCAGTTTGCATCACTTCCTACATGCAAGGAAGAGCTCCCTGTGACTTCAGTTCTACCTCAGCACTTCCACAAATCAAGTCTGCATCTCAAGCCAGGGGCCTGAGAAACAAGGAGCTCAAAGCAGGTAAACATGTCCCTGCCCATGGCAGGGGGGGTGAACTGGATGATCTTTAAAGGTCCCTTCCAACCCAAACCACATCTGCAGGAAATGACTTATTTAATATCACACAGGAGCTTTGTGTCAGAAGCAAGGCAGAATCCAGGTCTCCAAGGCAGCTTTCCATGAATTTAACTATGAGCCCATCCTTTTTATCACAGCACTTCCTTGGTCTCATTCGGTACACACCTTCTTCCTTCTGCAACAAATGAATCTTGGGCTCAGAGGATAACAGCTTGCCTTATTTCTTATCTCTAGACAGCCCTAGATTATCTCCTGAGCAGTGTCCAGTCTGTTCCCCACAGGAGGCTGGCAGACACCTTCAGGGAAACATAATATTCCTTGTAATTAAGGAGCCAAAATAAGACTGTGCATGTAAATTTAATTCTAGAGTTTTCCAGTTTATGAATGCTTCACTTGATGACTTTAAGCTTGTTCCTTTAAAGTGATTTTGGATACATAATTTCCTGTGTTTATAGAAAAGCAATGAGAAAACAAAGTAAAAGAGAAATTTCTGTTGTGAAGCATTATGAGCATCATGAAGGAGACTGAAATGCACCTCACTGTGGGCTGAAGCACCAGGGGTAACAGATAGCAGAGGCTGTCATGCTGCAGGTGAACCTGGACTGGAGACACAGTGGGCGTTCACAGATGAAGAAAGAAGGGAAACCTCAGAAACTCAACCCAGGCTCTAAGGCAAACATGGTATTGCAGGTATATGAATTTCCACTGCTCCTCACCCAGCATGCACCTTTCTCTACACTTTGATCCAATTTGTTCCTATTTCTCTCTATTTCTCCAGCCATCCTACACAATCCCAGCTCACCCTCCTCTTCCAGCAGTCATTCCTCTGGCATGCACCTTCCCCCTGTCCAGACATTCCCTGGCCATCCAAGCCACAGTCTTCCCTCCAATGGTCCCAGCCATCACCCTCTGCTTCCGGTTTCAGGCTCCTCAGCAGTTACTGACTCCTAGCTTCTACATCATAATGTTCATCAGCCTTTTTAATTTCTATGCTGTTCTGTTGAGTCACTTTGAGTTTTCTGTATTTTAAAACCAACTCCTTCAGTTTACAGTCTAGTAAAATTTACCTTTCTGAGTTTAAAAACTTTGCTGGGTCTTTTTGGAAAAATTCATTATAAGAAATAGGCTGAATGTGATCTGCCTCAACAACAGATTTGAGGTCCTGTCCCAGCTGGTCCCAGCTGAATATTTCTTTGATCATGGTGGGGCTTCTTAGAGATCTCAGTTCGGCACTTTTACTCCTAAGGAGAAAAAGCTTAGCTTGCTCACTGAAGTCTTCTTGTCTTGCCAGTCACCATTCTCTTAACTTTTAGTCCCAGGCTTACCACAGTGCCCTTCTGGCTCCTTGCCCATCTCAGAGTCATCAGCAGTTTATAGGTATCGTATGAGGTGACTGTTTTGTCTTCCTGATATTTACTCTTGCAGCTCTCTAAGAGGCTTTGCTTAGGCAAAAACTTGGCCCTGGGGTTGAACATCTGTCTTCCACAGTTTCATGTGAGCATGTCAACAGGTTTTTTTTTTTCTTTTTTAAACAAAGTATATCATCATCTTTGGAAAGGCATATTGTTGAACATGTTATTTATTATCTTTCCTTTTTAAAGATGACCATGGAAGACAGCTATTAGCTATTTGCTTTAGGCGATCCCCATTGTTCCAACATGAGCATATATGCATAAGTAAAGCCAGTTGTTCTCAGGCCTTGCAAAAGTGACCTCCATCTGCATCAATGTGAAAGGCCAGAGAGCTGCAGCACTGCTTGATAGGGCTTACTGCTGATGCTAATGAAGAACAATCACATCAGAGGAGGAAGCAGCCACATCTCATTTTCATCATTGGTCTTTGGAAAGCTATGACCCATGTGTGCAGTTACCTCCAAAAATATTCTCATTTATTCATTTTTAGATTGAAATGATCCTTTGCCAAAAGCACAAGCATGTATCCTTCAGGGAATGTGAATTTAGACTGCAGCTTTCTGCCTGGGACCAAACTAGGTTGTACCCTAAATTTGGGGCAGAAACAATGGAACTTATTGAGGCAAGTAATGTAAACAGGAAAATCCTTAAAAAATCTTTCAAGATTGAATAAAACCAACAAACTAAAAATTAACAAAACTGAGGCACAACAGCACCGTTCAAGAAAATAATAGTTATTTAGTAATAAATTTGCAAACCTATGCAACAGAACGGGCACATTTCAAGTAGAGCACCTCTAGTAGCCTTCCAAATAAAATAAAATAAAAAAAAATCATTTCACATTCTTTGTTTCCAGGATCAGATGTCAGTCTCCTTGGAAGCAGAAGGGTGGTGCAGCAGATAATGCCCTCGGTTAGGCTTTCAGTGGTGCTTGCTAGATGTTACTTTCCAAGCACATCTTTCTGTTTTGCCTCGACGTCGTGAGAAGAGTTTTCCTTTGTGCAAAGGAGGGGGATGACGGTATCATGGCAGCTGCACGATTTCCAGAAAAGCGAAAGGCAAAGGGCAGGCTGGCCTAGGCCCGTGCCGTGCTGCGGTTCGCACCCCGATGAACCTCACTCCTGGGAGCTGTCTGTCCTCAGCGCTCGCTGCAGCTGCGGAACGGGGAGCTGCACCTCGGATGCTGCGTGCTGCAGAGTGGCACCATCACACACCATCACAGCCCCTCAGGCACCCGGGCCCTAAAGGAACCAGCGCCGAGCACACCCGGGTGATTCTGTTATTCACAGATACCCTCGGCTGCTCAACTTCAAAAGAGGTGAAACAATGGATTTACTTCTGATGTCCAAAAAAGATAATCTAGGATGTATTTATTTCAGGGCAAAATTCACTTTGGCTACTGAAACAGTGTTGCCTTCAGTGCTCATATAAGAATTGTTAACATTTTAGTTAGGGTACGTAAAAAGAAAAAAGGGATTACCTCACAACTTTTCAGATACCAGAACTAGGCTTAATTCATACTACTGCTGTTATTCTCAACCTCGTTTTTACAAAGGGAATTGTGTTTCGTTTAAACTTAGTTAACAGTTTTGCTCCTTGTGCTGGAGTAGATCCTTACGGCCAGTTCTGACCCGTTAATGACATGAAGGGGCTCCCATACGGCATCAAATGAGATAAATCAGCATATGCATAAGCAGTTATTAAAAAATCTGACCCTGTGCCACACACTCCATGCATCTGAATGAAATACAGGCCTTACTTTTGCCCGTGGATTTTACATTTTTTAATCTATAAGTTGAAAGAACACAATATGTTGTAATTTTACTGTATTTGTAACAACTTGTTCAATAAGAGATTTTTGTAAAAGAACAATCAAGAAGTGGAATTGAGCCAGTCAGATTACTGGCAAAGCTTCCTGCTGAATATGATTAGATAAAGGGAAAACGGAGACTGGAGAAAATTGATCCTCTCAGCAGAATTTGCCATAATTATATGCAGGATGAGGAATTAGCTATTATTCTACTGTTAAATTCCTCAAGTGGCCAGAAGGAACACTCTTGCATAATCTGCTTTTTTGATCTAGTCTATGCAAAATGAAGATCCCGTTAAGAAAAATGGAGATGTAGCTGATCAGGGGCTATAAACCTCGTAATTTTTCTCCCTAAAGGTTAGATAGTGGAAGGGTGCATTGGGATTGCCTTATCAGCTCTCCTCCAATAGCCCACTAGCTTCTGTTTAACAGAAGTTTTCATTTCAAGAAGTAAAATAACTGAATTTCACACATGTATTCATCCCTGGCAAGCTGCAACGCAAAGAGCCTCTAAATCTCACATGCTATTCTTGTAAGGCGACCTCTTTGCAGCGGTTCATTGCTGGCATGACCTGAACTCTGCCCCGGCCCAAGCGCAATCACGTGGTTGTGAATCAAATTCTCGTGTTTTTTTGTTTTTTTTTTTTTTTTTTCCTAGCAAAGCAGGACTTCTCTGATTGTGAGATTCTGTTTATGCAGGGAACTCGTGGCTTGGAACACAGCTTTCTCGTTGCTACCTAATTCAAGTGGAGACGATACTAATTGAGATGAAATAATAATTCGGAGAAGACACGAATGACTCATTAACACAATGTAGCTATGTAGCCTAATGAGAAGAGAGGATTGCCCTTCATATTACCAAGCGCAGTGAAACGGCGTTGCTGTTGGCATTGCTGGCCCGTGGGCTAGCAGCTGAGTTAGGCGACAGAGGAACCCTCAGCACGGCTATGCCAGTGGAAAACTCCTCAGTGCTTCTCCTTTCCTGAAAATCGGAAACTGTTACGTAATTATTCAAATTAGCAACATGAAACGGAATCAAAGGAGAAGGAAACAAAAGCAAGAAGCTATGAAAAGGGACAGCTTGTCTGCAAGATAATTATAAACACTTAAAAAGAGTAAGGAAAACAGCACTGTGTTCAGTATGCCTCTAGATTAGCAACGCTCCTTCCTTAAATGCAGTCTGCTCTGCTAAGTCTCCCCATTTCTTTTGTTACAGAAGTTGCAAATGTGATTTTATAGTTCATGACTGGGTGGGTGATCTTAGCTGCAATACTTCTACAAGCCACCCATACCCAGTCTGCTGAAATATAATGTAACTCTAACTGCTAGAATAATCACTACTTAAAGCATAAAAAAGAAAAGAAGGAAAAAGAAAATTTGATTTACTAGCAGGGGCCCAGAAAAATCTCTCAAGTTGTCAGAGCTGTAACGCTGTCATCTCCTTTTTTGCTTCCTGCAGCCTCCCATGTAACCTGTTCCCTTTCTTCGGCCAGGAATGACACTTGTCTGCTGGAGCTGCCCGTTTTGTACAACAGCACATTTGACTGTGACTGCACAGAGTCCCCCTTCATGCTAACTAGAAGGGTGCAACTGGGAGAAACCAGAAAATTAACATATAGGCAAAACCAAGAGGAAATGACTGTTAGAGTCATGAGTGACTAATACGTATGTGCACAGCAGGGAGAAGGGCAGACCAGTAACATCATGTTACAATAATGCATTTAGGAGATATAAAATACGGCTGTGATGGATATGATTCCAGAGAAAGCAGCTGTATTCAAAAGATGGCTGCAGAGGGTGGAAGTTCAATTAAAGGGCTTGTAACAACAACAGCTCTATCTATGTGCCGTACCTAATGGGCAAAGCAATGTGGGACACTGTCTGGGAGTTCTTCCCTACAAAAGACTTTATTTATTCTGTACCTACCACTGGACCAGACACAACAAATACTTCCGTGTCATATAATTTTAAGATATTCAAATTTGCTTCTTTAAAACAGAGGCAGATTAGCTGCACATCTTCAGAGTTTGTCTCCGAAAATATAGTTATGCACTACTGGATAATAGTCCCTCAGTTTTTGTGAAAATGTCAATTGCGTAGTGTTGGTTCAAGAAAAACTCTGTTGTTTGACTGTTTTCTGGAAGTGTTGCTGGCTGACAAACTAAAATGCATCTGCATTTTTCACAGGCAGGAAAATGTGAAATATAAAAATCTATGTGATAAAAATAAGTATGGAGACGCTATTAGTTTTCTCCAAAGCAGTATTACAGAATGGTTGGAGAGCCTTTATCTGCAAAAATCAGAATAAATGGCCTAGGAAAAATGGTGACTGACACGAGTGTCATGAGGTCTTCAAATGTAGTTTACTAAGCAGCGTTTTTTATTGTATAAATGAGCTATCCCATTAGCTTCAACTTGTCCCCAAACAAATCTTCATTAACTAACCACTTCTGCCAGGCATGACAAACAGCTCAGGCTTGATTATTGCGGAGAGTCATCAGGGACTGAGCCAGAGAAATCACAGTGTAAATACAAGTCTCAGAGAAGACATGCCAGTTGCCTTCAACATCATTCAAACATTAAAATATGGACTCAATAGAGATACAATCAGAAATCTGCAGTGAGAGTAAGGATGATTCAAAGTGCATGAAATTCAAAGTTCTTTACAAAAACACATTTTAAACAGACAAACAGATAAGAATTAGTAAAGCAGCTAAAGTGAATAGTGGAAAGTTGACTGGCAGATGACTTGTGCATCGGCAGCAGATGAAGCATTTGCAGGCCTTGTTGTACAAAATATTTAATGACATTGCCACTTTTGCAATGAGAGCTTCTTTTCACTTAAGTATATTTGGGAAATGCAGCACTTTCCTCCAATTTGAGGAAAAGCTCTGACTTCTTGACTTACTGCACTTTGAGGAAGATGTACGTTAATTTGGATTTTGCAAAATTTCTACAAACTGCCCCAGTAGAAAGATACCCACTTCTTCCTGCTAAATTATCAAAAAGCAAAAAAGCACCAGTTTTATTTTATAAGTGAAATGTTTTTCATGGCAATATGACTGAGCTAGATATTGCTGACAGCTTGAATTAATAATTTCCCTGGGCTTCTTTTTCTTTCTCCTAAGAAGCATAATGTCATGCTCCAATAACAATAACAGATTTTCAGGAGAAAAAAATAGATACAAAAGACTATGCCAGATGATGTCAATGCAGCCAGTGCACTTCAGTATCAGAACCTGCCAATGCCTCAAGCCCCAAAGAAGTTAATATCACGTTGAAAGTGAGAAAGAGAAAAGTGGTTTTGAAATGGGAAGCCTAGACCAGGCAGGTATACCTAATCCTGCACCCATCATTAATTTCACATGTCCCAAATTATTACCATGATGTTGTTCGATAACCACACTATTTATTTTTGGAGATTAGTGACAGTAATTGGCTACGTTTTGCAATTACACAGGTTCTGGCTTGGGATAGAAAGACCTTCCTTCATATGCTTCTGCATAAACTTTGGCCAGAATGCCACCCTAAAGGAATCCCTGACTCCTCTCCATGCATGCTGGAGAGGCAGCCAGCTGAAGGTGGAGCAAGACTTCCTCTCCTCATCAAAGTTAGTTTTTTGCCAGTTCTTCAAAGGTGACACAAAGGACACACATTTACCAAACAATGTGTTGAGGAGGAGAAAACACAGATGGCTTGTGAGAGGTGCACATGGTTGCAGTGCAAATAGAAATAATGTCTTTAATGGAGACATGCTAGTTTTGCAATGGGTGGTCCCTTATTATCATTGTTTAGCACCTATATGTGAAATATGGTGGCAGTGGTCAATTCACAATGTGATGTTATGGACAACAGATACAATGCACCTGGGACTGCTCCACCTCATTCTGCTGGGCGTGATTGCAACTGTGCTAATTGTGGGGGTGGAAAGAAGCCATACAGCCACTCCTTCTGTCTCTTCCACTTATGAATGTGACAGAAACAGTCTTGACATTGGTTAAAAATCAGATTTTCTTGTGTTGCAACTTTGTCTGCTACTATAGCATAGGGAAATTGTAAATATTTACCTCACTGACATTTCCCAGGATTTTATCTTTTGTAGCAGCATAATGGAAAAAACTCCACAACATTTGCTGTGATTGCCCAGAAATTATGTTTTGCAAACCATTTCTATATAATTCCCTAGAGTCTGGTTGCATGAGTTAGGCTTTTGACAGAAAAAGGACTAGAAAAACTTGTATTTGCCTCTTCAAAAAAATATCATAAACTGGATTTCAACAGATTCATGCTCCTGACCCAGATCTTCTGCTTGTAAAGGCACTGGCAGTGAAATGGAGGAGACAGATGTTTCTGTGACACCAGATGTATGGAAATTTTGAGCTGATTCTACAATGTTGACAGCTGAGGACACTCAGCACCTTTTACAATTAGACCCTCAATGAGAAAAGTTTGCAGGAAAAGAAAGATCTGTCTCACTTTTGCAGCTTAATAGACTGCTCCAATCTGCAATATTGTACTTAAATATTTAAAAATGTATCTGCAAAACAGATGGGGGAAAGACTTCACTTGGTGAAACCCTTGATGATGAAGGGCAAACTCTTCACTTGATGAAACTTCAACATTGCTGCTGTGGTCCCACATATTCCCACAGCTATTTAAGCTTTCTGTCCAGTGTCTACCCTTACCTGTCATATTCATTATTTTCCATTCACTAGTTTTGCTAGCCTTTTGAATGCAATAAAGGGATTCTGAACACCATTAATTTGATGACCCTTTTATATCCCTCTGTATCTCCTGCCTGCAGGAGAACTGGAGACACACCACAACCAGAAAACAGGTCCTAAAATAAGTTTCAAAAACCGGCTACACTGGGGGATCACACAACATCAATAAAGCATGCTAGACATCACACCATCTCCATCTAGTCTACGGACCAAGTTATATCCGATGAAGGAATATAAAGAAGAGAAAGCATTTTGGGGAAATTCAGTTTAAAAGCTCTATGCATCTATTTCTCACCATCAACTATTCACACAAGCAAAGGTGTTACTGACTCTACGTGTTGTTGAAATTAATGATTTTTGAAGTGCAAGACAGATTTCTGTTTTATGAAACTATTCTGGACCTATTTTGCTACTCAGAATTAGTTTCTTCCTCATGCTTTTTCGTCCCCTTTTGTCACTTTTTTTCTTAACCATCAAACTCTTTGCCCTTCAATGAAAAGAAGTATGTTGAACTAGGAAAAAAAAGTTAATATTAAGAGTAAACACTGCTTTAACTCCTACTTATCTACAGAGATATGTTTTCTCCATTGGTGTGTGTCACCTGTAGGGTGGACTATAACATTTTATTAAATAAAAAAAAACAACCTCCCACATGCTTTCAGGCTCTGTACCCCTTCATCCTGCGCCTATTAGTCATTCCACACAAGCTCTCAGGACATAGGACCAGTCTTTGTACTCAGCACGAGTCTTTTCAACTACTTTAGTCATACGTGCTCTCCTTAAGGGAGATATATATTTACATTTTCAGTATCTATTGACAGAAACAGGAAAAGACTCTGGACTGCAACACATATTTGAAGTCCAGAAAGGCGGATGACTGTGATGGTAAATCAGATTATGGGAGGGTGTTCTCATTCATAATGCCACGTGTAATCTCTGGAAGCATGCAACACCAGAACAGATGTTGATGTGCTGCACACTGCAGAGTTGGGGTAGAGAAGGACTGCCCCACAGGTGACTGATGTGAAGTTAAACACAACAACCCATTCACATGAAATGGCACTCTACACTTTCGGGCGAATGTGATGCAGCATTTTGGCTGTGGATAAAATCCTAGAGGAAGATTTGGGAAGGGTGAATGTTGATATTGGAAATCTTAACTAATGACTTCTTGCCTTTATTTGTCTTCCTTTTTCAGGAAAGAGAATAAGCATTTTGGCCTTAGCTGTGCATTAATATCACATTTAACATGATCCAACATCCCAAAGAGGGAAAGAGATGGTGAAAAGCGATATGTATAAGGACAGATCCAGATCCCTTGGGAGTACCTAACAAGCCAATAACTGACTTCATCTAGATCAGAGCATGCAGCCTTGCAAACCACACTATCAGAGCTTCAAACACAGGCACAGTTCTTCTCCTCACTCCACCTCCATCCCTCTGGATACCTTCTTCCCCCGCTTCCTACTTTTTTTTTTTTTTTTTTTTTCTAAAGAGACAAATGGTAAAATGTCACATGAGAGTTCAGGGAACTGTGAGATAAGACAGCGTAAGGCCACAGCACCAGGCGACAGCTTATTCTGTCACTTGGGTGTAAATTACCCTTCACGCAAAATGGAAAGCAGCAGATTTTCTCAGAACTTCCTGAGGCAGACAGATTGGGGCTAGTAGTTCATGGATAGGTTGGGTTTATTGTTTATTTTTGGTCTACTAAGACCCTGGCTTTTTTTTCTGCCACAGATGTACATAATTTTATTTGATTCTTAGCTAAGTTCAAAAGGAACTTGAAAGAAATTGAGAGCAAGGAATTTCAAAACAGAAATAGCCTGCTTTGTTTAAACAAAGAGTCTGTCAGCATTTATTTTGTTATACTATTACAATGTTCTGACTTCCATCTAAATCTTCCCAGAGGGATACAGATCTACATTTTACTTTAGCTAAAGACAGAATTAATTTGAAAAATCATTACAGCAAAAAGAATAGTTATCAAGCCACCATCATCTTGACTATGCAGAGACAAAAAGTAGGCATCTTTCTCAACAGAACAAGCAAGAGATCTGTCACAGAAGTGGGTTCTATGATATTATTTATTGTTATTTTTTCTCCTCTGATAGCTTAGCTCAAATCCTTGATCAGAACAACTAGGAATTGCTCAGCTCAGATGGCTTACTGCATTTTAAGTGGAATGCAATTTAGTACTCTCTCATCTGACCAAAGCTAAATTCAGTAAGGGGAAACAATTTCCAAAGACCAACACATCCATTTCCCCCTTGAGAGGCCAAACAAAGGTTGCAGCATTAGAACAGATTACCAGCATCTGCCTACTGTGTGCCTTTGATAAAAGGGACTATTAGACTGTAATGGTAGCTAGACTGTCCCTCTTTGCAAAATAACATTAGGCAGTTTCCAGATCCCAGTATTAGAGTTGCATTGTGCTTTGTTATTGAGCATTGTAAGAAACAGTGCAGTAAGACCAGTGTAATAGCAAGAAAAAAAAAAAAAGAGCAAATCACATGTCTCTGTATACTTCAGAGTTTCTGTAATTCTTTTTTAATATGGGGATTTCTTTGCTGCCACATTTCTTTTGGGTTTATCTGTGGTTTTACTAAAGAAAAAAGGCAGTCTCTGTTTCAAAAAGTCGTTAATAATATACTGACCCCATAGTCCACCATAGCTTCAAAGAACCAATTATTGTTAGACTGTTGCAAAAACACACATTTAGGAAGCATGAAAATGTGTAATTATTTACTGGATCTGATACCTACTGCATCACAGCTGAGCTCTGAAATGGGAATTACTGACATGATGAAATATAACGGCTCCAAATGAATTGCTGTAGTACAAGAGGGGCCCTGCAGAGCTGTACTCATTAAACCCATTTATTAAAAAAATTCTTAGTTTTTTTAAAAATCCAAAATCACTTAGTCACTTTAGGAAGACGGTCATTACCAAATATCTCATTTGTAACTTCTTGGAATATGCTATGGTTCAAAAGAGATTTGTAATTATTATATCTGAAGACAACCAAAATATTCAGGTTTGTCTTAAAGGAATGATGAGGAACTTACTGCAGGTGGGTGGCAAAACATTGCTGAAGACTGGACAGTAGCACACACTAAAAAGAACAACTTGAGTTATTTTTACACACGGGATGTATTAATTAAGCACAGCCCCTTCAGGAAAGAGGCCTCAGTCTTGCTTCCCAAAAGATAACTAGCTAAAAGTGACCACATTAGTCTTTTTTAGGGAAATGGCAGGAACTATTACTGAAAATGTGATCACATTATATAAATTGGGGCATGTCTTCAGCTTACTGATTCAGCTCATTTCTGTCACCACCATCACAAAAACATTGCATTGGAAATAAGCCAGAACAAAGAAAAGATTCAGGTCTTTGTTGTATTTCGCCATAAACTGAAAATAGAATTATTTGTCCTGCATTTGTTATTGGTATCTCAGCTAACGGACAATGTATCCTTAATGCTCAGAGTTCTGTTTTTTTAGACCAATGACCAGCCCCTGAAACCAAAATTTTGAAGAAAGGTTGTACTGTCCTCGCACAATATGTAAGTGGAAACGGACTGTGGGTTTATTATATATTCTGCTACATGTTCTACTCATTAATTTGTGATTAAGCCAGCACTGCTCTGAGGACCCTGCTTCCTTGTAATGCAATTTCAGGCATATTTCAAAGGGGGTTGGCTCCTACTCCTGCTGGCAAGTCAGAAAACTTTGTCCCCAAAAACGCAGATGCCCAAGTCAAATCAGCCTGGCCCTGCACCTGAGCTCACTGTTAGGACACCAGACCTGAGCTAGACTGCTGCTTCTACATGAGGTAGACCTCTCAGCCAGCCCAAGCTTGATGGCACAGGGTAGACTTGCCTTGTGGCAATGAGCAGAAGAGACGATTGATTTAGCCACCACTTCTTGGATTGTGGTAAAATCACTGAGGTTTCATGTTTGTTTATAGGCTTAGAAAACAGTTAATTCTCAGCTAATGAGACTTGAGGCATGCAGTGCTCAGTCAACACAGCAACCTTAAATTACTGTTGTGCTTGTACTACCCTCCTGTACATTTGTTACAGTAAATCAAGTGGTATTTTGTCTCAGTTAGGCACTGGACATCCTGTTGCTTTAATATACTCAGACAAGCATGGCTGCAGGCTCCATCAGGGGTACTTACACAAAGTACATGCACAATGGCAGGAGTGGGGTGCACAACTGTGGGGCCAGGGTTGTCTCACTGCATTACTACACCGGGGAGTTTCCATCTAACTGGGGCTCTGGGCACTCCTCCCAGTGTGCATTTGATAACAGATATATATAGTCTGAAGCAAAAGCATAGCTCAAATTCAAACATGAACTGTACTTCTTTAGGGAGAACTATACAAATCTGATCACCTGAAATGATTATCACTTTAGTTTGTGCAGTATAACCAAAGGAAATGAATTAATGGCAGAACACATTTTGGCACATTTCATATAGACATATGCAGAGGGTTTTCATACAATTTTTCATCTCTGTAAAGAAATTAAGAAGTGACTAACAGATAATGAAACATTACATTTTATGTAACTAATTACTGCATTCTCTTTATTTGTGCTGCCAGTAGATAAACAAATCTCCCTGAAAGTCCTTTTCATAGAACGATACAGATTTCTGTTAAAGATCTCCTTCTCCTGAAAAAGCATGTTTTTCCCTGTTTCATTTGAGACTGTCAAGTCTATCTGTCTTGATGGTGGTCATCCTGTTCCTAGAACCAGAAGAGGCCCACAGGGCCCTGCAGAGCAGCAGGCTGAGCAGCAGTAAGCTGTGTACCCTTGTGCTGAGGACGGCTGACTGCATGCCAGGCAGTCTTTGCCAAAGCACAGCTGGCAGTTTGAGGGAGATGTAGTGCTGGTGAGACCACATCTGGGGTCTGTGTCCAATGTGGCATTCCCCAGCATGAGGCATACATGGACATTGACAGGATGAGTTGGGATGGCATCCATCCATTGAGGATGGAGTGTGATGTACCCATTTCAGCCTTGGAGATATCCAAGTCGTTTGGACAGCCGGAGAAGTCAACCACACAAGTGCTATCTGAAGAAGACAGCAGAGTTGTTCTGTGCTTCTGGAAATGTTCACAAAGTCAGTCAACAGATTCCTTCAAGACACTGTAAGGTCACAGGTTTGAATTATTAAGATCTTTCTCATATTCTTACCTCACTACCTTAGCCCAAAAGTTTAGAAGCATATGAAGCAAATGAGGAGTAAGAATAGTAATCAAAGACTGAATACCAAAGGGTATTACAGGTCTTTAATTTCCTGCATTTGAAACACATTTGTAAATTTGGGGATCATTTTTAACTCCTCTAAGCTTTACGTTTTCAGAGGTGGAAAAATAGATAGGCCATACCCTACAAAGCCCTTCTCTCACTCTTTCTCTTTAGAAATTTTTCAGTTTTTGCTGTGCCCTTATGATCAGCAAGTCACCTTGAGCCTTACCTGAAATTGCAAGGAATGAGCACTTTCCTGAAGTGCTGTGAGGGAAAGTGGACTTGTCATAAAGAAAGCAAAATCACCAAGCTTCAGGGTGAAGCCACAGGTTGTCTCTCTCCAGATCTGGGCAGTGTCCAGGACAGGACCAAACAGTTTAAATTCAATATACATAATCACCCAGAGAAAAGAGGCAAAACCAGGGAGGATGACAAAAAAAATGATGTAATACATTCCACCACCTGACATTACTTAAATTGCATAACTGTAACTACGAAGTATCCTTAAAGTAGGGGCCTGTGTGATTATTCCAGTAATCCCTGTCTTTCAGTCCACAAAGTTCCATGTGCCTTCAAGACATACAGACTTTACATCCAAAAGGTAAAACGGAATGTATCCAACTTATTTCAATTCCTCTTCTCAACTGGCATAAAAATACACCGCATGTAAACCGATGTGGTACAATCTGCTAAATGTTTGGCTGTCCTTTCCGTGGCCGATTCTTTCTCATAGCTCAGCTCTGCCCCTTCTCAGGCACTTATTATCAGAGCAATTTCCATGAGTGTCTTGCATCATGCTTTAAGTCAGTTAGAAATGTTCTAATAAGAGCTCTATTCTGAGTTTTTCTCAATAAAAGCTTCCACTGGCTTCATAAACATGGGGGTCTTTTTGTGTGATGTGGAGCTTAACATTCATAAAGCTGCCTTCTGGGATAGACAAGCTGAAACTTGCTCCAGCTACAGTCAGATGCCTCTGAAATTGGAAACAGTATTCTTTCCAAGGTCAGCTCCTCATTAGTGAAGGAAAACATTTTTAAGTGCTGGTTTAAGCAATTTGGTAGCGGATCCAAAGGCAGACTGCATTTCAGGATTACTTAAGGAAACAGAGGAAGTGAACCATGTAAATTCTTTGTCAAACAATTTTCTACACTCTTCAAATCTATTTTAAGGTTCAACATCTGCATGAAGGCCTTCACTTAGTTATATTTCTTCCGACTTTCTGTTGAAATATCTTAATTTTGGAACAGATCCAGAAAACTTCAACTGGAAAGCAAATTTGAAAGCCTAATTCCTTGTTTCTTTTTGAACAGAACAGTCTCTGAAAGGACAGACAGTTCTGAGAAGTCCAAAAGAGCTTGGACACAGCTGGCATACAATCATTTACAGCTTCCTTCTCCACAGGATTTTATTTTTGAATTCTGCTTGGCACAAGTCTATTTTTAAAGTTATTTGCATTTTTAAATTTTTTTAATTTTTATTTTTTTATTCGCTAGGCAACCCCTTAGAGATTTTCCACAAAATACCTGACCCCTCTTGGTCAGATGTTCCAATGAATGGAAGGAAAGCAGCTTGCTCAGTTGAAGCACCGTAATTAGCATATACTGTGATAACTCTCAGTCTTCCTCTAACCAGCTGGCTACACAGCATGGTTTCCTTGGGATTTGTGTTTGTTTTGCTTTTAAGCAGAAGTGTAATATTGCTGATAATCACCAGATGGCATTGCTGCAGATAACTTTGATATTCCTGTTTACCTGACTGTACAGAAGTTAGATATTTAGAAAATACTTATTGTAATCTAGTGCAGAGTTTTGCTGATGTTACTGCTCCAGCTCCATTACAGAGGCATCATTTTCAAATTAAGCATGCCCAATCTCAATTGCATTCACATGTGCTAATGCCTGAGCCCTTGCAATGTCCTAAGATTTGTTTGCAGCAAAGGAACATGCACGGCTGCACAAGAACAGCTTAGAACCACAGACACGAGAAATGTGGGCAAAAGAATGCTTTAAAATGCCTTTTGCTTCTTAACGGCTGTATTCTTTAAGCTCATTGAAATGATTTACAGACTTTAAAAATTGTTAAAAGGCTACCTATTTAGTGACTGAATCTGTTGGCTGAAGAGTTTCAGTTACAATGGTTGCATCTGCAAATAACCTGGGATCAAATTATGTGATAATTCACACCTCATTAAATTCCTCTGAAGAGACCAAATGACATGGGCGGTAATTTTCAGCGCAGGCTATGGTGTATAACATATGCTGGCACTTCAGAGCTGCTGTAGCTCCCATCCTGCACAGCCCCCCTCCCAGGGACGGGCCCCGGCGCAGGCTGCAGTTGCTTCCGTGGGTCTGAGCGATGCTGAGCCACCAAACACGAGGGTGAATGGACTTTTTCAACTGCTTAGCTTTCAAGGCATGATGAAGTTGTCACGTGTTACTTGTTTCCCAAATATCCCTATTTCCATACAGAGTGGTAAGATCATATTTTCTCTTTTCATTTCAAAATCCCTCAGTTGAAAACAAGGATAAAACTCATTTCATGTACAAGACTGCCTTATGAACAAAGTACTCACCTCCAGATACATGCAGAAACTTCACTTTGGTGAGGTTAGGATTTTTTTCCCCACTCGCAGCATAATATTCCATCCCGTTGATGACAACAGGTTTGTGCCTACAGTCCCATTTTCACACTCGGGCTCAGTTTCAGCCCAATGCAGCGACCCCATGGCATTGCCGTGATAGCACTAAGACCAGCTCAGGCTGCAGAGGCCTCCACTACTCAGTGGAGTAGTCACCCATAGCTGAGCTCTCTGTCACATCTAGCGCATTAGCACTGGATTTATAATTTAGTTTGGGCACATCCTCGGGAACTGAACAGCTACACCAGCAGAGATGTATTCCTAATTTCAGAACTAAACCTTCAACTAAAACCTGAGGCTGCAGCCACCATGACATAGGCTAACAGGCAAAGGTAAGTGTGTTTTTTTCCATCGTGCTTGCTTAATATTTTTATCTGGACGCTCTGGAAAGCTGTGGGTCATTTCTCTGCAGGAATAATTTTGAATCCAGTGGACGGGCATCTCTATTGTCTTTTCCATTATCATCAAGTTGGCATTTTCCTGGGCTTCCAGCAGTTGAAGAAATTCCCAGTACCAGTGTATGATCACAGCTTTGTGCATTAGTGAATGAAAAGCTACGTCCCTAAGGGAGTCGCTAATGTTGATGAAGGGAACCTTGTCTGGTTGAACAGGCAGAGGTGGTTTTGGGGCTGAAGAACAGCTCTCTCATTTGGGAATGTTAAATCTGTAGTTTAGATGATAACTGCCCTTATGTCTCCACAAAAGCATTTGAAACATCACCTCAGTGGAGATAATTGTTCTCCTTTCTTCACATCTGCCTAGCTGTTGTGCCATTTCCCATTTTATTGAAGGAGATATTAATAGACACCCTCAACGATACCTTTCATGTTATTTTTCTTCTGTCAACCAGCCACGAGCAACAGCAAGGTAGTCAATATAGATGCTTTTGGATGGAATTAATTAACCTCTAATCCCCATTAAATGGATAGTGGTATGTAAACCAGGTAGTAAAAGAGACAAGTTGTCTGAAATGCTACCAGTACAAGGGATGGGCCCTTGGGAGACCAGGAATTAAAAAATGAGAAAGATAGCCTAGTAAAATTCCTACAGCAGAAAATGGATACCTACAGCAGTCTTTCAATGCTTCTATGGATGTCCAAAGAGAGGGCTGCAAATCATTCCTCTCTCTGCATGTAAAGGGGCTGACTCCAGAACCAGTAACCCAAGACAGACCCACTGGATTACATTTTTCAATAACGTAGCTTTGTTCATATGATTTTTTAATAAAGCCAGCTACCCAGAGAAGAGACCAGGCCTCTGTGGTTGTACTACAAAAAAGGAGCATAAACAAGAGACAGTTTTACAATAAGGATTTTCCTCTTTCACGTTTTCCAGTGGTTTTGGCCGATACATATAGCCAACCTTCTCTGTTTATACATCATCATCCCCAAACACAGGCATCATTTTTCTAAGTGACAGAAAAAAAAATTATAAAGATAATAATAAAAAAATTATTACCTTCTGGATTAATGATTACAGTTACTTTTATTAAGGAAAAGTGGGAAAAGTGGGAAAGTGTTAACAAAGCCATTCTCAAATAACTGAAAAACCACTCTGGGATACTCAAGATGATCTAATAAATGCAAATGAATACTGAAAAAAACCTGAAAAATTCCAGTATTTCCAAATTCCAGTGGAATGTATTCCAGGCTTTTGCCTCAGAATGCATTCAACACAAGCTAATACCATACAATGAAGTAACACATACTTACGTAAATCCTGTCTTTGTGGTGTGGTGCAAACCCCGCGTGCATGCAAGAACTACTTTTATAGCAAAAATGTTGTCCTGTGAATACTATTTCTTAAGGGTAGTGATTTAGATGAGAACTGCTCTGCAGCATTTGCTAAAAATGCTTTGATATTTGTGATGTACTGCCAATATACTACCAACAGTAGTTAAACTGGTTCCTTTTAGAAAAATCATGAATTAAGCTGAACATTTTTGGTAAAAGGATTGAAAGTGTCCTTTGATGACATAAACTAATTGACAAGGGGCTTTAAAAACATTGGAGTGAGAGATAAGGAACTTACAAGGTATAAACAACTGCACCTGTGAGATAACATACAAAAAGGCAAAAGTTTAAAGTACAGAAAACTGAACTTAAAGAACTGGGAAAAGAGATAGTAGGTGCAGTGAAATACTTATAATAGTCAATATTATTTATGAATATGAATAGTACATGAATAGGAAATGAAGCTTGTGTAAAGCAGTGGAACAGATGCAGAGAAGTCAAAAGAAAGAGGGTGTCTCTCATCCCCCCACAGGGAAGAGCACACACACATAGTGGTTTCTGCCTCTTGCTTTCCTGAATGAGAGAGGCAGATTTGAATTTTGGTTTCTGACTAGCTTTTTCTTCCCCGTAAACACTAATTTCGGTGAGAGAATCTGAAATTCATCATGGTTGCTTCCAAAAGAAAAGTAACATTAAAATGAATAAAACATTAAAATGAAGGTTTGTTAAGTCTCACATTTAGACTGAAACCTCTTTCTCTTGCAAGGTTTGAATAGTCTGAACCGCAGAAGGAACAGCAGCAGGATGTGAACATGCATGTTTTGACCTGCAGACCTCTTCTTCCCGTCTTCATTCCCACCTCTGAGATATGGCCTAGAGAGCTGTGGCAGTCTCTCCGAGCCATTAAACAACACATCCAATAACTTGTAACTTTTAGAAAAGACAAAGGTCATCTCATCTTTGCACAAAAAATCAACAGAGGCACCGTCCTCTGCTGGTAAGAGCCAGCAGAGCTGCTAACCCAGAGCTTTACCAAACTGTGATTGCTCTTTTGGGGAGAGTGAGAGGAGACATGACCTTGGACTTCCCTTCTATGTGCTTTTAGCCCAGAATAAATTGGCTTGAATGAAGAAGACACCACAACTGCACATCCACTTTGATCTGTGCATCGTTTTAAGCTGGTTAGCCTGCCCAGCTCCCTGGTGAAACCCAGACTGGCCTTGGTGTCTGACATAAAAGAGCTCATCATTGATCTGATGGAGCTGCACAGTAAGGTACCTTCCCTTTCCACATCTGTCCCCCTCCCTCCACCCTGCCCCTGGATTTCCCTTTTTGTTACTCACCAGTACTGCTCTGGATGGTCCTCACTGTGGTGGTTGTCCGCGGGGGAGATGAGGACCGCAGCGATATGCACTCATCGTCCTGGGAGCAGCCCTTCTCGATGGCTCTGACGTAGCTGTGGCTTCTCATGCGGAAGCAGCCTGGCATGGGCAGATCCAGTGCCTCCACTGCCTGAGACTCGAGTTCACTGAACACTGACTCGCAGACAGATTCAAACTGGCCGTTCACCTCCATCTCACTCACCTGCAGGCAAAGACCAGGCGGGTTCAGCACGAGCCATACACCAGCCTACCCGGTACAAATGCTCACAAGCTACAGTGGCGCCATGACCAACATCTGTTAGAAGATCCCTTCACACATGAGGAACAGGTGAATGGCACATAAAACCACCCCATTTTACAAAGCAACAATTGTTAGGGGAAAAAAAATAATGTACAAAAAGGGGAGACAGAGGCGTTAGGCAGAGATTGACCAGAGTTTAGGCTCCTGGTTCCTGCCAAGGCTGGTGGGAAGCCAGGATTCCTCATAGCAGTGTCTTGTTTATCTCACCCCAGGTCCACAGCAGAGGTTGAACGTCTGGCCATTATGACCATTACATTGGAAAACAAAAATCACCCTTTCTTTAGGGTGTGACTAAAAAAAAAAAAGAAAGGCCATCTTAACTCTGGTACACAATCAGTGCAGTCCACAGGCAATCACAGTGATAAACCTGAGGGGCTGGGAAGCTCGAGGGTAGAAGTGGTAAGAAGCAGTTGGGAAGGGGAGGCTGATAAGGGAGCCAGCTTTGCTGCAGGGGAAAAATGTTTGTATAACTACACCTCTGGGCTGACTTCTTTGGCTGAGAGCAAGAGATGCAAGGGAAACCTTAGGCCCTTTGCAGAGCAGACACTAGGTGGTGACAAAGGCTTGCACTCACAGAGGTTAAGGAATATTCAAAAACATGTGGCCTTGCTGCAGGTCTTGCAAACCTGGAAACCATTTACCTCGGCTTAATTAGTAACAGATTCTCATGTTTCTAAACTGAGAATAGAGCCCTGAGCTTGGCATTAAATCACAATAATTATCACTGTAGGAAACATGCACATGGAAACCACCGCTTGAGGATTTTGTTAGTTTTCAAGTGTGCAAAAGGACAAGATTGCAAGAGAAGATAAGACTGTGTTAGGGTGGTGGAAAAAAACATTAGAAATTCTTTTCTAGGATAAATTTTACCAAGGAAAACATTGTGCAGAGGAGTTGTACACATAAATGAAAAGGGAAATCTGAAAGAGTATAACATATTTTTTCAAAGGGAAACAGCTTAAAAGAACATAGAACAGTAGTGAATAGTACTTTATAAAGAACAATTCTACAATTGTGGAGAATAGCTCAAAGTAAATATCTCAGAATTAATGTGTTTTTTTTTTAAAAAAAAAAACACCAAAACCCAAACAACTTCTTCATATTGGCAAATAACACTCACTCTTTGGCAGACAGGTTTGTATACAGGTGTCCAACTTAATAAGTAACCTAATCTAATGTTCATATAGTTGCCTCTGAGATCTGAATTTCAGTGCTGTTTACTGCTAGATACATCCTGACCCTCTTTCCAGAACATCAGCCCGTACCCTCTGCAAAGTGCCTCACTATAAAATATACAAGTGAATACTTTGAGGTTGCATTGCCCAAATACAGAATACTGCAGAAATTCAAACTGCAGCTCCATTTTGAATGGCACACATGTTTATTATAGCCATAGCTGAAGGCCTGGCATCAATGATGTCTGGCACTTTTTTGACATTGCAATGACTTGACATGCCAATAATAAGGGGCCAGTATCTGGCACCACAAATCCTGCCCTGATGCGCTACTGGACTAGTGTAAGAAAACTCTTTTATCCAAGTGATTTATCCAAATGATCCACTTAAGCAAACAAGTCAAAAATCACACCAAGGAGTTATAAGATTTAGCAGATGAACTACTGGCCCACTGCCCTGTGGAGTGCTGGCACTTCTGCATTTCTTTCAAATCTGTCCCTGACCAATTCAACCATACAAGTACGTTGTATACAATGACAGGGCTATTTTGTGATGATAAAACTCATAAACCGAATGTGTTACAGCAGCCGTTATTTTTTTTTCTAGTTTAGAATGAGCATGAAGAGATCTTACAGAATTTCTGGGTAATAATACCTTTGCACGTAATATACACACTGTGGCATTTGTATTATATGGGTGAAAAGCTCAGAGGTGCCCCAGGCTAAGAATGGGTGCAACAGCATAAAGAAAGCTTTAAGATTTTGAATAAAATACTAATAAAACTGTGAAACACAAAATACTACAGACCTAATTTTCCTTTAGCATCTCACTCAGCATATGACTGTGGGTTTGGTTTTTTTTTGCAGGTGTTCCAAAAAAATTAATTTCAGGTACTAAGCACAAGATCCTTAAGAGAACCCTGTTAAAAGACACTGTTGATGAGCACCTGCCTTTGGAAAAGAAAAATAAAAAATTAGACTGCTCCTTCAATGAAGTGCGTGTTGTGCCACTCATCCATTTGCAAAAGGCAGGTTACGGCATTATCAAATGTTACCTTCTCAAAACCAAGATTGTGTGAAAACATTCCTTTTTCTTAAAAACGTCTTGAAAATATGTGTGCGTGTGACAGCCTGATCCCACAGAAAGCAAAATCAGGTTTATTCTATTGCAAGGTCTCAGCCGGTGCCCAGCAGGGCGGCTGCTCTCTGGGCCTCTGCAGGTGAACGTCACCCACCTGACTGATGGTGCTCATGGCTCTCATGTAGCTCTCATTGCGGGAGCGGAACTTGGGGGACGTCAGCAGCCCTGCGGGGTCCAGGCTGTCCAGGCTCCTGTTGATGGAGACTTCGCTCACTGCCCTCAGGTAACTGTGGCTCCGGATCTGAAGCTTTGGCGAGTGTTCACTGGATATCCTGGGAAGTTTGAGAAAAAAAGGAAAAAAGAAACAAAAAGAAAAGAGAGATTTCGTCAAATCTAAATGGCCTCACCAGGAGTGGGGTGAAGAAAGGAGGGGCTCAATAGTAAGATTGGGTGTATGATCCTAAACACATCAGCTGAACTTCTTGAAATGCAGTTTGGAGGAACTGTAGGGGCTCTATTCCTCTAAAGGGTTCTTCCTCTGAGAAAATCTGGTGCTGATCAGACCTGCTGGTTCTGTGACTCTGATGCCCACCCATGTAACGGGGCTGCTTCTTATGGAGCTTTCAAGGGTGTATGGACAAATAGAGTAGGCAGATCATGCACAATGTACTCATAGTATATCTTAACCCGGGAAATCATTCCAAGAGCTTGGGACACCAGGTAAGGTTTGATGTGCTTTAAATTTTATTTTATTCCTGGCATAAGCTGAAAGCTGAGAAAATGTAGGCTAGGGAAGTAGCTTTACATGACTTGATGTCAAATTAGAATTTTAAAAACCACAACGGTATTTCTGAAGTGATATTTCCGATAGCAGTGACAGACAAGATGCACAAGTGGTCAGAAACAAAAAACACACCTGCCATAGGTAATGTGCACAAACTGCAGTGCTCCTGCCATACGTGCTTAGAGTCAACTAGCAAAGGTTATAATGTGCAGCTACAATCCTCCACCTGTGAGACGTTTTATCCTCTGAAAATGCCAGCTAAGTGCTGTCTTCACAAGCTGAGGCATCCTATAAGGATGTGAGTCACAAAAACTGATCTGTGTCACGGCTCTTACGAAATACAATTTGTTTGGGAGATATTTCTTTATAAACAATTAATCAATGGATAAAGTGTTGAAAGAGTGATTCTTCAATATTTTTATTGGAATATCTTTAATATTCTCCAAGTATTACAAAATATACAAATTAAAATACTAACTAAATTTTCCATTTTAAAATGTAAATCTCACACACATATTTGCAGGTATATGAAAGAAAAATCTGTAACCTAATTACAGACTTAATCTTGGTCCCCTAGTCTTTAGAAATGCATACACAGCTGACCTGAAAGAAGAGAAACCATTTTGTGTCTAATTCCTCAAACATTTGCAGATATTTTGTATTCAAGTAGCTAACGATCGTAATTAGTATGAGCAATTTCCCAGTGGCATGCACAATTTTGGTAATTGTCAACGTATTTTAGGAGGACAATTCCGTTGTGTAATCCCACACCTAAGTAGTTCAGAAACTGGGTCTGTTTCTGAATGGTACAAAACCATATTAAATCTAGGTCATCTCTACAACACCGCGTTCTCTGGCTGCTAATTACCTGCCTAGTAAAAATATGTAAACTTATGCTAATTACTCAATATTCTGATCACAAGATGAAGATAAAGCCTTTGCTTGACATTTTCACTGTGCATAGGGTGCAATACTCACAGCAGCCATATTCATACTCTTTGACTCATGCCATTTGATTCCATGTGCAAATGCAGAAAGCTTTTTAGACATCATAATTAGTGGTGTTCTGAACTCAAAAAAAGGAAGAGAAAAGGATGAAAAAGTGGCCACTACTAGCAGTTACCTACAACATTTTTCTAACTAACACTAACCATGGTACTTATGGAAAAAAAAAATCTTGTCTGTTATTTGGAAAAAAAAAAGAAATCAAAAATCAAAAAAGATAAAATAGAATGAATAATTCAACAGACAATTTTCAGATGCATGTGAGCTACTTCACCACCCTGCAGATCTGTAAACTGACGAACATTGCCTGAAATGCATTTCTTAAATGAATTCCAAATGTATTTTATGACTATGTTGTGAACATTTTGCTGCCAATGTGACATGCAGAATTCAAATATGCTTGATTAGCTGCCAATTACTCAAATACGTCACCTGGGGCTGTCGCTGTTCACTGATTAGCTGAGCTCACAAGACGACTGCAGCACATCACCAAACTCAGCGTGCAGATATTGCCAGACAGAAATTTATTTGCAAGTGCTGAGGCAGGTGCCCTTTAAAGATTGGAACCAATATGACAAGATGCGGGTACCCATAACAGCAAGATTTTGCTGTGGCAGCCAGAGTACAGATCGGATCAGGTGTTCCAAGTGTCATGGAAAGCTACCACAAAAGGTCTAGAAATTAATTTTCTGTATGCATTAGTGTTGCGTAACAATGTTTTCCCAACGCAGCTCGAAACAGGGGCATCCATCCATGAGAGTAAATGTTTCCCTGTTGTTTCAGATGTGGATGGTCAGCACAGCTGCCTTCTTTTTCTGACTAGTTTTGTTCCTGTCTATGTAACTGGCCAGTTTGGCACATATCTAGAACCATATTTTACAGGTGGATACTTATCTTAGCCTGTGCATACCTCCCATCTGTTGTATAAAACAGACTGGGATATTGGCAGCTGTTGGAGGAGGTGACTCCTTGCTTACTGATTGCTACAATCACTGTTTCAGTAGATGTAGCAATGGGATAAAAAAAAAAAGAAAAAGATAAAGGATTTAAAGCATAGACAAAGAAACAGCTGAAAGTTTGCATTTATAATGATTACTACTGCTTTTACAGATGTGTAATAAATCGTCACTATACTCTACAGTACATTTTAATGAACAGCTGAAATGCCACTGAAAATTTTGAAAACATTCCATTTAGGAATAAATCTAGCTATGCATGACAGGGGAAGATCTGCATGTCTAATTTATTTTCTCAGAGCTACTATAACTATTAACCTGTAAATGAAAATATCCTTTTCTTCCTTAAGGACTCAACTCCATCTTCTATTTATCCTGCATTACCTAAACTTCTGTCTGTGCTATCATAACTTGCACAACTAAGTATGACAAAAAAGGGACTGAGGCATTGGGACAACTCTTTGTCCAATGCAGGATGATCCATTAGCTCCGCTCACTGCATAGGATATATTAATTGGCAGAAGGAGGATGGAAACTATTAAAGATCTTGAACGAGGTCCTCAAGTGTGCTGCACCATTTCTGCTCTGCAGTGCCTGCTGGTGTGACATGGGACACGTCATTGAAGGGTAGTCCTGAGCTCAGCCACAACAGCAGCAGGCCGATAGTGCACGGGGTGGGAGGAGTAGCACTGCTAGACGTGCCTCCCAAGAACCACAGCAAGAGACACCAGGAGAAGATGAGGACTCTGAGTGATTGAGTCACCATCCCTGGATGTGTTTAAGAGACGATTAGATGTGGTGCTGAGGGATATGGTGTAGGGGAGGACTTTGTAGATTAGGGTAGATGGTTGGACTCGATGATCCCAAGGGTCTCTTCCAACCTGGATGATTCTATGATTCTATGATTCTATGATTCTGCTGGCTGCTGTGGGTGTCCCAAGGGGATTGACCAGACAAGGAGCCAGCCCTGTTCTGAGGTGTGTGGAAATGGAGTCTGCCGAGTCCCGGCAGAGATTTATTTCTCCTCAGTAAAGGAAGGCAAGGACCTCTGGTCCACATTGTGCCTCAGGGAAAATTGAGGTCCCCCGTCTGTGAGGGCAAAACGCTACTGAAAGCCTGTGAGGGGCTCTGGGGGGCAGGAAAGTGTTCATCTAAGCAGAAAATGCGTTTCAGTGAAGCATCTAAAATGGAAGATCATGTAGGAAATCGAAGGAAATCTTTAAGATACCGTTGCATACAGCCCTTCGGTTTCTGCTCTGTACAGTTCAGACATACTGGGGCTGATTCTCCTATTTTCATTCAGATATAGAAATGACAAGATTTAAAATGCACACACCTAATCACCCCCATCACTGTTGCAACACGCATGTTAAAAAATACTTCAACCCTTTCAGTTGTGTTTGTGTTTACACAGTCTTAATTTAGATGGAAACACATTTAGTCCCTAATTTGCCTAACTGACTGTTGGCAGAGTAAGGAGTTGGTCAGCACAGGTAAGCAGGGGAGGAGCCAGGCTTCGCTGATTTGCTCTGGTTTGTACAGGGAAGCCTGGGACAGAGGCAGGAAAGAGTCTTAGCCTTGTGCCCGGCTCAGATGACTGTCCAGAGTAAATGAAGGGGGAAGGAAAGCAATACACTATCTTTACGCACTGCCTTGTCATTTCTGACTTGTATACGCTGGCCATAATCTACTTCATGCCAATATACATTAAAGGGTTTCAAATACAGTGATAGTAGATTAAAAGTGAAATAGCCTTGAATATATTGCTTGAAGAGTTCCTTTGCTTTCAAAATGGCTTTCAAATGCCAAAGAGAAGGTGGACAACAGCGATTAACAAGAACAGGCGAGTTTAGTTTCAAGTATTTCCTTTTGATTGAGGAAAGCACAATGCACTCAGTGGCATATGTGCTCTTTATGAAAAACACTTTCATTTATTACATTTCGTTGCTGAATGAAAAAAGGGAGACATAAGACTGACGATGGCTGCTTTCTTTCCCCTTCAGGCCAGACACAATATAAAAAAGCGTTACAATGAAAAATAGTCCTAAGACTCTATTGTCTTCTGCACGTTCAGCATTCAGATTCATAGCACAAAGCTCAGTGCTGTGCCAGTTGGGTACTGTGCTATGCCAACAGAAAATGACAAAGCAGAATAAAGCGAAAGTCCAGAAACATGTCCTGAATACTTCTGTACCCCAGCAGAGGAGTGTGCTAAAATTTGCCTTCAAACAAACAGAAAGCCCCTAACAACACACTACACACAAACCAAAACCAAGAAAAAATAAACCTCAAATCCACCACTATTGCTAAATATCCCAGCTCTCATTTTCATAGCCTATGAAGGACAGCTTAGCTCCCCAGGGCTTAATTATCCCAGGCTGAGTGTCCCGCCTCCGGTGTGGCTGGTGGGCACATCCAACTTATGCTTCTGTGCTTAATTTTATTTGCATTTTAGTGTTGCTAGAAGGTAGAATAATCCAGTGCAGTTTGACACAAGGCAAACACTGAAGGACATCAGGGAGGAACAAAGTCATTTAAGTGCATCTGTCTAATCCCGGTCGTAATATGGGTCACCAGGCTGGGGTAATTTGATCATGTTGGCACCTATGTTCTGCTGCTTTTTCAGTGCAGAAAACACAAATCTGTCATGCTACCGACAGAGACAAGGGCAGCACATAAACAGTTTCGAGCATTCTTCCCCCTCACCAGGGATTTTTCTGGGTTTTGAAGATCTCCTTTTCTGTTTTTGTATATAATCAACTGAACCTCCTCATGGGGATTTTCTACCTTGAAGCTAAACAAAAATAATAAAACCTCTCTTCAAGTCCTTAGTGTGTTACTAAAAAGAAAAGTGTGAGAAAGAAAAATCTAAAACTTGGAGACAACCAGAAAAAGCTCATCTACTGAAGAGCAATTCAATGTTATCAGCACAAAATTGGCGTCCGCTTCCTTTTGCGTTATAAAAGATTTCACTGATCAGACTACAAATCATCCTCACTGCATGGACCGGCCAATACATACCACAAAGCCGTGTGGGACATGCCAGTGTCACAGGGTTTGTCACAGGGTGAGAAAAGGCAGAAATTACAGTACAGTGTATTTGTCTCTCTGCCTGATTTTACAGATTCTTGTAGGGCTGCAGAGGAAAGCACTTAAAAAAAATAATAATCTAGAAGTCCACAGAGTTTGGTGTCACGCAACTCTCTAACGTGTCTATCTCCAGCTGTAGTGGGGTTATTGAGCAAGCACATGGTGACCTGCTGGAGACCTCCTGTTTGAAAGAGGGCGGCATGAACTGGATCAACATTTTTTAAGTAGCATATGCTTCTACAAAGCCCAGCCCCTTTTAAAACTTCACGTCTGGATACTGCCAGCTTCAGAATCAGCCATGAAACCACGTTGTGATTTTATTGCAAACCTGCTTCCCTCTCAAAAGAAATGGAATAATTGGGTTGCTTTATTTGTGTTTGGGGTGTATTGGTGCTGAGGTCATATGACCACATTTCAAGAGCATCTTTAGCTCTTAATAAGTGTTAAAATGTTAAAGCTGTTTATGTTACTGCATAAAGATTCACATATACATTAAAACACAGCTTCCCCTTTATTTCAAAGATCCTCTCAGGTGCTATGTACAATCAAAACAAAATAGGCTAATGAATTGAAGGAACCTTTCCCTTGCTATTGATGTGCTGTATCTTCTCTCTGCTTTCTAGACATGGTGAAAGAACAGCATAGCACAGAACGGACACATAATGCCACATGCAATTGAGTTGGTAAGAGAAGCAGATGGAAGATGATGCAGACAATTCCCTTTAATCATAAATCTGGTCTACATGCTGGTGCTGATTCCCATGTGGGGGTGTTTTGTGGGGAATAGTTGTGAGTGCTCTTCTGTTCCACCCTGGAGAGTGAAAAGAGATGCTGAAGCGTAGAAACGCTTTGGCCCAGACGACCAGCTCAACCCAGTGATGCCAGGGTAAGCCATTTCTGTACAACTACACATAATTTTTGTTTACACCAGGAGAGAAATGTATCCTATCTTGTCACACCTAGCAGGGTAAGATTGTTATTGTCAATGTCATTGAGAGTGCCCAGTTTGAGAAGAGTAGCTTTCTTCTTGAAGACCCTCTGAGGAAAACTGTGGGCCTTCGTGGCCCCTATTGCCAATCCTACTGAGTACATGCTTAAAAGGGTTTTTGGAGAATCTTCCTTGAGGAAAAAAAATCTGAACCTAGACCAAACGTATGACACAAGGCTCTTGCCTTTTTTAGCATGAGTCTCCTTTGGACTGGCACTAATAATCCTGGGAACAAGTGCTGCTCACCAACAGAGAGATATATTTATCTACACTGAAAAAGCTCTTCCCTTGTATCAGGGATAGTACTAAGAAAAACACTGCCGGAGGGCCTGAGCAGGTCAGCCCTACCTGGAGCCCTTTGGCCCATGTTGGGGTGAGGACAAACCCTTTGGTGCTCTCTCTATTAAGGCCTTCCACCACTGCTTTGATGAACTCTCTCTTTGCTGGCACAAAAGTCAAATCTTCCTTCCTGCAGAAGGCACTCCTTCAGCTCCCCTCAGCAAGGCCAAGCTCACCCATCTCATCCCACAACACATTATGTTCTTGGTTATTTCAGTGATTACTGACGTGCTACACCACTTAGACACACACAGGTCTATGAGGCCAGATGGGATCCACCCAAGGGTACTGAGGGAGGTGGCGGAAGTGCTCACCAAGCCACTTTCCATCATTTATCGTCAATCCTGGCAATCCTAGGAGGTCTCAGTTGACAGGACGTTAGCAAAAGTGATGCATATCTACAAGAAGGGCCAGAAAGAGGATCCAGGGGACTACAGGCTTGTCAGTCTGACCTCGGTGCCTGGGAAGGTTATGGAGTAGATCATCTTGAGTACTATCATGTGGCATGTACAGGACAACCAGGTGATCAGGGCCAGTCAGCAGGGTTTACAAAAGGCGGGTCCTGCTTGACTAACCCGATATCCTTCTTTGACAAGGTGACCCTATTGCTGGGTGAGAGAAAGGCTGTGGATGTTTACCTGGGCTTTAGTAAAGCCTTTGACACCATTTCCCACAGCATTCTCCTGGAGAAACTGGCTGCTCAGGGCTTGGATGGGAGTACTCTTCACTGGGTAAAAAACTGGCTGGATGGCCAAAACCAGAGAGTTGTGGTGAATGAGCTCAGTCACAGCTTTTGGCATTGGACATGGACCACTTCACCACCACTTCTGTAATTGATGCTATTATCATAAAGGAGTCAAATCATACTGTCATTTTCCTCCTCTTGGATGTCTGGTAACACACTCAAAACATCCTCTCGCACACCTGCGGATCCGCGCTTCCTGACGCATTGAAGTTTGAGTCTCACTCTGTATTAATATTAAGCTTACTCCTACTCAGAATACTGACAGACAGCTTTTTTCTTTTTTTAACCTCTGGGTATCAAGGATCAAGATAATCCCTGTTGCAGGCCTTGTAGTATTCTACAAAAGTCACAGTCTCCACAAATTCGGACCTCACCTGCTTAATTTAAGTTTCAGGTCTCCCCCATTCATACATTAAAAATTTGATTAATTCTGCCAGTGGGAAAACCCAAGAATTACTACAGTGCGCTGCCAAACCGCAGGAGGAAAGCAGTTACTTTTCAGGAATGTCACCCAGCCGTGTGCTGAGCTGGCTGCACAGCCAGCCCTCCCTGCTTAGCACCACGATTTATGCAGGAGCTCTGGCTTGCTCCCGGGAGTGGGAGGATAGCGCTCCAGCTCAGCTAAAAGGCATCTTCTGGGCAGACTTCCCGTAACTGAAAGTCATCCTGCGCTACTCCAAGTTACAATATTGGGCAGTATTTATCTACAAATAATGTTTTCCAGTAAACACTAAAACCGTATTTGCTGTTGAATGTCACTGCAGTGTTTATTTAAGAGCAATTTTTCCTGACAAATTGAAATGCGTTTTCAGTGTCCTCAAATCCACATGGACCTGAAACCAGGTGATGGTCACCCACACACTGCATGGCCCAGAGCCTGCGAGCCCTGCCACGTGCCTGCTTCTGAGTCACCTAGTTCAGAAAGACATTTCCGAACAGCCGGGCTAGATCTGTATAAACATCTCCCAGTGAGATTAGGAACACATCTTAGTTTTGCAAGTCAACACTGTTACTCCAAAACTTTCACATTAATAAGCAGCCACCTGCATTTTCCAAAAATGCATTTTACACATGTAGCATTTTTCCACTTCCTATTCAGTCTTCCGCCATTTCAAAAGTTTCAGATACCTACTGATGAAAAACCCCCACAGATTCAACACCAGCTGTACAGATGTGAAACACAAACCCAACGACTGGAGGACTCTGAAAAGAAAGTGCATTTTAAAGCAATGAGGAGGTTAGGCTCACAACTCTGTAAGGGAGAATGGAAAAATCCCAAGACCAACTAAGCTAAGGGGTTGAGTTCACCTTCTTACATCTCTGAGTAACAGCACTACCTCCAAATAAATGTCTGAGAAAGCAAGAGTCAATACAGGGACAAGCATGCTACGTGACAAAAAACTTCTAATGTCTGACCTGCTGTGGACTCACATTATTTTCTTGATAACACCTGCAGATTGCTGACCTGGACTGTAACGTGTGCCGGTGGTGACTGCGGATTTTCTCTACTCTCTTGATGGGTTCATTTTGAAAGATCATATGTGCACTCTTTCTAAGTGGCTATTTCAGTAGCCTCTATTTTAGCAGGTCTGTATTAGAACAACACTAAGCAGTTTAAAGTGCCTGAAGAGAAGAACGCTTTTTCTTCTTTTCTAAGCAAGTACTTCTAACTTGCTGCATTTTCCTTCTCTGCAGGCACTGGGTAGGTGGTGACGTAAAGTCCAACCTACTCCTGATGGCACAGGGGTTGAGAGGGATGAGAAGACAGAGCAGTGACCTCCTGTACAACTGTACAGGCAGTTTCTCAAGCTGTGTTTGTTACGTGTAGCTTGAAGCTCAGATATGACTTACAGCCATCGCTTCCTGATTAAAAAAACAAAACAAGCAACAAAGATTTTGGGGTAAATCATTCAAATAGACTTACCACTGACTAAGATAAAACCCTGCCACTTCTCCTGTCATACCAGAGAAGCTGGCAATACTATCTTTTCTTCAATAATTTTATTTAATGCCTAGAATATAAGGAAATGAAAAAAATAATGGTGTGCAGTAGTGTTTCTGGCAAATTCTCTACTGATTCTCTGGGCAGCAGTCTCTGCTGCTTTGGGAGATTTTCCCTTTCATCACTGATATTGCACAGCAAAAGTGATACCCCAGGAGAAGGCAGACTTTCCCTCCATGTAACTTTACCAGAGCTATTCCTCAGAAAAAAGAAGCTGATGCCACTTTCCCTTCAGGTGCTTTTACATCAAACGAAATCCCTCAAAGAAACACAGATAATAAAAAAAACCCAGCTGTCCAAGTGTATTTTATAACTCTTTCCATTCCAAAGTCTTTCCAGTTTTGTTTTGCAGTGATTACAAAAAGAGCTGTCTGCTGTACTAAGATACGACATGAAGTGTTAACCTGTTATTTCAGGAATGTGTGAAATATATTGTGGTCTGGGCAAGATGGCCTATTAATGGTTTTATAAACAGGGCCAAAGCACTGAATACCTCGAGGTGGAAGTCTGCAGTTGATTTCCATTACGAAAACTTTTCCGATAAATAGAAGTTTGCTCAAAGGATGCAAAATTATGCTTAACACACATTTTTTGATTTTTTTTCCCTTTTTTAAAAACAGATGTCTTCCGTGTTATACCACTGGCCAAACTTTTACAAAATGAATCCTGATAAAGCAGAACTAATTGTATGTTAGACTAGGAGTGAACAAAGGAAAAAAAAATGTCTTGAGAAGCCTTCGTAATAGTGATAATAGTGCCAAACCCATTTGGGGACTGAAAGGGATTTGTGGTTGTTCATTTGTTTGTTTTTATTAAATTAATATAGGTATTTTTTAATTCCATGAAAAAGGAACACCCTGAAACACTTAGGTGTGGGATTAAAAGAATGGAGAACCAGCTATCATGTCATTTATCATGCTGTTAGTGTCAAGTATGATGATTCAGATAGAGACAATGTTGGTGTAAAAATTATTTCTGAAAAGTGGAAGTTTTTCAGGGTTGAGGATCTTCAAAGGGGTTTTGCACCTCATTTTAAAGGAAAAAAGCCTTTAACTCATAAGAAAGTCAGCTGGCCTCTTGTTCTGTAATAGTAGGCATTCTTAAGTGTTTCCAAGTATTTATTTGAATTTAATTGTCAGAATTAAAATATATGCTTTACCTAATTGGGACACTGCTCTTTTCCAATGAAAAAATAAAGCAAAAAACCCCAGCAAGGTCAGATGAAAAAGAGAAAAAGTTCCCAAACTTCTGTCTTTGCATAGGGAAAGGAATAAAGCTAGGTCCTTACAGAGTGTAATACAGTGTGCAGTCTATCCTATATAAATCACAGACCAACCAACCGCCTGTGAATGAATTTTCAAAACATAATGATAGGATACATAGTGAAGCTGAAGATGGCCTGTCCTACTCAGAAGATGAAAATACCTGGATATCTATGTTTTCGTTTAAAACACCATAACAGAAAAAAAAAAAAGGGGGGGGAAGATAAGCTCTAAAATTTGCCAGATAAATAACTTCTACCTGACATTTAAAATCACGGGCAATGGACTGGCTCATGGGTTTGGATTACAGTGTTGACAGAAATTTGCTGTGTGACCTGGAGAAGAAATCATATAAACCCTTGAGCTCAGCAAACCGGTATGCTGATACTTCCCTAAAGCACTTCTCAGGTTGATTTGTGATGCACAATTAAAGTCAGCAAACACAACTGAAGTTCTTCAATGGAAGAGAAGAGCGGCACCATATTTTTCCTATATTACTAGAGGCAAAGGT
Source organism: Tringa tobata (assembly GCA_033628505.1). Lineage (NCBI taxonomy): Eukaryota > Metazoa > Chordata > Aves > Charadriiformes > Scolopacidae > Tringa > Tringa tobata. The sequence goes on from JAHREE010000069.1 coordinate 12,955,331, forward strand.
GACAGAATGACTGAAATAATAAACTTCAGCCCCAGAGACAGATATTGTATATAAAGTGGAATAGCTGGTTAATAAAGAGTGTTTGGTGCGATGGTCAAAGGTACTTTAGAGGAAATGCATTTCTCGATTAAAATCATTATTGCCTATGGATGGTGATTTACAATATCATCTCAAGTCAATGGTTTTGCTGAAGTAAGACAGAACTCCTTGAAAAGATCAGCCTAATAAAACTTCAGTGAGCTATGGAAAAGTGTAATGCCTAAAATGTCAATTTTAAGCAAAGCGTAATGAAACCTGTATTACTTTTTCAAGCCTCACAACTCTTATGGGGGGGGCCTGCAATTTTGCTCTGAAGTTACATAATTTAACTGAGTTATATAAGTATCCTATTCCTTAGAAGACCTCTTCCTTAAATGACTGTTGTACCTATAGCAGCTATTTTTACTGCTCAGATTTTTTGTCACCTTGACTAAGAAAACAGTAAATATGATAGTATATTAATCCATTTCTTATTGTCAGGAGCAACAGGGAAGAGATCTGTCTGATGATGTTTGAACACCAGAGTGTCTTTGCCTGCAGGCAGGATGCACACGGTCGCTTTTGAAGGTCTGGTCAGCATCCTGGGGCTCTGTTTTTTTCTGTGATGTGCCAGGTAAGAGCCAATTTGTTAACTCACTGATTTTTGTCCCTCTGACTAAGTAGATAGGGGTTGCTGTTAGGCGAAATTAAGTGGAGCATTCCAGCTCTGCAACACCTTTACATTTTCCTGAACTATCCACAGAGGGATGTTTTTTGTCTCTTAGTGACATGAACATGCCTGAGCTGCTCACTGGTGTATGGGCATGCACTGACACATCCAGGTAGATGGGGGAAGTGCTAATATCCTGCTCACTGTCCAAAACCAGTTCCCAGTATTGCACCATGATTAAACAAACCAAGCTGCCTCAAATTCATCACTTTTTCAGTTTAGCATATGTCAGAGATCAGCTGTGATAAATTACCAGTATTTGGTGTAATGTACTGTGTGGAACCACAGAGAAAGGCAATAGCAGTGGTGTGACCTTCTTTACATGACTGCTACTGAGAATCATATAATATAATGTACAGAAGGGACTGGGAAAGCTTGAGAACAACGTAAAGAGGTGGCCTTGAAAAACTGAAAGGCTGATCATGTAATGTACTCATGGACATGTGCACCAAGGCACCATGGATTACCAAGCATGCAGGGAGCTGGAGGATGCTAGCCTAAAAAGGAGGTTCCCAGTAGAGAAACTAATGGAATAATTCCTTGAGATGTTAATAAAGAGCTCAATTTATTCTCTCTGGAGCCAGACATCCACTAGAGGGAGGAATACTCTAGTGCTGCCAGCGATTGCTATTTATTACGCTTCTGCAATGCATTATGTTTTTCTTAAAACTCATCTCATGAGGCTTGCAAAACCTTTACAGTGAAAGGAAAAAAACTTTGAATTTTCACAGTTGGTGAAGAAAACACACAAATACAAAGTTCAAGGACTCAAGAAACAGAAAGCATATAAAAAAGATGCTGCACATGTATTATATCTTAGAATATATTCTGATTTTTAAAGCCCAGATGAATTGTGGACTTGATTTCCAATTAATTAGGATTCACAGGGCAATTTGCTTTCATAGAATTCAGCATATCATTACAAAAATGTTAGGATTTAAAGCTTTTTTACGTATTTTTCATGAATGAAAATATTTTTGTTGGTGACTAGAAAGGGCAGGTCAGCACTAGGGTTGAAAAAGGAATTTTCCTTCCTTACAGAAGCTGGTAATTTGCTTAAAAGGTTACTTACATATTCTTTAAGAATAAAGCTATTTGGAAGTAGAAACCAAAAAAAAAAAAAAAAAAGCCCAAACCAAGAATAAGCTGTCAGTGGCTGTATTACCAATCTTGCTTCTTTCACTACAGATAGCTATGCTAAATATCAATTTATAGAAGGAAGGAAGCAATTTGGATATGTGAAGGAAGGTTTTTGTGTGTATAGCTATTCACTATTTGCTAATAAGAAGATATTCAGTAACAGGAAAACACTAAATAAAATTAAAAAGTCATTTTTATCTAAAGATAAGCAAGTAATTAATTAGACAGGTAACTGCTAGATGTCTAGCAGGTCAAATCTTGGAGTTTTGCTGGAGGTCTATTGATGGGAAACTTTGAGTCACCTTTTTTCCTCAATTTAGACAAATTCTCTTAAAGTTAATGGGTTCAGTCCTGCCTTTCCAAACAGGAGCAAATCAAGCTTAAACTCAGCAGAAGAAAATGGACCAATATTCCTCATGAGAAGACTGTGGCAAGCTCATGGATAATCCCTGTTGCGAGTGCCTTAAGATCATAGAATCATAGAATGGTTAGAGTTGGAAGGGACCGTAGAGATCATTGAGTTCCAACCCCCCTGCCCTGGGCAGAGACACCTCCACTAGAGCAGGTTGCTCAAAGCCCCAGATCTTGGGTATAAGCAGAAAACTGCTCCACCACTAGCTCATGTGGGTTTTACTGTCCCTGGCGGCACCATGCTGGTGGGCAATTAGGCTGCCACCAGTATAGGACCATAGGTGCTGCTGTCTACCCTCGCCAAAGAAGAGAAATAAGGAGATAATAACAGAGACAAGTGTTTCTCACAGCCTTCCAAATAGCTTTTCATCAGAACATTAACAGGTTTTCCAGGAATAGGCATGCACAGAGCATACAGTGGGAACCCCCTCCACTCAGCCAGACTGTGATTTTCAGCATGTGGTGTGCTTTGCTTCTCTGTGCGGCACGTACCATGGCAGCTCAGGCTCCGAGCTGCACTAAAATATCTTTGCCTAGCTCTGAAGGCCTTCCCTATGGAAAAAAAAAAAAAAAAAAAAAAGGCTTTTAAGATTCCCTTCTGCTATAGTGTGAAGGGTAACAAATACAAAGAAAATTTATAGAGATGTGAGTGGGAAGGCATGGATTAGTGTACGTAGGCAGAGCGTAGAGGGAAGAGGAGAGGTAGGACTGTATGAAGGGAAGAATGCCTATCTATCATTTAACCCCTGTGAAAGTATCTGAACCACCTCTGGGACATATGTTAGCAATGGGTGTGGGCTGCATGGTGGTAAGAGAGGGGGAGACGTGCCAAGATATGAGAGGATCGTACTTATGAATTTCAACAGACACAGCAAAATGCAACATGAGTTACTGTTACTCCTAGAAATAGCGTGCTCCCCTTCGGGCTCTCACATATCACAGGGAGAGCAAATACATACAGCAGGTGGAGAGAGAACATCCTGGCAGCAGGATGCGAGTGGGAAGTACAGTTGAGGAGGAACTACAAGAACCGACCCTTTTATCCCTGGCTGAGGTCTCGCCAGCCTCTGCAGCTCTTCCCCTGGCAGGGAAGCACAAGAATGATTTAACTTCTTCCCCACACTGTGCCTCACTGCTCGTGCAGTATGGTGAGGCTCTTCCCAGGCATCTCAGTGAGCACAAGGAAATGCTGCCACCAGCCTTGTTTCAGGAGCACAAAGCAGGAGCTAAGAGCAAGGGGGCAATGACTAACGATGACTGTATAGGCATTTCTGCATCCTCTTTAGAAGGTTCCGTAATTGCTGCACTAACTGTAATGAATCAATCCTCGTGACATCGCCATGTGCAGGAGGTGGGTGTTATTATCCCTTTTTATACCCAGAGCTGGAGGCACATTGATATCCACAGCTGGGAAGAGGCCAGGCAGGGAGCAGCAGTGGTGGGGTGCCCAGCACTCTTCCCTCAGCCTCTGCTCCCGAGGCCACAGCGTACCTGCCCCAGCCACCTACATGTAGATGTGGGGGCCAGGCTCTCCTGCCACCCTGCTACCCTCTGGCAGGGAAAGGGGCACCACACCTGAGAGCTTTACATTTTAAGTCCTTCATTTTAATCACTCGACTGATCCTCCCCTTCCCTACAGGAACAACACAAGCCAGGCGCTCGTTCCAGGTGCACCCCTCACGCTCTTTTTAGACCTGAGAAACACTGAGCAGCCAAATCATACCTTAGAGTGCTCCTGAGCTATAATTAACCTTACTGTATCATTTTATGGAAGAGAAAGCTGTTAAATTTGTCTGAATTCAAAAGAACTTGGAAGAACAGTGGCGAGATAATGTTTTTAACAAGCAGCTTGATTAATTCGTGGCAGAGGTTATCATTCCATTGTGTTGGGTAGGAGGCTGACATTTAAAACTTTGTATGCACTTTGTCAGGGGAGAGAAGAAGCCCTCCATAGCTCATCTTTGAAGTGCTGTACTTAAGACCTGTAAACACTCCACTGCAGAACCCAGTACTGAGGACTCAGTTCCCAGTTGCATAGTATTCCCAAGGACTTTCAGAGAAACGGTTGACAATCATTTTCCTGTGCTTTGTTCCTATTAAGTCTCATGCCTTAGGGAAAAAAAACCAGTAATGATTTAGAGTAGAGTGCATACCTCCCCATGGAGCGGGATGCTCTCCCAGTGGGTATCTCAGGCCTGTACTGGGGGCTGAGGGTAGCTAAATTCATCTTGGATCTAATCTGGATCAGCTCTAACCTTCCCAATCTGGCTGGCTTCAGTGCTGCCCATGATAGAAACACTATAACTGTGAAATACAAGATAGTACAATAAAACCTGTAAAGCTCAACTCAGAAGTAATCTTGTACCTGGTTTTGGCTACAAAAAAAAGACTAATTTTACTTTTCTTCTTTAGAAATATAAATATTCTATTTATGAGAAGGGGTTAGATTTTTTAAAATATTGATAATTGCAAGCCTGTAAAACAGACTTGCAAATAAACATCAAAGAAGTTCTAAAACCAGTGTTTTAAGTATTACTGAACTGGTCAATCTTATTTTATCCTCTTCTTTAAAAATATTGCTTAAAAAGAAATATTTTTCCTATAGTATTATTTGTTACTGTCTATTATATACATCATTTAAAGAAGGCCCCCCAAAAACCCCACATAATCTGAAAACATCTTCAAAAGATGAAGAATCTCTGCAACATCAACATCAAACTCTGTTTTTAAAGAGACAGCTGTTCAGGTGATTCATTGTTTGTATGACCTTCAAATGGATTATTTTATTATTCTTTGGGCTGTTGCCCTTAAGGGAAGTAGTTACATTAAATAACAAGCTACCATTACAGGGACATACTGATTCGAGAACGGGGGAAGGAAATATAGTCATAACATGCAACTTCAATAGAAAACGAGAGCTTGTCAATCTTCTGCCAGAGGCAAAACACTCAGGCAGATATGCAGTCATCACAGAGATATAACGAATCTGATTAAGTTCTCTGGAGAAGGGACAATTAGAGCTGATAGGATAAAGCCTCCTTGGTGTTCACGCGTGTTTGCACAGGGATCAGCGTGCAAGGGCTGCCTGGCCTTTGGTAGATGGCAAGGGCACCTCGGCTGCCAGGCTGCAGTCATGAGCCACCGTGGCAATTTCAGTCTGGAGGACTGGAGCAGGGAGCAAACCCAATTGCCCAGGAAATCACTCCAAAGATAGCTTGGAGTGTGACTGAGAGCAACAAACCACCACGTGTACGGTGGCAGCATCAGAGCACCGAAATGAAGGAAGGCATAGCCATTTTCCAACACAAGCTGCATGTCTCCCTGGCAAGAAAAGGATGCAAAGAGAAGGATCCAGGAGTGCTAGCAACAGACCGACTCCAGCCGGGACTAGAAACTGTGGGATAAAAGAACTGTGAAAGACTGACAAGGTTGAAATTAGTAACAGGACCAGCGAAAAAGGTTAGTAATTAAATCACCACTGATGAAAAACTTAGCAGGAGAGTGTGTTAGGATCAGGGCTATAATAAATGAAAGTAGAAGAGAATGCTATGCTCTTATTACTTTCAAAGGTATGAAATTCATTAAAAAAGGAAATAAAGTAAGCATTGGGGAGGTGGAAATATAGAAATAGTTGACAGTCAGAAGGTCATTCTGTTACTGTGTGAAGGGACAATGACTCTAGATGTGGTATTCTTCATGCAAATCTTGGCTCTTTTAATGGAGAAAGGATACTTAGCTAAGTACTAAGGATTATAAAGTAGGAATATTAAGGAATCACTAAAAAAAGGAAAAGAAAAAAGAGAAGAGAAAGGGACACCAGCAATAGTGACATAGTGCTGACATTCATTCCAGCCACTCTCAGTCTAACATCTTATTTGAACAAGGCATCATCTACTCCCTCTCAATTCAAATTGGCCAGAAATGACATTCTACCCAACAGTAAATGACTGAACAACTGCAGTGGCACAGCCTGACTCACCAGCTCTCTCAAACAAGTCTGAGCAAGAAATCTCTGCCAAATCTCTCGTCTCACAGCTCTTACAGCCACGTGACTGAGATGAGTCCAGCAGATCCTGCACCAGTCTGAAATCCATGGCTAGGCATTTAGATTGGACCCTATTGACTAGACAGTGCCAAAGTTTCTGAGATTTCTAACTTCTTTGACTGCAACCACGAGGATGGTTGAATAACATATTGGTTACATCCTAGTAGAATAAGGAAAAAAGACTTTTTCAAAGCCAGAAATTGCCACCCCCTTCCCCCCCCCCTCCCCAAATTCCAGCTTTTATAAATATAACTGTTATCACTGATACAAACATAAATATTATGAGATGAAGTCATGACTCAGCTGCCATGACTCCACCTGGAGTGCTGTGTCCAGCTATGGGGCCTGCAACATAAAAAAGGACATGGACCTGTTGGAGCAAGTTCAGAGAAGGGCCACAAAGATGATCAGAGGGCTGGAGCATCTCTCCTATGAAGACAGGCTGAGAGTTGAGGTTGTTCAGCCTGGAGAAGAGAAGGCTGCAGGGAAACCTTATAACAGTCTTCCAGTATCTAAAGGGACCTAGAAAAAAGCTGGAGAGGGACTTTTTACAAGGGCATGTAGTGATAGGACAAGGGGTAATGGTTTTAAACTAAAAGAGGGCAGATTTAGATCAGATATCAGGAAGAAATTCTTTACTGTGAGGGTGGTGAGGCACTGGAACAGGTTGTCCAGAGAAGTCGTGGATGCCCCATCCCTGGAAGTGTTTAAGGCCAGGCTGGATGGGGCTTTGAGCAACCTGCTCTAGTGGGAGGTGTCCCTGCCCATGGCAGGGGGGTTGAAACTCAATGATCTTTAAGGTCTCTTCCAACCCAAAACCATTCTATGATTCTATCAGTCTATGTATCCTTGGTCTTGAGATTTATGCAAAGTTCAGAACCAAATTATTCCTCTAAATGTGATAAAAGCAAAGCAGCAGTTTTCTGTTTTGTAAAACAAAAAGTAAAAGCAATAAATGAGGTAAGAACCTTGTATTATTTTCCTTTCTAGTACATTTCCAATTTTTGTTATGCAGACAGTAAGAAATATTGATTATTACAAAACAGATTTTTAAGAAATGTCTGTACTGCCTATTTTGGTGTGGTAAAGTAATGCTTAATAACTGTGAAAATTTTTAGGACTAGCCCAAGCTACCTTCCAAAAGAAGTGTTTCAAGGTTTCCTTTCAACTGTGGAGTAATGAAGGCTTAGCACAGATTTGCAATGGCAATTGTCAGATATAAAATAAGAGAGATTTATGTACTAGTCCTGAAAGCTCCTGAGCTTGCCTTCAGCGTGATACATCACTGTCACAGTGCAGAGCTGCACAGACACAACCCAAGCATAGCTGCCACCCCGACGTCACTTAAATGAAGGGAAGGATTTGGGTGCTCTGGACGTGGCTGCTGGCATTTGGGGACGACAAAACCAGTTAGTGCTATCTGCAGTCCCTGGGCTTGCTGCAGGCAAAGCTGCTGGGAAGCTGGGGTACAGGCTGGTCAGGTAGCACAGACTTTCTGGAGGGGAATGGGAAATTGCTGGGCAACTCAGCGACAGATGCAACGACAGAAATCTGTCACGGGAACTCCGTAGCTGCTGCAAAGGTGCTTTCAACAGAATTTTTTTTTTTCACACCAGAAAATATCACAAGCAGTGATCTTATGATGGTTCTCTATCTTTGTGGTGTGCAACGGATAAGAAAGCAGGCACAATTTAAGAAAGTCTTTAAAGATTTTCCTTAATTCCTCCCCTCCTGAAAAGATTTATAACTTCATTAGGAGGAAAGGAGATTTTAAAAAGTCAAATCTCTTCAGATGATCTTTCATTCTTGTGTGTCACTGGGAGCAGAGTGGCATTTGATGTTGCCCTCCTTCAGCACCTTAGGTACTAGAGAGGCCATGCACTTTCTTTGCTGCCCCCTGCCCCTAACCTTCACCCCATACTGGAGACCCAAGCCAGCAGAGAATTACTAAAATAAGTTGAAAGTTACTCCATCTTAGCAGTAATAGAAACACAAGAAAATACAACAAACAAATGACTGAGCATCAACTTGACTTAGATATTAATAGTATCTTTTATTTGTAAGGGCAGAACAATTACTCATTTTCATGTCTCTCTCCCTCACACTAAAATGGGAAATTAACAGAATTCCATCTCACCCTGATGGAAATTAACAGAAGATCCCAAAGCATGTCTGCAGAAGCACTGTTTGTCTTGTAATTTCACATTAAAACTAAAGCAAAATACACTATTTTAACTTATTACACACAATTTTAATCTAAAAGAGCTTCAGCATTTCACGGTGAAAGAATATTGCACTTCTAGCTGATCAGAACAGAAAATTATTATGAATAATTAACTTAATTATTGTGGCCTGTTTGCTTGTCTTTTTATGTTGGACAGTAAGAAATGCAGACTGAATTTTGTGCAGATGCACAACTCTTTTTATGCCTATGAATTTTCTGCATGGCAGATTAAATATATCAGCTGAGCTCCCCTTAGCAAACTAAACCAGATAGTACAAGATTACATACCGAGAATGAAGCATGGTATGGCTGGCAGCAGTTGGAAAATAATTCCAAAACTCTAGCAATGAAATAACATTTAAAATACATGAAAGAATTGCACAGCACTGTTGTGGGTGGGATATCTATATTTACTATTCAACAGCAGGCCTTCAGGAATAATTTGGTCCTGATGAGAACTGTGGTTTTTGTATTTAAAAAATAAGTTAAGAAAAGGAAGCAAGAACTGTGATAGTGGGTATATTCAATAGCCTGAGAAAGACAGACAGAATCATAGAAGATAGGTCTGGAGGGGTCCTCACAAGGTCATTTGGTCCCTCCTCCTACCCTAAAGCAGGATCAGCAATACCTAAATTTGTCCTGACAGACATTTTCTACCCTTTTCTTGAAAATGTCCAGTGAAGTGATTTCTCTTGGCAATCCACTCCTGCACTTCTCTATCATTACCATTAGGAAAATTTTCCTAACATATAGCTTGTGTATGTCCTTGCAGTCCAAGGCAGTATGACTTCTCCTGTCCCCATTGGACATTATTAAATTCCTTTCTGAGGCAGCCTTTTAAGTAGGTGGGCAGAAGTAGGGCTTAAAATAAACAAGACCAGTTTTGCACACAAGCATTCAGGTTGGCTGTGTAAAAATTATACCCAGAAAGAGATGGCTGAAAATCACATCTTGATTCAGTGATTATAATTGCGTTTCTTAAAGCAAGTTCTAGAATGAATAAATATTTACAGGGTTTTACTGAGAGAAGCTAAAAAGTTGGAAGTCCTCGCTTTCATCTGTACTTATATCTAACATAAAGCTAAATCTTGTGCAAAGTTGAGCCAGATTACTAGATACAGGAGGATTTTCAGTTATGCAAATAAAGCAATTGTTTAAACGAGATTGCAGCTTTTCTTTAACAAATTATCGACTTCTAAAACGCTGCTCCAGTATTAACAAAGATCACATTCTGACTAGCAAAGTTAAAGGCTTTATTTTTCTGGCCAATGTTTATTCTTATGTGAGTTAATTGTAACTGTTTCATTGCCTCAAATTTCAGCAAGTAAAGGTAGAAGTACAAGTGAGGCAACAACTGCAGTATAGGTCACAGATTACAACACAGTTCTGACTTCTCATCTTAGAGAAACAAGATTTAACATATACAAATGTGACAATACTGATGTAACAGGGCATAAAGGCGTATGGACCTAGGTCTGAATTGCCCTGGGTAAGTTTTATGAAGGAAAAAGCAATGTCTGCTAGCAGTGAGACTGTAGTAGCCTGGGCATCTCAGTTTCATTGCAAGACAAACTGATGAGAGTCATGACAGAAGCAAAGAGGAGCAGTGCCCATCCTACACACGTATAACTCAGTGAACTGTAGGAATGCCCCGTTTCCACAGAGGACTGTAGAGTGAGATGAGCAGGTTCATTTCTGTGCTGTAAATGCATCCGTACCTTTGTGTGAGGGGACACAAAGCCCAGAAGGGAAGCTGCCATGGGACAAGAGCTTTCTCACATGCCCATCAGTGATATTAAACATTTACTAAGTGAACATACTTTATATATCCATCAGTGGAAAGTTGCATCTGTTTGTTAAAAACTCTAAGCTCAAAGTTCCTTCAATAAGTCAATATTCTCTGTTCCTTAAATATCATGTACCCAAAACAGATGTCAGCTGCCATAAGGAAACTATTGGCTCTAGAGGTGTGCCCACCTACTACCTCCAAATAAATATATTTTTTATTGTCTTGCCTTTCAAAATTTCTTCTGACTTATAAATTATTCACTGAACTTAATCACACCTGTCATATGAGCCTGAAAAGTGAGAAATCTGTTCAACAGCTTCTCCCTGGCTTTCAGAGAGAAGAGATTGCAATGATATGAATAAAAAGGTAAGTAATATATCATGCATCAGTGACTGCAGGCTGGGAAAGTTACTACCTAGGCCAACAATAGTTCTAGAATACTATTCCTTCAGCTGCATGTCCGAAGCTCATTAAGATGCTCCTGCCTTGTTCATGGGAAATTCAAAAAACTCCCCCTTCAAGCAAACAAATAAAACACACCTGAAGAAAATTGGAAACAATTCTTTCACGAGCTAAAGGTTCGATGAAAATGAAAGAGATTGCAACATGAAACAATGAAACATGTTACTGGAAACATACTGTAAAACACTAATAAAAGATTAATCAGACTTGCTCCTTTTGTACTAATTAGGAAAGTCATTGTTCCCTAATTGGAAGTCACTCAACAAGAAAGAAAATGAACAAGCTTCCCTGCATGTGTCTAAAAATATTCACCATAAGGAAGATGAGGTATTGTACCATCATGTATTTTCCTTCTCCCTTCCCCCTATCTGTGATCTGGGCCAGTGAAGTTAATGGGACGTTTTCATTAATTTTTGCAGAATGAGGACAACTCCATAAAAGAAAAAGAAAAAGCTTTTGTTTATATGACACATTTTTCTGAAGATATTTTGAAGCATGTTATAGTATTACAGAAACACCTTAAAGTAAATAGGACCTCATTTCTAAAACCAAGAGGGTTTTCATACCTAAGGACATACACTATGCTGTATGACGAAGTGCAGGATAAGGATATCAGCTTCAGTTTGCTCAAATGCCAGAACAGCCCAGGCAGTGTGTCAGACTACAATTATCCGTACATCCCTTACCGTTTCCCTCAGCCCAGATGCTCCCCAAGAGCAGCATTTTAGAAGAGCTAAGAAAGTGGGAGAACCATCTCCAGGGTTTATATGGTTCTATAGTTTTCTGAGAGCTGCATATTTCGGTTTGAGAAGCCTTAAAGATATCTACGTTCACAAACACATGTGTTGTGTCACTATAGGAAAATCAAAGCAATAACGACCTCCAGCTTTGTGTATAGCATTTAACAATGTCCTTGCCATGAGTCATTTAATTTGCTGTGTGTTCAGTGTAAAAAGCCTTTGGACCTTTGCTTATCCTTTCATGCACATCAGTCCTAGCATCATGTTTGAAAACAGACATTACACGATTTTACCATTAATTCACTCAGTGCAGATGATGCACTTTACTTTCCCATCAGTCTGTATGGATGTGCCCATGTGTGCATATCATCTTTCTTCTGATCACCAAAATTATCAGCAGGCAAAATTATTTGGGAGCCTACCTGATTACAAAAGTATTTTGGTTGTAATTTCTTTGACTTGATCAGGGGACTTTCTATCTGAAACATCTTACACTATGTAGCAATGGGGTGGTTGGATTTTTTTTTGCAAGTCATCCTAGTAGAGCTGGTCCTGCAACTCTGTCAAGATTTGATTTGTAATATACGTTGACCCTAGCTTGAAGGCTTGTCCTCCAGGAACTGACCTGATCAATTCTCAGACAGGTGATGAAAAGTTGGAATTCAGGATGTGTAAATCAGATCTACCTCTTTCTTCTTGCTTTTGTCACTGCTATTAAGTTTGCTCCCAGAATCTGCCTCTTAAATGAGCTTGATAATTTACTGTGATTTTATAGGATTTGAGAAAAATGACACCATGGATTTCGAACGATTTTATCTTCAGATTCTTCTTAACAGACAAGTAGAAAGTACTTAAGCTGTTTGTATTAGCACATAAAAAATGTAAGCCTGATTGTACACAAATAACATGCACATATTTTGAGATACTATCAGAGACATTTTTGTAATGTCTCTGATAAAATTTAGGAATTGCTTGGTTTATTCTAAGTGTCACTCATCTATGCAGTAAATCACAGGAATAGATGCAGCTATGATGGAAGTTACACAGACAAATCTTTACGAGGGGTTAAAAAGGAGAAAAGCCTAATGCTTTTTGCTTTCATCATCGGTGGTGTAACTTAAAAAGTGTTATTGCTCATTAAAAGTGTTTGTGGCATTTATAATTGTGTTTCTCCAAGTCACAGCTGACTCAAAAAACATGATGTGTGTATTTAAACACCTTCAAAATAAAGATTTGTCAAGAAAAAACTCGTTCCTGTTCTTCCTTCTCTCCTTTTCATGAGTTCTACAAATGCATCTCCAAAGTATCAAGATCATTGAAATTGTCAATAGACTGGTGATCAGAGTACAACTGGTCTCAGAAAAAAGTTTGTATGATCAAATATGAGTTCAAAGGAAGAATTCTGCAACTGTATATAACCCAAAATCCATGTAAAAAGTCTATAAATGGTATACCATTAAGTACTGTAATGTTTTATAAAAAAACCCCCATATTTTAATCAGTGAGTGTGTGTGGAGTGGAGAAGAGGAAAGGGGGAGCATGAAGTAGAAAACTATGGTAACAGTTTCTTAGACCTCTTATACTTGACAGAATTTTCCAGCCCCTTCCAGATTCCTTACTTTTAGGTTGGGAAAGTGCTGCTATCAAGTTATACCTTGTGCTGACTCACCAGCTACTTTGCCCGTACATCTTTTAGGAGATCATAAGGGATGGCTGCAGATCTTTTTCTTATCCAGCTACAGATCTTCATAAAAATTGCTGGAATTTCATATCTTTCAAACTTCAGTATCTCTAGCAAACTTGGTTAAAGTTGGCCAATGGATTCAAAAGATTCTGGGAGGTGGACATGACAGGTTGGTATGTGGACAGACTACATAATTGCATACTTTTTTTCCAAGGAAAACCAGGATCAACATAACCATGGTACATACAGATAGCAAAGGAATATGTCCTGAATCAAGCTCAGCTGTAATGGAAATGTCAGTTATCTGTTGCCTGCACCTTCTTTCAAAGTTAGCTAACCAGTCCATTTTCCATCTGCTTACATGTGCAAGATAAACTTTTGCCATTTTTCAGGAATGGGCAAGAAAATGTCACTCTTTTCAGCTGGATCAGTTTATCTAGACTGTGAAAGATTAAAAACCATGAGGATACTGCCAGCAATGACAGAGAGAAAAAGCTGCTTACTTCCTGGTAGGATAATGAGAGCGCAGCAGCGGAGGTGTGCATTTCAAGATCACAGCAAGCTGTGCTTTATTCAGAATGGTACCACAGCATTTGACACATGTGCTGTAACCACATGGAAACCATGGCATGGGAGGAATATTGTAGGAGGGAGATTGTAAGGCATAGCAAGAAAAAAAACCCACAAAAAAACTCAGCAAAAACAGGAAAATAAATTTGTATTACGTAAAGGAGATATGACACAGTTGTGCTGTTCAAAAGTTGTTCCTTATATAAAAAGAAACATTGGTAATAATGAAAACCCTTTCTTAGAAGAGTAGGCGCATGAGCAATGGTATGTAGGTAGGAGGGAGGAACAGCGTGGGCTGAGACCAATATTAGACTTAAAGTACTCAGAGAGGGAAAAGTCCCACAAGATGAAAATTCCCTTCAAAACCAACAGTCAAAGCAAAAGGGAACATGTTTTTAAGTTGTTTGCTCTGTGAAAAATGAAAGTTAAGCCAACTAGAGACTGCATATAGAAAACAGAGAAAGAGTGTAGCAGGAAGAAGTGCAGAAGATCCCTGACAATTACCACTGTAGAAACACCACTTTCACAAGGTGCCTTGTTCTTCACCAACAGAAAAAACATCATTAAAGGAGTGAAATACCACTCAGCTTTAAGGTGTTAACAGTGTCCTGCAAGGTCAGCTAGAAAGTCCACTACTGTCAGTAAAAGGCTGCCTGCTGACTAGTGTGGGTTTTGGCTCATTTCCATAAAGTTCTCACTCAGGTGCAAATTGAACTGAAGTCAACAGTAAGCCTAGGAAATAACTTGTTATCACACGTTACACGAAAGCTTGATGACCTATATTCAGCGAGTTAGGGGCCCTAATTTAGTCTCTGGCTGACATGCCAGCAAAACTCTATCACAAGTCTCACGAGTAATCAGGGTAGCCCTGGGATGAACAAGCAATGTCATAGTCAAGGTCAAGTCATGCTACAAAGACAGTATGAAGAAGTCTGCAAAAAAGACCTAGCTTAACAGAATACTTCAATTCCCAGAGCAAGCACGTGATTAGTTCTCACCACCCTCCTCCCCCTCCCCCCCCAAAATTATTACGTTCAGCAGAAAGGAATAAAAGCAATGCATAATTATGTATTGTACGATTTGTCTCTGAAAGTGGAAAGGTTTCCCAGGAAGAGATATTTCTATAAAGTATCATCATAGATTAAAAGAAATAGTTCTACTTCATCCCAATTTATGCTGAAAAACCATTGAAAAAGAAAAGTTATTTCATATTATGTCCTCTTTTTTGTTTTATTACCATTTATCATTTTCCCCTTCCTTCTTCTACCCTGTGATTTATATCCTACTTCTGCATAGCTCCTAAACTTACATGGATTTTACAGAGTTCAGCTTAAAATTAAGTACATTCCTAAAAGCTTTCCTGAATAGGAAGAGGTTAAAAAACATATGTGAAA
Source organism: Tringa tobata (assembly GCA_033628505.1). Lineage (NCBI taxonomy): Eukaryota > Metazoa > Chordata > Aves > Charadriiformes > Scolopacidae > Tringa > Tringa tobata. Next base: position 12,970,538 of record JAHREE010000069.1, read on the forward strand.
TGAAGTATTCATACAAGCACTTCGCTGAATTACAATGACTTCAAGGCTAAATCTAAAAGCTTCCGCTGCCTAGACCCTCTGATCTAACAGCCTCTGTGGCTGAACAGTGACATACAGGAGTTTTCATTCTTTAATAATTCCATATTTGTTTGCAAATCTCATCTCTATAGAGAACAGAAATGACCAAGAGGAAATACACTCATTGTGATGCATTGTACTTCACATATATATTACAGAACTGTGGAATGTATGTTTCTAAAGTCTCAAAAAGAATAAGCTCCCTGCCTGACAGTGTGGCCATGCATAAAGCATGGCTTTATGGAGTTTGTGGTGGTACATAACATTTCTGTTCACCTTGCAGAGGCTGCAATAACTGATCTCAGGGGAGGAGTTTTGGCTCAGGAAAGGATGTGGTAAAGTCTGCTGGATGATAAGAGGAATCACTGGATCCCTTGATCCATAAGCCAGCTGGCTTATGAAAATCCCAGCAGAAAATGAGACTACTTTTTCCTTTGGACACTAATGGAAAGACAGAGCCGAAGCAATTCCTGGCTTCCCCTGAGACAAAGTCAGGCAGGCTGCTATGGGGAGTTGCAATAAGCACGTTTGTGTCTTCTGGTCTATTCATCACTGATGTCAAGACCATGACATTTTTAACAAGGATCAAACGCTTTTCTCTAAAATCTATTTCTCAGATAAGGTCTCTGAGAAAAAATGGGGTAGAGGAGGACAGGGAAGGAAAGGAAGTTAATGTGGGAAATGCAGAAGGAGTCTTTTGACACTAATCACAGATACTAGAAGAGATACAGGTCTTTTTTTTTTCCATTTTAAAGCTACAGCCTTAGGCAAGTTATACTAAAATTAGGTTATTTTTGGTTCAGTGAACTATGATTCACTATTACAGCTATGAATTTTGCAGAAGACAGACAGAAACAATTGTTGATTTAAATCCACACTATTTTCTTTTCATGAATACAATTTATTTTCTTGCTTTAGGGTACCTCTCTATTTTAAAATCATTTAAAATAAAAAACTAATACCAAAAATTGTCCATTTGTGCAATTTTCATGAGAATTTGGGTGGCTCTTTCAAAAGGCCCAAATAAAAGAAAAAGACAAAGTTACATTAAAAAGAGATAAATTCAGCATTCCTCTTGACTAAAGCTTTCATAAACGATTAAAAAATTCAGTTTTGGTTATATTTCTCCACAAAATACAGTGCCATTCTGAGTGAACTAAAAAGTGGAAACCATGGATTTGTCTATTTTCAAACAGTCATTGTTCTTTTTAATTAAATGTCAGATGCTCTCCAATGAGTTGCAAAGACTAGCTTAGGGCTAATTTCACATGTTAAGCATATATAAATACATAGTAATGCAAAATTTTTGCAGGTCAAAGTTATAATTCAGCAAAGTATTGAAAGAACAGACCTGTTGTATGTGCCTGAATACTCACTTAACATTAACAGGTTGAAACACTTTGCAAATTCAACTGCAGGTAGCAGGGTCCCTTTTCAGAACAAGGAAATACATTCCCAAATCCACTCTTGTTCAGAAAAAAGACAACCAAAAATAAGCATGACCGAACACACTTTTTTAAATACTTTCCTTAACTGGTACCTAGAATTAAAGAGTAGAAGCAAATAGGGACAGAAACTGTATGTTTTAATGGAGGGCCCTATACAATGTAGTAAAACACAGACTTACTTGAGGGTGGTGAGCTCTGTGAGGGATGGCTGGGTGGCCTTGAGATAGCTCTCTCTCCGTGCAGCAATCTTTGGAGATGGCTTCGGACTTGTGTCTGAGTCTCCACTGTCATCATCCCCCATGGCTTTGATGTAACTGCCACTACGCATTCGTCGGCAGGGAATCTCGTCATCTTTCCCCCTTGGAGTGTATCCAGTCCATTCATCTTGAGGAACCTGAAGTGATAAACAAAATTCTCTTATTAGTATACTCTTCCCTCATGTAATTGCACAGCAAGATTTCACTGTGCTAAGCCACAACAGGGCCATAACAAAAACAAAAACGGGCCAAGGGCCCGCCCTCAATCCCATTTGACCATGGGTTGCTGTTTGCAGCACAGGCCCACTTCTCCTCCTGCATAGTCACAAGCACCTCTGGAGCTGCTAGTTATTTTCCACTGTTTATCTGGGAAGTTTCTAGCAAACATGCTGACATAGGAACCTCAGTTAGGTCCAACACTGGGCTGGATAAATCTAGTTTTTTGGTGTTTTTCATTCAAAGTGTCTACAAACCAGATCAGGGTATTTTTGGTTCAGCTCAACATATTGAACACCTTTGGGGAGGCACAAAAGATGAATTACAAATCCCTATATCACAATCTTTTCAGACAGAGTATCCATAGCTACACTCACCAGGATGATTTTGGTTCAAGACATATTTCAAATTAGTGGAGCTATGTACTAATTACCACAAAAATAGGTTTGCAAGTGTGAAATTATACTACTATTGCTTCTATAGCATAATTAGTGCGAATGAACACCTGCCAGCTTGCAGGGATCCTCCTTTTGAATTATGTTAGTCTGAGTGTCTGAGTTATACAACTCTTTATTCCTTTCTTTTTCTTCTTCTTATTGACATGCATTATTTCTCTTGATCTGAAGTAAGTGTTGTCTATTCTTTGCATTGGAAATCTGGAACACCGGGAATGCGCATTCATGTGATTTTGGGACATAGCAGAGGACATGAGCATGTTGCTCTTGCCCACTCATCCTCTCCCTTCCTTTGCTCTTGGTGCTTCTGACTATTGTAAACCAACACCCTCCTCTTTCCTGTAACAGCAGAAACAACATGCAGTGGAGCAGGGTCCTTGAAAGAGTTGTCCTGAAGTTATTGTGCAGAAACCTCATTTTTATAGTCAAGGTGAAACTGCAAAAGGGTTCTTTTAGTTAAACACATTTTGTGTTTGATTTAAGTAAAAGTAGTTGTGAATTTTTAGTTTGCTACTTTTCGGATTATTCTTAGTAAATTTGCTCTATAAAGTAAGCTATAGCTACAATGCCTGGAAACCCTTACAAGCCAAATCTGGGTTGCTAAAATTTGTCCTACAGTTTATGAATACCAGCAACTACCAGGATAATCATAGAATGGTTTAATGTTGGTGAGACCTTAAAGATGATCTAGTTCTAACCCCCTGCCATGGGCAGGGACACCTCCCACTACATCAGGTTGCTGAGTATCTTGTGTATCTGTTGCTTCCCAAACGTCAGCCAGAGCATTTATATGCCAGCTTGTTTAGACAAAAAAAAACCTGACACACTCGGCTGTTAGCTAACAGCTTAGCTGTTGATCCCCACTAGAAACATACGCCTAAGCCCAGAGTATGCAAGGCCTTTCAAATGCTACTGTCAATGTAGGTCAATTTTTTATGGCATTTTATCAATCTATGCTGCTAAAAACTGCAACCCATATACAAAGGAACAAAGATATTTAATGGTCCCAAGCACTCATGGGCTTATTACTAATTAACTAAACTATTCATAAGACATGCTATTTCTTTGTATCCTGATGTTTTCAAACCCAAGACCTTGCCAACTTTCTTCCTTCATTGACTTTTCCTGCTACTGACATTATGATTTAGGACCTTCCTTGAACTTCCAGGCTCAAACTTCACCTTCCTCGTGTGTTCAGTCAAAGCTCTTTCTTTTCTCCCCAGATCTCTCTTGGGCAAGTCTGGCTTTGATAAACTTATTTGGAGTGCTGCAATTTTCCTCACAGGACTCAAGATTTAATCCTAGAACTGTACTCTAATTTTTATCTTTATCAACATTTCTTCTCAGGACTCAGAGTTCTTCCTCAGTTGCTCCATGTTTTATTTGACCCATTCTTTCCCTGTGCCTTTTTAAAGGAAATTTCCATGTTTTCTTTAAATATCCTTTAGTTAATGACTCTGGTAACTCTACTTCTGCAAAACATTTAAATTCTTATCTCCCAGTATCATGCAAAGTTTGTTGCTGTTTTTTTTCCACTTTCCTTTTATTTTTTTCCTTTCTTTCTTTTGGTTTTGATATTTGCTTGGGCTTCAAGAATATAAGTTCTTTAAGGCAGGAATATATTTCAAAGTCCAGTTGCCTTATTGAAAAATGGCATGCAGAATTGTGTGGCTATAGGAAGTAATTGAATAAATACACTTAAAAACACTTAAAATATTCTTCTAGAAAAGGGTGTAACTCTAACTAAGAACTATATTACAGTATTACTGTAGTATTACAGTATTACAGACTGAGAGTACTAAGTGCTAACAAAACCCAGTAGAGGAACAGGACTGATACATGGCTCTGATATGTTTCCACATCAATTAAAAAAAAATATAAAAAAAGAAAAAGCAATGTTTCAATTCTGTGGCTTCTAAGTTTGTGCCTAGACCCCAGATCTGGAAAGTTGATGTTTTCATGGTTTGTATAGGTTTGTAAAGTGCAAATGAAGCCAATACTTGTAATAGTGCTTTTGATTCAGATTTTTGACATACTGAGTATTTTACAATCCTCTTACAGTCACTTATGACAGACAGAGGACAATATTTTTTTCAGATCTTATTCTTGCATTGGTTCTAGTCCCATAGCATCAGCAAACAGTGAAAATACAATCTATATTCATACCACCCCTCACATACATTTTGGAACCTACACTTTCTGCTTGTTAGATGTAAAACTTTGACTTTTCAAATGACTCAGGTACAAAAAAAGGACTTAACAGAGGTTTAGTAAAATCAAGCTCTGCTGACATTTTGATGACATACTTGGACTTCTGTCAGAAGTTTTAAACCTGTAATAGTGTATTTCCTAACAGTTTTCAGGCAGATATAAGATATCTAAGTTAGAGTATGTAGACAATCTGTGAATTCTCAGAGGACATGCGCTTTGATCTGTTTAATATTTTATTCATTATGCTTTAGTTAGAGATCATTGCTTTTTGTGATTAGAACAAATTAGTGAATTATTCTTTAATTCACCAACTAAAATATGTTAGTATAATGTTAAGGTTGGTGTCTTTCACTGAGAAAACTCAGGGGAATTAAAGTTACAATGCTCATACAGTATCCATAATTCAGGCAAGCTGAAACGTTTGTAGTTTTATTAAACAATAGACATACCGTTAAATTTAATGCTGTAGTTTATAGGTGCAATACAAATGATGAGATATAGTTGTTGTGGGCACCATAACTCTGGAATTATTGACTTCTGTTATCAATAACCCCATACATTAGTCTAATATCTTTTATCCCAAAGCTTCTCAAAATGATTTAGATACGATAGGCCAAGTTTTGAAAGCTGGTTGCAATGAATTTACCACAAAACTTCTTATTGACACATGCAAACACTGTGTACTGTGATGAGCTTTGAAGGTGTTCCTCTAGCCCCCACAATTTGCATGATTTGATGGTGAGGAGGTTTCCAGGTTGTGCTCTGCTCACGTAGTGAAGCGAGCAACCACTGAAAAACTTTTTAGTAGCTCTTCCACCTTTTAAACAGTCTAGTTGAGGTAAAAGAAAGCTGATCTGTTCACACAGAGACCAGAGGCAAAGCAGTCGCAGTGAGTGCCACAAACCCACTGGCTGGTTTGTCTACTGGAAGTTACCTGCATGCACAAAACCAAAGGAAAATATACAAATGCAACCCAAGTTCCATTACCATATTATGGGTTTAAGGGTAAACTCTGCATGTGCCAAAGAGTCAAGGATGGCTGGGGTTAGGAAAAAACTCCACATTTAGAGAACAGCCTAAAATATCAACCCTGATATGCTTCCAGTTTTTGCTAACACATTGAGAATATCAGAGTGTTAGTACAAACTATCTTGCCCGCCTAAACAAAGCTGCAGTAGAAGAATGTAACACGTATTTGATTAAAAAGCTATTTTAGTTAAACAGTTTGCCCAGTTTTCTTGCAGATATTTAAGGCTGAGTGTTTTTTGGTTGTTGTTGTTTTCTTTTTTTCTTTTCTTCTTTTTTTCTTTTTTAGTAGGGTTTCAGTGTTTCAGAGAATATTAGGGAAAAAACTTGGGTCTGGTTCCCCTTTTATCTTATTTCAGTTTCACAAGAATCAGAAACCCTGATTTCAGAAGTTGGAGTAGGAGAAAACAGTATGGCATTGTGGATTTGCAGGGTAAAGAAACATTTCAGAAGTAGTAGATTTTTGCTTTGACTATTAACAGCTTTTACAATTTTTATGAAAGGATCCCAGAGTATTGTCTGTGTTTTACTTGAGTAGGACAATCAGCCCTTAAAGCTCACCATTTCCTTTCATTGCACCTATTTTGCTGTTTGGAAAATACAGGGTGATAAAATAATGTCAACATTTTAATACTTCTGTGCCTACAGTTAAATTCCTCAAGCAATACCTACTAAAAGAAGTGACCTGGTTTTCAGAATGCTTTCTTTGGTGTCTAAAAGAAGTGGCTGTAACAGCTCAAAGCAGACAATGCAATATACCATCACAGTAAAGGGTTTCATATCATGGGAAAAAAGTAAAACATAAAGCCCTCTCAAAACCACAAATCGTGAAAAATAAAATCAATCACATTATTTCACGCACTCTGTTTCTATACATATGGTACCGAACATTCTGTAGTGTGTTTCCTTCTGCTGATCTGGAAAAATACTAGGAAAACTGTCTATGTGACCCTCCAGCTCTTTTATTTTTTCTCACTCAGGAGGTCTGCACAAATTTTCCCACAGGCTCTGACTTTGTTTGAATGGCCGCTATTATGTCTCACAAGGTCACATCCTGCACTGCACGCAAGTGCATATGCACGGTACCTGCTGCCTTAGAGGATTAATGGCATTAAGATTGACATACCCGAGATAAAGCTGTTTCATGCTTTTAAGAAAATCATATTATCCAATTACCTTGGCAATAGCACTTTTTCAGTATCAGAATATCAAGTAGGAACATCACTTGCATGATTGTTTTTACTCTCATGAAAAAGGGGGAAGAGCTAAACTCAGATCTAACAATGAACTTCATTGTTTTTATTAAAATAGAACTATTCTTATTCATACTATTGAAGCAATAGAGATCCTGGAAACATTTCATTCTGCAAATGATCTTTAAGATCATGTACAGTTCTTTCTTTACAAGCCTAAAAATCAAGACTGCATTTTACTTATACAAAAAGCGCAGTGAAACAGAACACCATTATTACTTGAAAATGTATAGAAAATATTCAGCAAAGGCCTCTGAGCCAGGAAACATACTGAAACTTTAGACTTCAGCATACAGCCAGAAATAAAATTGTTATTAATTTGTAATTGTTTGTTACAAGCATGAAATCTAAGCCTGACTACAGTTTCTTTCTTCTGATTAAATGGCAGATATAAGATTCTTCTGTAAACAGAACAGACTATTCAGATAACATACAGCCACCAGCCAACATCTTACCTGGATTCAGCTTCATTTAGTGTACAGATTACCTGTCCTGATCGTTAACCACATCTATGTTGCTCTAGAAGTGCTCAGACTTTGTCATTAGCAAGGCTGGCCTAACTGGTCAATTACTTTAATGCACTTTTTGATAGAAAGGAACTGGACTTTTCTAATAGATAGTCTAGATCCCCAAATATAGAAATTAAACAGGCATACTGACCCCCCAGTTTTCAAACATTCATTTCAAAAGCTCACATATAGTGGTATGTGAAATAAATTCAGCATGTAAGGACAAAGGTAAAGAAGACATTTTTTATTCAATTACAAAACAATAAAATTAGAATATCTAAAATCCTTCTTTTTTTTTTTTTCCCAAAATTGTTATTAACTTACCTTACTAGATGAAATAGCAAACAGACTGTTTCTATAGCAAATTAAGTTCATTATTGGTCTCTAGTTTGACTTGGTTTATTGCAGCTGAAATCATTAAAGCTTCTCCCTGTGCTTTGCCAAAGCAATGTGGATGAGTATAGAAGTAAACACAAGGACTGGAAGGAGTGGCTAACCATTGCTCACAGCAGTAGACTTGTAACTTCAGCTTTCTATTAGTATGCAAATACTTAATGAAATGAAATCACACAACTGAAGAACAATGCTTAATGACTGCTCAGTGCAGATTTTCAAACCCATGCAATTTGGTTTTCTTAGCTGTTATTATGCATCTTATGCGTGCTGTTAAGGAAGTTTCAATTGCCATCTTCCACTTACTAAGTCTATTCCTAGCACTCATGAATATTGAATTAATCACACCAATAAAGATGAGTAGCATTTCATTCTATCAATGTGCATGTGTTAAGAATCATTGAAGTACGCAAAAAAGAAGGAAGCCGTAGAAAGCTTAAAGAACAATATATGTTTAATAAGCCCCAGGAGTTTTCAAAAAGGCAGATAGGAAGGTTGCTTCCATTTAGGAAAAACAATATGCTCAGTATCTGCAGCAACATCTGCTTTAGCTTGTACTGTTTCAGCAATCAGGTTCTATTATAAATTCATTTAATTTAGTGAACTTATCTCCATATTTTTTTATATGAAGAGCATTAACAGCCAAGACAAAGACCCTGTTTGAGACAGAACACTACTTCCTCAATCCTAAGTGCCCACACCTTGCATCAAACCTGAACAGGCAGTGTGAAGAATTGCAATCTTTCCTTCACACGAGAATAGTTGGGAAAGTCTTCTCAATGACTATGAATTCTCACACAGTAAATCAATAAAAAAAATCTTCAAGCACTGCTCCAGTTTGTAATTTTCATTCATCAAAAGGTGCCTTGACCACTAGCTCATCAACCTGATTCACATCCTGTTTTACGAAGAGGAACTTTTGTCTCCTATACACACAACCACCACTCCCTGATTGCAGATATATCTTCTCTTCCTGCTTTATGCATAAGAATCCAACCAACCATGAAGAGGGCCATGTGGATACGATGATTCCAGCCAAGGACCTCCCAAGTTTGATACCCTCAAACACATTCTGCAGAAAGGAAGCCAAACAGCAATTATCACACCTATTAAGTGAAGGAAACATAACTGAAGGTCATATAGCAGGATTCTCGTTCAGGACCTCAAACTAAAACTGCTTCAGTGATACTCAATGGATTATATTCTCTCTGTGGCAAAGGGTAGACATTCACTTTCATCTTTCTCAATACCCTTGAAGCTTGCAGTGCAGTTGGCTATAACAAAATGCCCTCCTTGCCCAAGTAAGGATGATAGGACAACTGTTAACACAGACAGCAATCCTTGAAAGGACACGTTCAATGACTAGCAATGGAGAAATGTTCTGTCACTTCTAGATGCCTTCTTTTGGGGTAAAGCAGTTCTCTCCCTAATCACTTCAGCACCCACATACCGTGACTAGTTGGTACCAAATACCCATACTGTTAAATGAGATGTCATTTTACCTTTCTTTCAATACAGGTGACCACAAGCCCACTGTCAAGCAGCCAGCGGGAAACTGGCTTGTGGATGGAGAACATGGAGCTGAATCTGTATCCTTGGAAGAAAACAGATGTGGCGGGGAGAGCATTTAGAGAAACAGCCCTTATGCTGTTTCTGTTGGCTGACCTTAATTGGATAATCTCTGGTGCTTTGCTAACATTGTGCTCTCACAGGCAGCAGCTGTAAGTAATGCAGTTAAACTGCCATCTCCAGCTGGCTATTAGTTTCTGTCATGGTTTAGTATACAGTGGACAGACTTCACTGAAACTTCCACAATGCTTTCTTTTGGATTACAGCAATGAAATATAACCGTGTAAGAAGCTTTCATTCAGTTCTAAGGAAACTTTCTTGGTTTCAGAACATCATAGATCATCTTTCCAATGACTCCAAACTGTCACCTCTGCTTTACAGTAGAGTCCCACTGGATATCAAATCAAGGTCATGAGGTCATGGTCCTGACTTTCATCTGTGGGAACAGGAAGACCAGGAAATCTCAAAGATTTCCTAACAAACTGATTAGCAGGCTGGGGTTATGTCAGTAAAGCAAAATTAGACACAATCTTATTTGCATAAAAGACTCTTGGAGACAATTCAAAGACTGTCTGTGGAAGTCCTGGCCCATCAGAACTGTCACAGTGCTTTATCCAACTGCATGGCAAATTGTTTAGCCTTTGGCAAGAGAAATACACATCTATCAGAAGTCTAAACAAGACAGTCCATTGCACAGGCTCAGGGTAAGAGGATGAAAGAATAAACAATATACCACAGATTCAAATTCTTGTTGCTTAATTTGCTAGTGACAGAAGCTCCACTGTGCAACAAGCACAGTGCAAGAGCATTTATAAGGAGAGAACCCGTTGGCCAGCTGCCCCAGTTCAGGCCACTCTTCTGGCACTGTAGTATTTCCACACTCAAGATCTGTACTACAAATTCCGTTCTTGAAACAAAAAAACAATAACTGGATGTAGGGGAAATATTCCTTATTATTTTGCATTGACTAAGGAAAAAGTATCATCCCTCAGTGGTTTTTCCCCACCTACTTTGCATGTCTCCACAATAAAAAAGTAAAGAATTTCAAACTCAGATGCAGATTGAAATGATCCTCTTTGCTGGAATTGATTTGTCCTGAAGATTTTTGAGGAGTTTTTTGGTGGGTTTTGAGGGTTTTTTTTGGTGGGTATTTTTTTTTTTTCCTCCCTCAGTAAAATTACTGGAAATAATAAGATTAGGACACTCCAGATATTTAAGGCTACAGAAAGTATTCAGATTCAGAACTGAGTCAAATCTTAACCTTGAAGGAGCTGGAATAGATAACAAAAGCCAGCTATTACGTGCAGCCACAATTTCCATAAACATTTCCAACATAATAGTATATGTATCGTGCTGTCACCCAAGTATATTGCTAATTCCTATATATGACATGCTAGCAACACAAAACGGGGATCCAGCTGCCAGAATTACATTTATTACTGGATGCGCTATTAGAGTGTGGGGATGTTAACAGAATGAACCAACAGTAATTCAAGTTAATCTAGATAAAATAAGATCAGTGCCAATATATTCAATACGAAGAAGTTGCAGAATGGTGATAAAACTAAAGGACAGAAAATTATTACCTAAGGAACACGAACAGATAAAATTGCAGCTAAAAGTGAAGTACTGACATTGCTGTAGAACAGCTCTCTTAGTACTTAGGTGGCCCCCATTACTGCATTACTCACACGCCAAAGGTCAGTCCAGGTTTTAATTAAACGAATGAGAACATAGCAGTTGTTAAGGTGAAATATGTGACAAGAAAAAACGTGGCAAGATCAATTGCACCAACTCAGTCGACAATTTCTTTTTTTTGAAGGTAAATTAAAGGACTGCAAAGATGAGGAGGACGGCTCTACTGAAATAATTTCCTACATATTTGTTTTAATATAGCAAAGACACTTTTGTAGGTTTGCAGGTAGTCTACATAATTAAGGTGTAGGTTCAATGAAATTATTTGTTATTAATATATTTTTTGTTAATAACTTATTTTGTGGGTTATTTGTATTATCCAAGTGCCCACAAATTCCCTAACTTTATTCACTATTCATATTACCCATCTCAAAGTTTTAAAACTAAAAAAAATTAGCTTTCTGTGAATATTTTTTCCAGTTTTATTGATCTTAGATACTAGTTTATTTTAAAATTCATCAATATTTAAGAATTTCTAAACATTTTCATGGTAATTCCATAAATGGAAGTAGGCCTACATATTAACATCTGACATTTTATTTCACAATTGTTCAAATTGTTTCACTAGCATGACCAAGAAGTGTGTTTCATATGAGCTCAGTAAAAACAATTGAAATTTTTACCTCATATACTTTGTAGTTCTGACTGGAAAATCGAAAGGGAAATAATGTATGCATAATTAATTTGCAATTTATAATGGAATAAGAGAAAAAAAACGGCAGGTCTTCAAATAAATAAAAAATGGAAGATCAATCTTAATGGATACTAAAATACTGTTTTATATATATATGTACACAAGGACATACTGAAAGAGTAATTTGAATATGGTAGGCGCTACAAAAAGTCAAACACCACGAATGAGGAAAAAGTAGACATTAACTGAAAATATAGATAGATTTGTGTAGATAATCCCAGTATAACAGATCTAACAGAAATTGCTGTGTCATAAGGGTGAACACTTTGAAATTTAACCTACCACGTTAACAAATCTTATGACAGATTCTGGTCCTTATTAGCACCCTGACCTAAGGTGATGCCCTCTTTTTGGCCATCCATGCACACAGCCAACAGAAAGAGGGAGCAGTATCTCCAAAGAAACTGTGGAAGTGCCTTGTCCTGAGACTGGAAAACAAGTCAAATTATGAGTTTCTTAACACTACACATGATATAATAATGCACATCACAGACAACCTTCACTCAGGGAACTGAGCACAGTACAAATCAGAGCCCTTCGCCACCAGAAAAAGCTTATTACACCCAGAAAGCTGGGTTATATTTTTTTATAACACTTCTCACAATCTCTCACCATGGACAAGAGATGTAAATAGGGAATTCGGATGATTCCACCGTCGTCCCCACCTACTATGCTTCAGTTTTCAGAACTAAAATTTCCATCCTCAACCCCAAGTTCCTGACACAACCGACTTCAGTCTCATCAAATGGGATCAAAAGAAAACATATGACTGACCCACATAAGAAGAAAAGAGGGATAATATTAAAAATGTCATCCTTTGTATTTTTCTTCACCTCTTAACGAATGAACCAAGGACAATGGGAATAGCAATTACAGAGAGCACTGAATGGCAAAACTATAATCAGAGAGAAACTCTGCAGTGTATTTGATACTCTATTAGCTTCAACAATCATGAATTCATAGAAAACAGGAGTGTCAAAAATATCTACCCAGGTATTTAGACCCTTTTGTTCACAGAAAAGGTCTGCTGCTTACATTTAGTCTTCGATAGTTTTGCTTAATTTTAATTTTTCCAGAGAAGTACCAGAGAAGTGGAGGTTGTCCACTGCTTTATAAATTTTTCTCTGGAGGGAGGGAAGCCATTTGGAAGAAGTATTTTGAGAAAAAACAAACAGTTCCTTCTCACCTTCCTTCAAATTAGTCCAACTGTAAACCTGGATCAAATAAAAGCACTTTCCTGAAGTAAGAAGCAGCTCAAAAAAAGGACCTTGTCTTTCTGCTATCCAGCTCCTCATTGTTGAAAGGAGGAATAGAGAGAAGAGAAAAATACTATTCCATTCCTGAGACACAGGTGAGAGGAAAAGGTTTGCTGGACAGTCTTTAGACTAGTCTGGGAGCTAATATCTCTTTCGGAAGATGCGGAGTGTCGAGCCAAGCCTCCCCTAGACCTCCAAGGATGGATGTTGCACTTCAGCAGCCAGGCTGGAAGCGGAGCCTGCCAGGGTAAAGAAAGACTGTGCAATGCAGGAGGACTCTGCACTCAATCCAAATTCTAACTTATGAGAAATAAGCCCATCTGTAACACTAACTACTGCCAACTCCTTCCACAGAACAGTTATGTGGAAAATATCACACCAAGTGAGATAATTGTTTGTTATTTCCACTTTACACTGAGAATTCATCCAGATACTTTTATGATAAAAGCCCTTGCAAGCAAATGTGAAGTCAATGTCATCTGTGATCTCTGCTATACTCAGATCTATGAGGATAAAGAAAATTATCCTGAGTACCCTGAGTTGAAAAAAAAGTCACTCCTTCATTGAATTCAGATACTATCACAAGAAAAGTTTGCATGAACAAAATAGTTGTGTCTTTCAGGGATCAGAGAGTTTATGTCTTCCACCATAAACAACAGCTTAAATCACACATGAGTTGTAATCATCTATTTAACATTTAATGAGTTAAATATAGCAACAAAGAAGCATCATAATAATGAAAATAAATTATCAGAGTTGTCCAGTATTGTCATAAATTTGCGGCTTTCATTTCATTTAGTACACTTCTAATTGCTCTAACATGGGACACCAGCCTTTTGGTACAATGCTGCTGTTAATATATATTTATACGGCAGGACAGCCAAAAGGCCTCAATTAGGTTCTGTGCTCCATTGTGCTGAGCACTGTGGAAGCACAAAAGGGAACAAAGTCCAAGCCCCAAAGGGCTTCTAGTGTAAAAAGATAAGTGATATAGTGAAGACCAAGGCAATGGGATGCATTCAAAATAGACTGACTTTTTAATACCTGTATCCATTTGTCATCCTTTCAAGCTGCCAAGAGAGAATAATAATCCTGATCTGCTTCCTCAAATCTACCCTACTCTGTTTGAATATTATTTTCAATGTTAATTGAAGCGTGGTTAACATTTTCCTTTTTTAAAAAAAAACAATTTAAAACCAGTTATATTTCCCTGGCTTTTACAAACAAGCATACAATTAGAAAAAATGAAACAAAATTAAATGAAAACCAAAAATAAAACTACCACTGAGCATGGGAAACACAGTAAAAATTTACTTATTCTACGTGAGAATGAAGTTATTCTAATTCCTGCCCTTGACAATTGTTGGACATATTTTCATACAGACACAGATAATGTCCTCTAATTCCACTTCAAGAGTCTATTCCTGTCATTTAAACATTATCTAAAAGTCCCTATGGAGGTGTTCATTTAAAGCTGATGCTGGCACAGTTTTTCGCTCTTTTCTAGCCATCTGGTCACATAGTGAATTGTCAGCTATTTTATCTAAACCTGAGAGGAAGATTGAAGGAGTAAACAAAAACATCAACAAAAGGAATCTCAGGGTCCAAAGTAACCACAACAATCAAGCCTAAAGCTATGATTTCTTCTCACTCACAAAATTCACACAAAAGAGACTTAGTGCAAAAAAAACCCAAACTCAGAAGGTTGCAGCCTGAGGCTGATTTGAACCCCCTCTCCGTCCCCAGTCCATACGCACAGCTGTAAACACACACACTGAGCATTCATATTGCCCCCTCTCCCCCTACCCCACTCTCCTAAAAATTAATAGAAAACACACAGATCCATTTCTTTACATTTAAAACTTAGAATCCCAGAGGCTGGCGTTCAAAAATATTTTGCATGCCATTCAATAAAACCTTTTAAGATCAATTTTTAAATGCGGATGCCTCAGTCCTACGCTTTTGCTGCGTACTGACTTAAACAACAGAATGTGGAAGCTGACTTGTCTCATTAAAGCACCCATATGAGAAAACTCGCTACAGTTTCTATACAAATAGACAAGAGTCCCACTACATTAAAATGAAACCGAATCATCTTAGCAAACCTCTTTTTTCCTCATGGTCTTCTCTCTTCTCTGTGCAACGTTGTTCCATCTTACACACACACTTAGATGTGCCATAAGTGCTTCGTTTAAAGTGCATAAAAGCTATCCACAGCTCTCCTAAGAATGAAACAGTTTTAATATTTTCTGATCCATGTTCCTGCCACAAACATTCACCGGCAGTATGATAGCTCCAAGAGCAGACATCTGATTCTTGACATTTAAAGATACAATACTGGTGAAAAATAGTGACGCTGTATTAACTGCAAACAGCTTGTGAGGGAGTAGGTGATGTACTCCTAAAATGTATAATCAGAACAAGCAATAATTTCAACCTTTTGATTTTTTTGTTTTTGACTCAAAGCCATGAGAAAGAGAAATAGCCAGATAAACAAATCTGGACATGTTACAATAACTGTTTTATGAGAATTTATATTCTATGGCAAAAAGGAAAGTAGGTTGCTTTCCTGCTGGAGAAAGTATTAAGGTACCCCAAAGTTTCTCAAAAGGGTCTCAAAAGCTTTCATAATAAAATAAGCAGTAAATGAAGGCAAATCTTGAAATTACAGAAATCAAAGAATTTGTATCCTGGTAACATTCAGTTAATTGACATTGTAATGCTAAGTGCAAGCACTACAACATCAAATTCCCTATACCCCTACTGTGACTGCCTTATAAATTCAAAAAGTACATAGAAAGGTCTTATTTTTCCCACATAAAAATTAAGCCTGTTCCAATATGAACTGTTTCTTTGAAATACTGAATGCTGGAAAAAAGAAAGAAAAAAGAAAGAAAAAAAGAATAAGCAGATTTATTTTTAATTTTGGCAGCATTACCCCTTGTTTGGTGATCAGTGACCTCTCGGGAAAGTTGAAATATCAGAGCAAACCTCCATCCCCCACAAACACCTGAGACAAGGCAGAGCACAGTTAACAGCAATCAGTTCTCCACACTGTACCTGGAGGTACTGACAGGACCGTTCCTGTTGACACGTCTCTGCCTTCACCACTGTCTGGTCCATGTTAACTGATGCTTTCTGGTAAACTTCACGGGCTCTGCTCACGGTTAATGTAGAGGACCAAGAGCTTTTCTTCATTAACTGGGAGTCCAAATTCACAGGCAGGTTTGCACAGGTAGAGCATTTGACATCATTATTGCTTCTGGATGACTTCACAGTATGTTCACTAATAGTGTTATAGGCTTCCATAAAGTATTGGGAAGAAGAACGATCAGGGCATCTTCCCATGGTCATGACCCCACTGGGACCATGATAAACGCAAACATCATTGTCCAAGTTGTCATCTGAACTCCACCATCCTGATGCATTGGATCTGGGCTTACCTTCTGATCGCCTTTCTTTACTCTTGCTGCGCTTCCCATACCTCATCGTCTGCGACTCCTCCGGGCTGGCTTTGCCCCCGTTGACGCTCCCTTTGGATGGTCCCTCCAGTGAATGGGACTTGGTAAAGAGCTTCTGGACAGAATGAACCAGATGCCTGATCCTCCCTGGGCTGTCACTGCGGTGTTCCATGGCAGTCCGCTTGTACTGCAGAGTGTGGTAGCCATCCCGATTCAGAGGCAGCTGCCGCTCAAACTGGTCCAAAAGGTTGGCAGGAATGCGGTTGGTCTTGTTGGCAGTTCCATGGGGAACCAGAGCACACTCGTCCTTGAGTTCGTGGTGGGAATTGTAATGCCTCCGGGGAAATGTGCTGCTGGCAATCTGATCGCTGTAGGGCACCATGCACTCTGCCTGAAAAGAGTTCCTTTGAGTGTAGTACGGGTGGTCTGCAGGATGGGGGTCCACCGGGTTTAACAAATATGGCTTCCTGTCCGGGTGGTGTGGCAGACTGTCACACGGAGGGTCACAAGTAACCCCATGATGATGACTACGGCTGCTAGATAATCCCTTCATCGTTGATTTAAAGCAAGTCCCAAAGTCATCTAATATGTATGGCTGTGCAACGGGCAGAGGTCAGAGAAAGGCCTAAAAGAATGAAATACAACAGAAGGCATAAGACATTCAAACTAACAGAAAAAACAGCATGTGCACATTTAGCATTCATTGTTTCTTATTGTAAAAATAATTGGAATAAACATTCTCTTTTATCACTTAATCTTTTCTATGTCCAACATAGAGATAGGGGATGCCTAAATAATAAACAAGGAAAATTATCTTGTTCCACCAGCGGGAAAACAGATGCAAGAAATTTTTTCTGGTATAAAATTCAGTATTGTTCACGAATCCACAGCTAGATCCGTGTCACCACATATACCCTAAAACCTCAGTCCGGAAAACATTCATGGGCAGGGGCCTCCCAGGAGGCCATAATTGCTCATCTGCATGTTTTCAGTGTCCAATAAGTGCATAAAAAAGATTATGTCCTTAATGGAGTGCTTTCTGGGTTATTTCGGGCCAAATACAGAGTGAGGTGGAATTAATGGGAAACTTTTCTCTGTCTTCAGTGCACATTTATTCACGATTCAAGCCCGGTTTTATTTGACCTCCATGTGTCTGCCTAGATTGTAAGCATCTCGAGACAGTATCAAAACATTATTTCTGTTAGCTGTTTTCAAATTAAGAATAAACCAATGATACCTTACACTGACTCTGTCAAAATGAAGCCAAATCAGCTGTTTAATAACCTATATATTTGGGGTTGTTGTATTTACTGTTTACTCACCCCTATTCACAAAAATAATCTTATTCTGATAATGCATGGCCTGGTTTAATTTTCCATAAATTTTCAGAGTACAAAGCAGTGTTTAAATATACCTGCCTACTCCTTCTACCATTAGGGGAATTGGTATAGCCCAAACTTGCACAGTGTTATAACAGTGTAAGGGATTTCAACACTTAATACCCGATTGCAGTTATTTTGTCCTGAAGTGACCCATAATGTTATAGACTACTGCCTGCAACAAGTTGAAAATAGAAATCTTCATTACAAGTGATATAATAACCAATCTGTTCCAGGCCAGAGGTCCTCATTTCAGTTCTCTCCACTAGTAATAGCCTGGATACAAATGCTACTGCTATCTCTGAGCTACTAATGTGTAAATTGTGGGGTTCCAGATGTGGCAAAACATTCTCATGGCACTGTCTCAGCTCCTGATGGGCAGAGGACTCCTTAGAGGATGCCCTCTTATACTGCACGTGGCTGAAATGGGAGTCACTCAGCTACTTTATTGCTTTCTGGCACGGGCAATCACATAATACTTTTAGAAATGTCACCCTTGACATCTTCCTTGGAGTATGGGTAGACATGCATAGCAAACACTTTTCCACTATGTTCCTCCAGTGTTCTCTCAGATAAAGTTCATGTTTTAACAGGTTGTAGGCATTGTACCTATTAGAAAATTGGCAACAATGAAGTTTTCTAAAATAGCACTAAATTAATGTCAGTCTGGAAAAGCACACTCTACATTTTATCAGAACATATTTTATATTTTCTTCTGAATCTGTGGTGAGCGAAAGAGGAGTTTTTTTCAATATGCTTCAAAGTGAGTGTGGATGTCCTGCATTTCACTCCCCCTCACTGGATCCCTGCAATGCAGAAAATGTTCCATTCTCAGCAGACCCTGAATTCCACAAAAAGAGTTTTCAAAATACCACAAAAGGCACTTGAAATATTCCAAATGGATGAACTCACTGCTCACCTGAGGAGGAAAATGGCCACAGGCACTTGTAAAAGTACAAATATATTCAGAGAGCTGGATTGGCAATGATACTGTAGTGAAAATCCTTAACGCTTCTAAACAGCATTTTACATCCCTACCAACACCTTTAAAAATGTGATCTATTAGACTGTGTAATAGAGAAACATCCAAAGGGATGTAGTAGTATACCCATTACTTAGAGCATTGAAAATGTGGCTTGACCAAGAACATCCTGTCAAGAAGAATATCACTAAAGGATATAACAACCAAATAAAAATAGCCCAATCTCTGGTATCTATGCATATCTTTCACACTTTGAAGGCTTGTGAAACGAAGGATTCAACCAGTTAATGTTTATTTAAATCCATTTACAATCATGCAACAGTCCTCAATATGATTGATAATTTATCTTAGGGCTAACAATAGACTAATGTGATATATAAAAAAGAAATAGTAAAACCTTGCCCCAAAGATACAAGAAAGCCAAGGCCATGTACAGTAAAGTGGGACATGGCCAGAACCAGCAATTTATTTTCATTTTTTCATTATCTGAATGGCTATGAATTTTTCATTTTTTTTGTACTGTGGAAAGAGTATTTGTAGACAACGAAAAGAACTGATAATTTACAGAACAGTGAAGTCATGACAGGCACAGGGGATGTCATGGAATTATTAAGAATATGTAGTCTTAGTATATGTATAGAGCAGAATTGCTGGGCTGAGGTAACACTTGATCTGACTTATAGGCTTGGGCAGAATAGTGTGGAACACCTTGAAGACAAAGATGAGATTGAAAGATATAAATATGGTTTGACCAATGAGGGCAGCAGTGTTAACAGCTGTGTTTCGGATGGACTGGCAATACAAATGCCAAGGAGAATGCGCACGAAGTCTTAAGAAGTGAAAAAGCTTATGAAAAGTGGCATTTGTCTGTATAGAGAGAAAGGGACAGGCTTTCCATAAATTGTGGAGGAAGATTGGCTTAGCACTGCTATATGAGCTTGGATGGCAAGTAGGATGGTGGAAATGTTTAGGAGAAAAGATAACATTTAGTTCTACACTCATTTTTGAGCCTGAGCTGTCAATGAATCTTCCATGATGAAGTTCTGGAGAAAAAGGAAGAAAATAGATAGGAGGATCTGCCCAAGAGGAATCAGATGAACAGATACAGAGAATAACAGAGAAAATACGTATGTGAAAGCAAAAGGTCACAGAAGTACAAAAAAAGGAGGATAAAGCTTTGCAGAAGCAGCAGATTCAAAAGTGGAGGTAAAAAAAGAAGTAGCAAAGACCAGAGAGTGATAGAAAAAACAACCCAAAAGTGACCAATCAACTTGTGAAACAAAAAGGAGTGATGGTAAAGGCTCCAAAACCTGGGAAAAAGTGAATTTCAGAGAAAAAACTGTTTAGTCCCAACTTTTAGATTGGTGTATTTATTATGAGAGGTTTTTTCTCCTGTGACAGCAGTAAAAACAATTATGTTATCATAGTGATAAAAAAACATGAGTATTAACCAGAATATAGCTTCATTTTGCCTTAACTCTATTACTGCTGCTACAGTACTGAAAGTGTAATGAGTTATAAAAAAAACCAAGAATGTACCATAGTGTACCTTCCAGGAAGGAAGGAATAGGTATAACATGCTCTGCAGTGAAGAAAGGAGTGGTGCTTTTCTTATTTAGTGGACAATTCTTCTGCATAGAAAAACCTCCAACACTATTCCTAAATCACTCTCACACCTCAGTCCTGCTTTAATATGTTAATATATATCTAGAAAAAAAACACCCTAGAGCTTCTGATTCCACCAGTATTTTTTCAAAACTATGCTTCATTTTCCATAATTGTGTTGGCTGAACCTATCAATCGATGTTTAGTGCAATTAACAGCTGGAGACCAGGTTATCTGATCATGCCATGAATAACTGAAAGGAAGAAAATTAAGATTTTTATTGTATTATTATTTTTTGGCCAAACTAGGAACATTTAATTACTAATGAAATAAAGCAAGATAATTGATGAACATACTGCATATTAATAAACAGTGGAAATAGCAGTTCTATGGACAGCAGATTAAAACCACTTGATGACATAGGAATAAATGAGATGTTAAATAAATACAGCATGGTAAGGCTGAAGAATGCTTATTACTTTCAACTTTCATGTTACGTTTGGTTTTGTTTTCTTGAGGATGCCCTGGGTAAGAAGAATACAAATATGTTTATTTGTGCTGCTAATACAGTGTTGTGTACGCACAACAATTTGTTAGAATACCTTAGTGGCTAGAAAAATGCGTAATAAATTCTTATGTAATTAAAGTGAAAATGCATGCAAAATAATAAAACCTGAATGCATAAATTACCTACAATTTTACAAATTTTATTTAACTATGGCTACTTATGTGTTCCAAATTTATTCATAAAACATGTCTTCAAGAAAAATATTCTTTCCCTTTGATACATGTGAAAACTTCTCTCTTATAAAAGATTTACTGATATGCCACATAGCCCCTCCAATTTTATCTCACAAGACTGCAGAATTACATTTCTTACATTTTTACAGGAAGCTGTGAAAAACAATCAGGTGACAAATGCTTTTACTAAAATGTCACATACATAGGTATATGGAGAGTAAGGAGATAATGTAGAAGGCAGTACAAAATAGATAATTGATAACTCAAAATGACTAATATAATACAAGTTGTTTATGGCCATTAGCAACTTACAAACCTTAATAATTGAAATGTGTTTTATAGGATCAGTATGAAGAGTCAACCTTCACAATTTTCTCTTTTTTTTCCCCAATAATCTGATTATATTTTAGCAGTTCAAGATTCAGAGCAAGGCAAACTGCCATATGCCCTGTATAATGCATAATGTAAACTGTAAGGTCAATAACTGCCAAGATAACTGATAGTGATATCTATGTCAAGTGATCACTAGGACAGTGATATCTATGTCAAGGTGTGCAGCTTAACTATAAAAACATGCAAGTAAGATGTATATGAGGAACTAACATGCTCTTGCAATTTGTATTAACAATATACAGAAGTAAGGCAATGCAACTATATTACGTGTAGTTACCAACAGAGAGACCCTAACAGCCAGCCCTAACATCAACAGACACCTAATTAAGCGTCGTTGGGACCACAGCACCTTAAGTCTAATATCCTGGTCTGTTCAGAAACTAAGGAGTGAGAGATGTTGAATTTTTTTCTTTCTTGGTGAACATGGCTCTTCTAAGATACCATTCAGTTAGTCAGAAGACACTTCTGAATCCTCAGTTTTGTGCCAGGTCCAGAAAATGAATGTCTGGTACACAGGTGGAAGGCAATGTAAGCACACAACATCATGTATGTGCAACTCTGAGTCAGGACGGCATTTAATCATGAGCACAAATTTAAACACACATTTGGACCATACTGGTACTTACACCTCAGATCAGCAATCTTTTCAAAGAAATGCTGTGTTAATCTTTGAAGTGAGAAGACATAAATTAGGCTTTTTAGCAGTACTATTTGTAGTTGTGTTCCCATTTTATGTTCTATGGTAAACAGGTTCCCATTTCCATATTGAAAACCAAAGATCCTCAGCTTTTTCTTATATATTCACTCTCATGCTATGGGATGCTCCCAGGGAAATTCCTTTCCCTGATTTTTGGACTTTTACAAACACACAGAAGGTACGTTTATGCTGAGAATCAAATTTCCATGTGCTCCTTATACAGCACATTGCTCTATCCCAAAGGTCTTGATATTTTGCAGTCATTCTGTGTGGCTTTTCTGTTATGTTTCATCATATTAATGAAAATCTAGACAGCAATAAAAGGATACATATTCTAAAATGCATCTATCCACATATTTTATTAAAGGTGTTCAGAAGAAAATGAGGTCTCATATTATTTTCCTAATCCATTTTGGCATGTAATATGAAAGATACTGTGCCTTGGGTAAAACTCTCAAGAGAATGTCTGGCTTTTGCTTCCATGTCACCAATCACACCAGGCAAGAAATACTTACAATATAATTTAATCTTGAACAATGGATGGGGAGTCATAAAGAGAAATGTTTTGGCCAGTAACATAAACTCATTCCAAGTTCATGGGCAGATCAATAAATGAGAGTAATTGGGGAAAAAACATAATTAAACTCCAGCTGATGTGTGAGGAGTCCCTTGTGAATGGTATGCATACAGAAAAAACAAGAAAAGAGGCATCCCACCAATAACATCATAAAAATGGATATTTTTTTTCTGTCTGCATGCAACAGTCTTTAGTTTGCATATACTTGTAGTGACAATTTCCACATATACATTTAATGACAGTTTTAATGCATGTGGTTTTGGTGAGCAAAGGGTGGTCTGTACCAGGGTAGTATGTGCTTTGAATGTTTGGATTTGGATTTCTTCATCTCTGTGGCAAATAGCAAGTTGATTCTTCACTAAGAGTGTCACTAAAACTGTAGTCACTAAAAGAATCTAACATATAATTAATCTCTGAGTCATATCTAGATACACTACAAGGTCTGCAAAAATCCTAGCAGTAATATGTCAGCAAAATTTTGACACACAGAGTCTGATTTTTTCAATCCTGTTAGGCGTATGACTGGTAATAGGCAGAATTGCATGCAAAAATCTTGGCTCTACAAATAGAAATACTAAACTGTGATCATCTGCTCTTCCACTCTCCTCATTTGCACACACAATTAACAGTCAACTTTTAAAAAATTCTGATCTGCTCCAGTGAGTAATAATATAGTGTGTAATTAGACTGCTCATGCCTTCTCTGCAGTATAGGACACAGAGTCTCTCTGACTCGATAAGGTACAGCACATCAGTTGGAGAGCCTATTGTGAATTCTACTGCAAATTCAAAACTGCCAATCAGCATTTTCTTCTCACAGAAAGAAAACAACCAGGAAGTTATGTTTGTATAACATGCATGTAACATAATATATTAAATTGAATCATTTGGTAAATGTCATCTAGGCAGTATTGAAGCATATTCCTCATATACAAGCTTAGATGTTGCACTTTATTCTTAGTCTGTAGGACAATGAACACTAGGACCATAATATTTTTTTTAGCAGTACTTACAATGAGTTTCCAGAATGCTGTTTGGGCTCGGGGAACAGTGAAAGGGAATGAAAAGGAAGGTACTCCAAAATTTGGAACAAGGTTAACACGTGCCTACCCAGGTTGCTCTCTTTTGGGTACCCTACCATCACACCTAAGTTTGTGACTCCAGACACCTTTTACTTGCCTTCTTCACAGAAGATTTCTTAAAATGAAAGGATTACAATCACCACTTGCTAGCAATTAGAGATAATCAATGTGATTTAGACTGCTTATATTATCTCAGGATTAGAAAAGAAAGCAAGTATGAGGGACAGGCCACACGTTCCTCAGTGCTCACATAAAAAGAGAGTGGCTTTCACAATAGCATAAAACATAGAGCAATAAATGACGAATACACATATGGAGATTTCAGGTATGCATACAGGTTCCTGCAAGCCAGTCAATTGTGAACATCAAAGGCTTATTTTTCTGGGAGACGAATGAGAAGATCAGCAGACAAAAGCTACATTCAATGTGTGCAAGGTAACTTTGCCATGAAAGTCAAGTAATTTCATGCTCTGCAATATGGTCACATAACGAAAATGGACAACCTTATACTAAAAGAAGCATTTGATCCTCATTGCAAGGACACTAATGTGACCAAGTGAAGGAGCCACTACAGCATCTATTGACTGTTTGACAGCTATCTAATGGAAGCTGCTAATCTTAGCCAGAACTTGCACCAACATTACACAGTCCTTAGCTGCACGGCTACCTTTTCTACGAGGTCTTTAAGTCCTCTGCAGTTCTGTAGCACGGCACTTTTGTGACAGGAATCACAGTTAAATTATTGCCTGAACTACAGGTTTTCATGATCTACAGGTTTTCAGAGCTTTTCTACACATATCTTGAAATGACAATATTCACTGTCAAGCCAGGCAACTGGCTTTTATTTGCCCTATGCTCTACAGTCCACTCAAGGCACACCACACCAGAGAATCCATACTTTTATGTCTATGATGGCAGTTACAGTGTGATTATATGACTTTGCTGGTCGTGACCAGCAATTCTCATGACTCAAACTGGCTCTAAGCTTTTTGTTCTTTACTATTTAGAAATTAAGCTAAACATTATGTTAAATATTTCTTTCTCTACAAAAAATCACTCAACTCTTTAATTTAATGAAGCATAGTTTTACGAGACTCTTTCTACAGCTCCAGTCTTACTCACAGACCTTGACCTCATTTAGCAGAATCAGAGATTGATTTCCTTGAAAAATGTTCTTCCAAGTACACTGTGATCTTTTAAGTTCAAGCTAAAGTGAATGCTACAAAAACATATAAGCATCAGAGTCTGTATGCTTACAGATGGTCTCCCATCTTGGCTTTCAATTGGTAGTTCAATTTGAATGGTGTCACCCCTGAAAATCTGTTGTCAGCCCCCAAAAATATTGAAAATGGAGAAAGAAATTTATATGTCTTAATGGAGAAACTTCATGGAAACCTTACAGGAGCTCTGTGAAGACCAAGTGTAAGAGTTGTGAAGACATGAACAGAATGACACAACAGGGCTTATTGATCTTCACAGCTGGACAACCCATATGCTGCTCACCAGAAAGGAAAAAAACCCACAAAGCCTCAGTGATAATGTCCCACATTCTAACTAACAGTAAGAACTTCCTGGAAAATCCACTTCGTAGTCATGTTGGTATTATGGAGCTCTGACTGTATCAACAAATGTCACCACTATGATCATCCTGCCTGGTCATGGATACATTCCAGGTCCTGTGTGCTTAAGCCAGGGAGCCAGTAGGAAAAGAGATGAGGCAAACAGTGGCAAGAATGTTCTGCTCATATCCAAGGCCAATGAATTCCTACATGGGAGAAAAATGACTCTTGGAAGAAACAAAAGCCCTCTCTGAAGGTATGAGATAAAAGAGCTCAGCAAACAAGGTGGAAAGTTCATTGAGTTGGAAGAAAACAGTCATGCTTAGATCAGAACTTAATCTTACTCATTTTAACTTGTTCCTTCCAGCTCAATATAAAAGTAAAAAACAGCAAATGTAAGCTCGGTTTGGCATTGAATATGAAGCATTTGATTAAAAGGCAGATAATAATAGAACTATTGCAACTGCTCCCTAAAACAGAGCTGTAAAACTGAACTTCCCGAGTTCAAGGCTTAAGAAAAACACCACTGAAAACTGAACCAAACCCACATATATACTGTGGTATATAAATGCAGTTAAAGAACTTTAACCACCTTTTCTTTGATGGCTATAGTAACTGATGGATATTTGTTGTCACATAGTAGATGGAATGGAAATTATTTCTGGTTTTATAGCAATGCTATGAAATTGAGTTAGATTTGGTGGAAGTCTTAATCCACTTACTCAAATCAACTTGTCTCATTTCACTTCTACTGGCATAAAAATTAATAAGAAACAGAAAAAAAATGTCTTTTCAGAGGAAAATATTTACTACAAATCAACTTGTCTCATTTCGCCTCTACTGGCATAAAAAATAATAAGAAACAAACAAATCTTCAGAGAAAAACATTTACTTCAAATATTTTTCATGCATCTCTAGTTACGAAGAAATTGAAATGGCAACCATTTTGAAAGTGGACTATTTTTCACAGAATTCCATGAAAAGAGTTTGTGAGCTATGGTAAACTGGGAAATAAATCTTAATTTATGAACAATATCTGGAAAAATGACTGGTACCTTCAAAAAGTTACTTAAGTTCATCAAGGACCTCATAAAGTACAATGTACATAGAGTACAATATAGACAGCAAAAGTGCAGAATAGAAAGTCTGTGGGCACAGTCCTTTTCCCAAAGTGTGGCACAGGATAGTGGCTGCATCCCCTATGGAGGTGGGAGGGCTATTTTGCCCTCAAGCAGAGGACTCAATATCTCAGCTTCTGCTCTGAGGCTTCATTTAGTTCCACCTAAACCACAGAACGACTAGCTACATTTAATCTATACATTTACAACAGCAATAATTTAAAATCTTTTACAAAAAAACCCCCCATAACAGTAACTTTGATTATATTTGGATATGATTATGATTGAAAATATAAAAAATAATAAAAAAGAGTATCATAATTTTTTATAATATTATTTATGGACATGTAATTTGTTTCCACTGTGCTTATGCAGTCACGCCTCTTTTGTGGCTTTTTTTCCATACATATTTCAGTAAATAGATTCAATGGTCTGCACATACCTAGAAACAAGTAAAGTTAAAAGATTAAAACACTTTTGCAAAGTTTATTTTGAACTTTGTTCCTGTATGTTGACATATGCAGAAAAATGGCATATGACAAGAATCTGATTGTAGGAATTATGCTTATCCAATTAAGAATCAGAAAATAATCAGGTAAAATCAAAACAAAGCTTACTTACTGGAATACAGAACACTTCTAATAAGCCCCTGCAAACATGTTAAAATTATTCATAGAAATAAATTTTTCAGAGCAGTGAACATGCCTTAAACATTTCAGAAATGACTTTTAGAATAGCTTTTAAATCAGGAACTGAAAGAATTACTTGATGAAACTACTCATTATGAATAATAGTCTGTCTAATGTTAGATAGCTGAAAGGGGAAAATGAATAAACATACTGATAACTTGAATAGGATAGGTCAGTTTTGTAATGTCACGGATTTTAACTGTGACTTCTGCTTGACTGACTGATTGATCTTTACTTCCACAGCTTGTGACTGATCTTTTGTCAATTTGGTGAGGTCACACAGGATTCACTCTGAGGATTCGACACCAGGAGGAATATGGTGATGGTACCCCCATGTTAGGTGCCACCTAAAATGCTTGTGCATGTACTTCATGTACGTGTTTGCAAGAAACTCAGATCTGAAGATGATTTCTTCTTCACTGTATGCACTTCTTCACTGTATACACCAAAAATCACTGTGTTGAGATATACAAAATAGTAAATAAACATCTTACTTTTGAAGAATGCCTGACTTCACCAGCACATTGGGCATTTATGCACTGCATGTTTCACTCTTGGGTGCTCAGAGGGAATACCAAAGCAGCAGACTCTGCTATTTTACACTAACCTTGAGAAAACATCACACATTGCCGACATTAAACACAATAATAAAGAATAGAATTAAAACTTTTCTTTATATACATAGAGATTCAAGAAGTCAAAATCAAATAAAATGCAGTAAAGAATATCTCCATTTCACTTCAACTACACTGTATTAAGTATTCATTGAAAAAGGAAAATCAAAGTCAAGGAGGGAAATAGCAGAACAGAAAGCACAAAATGAAGAGAAGGAAAAAGAAGTACAATCTTAATTCTCTTTTTTGTGTGTTACTATTTCTAGCAATGCCCCAATTGATGTAACTTCATAGACCTCAATGGAATTTCTCCCAACTGAGATAAGCATGAATATAGTGAAAGTGAATGGAATCAACTTAATATCTGTTTTATTATTTGCTAGTTTAAAGTTATAATAAAGAATATGTATTTTTCATAATATTTAGTAGGCACAGTTTCAAAAACAATAATAATACACTTTAAAAGAGAATGGTATTAGTAACTCCTCATTTCATCATATAGAACTACCATAAATGAAATATACTTCAAGGAGCTCCTGAAATTTATGTTATAATTAATGGCAAATGATAAAGTGTACATATACTGGAATAACAAACACTTCAAGGTGAAATGCTTTATTTCTAGATTCTATTGCAAAACATTGTCATAAGTATTTTAAAAAATCACTTAAGTAGTGCATTTAAAAATATTTTTAATGAAATTAAGCCCTTATAGTCTGGAAAAACTGCCTGCAGAGTAGTATGTAAGTGTGCAGTAAATATTTTCATAGCATTGCAAAAACTTCAGGAAAATGGTTCTCTAAAAGAGAAACACCATAAGCAAATTACTATATATATCAAACTGGTGATATAAGCAAAACCTCCTGATAATTCTTTATTACTTCCTCATCCTAATTTACTTTCATTGCAGGGTGAAAGGTGAGTGGATTCATGCAAACTACTTTAATTTGTGTGCTAAAAAGCCATACTCCCTTAAACCTGAATGAAAAGTGCACAGCCTTTTCACTTTATTACATCTTAGCTATTCAACAGAAATCTCATCTTTCATTTCAAAACATGAGGTTCATCATATGCTAAATGTCAACATTATTGGGTAAGCTCAGGAGGAACCATGGTCAATACACTGTTTGTCCTCATACATAATATGAGCATTATAAAAAACATCCATAACTGCTATTGTGGAGCCACAATTTTTTGTGGACATAGAGTACGCCTTGTAGAAAGATAGACATTCCAATTTTAAAAATATGAAGTAACTGAATCTGCCACATTTCCAAGGAAATTATTCTGGTAATTACCCACTGAGACATAGCTGTCTCTAAACGCACATGGTATCCACTTCCAGCTAATAGCTCTGGAGCTTTTTTGAATAGACCTTTTCAGGAGACATTACCATGAGCCAAGTTCCCTCATGCTGCTATAACACAGAACTGTTTCATGCCCTTCTCTGTCATAGACTAGATTGACTGGCTTTCTTCAATGACATTTGAAGGCAGATTTTTCAGGCTTTTATTAACTCCCGAAGCTGCCTTCCATCCAGCTTTTGGCTACTTTATAAAATGCAATTTTTATCAGATATGCAATAATGTTGTTATGCTGTAACAGTAAATACAGATTTGTAGTGAATTTCTCTGTCTACAAAGAACTTGACTGAAAATGTCCAGTAAACCTCTAATAGTGGGGGCTGAGTCTTTCCCTGCTTTTCCCCATGAAGATCCTAATTTGGACTATAAACAAAGTACAACATATAACATACAAGATACCTACTCATAGCTGCCTTCAGTTAACACATTAGATTTTTTTTGTGTTTATATTTGGAGTGTTAATTTAAAACCACAATTTTCAAATTCTTGAATTCATATTCAGAGACAGATTCACATTTTACTAATAATTAGGTAAATCAAAAGCATTGCTCTTGAGACTAGTCACATTAACCTGTATTTTCATAAATGTAACTCAGAATTGTACCCAATGTTCAAGTAAACTCATTTTATTCTTCATTCATATTTTCAGCCATTACTGTTTACCAATGTTACTGCATGGAGAAAAGGAAACAAAATTACATTAGCTCCAAAAAACTGTAGCCGATCTAAAATTTCATGTTTACCCTCTTTCCTGGCAAGATCACAGTAAAGCCAGAAGTAGTGATCATTATCGACTCCGATAGTCAGGCTAAGCCCTGCTGAAACAGCAATGCATGAAAGCACTAGCAAAGAAATGGGACGTATCATTGTTAGAAAACTTGCACTACTGCAACTATAATATCCAGTGTATTTTCAGAGTGTACAATTTGAGGCACTGCAGAGAAGATTCAAGGAAGGAATTTTGTGTAACATGGGTGGTTGCTTTCAGAAATGTATGATTTCTGTAATAATACTTTCCAGCAGATAAATGAAGGACACTGATTTCAGTAACTATCCACCTTGAAATTACTTGAGCATGAAACTTATTGAAAAAAAAAAGAAATATTTTTAACCTTTTCTTTTAGCTTACAGATGACAGCTGCTTAAAGAATATTTGTAAACTAATTGTATTGTTTCTATTCTAATTATGGTATCTACGCATTACTATTCTGTACCTGTTTGCTAGCCAAGGAGTATTCAGGGTGGAGTTTAGCTCTGCAAGGGTTTATAAAATCCCTCATTATTATCGGAACTAGTGAAGGTAGAACAGCTGCAGAACACAAGTGGCTGAAGATACGGGTTGAATCTTGTGTTGTAGGTGGGGAGAGTCCTGGGATCTGCAATACTGTAGAGCCACAGAGAGTTTGGCCATTTGCGCTTTGAATTCCTTTGTTTCTTTCCCAGAATAGCTGTATGGAAGAAGGTGGGCTCCAGCAATATTGGGATATATATTTCTTTTATTCAGTCTCTTCCATTTTATTTCAGGTTTAAGAACAAATGTGGTTAGGGTGAAATGAGAGGAAGGCCCATCATTTTATTTGACCATCTTCCATGACAGGTTTCCGTAGAGCAGTGTACACGTATACTCCACAAACTCACCAAAAACACATAAAATAAGACCACACAGTTAGATCCAACAAATGCTGTTATTCTTTACATGATGGAATATGTAGAATGCTAAAAAGTGATGAACCAACTCTTTTTTTAAATACTTCATTGGGTGATTATAAAGCTGTGTTCAGAAGAGCCTTGCATACTTTTTAAAAGTCATTCCTCTTTTTTCCTAAATAGAAAGAGACTGGCAGGTCAAGGACACATGTAGAGATAATTCAGAATAAAACGCTGGAAAAAGCACGAAGAGGTCTCTGATCTCTCTTAACGTTGGTTTAATTCCATAAAACTATGATTTAAAGGGAAGGTTTTAATATAGCCACTAAGAGCGTGATCTCAGACAATCTTTGGAGTCTGCAAGAAAGATGGTGGACAGCAACATAAAGGAATCTGTTGGCCATGTTTCCTGCAGTAGTAAGGTTTATACAAACCCTCCAGCTGTGCACTTGTGTCCATTGTTCCACCCACTGCCCTACCTCCAGCCCCGCCTCCTTACTTCAAATTTAACCTCGGATTGTACAACCCCTGAAAGTTTTGGTAAAGGCAAATCCCACCTATTTCTTGACAGTGTGAAGAACCATAAAAGGACCCTGAATCTTTTTAGAGATGAGAGAATCTGTTGATTTTGGACCTGGACTCCAGTGGTACAAGGCACCAGGGACACCATTCAGAGACAAGATCTTTCCAAGATTCATAGATTCGGAAAAAGTGGCATCTGAAGATCAAAGAGTAAGAGCAAAGGCACAGAGGGTATCATGCATCCTCCAAGCTCTCCCTTCTTTTTCCTTCAGAAAGCACTGGCCCACCAATTACACTGCTTGGGAACCTGGGAAAGCCAAGGAACCCATGGATCGATTGTTCCTCAAGTTTCAGGCAATCAGCCCACAAGGTTTACCTGATGCAGAAGCTGCCATCAGGCTCAGATATGGTCAGCTAATTTGTTTTCCTTGGTCTTGCAGTTTGAATCCTCTGAGCTGACCAAGAATCTCCTATTGTAATGCTCACTCTTATAGCAGACCCGGGAAGTTTCCTTCATGTGCTCAGGTTGCCCAGTCCTCTGTTAATTCTCCCATGACTGGGAACAGTGCAAAAGAACATTTTTTCCCCCTAGTTTTCAGGAGCTGTGTGACTATTTGCACTGAATATGCAGCTATATATTCTGCTATTTTCTCATAAAATTTTGAACTCAAATCTGACTGAGGCTACCATAGCACCTGTAAAGATGATGACACTCTTACAGGTCTCATAAAGAAATAGGAACTCACATCAGGTCTGAACATTTACAAGTTCACATCTCATAACTTCTTATTCCTGTGTCTGATTACTCCAGTTGAAGAAAACAGCCTGACTGCTGCTGCCACAAAAAATGATATGGGAAAACACTAAAGATACATATGGAGTAAGAAAAACACTACCATGATTCAATTAACTATGCAGTCAGTTGACTCACACAAAGGTATAGAAAGTCACATTTCCCAGTCAAGGCAGCAATGTTTTACTCACACAGCTACTTGCTTTATGCTATGATAATGAACATATCAGCACCCTTAATGTTTTTATCTTCTAGACTTTTGAAAGCTTAAAATCTATTAATATCCAAGTAAAAAGTCACCTCCTTTTTCACACAACTTCCAAGCACGTCAGAAAATCTTTGAGAAAAAAAGTAAATTTCCCAGGCATTTTAACACTATTTTAAAGTCTGGATTGGGAAAAGTGATTGAAATGAAGTGTATAAGCCTTAATGTTTTTTAAATGTAATGATGATGACGTACAAGGATTCCCCAGTCCAAAAGACAAAACAGTCAATTTAACATGAATTTGCTTTGCTGCTTTACATCTAACTTGGACACATAGGGCATTCTTGTGAAAGTAACTAGACAGAATGATAAAGAGAGAATTTGAGTTTAATTATGACAATTATAAAAAGCATTATATTTGACTCCCTTTCGTGATGGTTCTTTTTTTTTTTCCATAGATAGAAGCTCAACAAAGTAGAATGTGCTGTAGTAGGAAGTTTTTTAGATTTGAATCAGCAGTAAAGATTTTTTAAAGGATTCTCTAAATCCAAAATGGTACTATTAACCTGAAAAAAGCTTGATTATTATAGCAAGTCTGTTTGCCCCACAGTCATACAGGTAACAAAACAAAACAGTCCTTTATACATTCATTTCCATCTCACCCATATTCTCATAAATAGCTAAAACAATCAATGGCATCTGGAAAAACAGGCCGTCAAAATTTAACAATCCTTGTTCCACACATTTTAAACCTCAGCCAAGGTGACAAATTCTGAAGGTTGCAATATTCTCTTGCTGGGATCAGTCTCAAGTGATTGTGTGCTGGGTGATGCCTGTGTTTCACAGAACAACCCTAGTCCTCCTCCTGGAGGAAATGCCATCCTCCTATCAAGGGGGCAGGTTTGCTGCAGTACCCTGCTCTGGTTAGGAGGTTGGGGCTGCACTCACTCTCAAAAGGCAACCTGTGGAAATCTTAGACTAGATGTTCAGAGGCTTCTGCTACTCCTTCTCACATGGTCAATAAATCTGTTACCAGACTACGGTCACCATTCTCCCATGACCTGAAGTCCTCAGCAATTGTTTGTGTTGTTTTTCCTCAACACTAGTTGTGATTAGAAAATAGGATGAGGGTAAGAATGCAACGCAGTTGTGTTAAAAATGCAGTAAATAACAAAGTTACATTTATTTCCCTTAGCTGTCAATTTTCATGCCATTTTTTACGAATAGTATCGTTAAAACCAAGATGTCACAGACAAAATTTACCTGGAATGCACCAACACATCTAAAGAATGTTCAGTGATGAACTTAATCTAGGGTCCCTGTGTCAAAGCCCTTCTAGTGACCAACTAGATGCCCTCTGTGAAGCTAGAATAACGGGCAAATGAGTTTGTAATTGTCAGTAATTGAATAGTTTTTGTTAAACACGATGATATGACTTCTTCTCAAACCAGTTGCAGCCCTAAATGAACTCCACAGGCAATACTTTTTTCTTTTATGAAGTAAGAGACATTATTCTCCCTTTGCTTCCACAGATAACTTTGATAAACGGCTAACTTCCTTTTGCTTTTAGGTGATTTCCCCTCAGAGGTACACGCTCAGGGATACATAATCAGCATTACTGTTCTAAAGAGTAATGTTCTGGTTGAAAGAGGAGGCGTAATGGAGTATGATAAGAAACATGAAGAGGAGTGAGTGGAATATGAAATGCTCCATGGCTAAGGCTTGGCTGCCTTAGAGGCAGAGGAGACAATAATAAGCAAAGAAATTGGTTCTGGTGGTATTAAACTACCTGCCAGAGAATACGTTTTCTGTTTCACCTCTTGGTCAGTTACATCTCATTGTAGATATTTCTTAACTTCTTGGAGTCTGGGGTATGTAACGGCATCCTCCATTGAAGCATGAAGAAACAGAATGTACACAGCTTCCCAGAACATCATATGATACTGAAGAGATGAAGTGAAACAGGAATGTCTCAGTGACGCCCACAGGAACAGTCACCCTCGCCAAATTGTCAGCATGCCTCTGCAATGCCAGACCACAGCGAGCATATGGATGGTTTAGGCTTTCTGCCATTAAACTAGATTAGCAAAGCACACGGTTCATGCATATCTAGTCTAGCTTTGTGTCCCTGAAAAAAATATTTCCACTACAAGTAGCCTCCCAGACTTAGGGAAGAAGAGCTAGTTCCACAAAACAGCCTGCTGCTGCCTTCTACACCCGCCAGGTTCCGCGGTGTCTCCCCGGAGAAACCCTTCGTGTGATCTGCGATTACAACTCTGAGACCATGAACTGAGGTGTGAAACAAAATACCCTTCCCTTCTGTCAAGCGAACGTGACTGACAGTTCTGCAAAATTCCTCCAACAGATGACACTACCAGGGATTTTCATGCCGTTACAATCCATGCAGGCTGTATGGCAGCAATTTGTTCAAAGCCTGCTCTCCGTGACCTCCCCAGGCGAGAGCACTTTAGTGAAAGATATACACAGGACTTTTTGTGAAAAAATGCTCTGTGTCGTTTGGAGACAAAACTTCCAGTCTGGTGGAATTGGATATTTCAAGTTTCATTTTCTTTAGAAAAACATTAAGCCCAAGCCATAAAAAAAACACAGGGTGAATATCACAACATATGACTGAACTTTGTTCTCTCTAGAAACAGATTCTGGTATAGCCTGCAGTGCTGTTGTCTATGTTGCCAAGTCATTTAGTACATTTTCATGTATTTTCCTTATGGAAGATTATTCCAGCAGAAATTTACTGTTCCAATTTGCAGTACGTTGACAAAACTAAGAAAACCAGAATATATTATTCTATACTTCAGTTGACTAAGTGGTTAATTTTTATCAGCCCTGAATGAACTAAAAAAAAAGGTTATATAAAATGTTCCTCCTTTTGAAGCCAAACTGGCTATTTATATCCCAGTGCATAACCTGTATTCCATCTCTGAGATCTAGGAAGGTTTCCAACTAATATGCTACGGATATAACAGTGGCAATCGTGTACCTGTACATTTGTTCCACTTCTAACAAGCAGCATATAAAATGGGATGAAATTTAAACAGTAAGATAAATACTAGTTAACATATACATCCGTCATTCTGCAAACATGCATGATTAATTATACTAACTTGAATAATCCTATGCAAATTAATCTATTTGCAAATAAAAGTTCATAATTTTAAATATTTGTGAAACAGAGGACAAAATGTTCATGCCAAACTCACGGTTGAATACAGCGCTTAAAATATTCTTTTAGTGTTTGCCTTCCATTTTTTTTGGCATATTAATTGAATTTTCTTTCGCACTGACAGCATACAGGAATGATTTGATCAAGAACTCTTTAAATATTAACAATGAGCCAGAGGAGTCTCGGAGGAAAGAATCTTGTTAGTTGTAATGTAAATGCAATCATATGCAATGTTTATTTCTGGCATACTATTATTGTAGTCTGTCTTATAGGCCAAAAATGTTATTACCCAACATACTGTAATTAGACATCTTTTCAATTAATGTAGAGAAATGTCTTTTAAAGCCAACTAGGCTATGTCAGGTATCAAGGTATTCTTTCTTAATACTTAAATGTTCTATAAAACTGAAAGTAACAATTAGCTATGTAAAATTTCAGTGGAGGAGCACTTTACTACCTCTCCTCCCTTATAAACTTTAAGCATACAACTTCAGGCAAGAGTTGAAAATAAAACTACACATCACTATACAGGCTTGCTCTTCAGCAAAAAAAATGCCATGCACAGCATTCTGCAACACCAATCACTTTCTTTACTAAAATTATCATTCAATGCTGACAACTACTAGTAATTTTATATAATACAAAATTTTCCAACTAAAATATCTTTAAAATATAATCTGGAAACATTCTCTTTATTATCTACAAATCAGAAAATAAACATTCAGGATTTTGATTGAGGAGGAACTTCTTTACTTTGAGGTTGGCAGAGCACTGGAATAGGCTGCCCAGAGAGGTGGTGGAGTCTCCATCTCTGGAGACATTCAAAACCTGGACATTCCTGTGCAACCTGCTCTAGGTGGACCTGCTTTGGCAGGGGGGTCGGACTAGATGATCTCCAGAGGTCCCTTCAGACCTCATATCATTCTATGATTCTGTGATTCAACATATTAAGTATAGGAACCTAGTTGTTCTAACAAGTCTTCACATCCCTCTTGTTTGTTCCTACACATAAAAGTTAGTCACTGCTTGCACAAGGAAATATTGAAATGAAGATCACTCCAAACTGGATACACAAAAATAGGTATGTTTAAATAGGCCATAGCAAGACATTGTTGGTAGAGACTGACCAACCACTTTTAAAAACTCTGACTTTGCACACACATATTTTCCTAACAGCTCCTAGCTATGCTGAGCATCATGTTCTTGAGCATAATTTTATCATATATAAAAAGGTACTTCCATGCAGCTATGCTGCTGAAAGCAGACCTTAAAATGAACATGAGTTATACTGCCAATGTCTTTAAGGTTCATTTACACTAATCTTGAGGTATACTGGATGAAGTTGTAAGCCTATAAAAGAACGTATCACTGATACCACTGTGAATTTCATGAACGGTTGAGGTGTTATGACCGTGCATGACAAACTGCAAAACTGGAAGTTCTATTTTTACAGGTATTGCAGCGTCTAAGAACTATGAAAAAATTCTTGAACATCTAACACCTTAACAATTATCAATCTAAGAATGGGCACATATACTGTATTCCCATAAGGAGGAGAAACTTGTAGTTTATGCATTACATTATCTTGAAAAAATCTGCTTGCCATATTCATGACAACGCAAACACATTCACATGTGTTCTTACTCATCTGCTTCATGAATATTCATTTACCTAACTGATTTGGAAGTACTGGTCTTCTAAGTATTAGATAATCCTTCAGAGAATTTTGCATTCTGAAATGGAAATAGTCCTTTATCCCTGGACAATTACTAGTGACCAGAATAAAGGTGAAACCTGAACCTTCATCCTTCATTCAGGACCCCCATAATCTCCGCATAAAAAGAATGAAATGAAACATGAGCTCAGCATTCCCTTATTGTTATTCATTATTCATTGAATTATTTACTCTATGTTTATGGAAGATTTTTTTTAGTAAGGACTTATTGCTCAACTAATTTCTGTCCTGAATCCAGAATTATCTATAAAATAACACATTCCTTCACTGGCTTAAGAGATGTCAAAGGGACTCCTAGGTATTTACAGATAGGACGCAGACCAAAAATGATGATTCACAGTTTCTCACACACTGTTTATTGCATTTCTCGCTGCCCATCTGTCCTCCCCCTAACCTTGATGTAGCAAACAGCAGTGGTGCAATGAAACCATGAGGAACTCCTGTGAATCAAATCTTGACACAGGGGAACATCCCCATTAGCAGGAAGCTAACAGGAATTGGCAGCTAGTATTTTGAAAGGCTGTTTTAAAATTCCCATTCCTTGCACAGCAAGGAAAAAAGCCTTACCTCTTAAAAGATATATATCGTTGGATTATGACTACTCGTTCAGTGAAATGCGACATTGCCTGTAATTTACTATTATATTGCAGTAATTGGAATGTGCAATAAGAATGAATCTGCAATATAACAAGTCAGATATAAAATAAGAAGGGAAAAAGGAATTGCTTTCTGCTCTTTACCACTTCTGGAGATTACATTTAATGTGGTTTTGGGAAGGAATTCATTGAAAAAATTCTTTCACTATATATAAAAGAAAGAGAAAAAAGAACATCCTTCCTATCAAGTCAAGCAAGAAAACAATTTTACTGCAGAACACTTATGTCACTAAAATATTTGTATCATTGTTATGCGATTAGGCTAAAAATAAATCTATTCATCATTTTATAATACTGTAGAAAACTATGTTTGCATGTAAATTACTGCAACACCCACATTGAATTATGTTTTCACCCTACAGAAAAATGCCAGAGTTCCATAAACATATTTATAATACTTATAACCAGGTTATTGTTTTATAAAAAAAAAAAAAAAACAAGGGTCAAATCAATACAAATACTCAACATACAAATTTCTGGTTTGGGGTTTGTTGTTGGGTTTGTGTTTGTTTTTTTTTCCCCACTACCAGCATTTCAGTGAATTCCATGGATTAAAATCGAAGGGGCCAGCAGGCCCAAACCTTCTCTTTTAACATCTCATGCTGCATGTTCAAGTTCTCCTCATTTTGGCCAAATTCATTTGAAGTCCAGAAAACAACTCCTGCAAACCAGTGCTGCCCTTCAGGTTTTATATTCAAACCAGCAACTCTCATATCTGGTCTTTGGATACATCAAGATTCCCTTTTTACTTTCTCCTGCCAGTATAGTCACCAAGCAGCTCATTTTCCAAGAGGAGGGAAATTTCTTTTTATAAAACCCTAAGCACTCACACATAAGTCAGAATTTAAATGCATCAAAGTGGGTGAGGGCAGGATTCACAGCTACCACAGAACCACCTATGGGTTGCCATCAGCACCAGCAGTGCCACAGGAAAAAATCTTGATGGGTTATCAGCTGTAACTGAGGAATAAATAAAAAGGAAGAGAACTGAACTGTGACAGATGATAACAGCAGGTTGCTGAATTTTTCAGTTACTTGCAGACTGCTTGTGGGAAGAGTTTGAGGCAATGTGCTCTCATCTGCGCCTCATTTGCACAGTGGTGACATTCATGAAGCACTCCCGTATTTACAGAGGTAAAGACACATATTCAAGTTCCGGCTTCACATCATGTCATTTTTGTCAGGTCCCACAGCTATATTTAAGTAGGTAATATGAGGGAAACTCATGAAATTTAATATGGTATGAGCCAAATATGCAAATGTTTCTATAAACATGTACCGAAATCTCCAGATAAATTGACAAATTGTCATTTTGAATTTTTTTCTAAAGCACTGTCAGACTGTTTCAAGTTCCTTATTGTGACAATACACATTAATAACGTTTTTCTGGTATTGCAAAGATGATCATCAGATTACATGGCCAAATTCTGGTTCCACTCCATCAACTTCATCACATCGCAGGTTCCCACAGTGTTCAAAATCTTGCCAGAGCTGCCACTCTCTTCATTCCTTGTCTCCACTCAAACACGTCCTTACAAACTAAAATAAATTAGCAACATGGCGGCTTAAACGTAGCATTTTTCACAAAGGTGAAACCAATATGGCAGCAATGAAGAAATATGTTTCTGCAACAAATATTTGTTGCTCTTTGAAAAGAAGTGAATTTAAGTCCTCTGAAGTGTACTTAAAAATGACAAGTTCAGGAAAACCTTCAGATTTAAGCTCCATTTTTGTGAAAGGCACCTGCAAGCAGAGGGCTTGTTTTTCACTTCCCATTCATCCATTTATTGCCCGTCCTACCAGTGTATGACCAAGCAAGCATTGAGAGAACTATTGAACTTGAAGGAATTAGACGTGGGCTTGCACACAGCTAAAGAACTTACTTGGAAATACTGGCAAAAATGCAGTATGAAGTATAGCTGACTTGATTGAATATGCCATAATGTCAAACAGGTGGTACTAAAACTCTATGAATCACAACAGCATTTTTTATATATGAGACTAGTGGCACCACTTATTACAAAGACTGCAAAACACTTTGTAACACTTCCTTTCCAGTTGCTTTTAACCTTAACATACCTCTGCACATACAGGCTGACCTTTTCCATTATTGGAGGTTTTTCTTTGTTCTGAATATTCTTTGAAAATTTCAGTCAAAAGAATCCCACTATTTCTGCAAACAAAGCTCATGAAAATATGTTGGTTTGCTCATTTAAAAAAACGTGGTGATGTTTGAAAATTATGTACATCAGGTCCTTTGTACTTAAAACAAGGATATAAAATTTGCCAGACACTTCTTATCCATTCTTGTGAGTATTTGCTCAGACCGAAGACTTAAAAAAACATGGTGAGACTTAGGTTTTAACAGCATTTCCACAGTTCCTCAACTTCAGGGCTTACTTAGGTTTGCAGATGCAATGCAAATGTTTTGAACACAAAAAGCTATGCAGTTCTAGCTCTGAAAAACAGTCTTGATCATATGGATGTGCTGTATGTGTGGTAGAACTTTTTCACATACATAACTTGTCTGATTCTGTAACGTTTCAAACATTGACTATGTATGCACATAAAAATGCATCTCAGATTGACTATTCTGTATTACTAGGAGAAAGAATTACTTGTCTACAAGTTTCTTAAAAAGACGCCATATAAAGAACTTCAGAAAAGATGCAGGATCCCTATTTTGACATAGTCAAAGCGATTAGCATATTACTGTATATAGCTTCTGGGAATTATTTGGAAGGGAGTCAGCCCTGATAATTCTGTAAATATTTTAAGGACTCCATTAAGTGTTAGCAATGCAAGGATAAAATGAATTGCCTATAATACAAATGATGGAAAGGTACTGAACAAGTGTGCTACCTACCACACAGTGGAGAGGGCAATAAGTAAATGTGATTTGGCTGACTGTCAGGTGCCCAGTAAGCTGCTCTCTCGTTTCCCCACCTCAACAGGACAGGACACTCACCAATTATTGTCATGGGCAAAAGAGACTCAACTTGGAGAAATTAATTCTCCAATTCATTTATTGCCAATTAATAACAGAGTAGGACAGTGAGAAATAAAAACAAAACTAAAAACACCTTTTCCCTACCTGCCTTCTTCGAAGGCTCAGCTTCACTTCTTCAGTCCCAACTTCTACTTGACCAGCAGTGGCTCAGGGGGAAGGGGAATGGGGGTTGTGGTCAGTTTGTAACAGTTTTCTCTGCCACTCCTTCCTCCTCACCCTCTTCCCTGTCTTTTCCACAGGGTATAGTCCTTCACGAACAGACTGGTACAGAAAGCCTGCTGCTGTGTGGGCTTCTTTCCATGGACTGCAGCTCCTGCCAGGAGCTTGCTCTAGTGCAGGCTCTCCATGGGCTGCAGCTTCCCTCAGGTCACGAACACCTGCTGCAATATGGGGCCCTCCACAGGCTGCAGTGTGGATATCTGCTCCACTGTAGTCCTCCATGGGCTGCAGAGGGCAACCTGCATCACTGTGGTCTTTCACCATAGGCTGCAAGGGAATCTCTGCTCCGGCACCTGGAGCACCTCCTCCCCCTCCTTCTGCACTGACCTTGGTGTCTGCAGGGCTGTTTCTCTCACTTTTTTCTCGCTTGTGCTTTCTCTCACATTTTTCTCACCAAAATGCTAACTTAATTTTGGATGGGAATGGTGAGGGAAAGAGGAATGTGCTTGGTCTTGATCTTCATCTTAGTCAATATGCTACTCAAGAGGTGTTTCTAGACGGCAATACGAGTTGGATAACTTTGATCACTGATAGGAAATGCACACACACAATCTTGCCCTGTTTTCTCTCTAGCTTGTTCTCTTTTTGCAGTTCATTAATTTAATTCTACATATTTCCCCCAAAAAGCTTTCAACCCTAAGCTTTCAAGACTAAATGAAATAATTAGGCAAAACCCTGCTATGACACCCCCTAATAAATTTTTCATATGATGTCTTGAGAAACCCCCTCCCCAGTTTCTCAGTGTCTAATACAACAATCTTTGCAGCCAGATTGTCTTTTCCATTGCATAAATTCAATTGAGTTTGAGTTCAAATTCAGTTGTACTGGCAACTCCACATAAACTGTGGAGTAATTCAGGCTACGCTGGAAGCAGAACTTTATTGTATTCACCTGCTCTAATGTCCTGTGAAGAAGGAGGGTTTATATAGTAGCTGTAGGTTTTCTAATTATATATCACAAGAACCTGAAAATACTTAATAGCAGAAGGATTTCAGTCTGCTCCTCCCCTTTGTTGCAATAGGATCATGTTATTTAACAAAAGCACCAATAACTGCCTGTCCTCTACTACAATGAAGATGGCTGTCCTGTGACCAAAAGGGCTGTGCAGTGCTCTCTTCCTTCATTTATCCAACTGAATAAATTGTAAAGCTGATCAATTCACTAAAAAGGGAATTGAACTCCCATTGCAATTGTTCTCTTTTTAATCCTGGCTTGTTTCTCACCATTTCCCACATAATAACACCCTACGCTCTGTTAGAAATGTTGCTGTTCTCATTTCTTAGCCACTCCACTAAGGCAACGAATTGAGAGATTGTTCTAATTACTAGTGGTGAAAATGTCCAAGTGGACTTGGATATATGCAGTACATTTACACACTTATTTATTCCAGCTCATTTGAATAATGCTTAGATACTTTGTCACTTTTTGCACACATTTAATTTGATGGAATTTTCTTTCTTTTGTTAACAGTCCCAAAAACAATGTAAGCATAAATACCTCTAGAAAGCAATTTCTTAGAATGTGAGAATATGGGAACATATGCTCAATGAGGGACAGAAGCACCTGAAACCTCAGCTTATTTTTACCTAAAGGCAACTAAAGATATCACATCTCTAAGAACTTGGCCCAAGCCTTCTTTTCTCTTTTCTTTAAAGCCAAATGAAACACTCCATAACAATTCATCTCAGTGGTTGCTCTTGGCGCTTACACCATTTCATGCGGGGGAGTGGGCTGTAATGGGCTGTAAAATTTTCTTTGGGGATGCATGGTAATGGATATATTTAATAGAATCACCCTGTTGGAGTTGATCACTTCTAATTTGGCCAGGTACTGATAATGCTAAATGCATTATTGTGGTAGTCTTGACATGGGGTGGGGTGGAAAGGAAGGAAGTGGAAATCAAAGAAGTATCAAAAGCTAAGTTATGATATTACAATACAGTAATCTCCCTCTTTTTAGAGGGAGATTTAGAAATTTAGAAATACAATTTTTGTTTCTCTTTTCCTAATGTACAGCACTGTTCCCACAGCCCCACACAGAGCACTGATTTCTGCCCCCCACAACTGAATAAGCATTCCTCTTGCATTCAGACTTCTAACACAAATGGTCATAAAAAGCTAATGCAAACTGGCAGAGAAGCTCAAGGACAGGCATAGAATCTCAAAATAATTTAGTTATTTTTTTTTTTCAAATTTACTAGATTTTAAATGTCCTGTTATCCTTTATTTTGTTGCCAAAGCATTTCTGCAAGGCTACCAATGGGCAGTGTTGCTTTTTTGCACGATTTCCAAGTTAATTCTTTGTTCTCAAAAGAAATGCCGTTATTTCTTTCCTTTGGGGGAAAAAAAAATCACAGTATGAGGGGTGAGATGATAGGGATAATTAGAGTAAATGGTGGTATAGAACACAATGGGAAAAATATCTTTTATGAAGACCACCTGTCTACTCATTTTCGTAGCCTGAATGATGTTTTGTTTTGTTCAGGGAAACAAATTCACTTAATAAAATCCAAAACACAGATGGCAGCTGCTAGAAAAAAACCAATACAAGATTTTGTTGCAAAGGGTATAGAAGTGATCTGAGCTCTGAATGGAAGAAAGAAAATTTTCCTCTTGCTCTATCAATGGTGCTGTTTTCCAAAAGCTCTCTCTCATGCAGTCTGAGATTTAGTTAAAGCAGCAATTCTTATCTTGTATGTTAGAAATAAGGCCTTTTTCATGTCACTCTAAGCTGTTTCTTATGTATATTCTTTTCATGCAT
The DNA here is from genome assembly GCA_033628505.1 of Tringa tobata. Classification (NCBI taxonomy): domain Eukaryota; kingdom Metazoa; phylum Chordata; class Aves; order Charadriiformes; family Scolopacidae; genus Tringa; species Tringa tobata. Next base: position 13,014,589 of record JAHREE010000069.1, read on the forward strand.
CTTCATTATTTTATTGTAAATTATTTGAAAAATAAGGCTTGAATCTACATAGTATTTATTCAGGTTAGTTTAAAATTAGTCTGGAGAAAATTCTTAAATTTCCATTCCTCTTACAGGTTCAAGAGCATATTTTAATGCAAAAATACAAAATAATTTAAGAAAAGATACCAGATTCTCTTCTTTTAGACACTACTCTATTAGAATAAGCTCGTATCTCAGTTTAAATTCGAATCTACAACAAATGTTGACATCCTCATTTGGCCAAGAAACGAGCAATCTAGACATGATAGTAAAAGCAAGAGTTACTCAGAGAACTATTAAAGAAAAAAATAATTTTACATATTCACAGTCTCTCCTTGGAAAGCCCACAAAACCAGAGAAACAGTTCTACTCAGGACTTTAGGAAGACAGGGGTTTGATTGAGGACATTTCTAGATGAAAGATCAGAAACACAAGTCTGATTTCAATCAGAAATTGATTTCTCAGTCTGATTTCAATCTGGCCTGAGTCTTTCCGACACATATATCTAAATATGCAGCTTAACTGGGAGGATAAAACAAGGACTGTGGACAGACAACACATTTTATGGTTTAGATACCAAAATAATCTTCTCCTAGAGAGGATTATCTTTCAAGGAAGAGAAATTTAAGTAACTTAAATTTCTTAAGTTTTCTTAAGTCTACTTAACCATTACATGCAAGGACCAACAGTCAGTTCTGTCCAGCTTCAAGGTTCTGAAGTTACAACATTTCTCCCTGTCAGGGCTCCAAAGAAAATCTGAACACACAACTGCTCTCATTAGCAGCATCTGTATGAGAAAATATTACCTCCTTTGAGGTAATAACAGTGAGGATCTTCTTGATCGACAATATCTTCACTGAGAGATTTTTATTGCTAAGCTTCTCTGATACCACAGCATATTGGTCCCCTTGTCCTGCACTTCATTTGTTGTCTTGGCAAACAAAAATACAATGCATTTGACTGGGCAAAATCCGAGGTCCACAATCAGAAAATGATTGACTTAATTTCCTATATGTCTTTAAGAAGCAGACCATTTGTGCTTTATACATGCTATTTCATAAAAGTAAAGTTCAGTTAGAATGGCAGTGCACAGAAAAGAGCTTGGCTTGGCATTACTCCGAGCTTTAACAATAGATCCTTTTGTCCAATACGATGAATCCACTAGAATCTGTCACAAAGACAGAAACACTTTTAGTAGCATGGCTGTTAATTAAGGCATCAATAAAACATATAGACACATTTCAGAAAAAGTGATTTAGGTGATTAAACTTGTAGTGATTTGACTTTTTAAAATGGAAATTATAAAAATCAGACTCATAAAATGAAGGAAGTGCAATGCTCTAAATACCAACAGAGCAAAAGTACTATCAATACTTTTATGAAGACTCTCTAAGGGAGTTTTAAAGCAATAATAATCTGGAATTTAAATATCTTCAGAATTATCTTACTAGACTGACAATTTCTGTTGACAGAGATTATTCATGAACCTATCACCTGTGCCAAAGAACCACACTGATAACACCGTATTGATAGAACACTTTTATAGGGATGTATACTCTCCCTCTTTATATACATATTTGTGTCTGCATGTACATACCTGTGTATATGCAGTGTCTCCAGTATATCCTCCATCATCTCTTCATGTACATGTTGTTATGGATGAAGAAGGTAAGAAATGAACTGAACAGATGGACCACAAGTCCAGCTAACCTGCTGGATTCAAAGGGTGGTGAGTAATGACTCTAAGTTCAACTGGCATCTGATCATCCCTGGAGTTTGTTAGGATGGATACGGCGTCTAATACTATTAAATATCTTTAGAAATGATCAGGCTGACAAGGGGGACTGCACTCTCACCAAGTTTGTGGGTGACACGAAAGCGGAAGGAGAGATAGACAAGCCAGAAAGAAGAGCCACCACACAGATGCACATCAACTGGCTGAAAGATTGGGTCAAGAAGATTTGTACAAGGTTTAACAAAGATAAATGAGAACTTCTGCATCCTGAATAATTGCACACAGCAGCATGGGCTGGGGTCTGACTGTGGGGTGAGCAGCTCTGTGGAAAAGGCCCTGCCAGTTCTGGTGCACAACAAGCTGAACATGAACCAGCAGGCAAATGTGTCCTAGGCTGCATCAACAGGAGTACAGTCAGCAGATGCAGGCATGTGGGATTGTCCCATCTGCCCTGCACTTGTTAGGCCTGTATCCTGTTCTGTACTACCAAGTCCTGGTCTTCCCAGTTCAGAAGAGACATGGAAAATGTGAGGGAGTCCAGTAGAGAGCCATCAAAATGATCAGAGGGTTGGATAATTTGACACAGGAAGAGAGGTTGCTGGAATTCACTGCGTTCTGCCAAGAGAAGAGAAGGTTCAGAGGGATTTAACCACAGTCTTGGAATACCTAAAAGGTAGTTATAGAAACAGGCAATTTTTCACAAGGATGCCCAGTGATATGACAAGGGGCAAAGGGCACCAGTTGCTTCAGGGTACATTCCATCTGAACATCTGAGTTACACTACATATTCCAAACAAGTGTGGACAAAGTCTCCCAAATCATATCTCAAATGCACAGGTTTGGTGTCATATTTACTGTAAAAGGGGAAAAAGTTTGAAATGTTTATAGCATTTTCTAACTTAAAAAATCTTTACTGGACTATTCCTCTATGAATATTTGTAGGCTCTGTTGTAATAAGCTCAATACTAGAGGACTGAGACAGAGTGAAGTAGGAATAAAAACATTACAAAACAGTTTAAATCTATCATAATCTAAATTCCACACAGTAATGCAAATGATTCTGAGACTGTACTTATCAACCCTGTAGTAACAAAGAAGATTGATAATCTGTAAGAAAATGTCGGTTAGATTGACGTTGAATACTGACCATTTTGGATCCCATGTTGTAGCAAATTTAGGGATTAAAATGAAGCAAAGTCAAATCTCTAGGAACTGAAAATAAGAAACAGCTGCTACCTGAATGAGCTCAGAATCTTGGAAATATGTAAACACCTGGAGTAAAGCTGCGACAAATGGCAAGTTTTACGTATTGTTGCAGTAGATATAATGTGTTTTATGAAGGATGGGGCTTTCTATATTAAAATATCCTCACTTGTGCAATGTAATATCACAAGTCAAATTAACTGAGGTAACTCAATACTTCAATTTTTCTTATTCCCAAGCTATTGTTTTCCAGCAGACTTAACCGAGCATAGCTTTAGTTGTAGCCTAGATTCTTCTCTGGTGGCCAACCATACCTCCTTTCTGAGTAGCATAAGTCCCTGTCCTATCAGGTCAGCGTTACCAATCTATTTTTTCCTCTGAGGATCAACACCCCCTAACAGACTGAAATGATAAATGCAATTCTGCCACACTGCTACAGATAAACCGCAACACTAGTCTGTGTTTTAAATTTTTAAAGGCCCGTGAGAGAGAAGGGATTCCTTATGTTTTAAGTCACAAGACGGCACATACAACTTTCTGCTACTATATGGAAGGGAACAGCTAGTTTCATCAAAATCCAAAACGCATTTGTGTGTGTACTTTCCTAAAATGGTGCTCAGAGATTTTACTTATGCAAAACAAAATGAAAATTGGTATGAATACATAGATGTTACTTGAAAATTTTAAATAAAGTCTCATGTTCCATAAAACTTACTCCTCTGCTGAAATAGTGCTGGCTGCTTCGTATTTGAAAGAAGCATGCAAAGAGGCTGCTTGAAGCTATAGATAAATAATAGATGATGCCCTTCCCAATGGAAAAGCAGTAAGTGCTTTTAAAGCCCAGCAAAATGAAGAAAATCTGTGCTAAGAAGTTCGTTGGAGCTAGTATTTCACATGAAAAGAAAATGCTATTCTGTTTAAATTTGTAAATGATCACTGGATTTCTGGGTCAGTGCCCATTCCCAAGTTAGAATAACTTTTGACACATTTTAAAGTGTTACTCACACTACTTCAAAGAGAATACAGGAAAAAGAAAGAGACCTTTCAATACAAAAAACCTAATCACTTTCTCTAGTGTTACATTAAGCAAAAAGTCCCTGCACATTTGGAATTGTAAAATACACGGTAACTTAATAGGTTAGTCTTCACTTCATTACAGAGGAAAGTATTTTATTTCCTGGTTCATTTTAAAATAAAGTCACAAAATGCAGAAAGTGTTTGCCCTAGTCCAGGCAAAGATTTTCTTTCCAAGCATGAGAGAAAGAAATCTGTATTATATTCAGCCTAGTAAGGCCATAAATGAGCTCCTGAAACATATGGATTTCATGAATAAGAGTAATTTTATTTTTTCATTTTTACTGCTTTCAAGCTTCATTTTCTTAAACATATCTCTGCATTCATGAGTGAAAAGATAAGAAACGTAGACATTAGTCAAGCAAAGAATGAAACCCAAAGGATTCCAGTTACTTAGCACCTCCTGCAGTATAAACCAGAAAGTTGTTTTGGTTTTCATCATAGCACTGTTGTAAATAGCCCAAGCCAGGACATTGCTGAAAAAACCCGTAAGTGGAAAGGGAACATTTTGCAAGAAATCCTCTTCTCTCACAGCAAAGAAGCTCTCTCTGAGAGCCGAAGATGCTCTCTCATCACCGAGAATAACACTGAGCTGAAAGAGAACAGCACCACCCTGAAAGACCAATTTCTGCAAAGAGTCATGGGCAGATCTTTTCCAGCTCCTCTTCAGAAACTTTCCAAACAAGCAGCCTGTGGTATACTTCCAGAGGATGTGCCTATCATATCTCACAGCTTTTGAGAAGTTTTCTAAGCTTTTGAGAGGTATAATATACTTTTGAGAAGTTCTGTTGCCATCTGAGATTTCACTTAGAAATTCTGTCACATAAAATTAGATTAGGGACATATCTAAGGGAGGCTTAGGGTAGACTAGTCAGAACACACACGCACAAAAACACACACACATTTACGCTGATATGCTCCATGAGGATGTGTGTGTGCAAGGAAACAACAGGAATAAGAAGCAATTTCCTTATTCTACACATACACAGACTCTGTTCTTATTCCTATCACACAACCTTTGCTTTCTTTACCAGAAGGTACATCGTTTGGCAGATTTGAATAGGCTTAACAGTTCAGTCATGTCAGATTCCACTTAGACTGTTCCCACAACATGCTACAGCCACAATTCTCTATGAAGCAACACCACTGAATCTGTGCAACACAATGTATAGTTTAACTCCTGACAGTGCTCACCTGGGCCAGTATTTTTGTTCTTGCCATATGCTTGTTCATTTAATTTTTAACACTTAATTAACCAGTTTTACGATTCTCTTCAGAGACTGTTTTGTTATTCAGATAACTGCCATTTAGGTAATCAAACCTAAACTGTATTTACAAATATTCACAAAGAATTATTTCATTGTAACCACTGAAAAAAATCAAAATGCAAAACTCAGAACCTATATTCTCCTTTCTCAATAAATATCCCAGCTGGTCCCTCAAATTGCTTCTTTCCTGCTCCTTTCCTCAAAATTTGCATTCCTGATGGCACAGTGATCCTGTAAGCTCAGCAGAAGGAATGGGAGCTGCTGGGTTGTTAGTGTACCAAACGCACACAGTGGAGCTGAGGAAAGTGCAGAATCCAGGTGTCGTACCTCCCAAGCGAGTACTCTAATGAGGCTACTAGGCAAAAACTTGTATCATCACCCAAAACATCACCATTACCTTCTTTTCCAAGTATATATTGTCTTTTTCAACCTAGCCCAGCATATTCCAAGCATGCCCTGAGTCTACCTAGCAAATCAGGACATTCAGGAGATGCTTAGTTTGTGGATCCCACTGTTGGTCCAGCCAAGACACTGACTGCATAAATGTGTACAGTAACACAGGTTTGGATGTGTGAAAAACTTTAAGTGGGAAATGCAGACATCTGTGGTATTGCAGAATTTACTGCTTAGGTGTGATCTTGCTTTCTAGAGCTTGGACTGCTTTTGCTTCAGTTGCCCTTTAAGTGTCTGAGGACCATTACATTTTGGCTAGAACTATTCGTATAATACAAAATGAAGTGAGTTTGAGTATATGGTCTCCTCACTGACAGCAAATAATGGATTACAGAATACCAAGAAACAAACTGTCTTATCAGTAAACAAATACAGAAATTTACAGACACTATTTTCATCTCAGTACCACAGCTGGTCTCACATAATAACTTTGTAATTCATTTTAATCTCACTTTAAGTGAGCTCTAGATGTTTGCTACTGTTTTCACACGCAGCTGAGTGCATGCATTGTTGGAAACAGGTAACATCAATTCTGGATAGGAGTTTATCAGAAAATAGAAAATATTTGTAAGTTTACCTGCATATTGTAATGTATTCATTTAAAGATAAGATTTCCAACAATTCATGTCACAGACACAGATTTTTTATTACCTAATTGGTAATAAAGGTGCAGTTATAATTCACAGTACACAAGTAATGACATAAATGACACATAAACCCTGTATTTATAGACTTGATTTTACATCTGACACCTACATTTTTACTTCTAACAAACTGGAAAATACAATCTTGTGCCTGAATACTGAACTAAAGAGTGCAAACACATTACTAGGAAATTAGTCTTCCCTTCCCTCCCTGCCCAGACAATTTTAATGGCAGCATCAAATTACTAACAGTTTCTAATAAAAATACAAACATTTAAATGAGAAAGTACTTTGGCAAACCCACAAGTAATTTCATGCTGAAATACTGCTGCAACAGGACTCTGCACTGCAAAACAAATTTCTAAAAAAGTATGACAAGTTCTTATCCTCATCAAATAATTAAATCATAATTAAATCTATGTGCAAGTGAATCAGATACATTTTAATGTACAATCAGGAAAATGATCACAGTTGGAAAGATTAAAAATTGCTATTTCAGTATGAAATCTCTATCTTGCTAGATTTCAACAAACAGATTTCAAAACAGAAAGATGATTCTTAAAGATGCAAAAGTGCAATTGTAATATTCCGCTTTCTCAGGCACTTGAAAAGCCATAGGCTAAGGTTGCAAAACTGCGTACTCAGAGACCAGATTATGTTGTCCACTAAACTGACAAAAAGTATAATTGTGGAGTTAAGATGGTGTGCAGGGGTTTTTTTGGACAATTTAGAAGGTTTTCACTTCTTCCAAAGGCTGATCTAACCTTCACCTTTGTACTGCTAGGATGTACTTGCAAGCTCACCTAACACTAACAGACTTGTGGAAAAAAAAAATAAAAATGCACAGCACAGAGAGAACAGATCTTTGAAGTACCAGGGCAACCACACCAAAAGAAGACTGCATCCACCTGCACCTCCTGGGCTATTTCAGCATGTTTCAATGCTGAAGTACTTCATGCAGAGGTAAATTTTGCTGCAATTTTCTAGTTTCTGATCAGCTGTGAAACAATTTTAATCTCTTTAAATTAGAGACATAACTGACCAAGCCATTTGCTTGAAAACAAATGACAAGTAAGTTTATATTTACTGTCCAGAGCATACAATTAATACTTTTAGCTCAATGCTTGCAATTGAATTAGTTTTCAAATCAGCTTTTACCATACCCTAATAAGATAAAAAAAGAAAATACTGCAATCTACTAAGTATTTGAAATTAAAGCACTGGTACAGTGAAGAACCTTGGGTGACATTATTTTTGTCACAATGATATAAGCAATGCCTTCAGAGTTTGGATTTCCATTGAGACAGTGCCTGCTGCAAGTGAGATGAGACTTCAGCTGAGCTATCTTCATGCTGTAAGGAATCAAACAGCTCCAAAATGAGCTGCTTCACTATTTCCATTAAAGCCATAACTGCAAAAGTGGCCTGATCTACTCTGCTACTTTTACAATCCCAGCAAAACCACCTATCCACTGTACTGCTTGCTCTACTACATCCTCTCCAGTTCCCACTGCAGTTGTGCTCAAAGGAAGGCTCTTGTCTTCAAAAGATTAATATTATTTCAAGTTTTACAAGAAAGGGGCCCTTCACTTGAAGCTGGAATGAAATGCACTCAAGTGAAAAATGTTGCATTGCTGGTATGAATCCTCAGTGTTCCTCTGTATCGCTACTTTTTGCAGCCATTCATTGTACTCCTTTAAGGTCTGCAGTTTTCGTAAGACAGGTGCAAAATGCTAACAAGAAGTATCCCGAGAAGTCAGTTGCTGTTATGAACCCAACAGATGTTAGTATTCTATAGTCCCTGAGACTAAAGAAACTAATTATAGAATGTAAGACTTAAATTGACAAATATCTCAATTTGAGACTTTGAAAAATCCACAATTGTATTTTACTTCTGTATGTACTGCACTAAGAAAAGGGCAAACCTGTCTAGATTGAAATGCAGGTGAAAGTTTTGTTTTTCATTTGAAATTAACACTTCCTGATAGCACACACAAAGAATCAAAATCTGGCGTTACAGTCAGTTCCATGTTAGCCTGACAAGCTTCCAACTGAGTCTGTCATAGTAACAGGAGAAATAAGGCTGCTTGGATCTGCCCTGTTCTGCTGATATAACTCAAGTTATACCTGAAATCCCATCAGATTCATTCTGCTGTTTTGTCTCTTGAAGTCAAAGGACATTTTGCTGGCAACTTCAATGGGTCCAGACCCTCTATCAAGTGGTTAGCCGGATGATATATTGCATGATTACAATGGGTTTTGAAAAACTTCTGAGTGGAGCTAGAGAGAGAGACCCATTAACACTTAAGAGATGTAAAACACCTTAAGGAATAACAAAACAACTCTGTGTTGATTCCAAAAGTGCAATTTTCTTCTCTTGGCAGAAGAGATTTCATAAATAATTTAAGGAAAAATATGTGCAAACATTGCGTAATCTAAATTCATATTTCTTTGCATAACAACTGGCCACTTAGAAAAATACCACACATGAGTTTCAGTAATGTTTTTAACACTTTTCAGCATATTCAAAAAGCAAAAAGAAATGCATCCTCTGCATATTTAGAAATTTTTTTAAGGATTCAGGAAATGTCAAGACGCTTGGGCTAAAGCATTTAATCTCTCTCTGCCTTATAAATGGCAAATTTGTATCAAAGATGCATTTTATTTGGAAACAATCTATCTTCTTTCTTGGCAGGAACTTCCCAGCATATCATCTGGAGTTTTGTGAAAAGCCAGAATGTGATATAAAGCCTAGTTGTTTTCCCCAAGTTATATGGTTGCTTGGAATCACGCATTTAGAAATATTGTAAAATTAAATTTCAATGGAGAATGACAATTTTTCATTTCCAGACTATCTTTTAGGCCAGACACAAGGTATAAAGTTAAAGTCCTTTTCAAAGCCAGGCTGTGCCCAGCCCATCATGAAAAGCAAAATTGGACATTAGAATCTTTGATATGATTTTGTACATGTTAAGAGGTGGCAGATAAAGAATTAAAACAAGATTAACCACCAAATCTGAGCCAACCCCAGGGAAGCTCTATAGGTCTGTCCTAGAGAAGGGTGAGCTGGTAGGGAGGAATGAAAAATATTAAAAAAAAAATACACACAAAAAAAAAAATTTGAAAGTTCAAAATACTTGGCTTTTGTCTCTGTTTTTGAACACAATATACATAACCATTCTAAAAATAGGTATATTTTACTTGAGCAAGAATAAAAATTATTCATTGGAGGAATCTAGGAGGACAAAATATGCTCACCCAATCTGAATTTACCAGGTCGCCAGCGCTATTATTAATAGTCTTTCAAAACTGTGTAAGCTCATAGAATCACAGAATGGTTTGGGTCAGAAGGGACTTTCAAGGATCATCTAGATCCAACCCCCCTGCCATAGACAGGTATATCTTCCACTAGGCCAGTTGCTCAAAGCCCCATTGAACCCAGCCTTGAACAGTTCCAGGGATGGTACATCCACTTCTCTGGGCAAACCAACAGTGTCTCACTGTGAAAAACTTCTTCCTTATATCCAACCTAATCTACCCTCTTTCAGTTTAAAACCATTACCCCTTGTCCCGTCACTACCAGCCTTGGTAAGAAGCCTCTCTCCATCTATCTTATAAGCCCCCTTTAAGTACTTGAAAGTCAGCAAAAAGGTTTCCCTGGAGCTTTTTCTGTTCCAGTCTGAACAACACCAGCTCTCTCAGCCTTTCTTCATAAGAGGTGCTCCAGCCCTTTGACTATTTTTGTGGCCCTCTGTACCCACTCCAACAGGTCTACGTCTTTCTTGTGCTGGGGACCCCAGAACCAGATGCAGCAGTACAGGTGGGGTCTCAGGAGAGCAAAGGGGGAGAATTACCTTCCTCGAACTGCCGTCACATTTCTTTTTATGCAGCCCAGGATGCAGTTGGCTTTCTGCACTGCAAGCGCACATTGCTGGCTCACATCTAGTTTTTCATTTACCAGTGTTAGTGGAGGTTACAGCAGGACCCCTATCTACCAAAGGTCTTGGGAGTCTGAGGAGGTCTTTGCTGACTGGAAGCTAGCCGACATTATTCTGATAAGGACATGAGGGAAGGCCCAGGAATCTACAGACATCTTCATCTAACCTCAGTTCCTGGAAATATTGTGGAGAATATCATACTGGGTGCTACTGAAAGGCATTTAAAGGACAATACAATCAGGTACAGTCAACATGAGTTCACAAAGGGAAAGCCCTGTCTAACTAATTTGATATCCTACTATGATAAGGTCACCCATCCAGTGGATGAAAGGAAGACAGTGGATGTAATTTTTCTGGATTTTTAGTAAGACTTTTGATCCCTCACAACATCCTTCTGGAAAGACGGTAGGATGCGCTGGGTGAAGAACTGGTTGAATGGCAGGGCTCAAAGGGTTGTGGTGAATGGGGCAACATCAGGCTGCTGGCCAGTCAGTAGTGATGCTTCTTAGGTCTGAATTCTAGGGCCAGTTCTAATTAATATATTTAGCAGTGATCTGGATGCACAAGTTGAACATACCATTAGTGAATTTGCTGATGACACCAAACTGGGAAGTGCTGTTGACTCTCTTGAGGGACAAGATGCTTTGCACTGTAATCTGGATAGATTAGAGTGTTGGGCAATTATCAACGGCATGAAATTTAATAAGAACAAATGCTGGATTCTGCACCTGGGATGGAGTAACATCAGGCAGAAGTATAGATTGGGAGAGAAGTGGCTGGAGAGCAGTCCTGCAGAAAGGGGTCTGGGGTTGCTGGCCAGCAGCAGTCTCAATATGAGCCAGCAGTGTGCCCTGGCAGCCAAGAGGGCAAACCACATCCTGGGGCACATCAAACACAGCATCATCAGCCCGTCAATGTGACTCTCCTGCTGTATTCAGCATTGGTGCGGCCTCACCTTGAGTACTGTGTGCAGTTCTGGGCCCCATGATATAGGAAGGATGTGAAGATCCTTGAAAGTATCCAGAGAAGGGCAGCCAAGCTGGTGAAAGGGCTTGATGGAATGTCCTATGAGGAGTGGCTAAGGATACTGTCATCCAAACAGACACCGTTTTGATCTTCACTGCTCTGGTTTAAAGAAACAGAACTGTTTACAGAAAAAAAGTCTCTTGAAGAAAACTAAGACCTACTTTGAATTTGACACCAGTTAATTTACTAAGACATAAACAGCAGCAAAAATTGAATACATTTTATCTGTGCAAATGAACATACCTCTACACAGAAAGAAGCACCACAAGAAAAGATAACTGTAGCAAAATTTGCCACAGTTCATTTTACAAGGCCAAATAATATCCACGCGTTGGACTGTTTTGCAGCTAACTGAAAGAAACTTGGCTTGCTGAAGAGACAAGGACTATAGCACTGAGGAAGACTAATTTGTCTTCCTGGCTAGACTGAGGTAACAGAGCTGGTTTCTGCTGGCTTCTCTGTGATGTGCCCATGTCGTAACAGGCTTATGGTTGTCCCCTTCCACCAAAAATGGGGTAAAAGTTCCTTCTCAGTATAGGGCATGAGAACTAAGTGTCTCCAGTATTTGTGTTACGCCATTGAGGCTTAAGTTTTATTCTGATTTTCACTGATGTGGGACTACTTACATGCTGCCCAATCTACCAGCTATGTTTCAGGGACTAGGAAAAAATTATTCTTTGCCAAATTGTGGCCTCATAGGTACAGGTTTTAACTTTATGAAGATGATTAGCTTGGGGAGAATTTATCTGCTTTCTTTTCCTGCCTCTCTCAGGAAACTTTTCTGGCTTTAAAGGGATCATACTGTGCTTCACTAGGATTTGCACTCAACTTGCTCTTCTGAGTTGAGAGTATGGCAAGTCACCTCACAGTACCTCTTAAACTCTGCTTGCATTATGGATTCATATAAATTGTGTTTCGCTCCAGTTGTTTAAGCTGTGTTTTACCCACAGTAACACTTGGGCTATTTCTAGTGTTCAATCCTATGAGAGTTCTGACTAAAATGAAATTTCTGCTCCTTTCACACAGAAAAAAAACCCCGTTTCCTAAAAGGAAAACAGAAATTCTCAGGTAATACTAATGTTACTTTGGAAAAACAAGTGGATATCAAAAAAGATATACCAGCCATCCTGTTCTAGACCACTGAGAATCCCAGCTATATGGGAAGTTGACATTCTCCCTTTAGAAACAACTGTTAACCTTTCTGACATATATTAAATGTTGACATATGGTGAAAAAAGTATAGCCAGCAAGTGCAGTACCTGAATAATTCAACAATAGACTCCCGGTCAAAGAAGCTGAAACAACTCATATTTAAAGTAGACTTCAAGGATGTGTTCTTGGAGTTTTTCCTACAGCGATGTCACCTGAAACTATGCCACTTAATTTCTGCCAGCGCAAAAACAAGTAAACAAGGTACACTACTGCTTTCATTTTAGTGATAAATAAAGTTCTCTGCTGATTTCTTCTGAAGTGGGTTTCTGACTTTACCCAATACTTCTGGTGAGACTAATTGTACAAAACACCTCCCAGAGGTAATGATTGCTAATTTGACAAGATTGAATTTCTGATGGTTAGTCAATTGTTAGTTTGTCTATTAATTCAGATTTTCTGAGAAAAATATGGGGATATTTGATTGTTTGCAGTGTCTCTAGCATTTCACAAATGGTCTGTACAATGATAAAACTAACATTAAAATTTAAATGAAATATGATGGTTGAATAAGTGCACAAATAGTTTTCCTGTAAATATCTAAATTCTCAATTAATTAGGGATTCTTTCCATGCCATATGGAGTTAGGTGTGTCCTAAGTAATTTCTAAGTTTCTTCTAACAATGTTCACTATATGAAAAAATAATATTTCAGACAGCATCTTTGTTTTAAAAGGCCTGCCTTAAAAACAGTTGAATTTAGTGATGAGTTTTCTAATTGATTTTCAAATATGTTGTATTAGCTGCTTGAATATCCCTCTTTTGGAGGCTAAAAGACAGCATTACAAAATTCAGTTAGAAAATTACCAACAGGCAATGAGCAAACTCGAATGGGATTTGTTCTCATTTCTGTCAGATAACATGCTACACAACAACAAGGTCATGCTATGTGCTATGCAAGCTGCCATTGCTTAAGAAGGAGTAAAAGCAAAGTGTTTTGTACACATGCATGGGACTTGGTACCTCCAGAAATGCTTTCAACTATTTGCCAAATGGACAAAATGAGCACATATATATATATGTGCTGTACACACACAAACCACATTCTAACCATATCAGATGCTACCCGTGTGGACTCCCAGCCAGTACACAATAAGTATCTAAGAATTAATCTTCTGTCTGTGGAAACCAAACCTACCGGGAATTGCTTTTTTTGGTGAAGGTGCAGGAACTCATGCAGTTCTTGACTTCCTTCTTGTGTCTTGGAAGGATGTTTCCAATTGATAAACATAATGAGGCACTTACCTTACACTGGAATAAATGTGGGTTTTTTAAATGTTTTTGTTTTTCCTAAGGGAATTTAATTTCTAAAATAGAGACTTACAGATATAAAAACTTTGAGGATCTCAGCTTAAGCTATAAAAAAAGAGACTATAAATTTGGAATCATTAAAACAGATTGCAGTCACAAAATTCTGGAGGAATTGAATGCCCATGGCCAAATAGCCTCTTGGCCTGCAGCACGATGCCCTAAATGCATCCATTAATTGTTTTTACAGTGAACTGGCAATTTACCCACCAAAAGAAACACTTTCCTGTATACATCCTTTGCAGGACACAGAAATACTTACATATAAGCTTATACTCCCTCCCACCTAAAGTATATTTTTATTTTTGCAAAGCAGTACTGCTAATCGTTAAACATATAATAACATACATTCACAGAATGTGACAAACACAGAATCCAAGTGTAGCCACATCCTAAGGTCCCTGTTTAGCTGAAAATATTGGTGACCTTTTAGGCTGATGGATCCTGGCCCAGTGTAAATTCAGCCTATTTAGCAGAAAGGTCAGCAACTAATTTCTTACCCTCCCCAAAGCCTGGGTTCAAGACTCTTTTAGTCCTCACTTCTCACTGTTTGCTTGTGAACAAATGGGAATTACTGACTTCATAAGGTCTAATGCTTGTTGAAACAATTCTCCTCTACAGTTCTATATGCATGACTGGGAGAGGTATTGCCTACTGCTGACAGTTTGTAAAATAATTTATTTTCTAAGGCTGAGATGTCAGTTACTGTAGATGCGCAAAGGGAAAAAAAGATAAATTATTTAAATCTAGACAAAAATTAAGGTTTATTCAGCAAGATATTGCAAAACTGTGACTATACATTTTTAAAGGAAGAAAACAGGTTTATTCATAGAATCATAGAATCATTCAGGTTGGAAAAGACCTGCAGAAGCACACAATGAACACCTACAGATAAGTTTCACAGAACTCACTTGCTTTTCCTATCACAAATGTAAAGAAGGATGGTATGGAAAACAATGGAAGCCAATTTTCCATTATAATCCACTCACCATTCAGGTCATGGGGATGAGACACATGTATCCCCGCACCACTTAATTCACCAAAAATATATTTATGGAGATTTACCCAGTAAAACTATCAGCCATATACTTAGGCTAAAGTAAATCATGTAGTTTTGCTGAAACTTTTTTTTTAAGGCAACAGCTTGAAATTGTGTTAAATCATTTATTCCCTAGAATTACTTTGTAGGCCCAACAGGTAAAAGCAAATAAAACTCTTATTATTACGCATTTCCCTCATTTCTCCAAGCAGACAGTAAGAGGCAATATTGCCACTTCTCCTTAAGCTTTCCTTGGGGAAGAGCCATTTCAGGTTACTGCAGACTTTCCAAGTAGCCACATGTGGCAGAGGTACTGAAAGGAAACACAGAGTGGCAGCCCCAGCCCCACTGGTTTCTGGCAATACAGCAGTTTCTCTGCAATGTTTAGCTGGTGGCTCTCCAGAATCTCTCAGGGAAGTGAAACTGCACCTGCTTTCCATTGCAAATAACCACAAGAGCAAAGCCTCTCTGCTGTCAAACCCTTAAAACTGTGTATGTGTTCTTCAGCTAAGTGTAGCACTAATGGTCTAGATAACAGGAGCAATTTTTTTTAAAAAAACTCTCCTTTTCTATGAGAAATCCTGCCATCTATGAGCAAAAACTTGAAATATCTCCTCCACAGATTGCCTGGAGGTGTTACAGCTCTACCTAGAATTTGGATACGAGTGGTACTGCCTGCCAGCAGCCTTCTTGCTGCTTCAAGGTGGCTTGATGTACATTGGATGCATATGCATTAAGAAAAACTTTCAGTTCCTTATATTGGGAATCATGGTCAAGAATATCTGCCCGTTGAAACAACGCCCTGTGATTTGCATATTGTTGTTGATCTTTTATTACTTTGGATGGCAGATATGTAAAAGTGGTTGCCTTCTGCCTGCCTTATACCAGCAATGGTATATTTAGCAAACCCAGCATGCCAACAGCTATGCAAGGGATTAATATTTAACTAATCTTAGCCCATAAATAAATAAATAAATAAATAAATAAACCCCTTGGTGTCACTGCACCTAGAAGAGCTACTCCTCCAATCTAGTGATGGAAGACCATGTTTCTTGAAAGCAAGGAGATTGTGTTTGGTCTGAGGGGAAGCCACTCGGCTTTCACCATACTGCTTCTCAATTAAGCATTTTCATTGGAAACTGGTAAATTAATGGAATTTTCCACATAGGGTGACAGTTATGAAATTGCAGATTTAAAAAATAGATTTAGGATTTGGCTTTTGTTAAGTTTTTGTAAGAAATATTAAAGCCTGACAAAGAAGAAAGCAAACTAGTAGGCTTCTCACATCATCTCTGTATATTGAATCTGGTCATTGTCCCCATTTTACTTTGGATCCTCTTCAGGGTTTAGGTACTATTAATTTACCTCAGATATATACAAATTCTGAACAGCAGGACTCTTCTCCTCCATCTCATTCTTATCATCTCTGTATGCATAAAACACTAGAATCTATGTCTTTTGTTTGTTGTTGGACGTCAATATGCTTAAATAATTTTCTTTCAAAAAATTCTAGGTTTATTTACTGAGTAGAGGCTTTCAGTTCACCTCTTCAATACATGAACAATTTAATTCTCATTTCTTTATTTCTCTTCTAACCTACTATATTTGCAGTTTTCTAGTCTTGCATGTCTCATTTTGCACACAATCTGCTTGGATTCAAATCCACTTTGACAAATGGCACTGATTATTTCAAAGGAATGTGAGCTTAAATTCACTATCTCAAATGTACCTTATATATTGTCCGGGGGCTTTTTATTTCGCTTGAATAAGCAAGAATGTATTTTCTTGTAAAAAAAAAAAAAGCAGCAATGAAGTCAGCTGCAAAGTTGATCAGTAATCATTATAGCTGCCACAAAAGGCCAAATAACAGATTAATTTTTCTCCTCTATAAATACATTTTTTTGATGCTAAACAAACTCCTACCTTGATATTATTAGATATATAGTAAAGGAGCAGCAAGTGTCAGTGCATTCTGCAGCAGCTGAAAGTGCGTTCCTTCCAAAACTCGATATAGTTTCATTAATAATACAAGTTTGTCTGAGAAAACTGTTCCCGAACACTCTACATGCTGTCAGCTCACTGAATGCATGTCTGGACTGCATAAAGGCAGTGTACTTCAAATAAGATGGAAAAAATATTTCTTCTTTTCTGAAAGTTTCATCAATTATCCCTCTAACAAAAAGATGAACCCATACCCGTTATTAGAAATTGTTAAGCAAAGATGGTACCTTTGTGTAATGGAGATGCAGTATTCCATATTAAATCTTAGAGATTTAATATTTTTCTATTAACAAATACACAGAAGCAATGTCATCAAAATTCACTGATGAATATGACAGGCATTTGCTGTTACTCCTGTTACAGATTGGTCTCTACTACAAAGACACTGAGGGACCAAGCCACAATTTTTCAACATTAAATAACATAAAGACAGAAAGAAAACCAGAAAGATAACATAAATTGGTATGAGCTCTTAACTACCCATCTCATTAGATGAATATATATAGTACATGAGTTTATAGATGCATATATAGGGGTTTACATGAGCGTAAATTACAATTGCACCGTGGAGATGGTTTCTTATTTACACTACAGTTCCAGTACTACTGTGAAGTCTTTTCTACCCTCCATTTAAATGACTGTTATCTGGATACATTTTTCAGAGAAGTTTTCAATACTCTGTCATTCTGGACAGCATTACAGACTAACCACCTAGCAGAACATTCTTCTATCTGCTAAAGATAAAAAAATATAGTTGGTCATGGTGACTCACCTAACTGTACTTCTAACAGAATTTATTTGTATTTTTCAGTTCAACTACTGCTTAATTTGTGGCAATCTTCCAAGTCAATTAACTTTTAGAGGACTAAGAAAGCAACTGTGTACTAAAGACGTTCAATCTTGCATTTCACGAGAGGCTTCCATATTTTTAAACTGATTTTTTTATTGTCTTTTTTAAAGTTGCTCAAATCTTGCTTTATATAGGACATATTTTATATTTCAAAAATATCACAGAATAACCATTACAACAGCTGTAAAGTCTCACTAGGGGAATTGTTACAAAGCTGTTGAGAGGTGGAGTGCTGAAACGTGAAATCTTAAAATACTCTCAAGCTGGGGAGGTCGTTCTGCTTCTGAAGACTGGTAGTTTAGTTCAAGGTTTTATCTTGACAATAACATGTACTTCTCCAATCTTTTTCTGCCTTTTTCCTTTTTATTTAGGAAATTAGAATAGTCGTTTTATATGAGGTAATTAAATGTAACACAGTGAGCTATGACTGTGAATTTATAAATTAGGTAATAAAATGGTCATAAAAGAGTAACAAACCTCCAATTCTGTTACAGAAATCTAGGTTTTACATGCTTTTCCATTCCATCTTGGTATACCTCCTGTTTCCAAACTGTACTGAAATATATTTTACCAGATTAGTCACAGAGAGCACAATATCAAAGCATGGTAAAGGAGTTTCAATTTATATAGGACTTGACAGCCTGGTTACCATTCCTTGATGGTTATTACTAACTACTGAATCAGCAGCACATATAGCTTAGAATAATTATTGTTGAATAAAATAAACTACAGATGAACTCTGCTGTCTGTTAATGCAGTCACAAAACGCTGATCCACCTCAGCTTCCTCTTCATAGATGTAATCATTATTTGAGTACCCATCCTAGAATGATTCTATTCTCCTTCTTAAAGAGTATTTCTAATTTTTTAAACTGCATTCTAGTTACACAAAGGAAATGTCCTTTCTCTTTGTCCCAGTGAAAACAACAGAAACCCCTAAAACCAGATTTTGTGGTAGAATGTACATGTGCCACTTTTAGAGAGCCAGATTCCCCTCATTTGTTGGAGAAAGAAGACTAAGTCCTTTCAAAATAACCAAACATTGTGTACTTTAATCAACAGCTTTTATAAAACAGTCTCAGAAGAATTTGAAAGCAGGGTGCAGGAGTACACAAAGGAAGAAAGAAAAGAAACTATCCACCTGCCTAATCCACCTAGCCATGCTACAGAACTCTGTACTCAGAACTCGGTATGGTCTCAGAAGTCTTCAATTAGCAGCTGGCACTACCCAGTTTTAGAAGAGAAAGAGAGTGGGGCTGAACACAAAAAATATTCTCTTTTATATTTTCTCTTTGTTCAGAACAGATTTTATGCTGTACCTGAGCTACGGTTGAGTGACCTGAGCACCAAGAAATCCATGCACTAAAGCAGGCAGAGGAGAGACAAGAGGAACTAGAAGAGTGCTCGACAGCAGGAGAGACACAGCAGATGAACACCAGGCAAATTAAAGGGGAGGGGAGAGGGGAGAAAATCCCAATCCATTCCCAGAACACCAAGACAATGTCTTCAGTTCTGAGACAACCAGCTTATGGGCACAAGGCAGTCTTCACGGGGAATGCTCTAAGCATTCAATTCCAAATGCTAAAGTCTATAACATCGTAAACTCCCAAAGCAGACCAAAGGAAACACTACAGGAATTTTGTTGTGGTAATGCTGTTTTAAAATGGAATCTGTATAATGTTCACAGGGATCAATATTCTCCGACTTGTAGTTGAACTACTTTATACATAACTGGTTTCTAATATAAAGTAAAAAAAGCAAATATGCTTTAGCCAAATTGCAAACTCCTGTACTCCAAGTATTAATTGAGCCTATGCATATCATAAACTTTGAGGCCTCTTCATGGGATGCCTGATCATTCATTTTACATATTCAGCTCACAAATACTGGAAATAAAGTATTTTGGATACTTTCTTCACAGTGCTATCTCATGAATTTTGAAAGATATCAGTTAAAAGCTGGGGTTACCAGTTTATCACTAAATTTTGAGAAAAATGTCATGAAAGCATCAGTCACTTTTCACAGCATTTTTCATGGATGCAGAAGCATAAACATCTGCTTTTGTGGCTTTTTTTTTTTTTTTCACGTTTCTCCAGGCTTGAAAAATAGTTATGCACCATAAATATCACTCTATGAGTCATTTACTTAAGTGAACAGCTGCCTGCTAATTAGCCAAATGCTCTCCATTTTAAATCATACAGTTAAATGAACACACTGCAACAGGCACAAGAATGAAGTGCAGGAACTTTACTAAAATGATGAAATAGCAGAAACTTGTTATTTCCGTAGCAGCAAACACCAGAGGTCATCTCCTTGCTCTGTATCTATGGACTGAGACACATAATGATCATTTGCAGTAGACTGTGGATCTGAATACAGAAAACCAGGCAAACACCACAAAATTTTGGTTAAATATATGAAATGATACAGCTTTTAGACCACCACTGTTTTCTACTAATTTAATAATACTAGCTTTGTTTTTTCTCATAGAACTGCTGAACAACATTAACATCTGAAGAGCCAGATTAGTAGGCATTAGCAACGATGGCTGCTCATGTTTACTGGAAAACTCTTCTGTTCTACAGTAATTTAGAAAACTAATCAAATTTATACAAAAAATGAAGTAGGCGTGCCTTCCTGAAAGAAGCCACAACAAAACATAACAAAATAAAACCACCTTTTTCTCACGACCATTCTTTTCCATCACTCAAATCTGGAGGTCTTTTTGCGTTGTTTTTGTGGGTTTTGTTGTTTTGTTTTTTTTTTTAATTTTTTATTTTATTAGCATATCTGTTGGCAATAGAAAAGAACTGCATGAGTCAGGACTTCTCTTTGAGTCTCATATCCTGCCTTCCTAAATAGAAATTCTTTTCATCTTAAATACAGTAAAAAACCAACATAAATCCACAGTTCTCAAATGAAACTCAAGTGGCTGAAACAACCCCACGTGCACAATGAGAATGAAGCATCTGATCTGACTGCGACTATCGCTACGCAGGTCCATCTTTGAAGGTCACTAGGCTTTGGGCGTGCTTTCGCAAAGTTACTTTGGGACAGGATTTATGGAGTTCTTTATTATCTATTTGGATTTTTAAGAAATCAAGAAAAATAAGTTGACAGGATCTAAGAAAGTCAGAGCCATAGGATCCAATAAATCAATATTGGAAATCCCTATTTAAAGTACATTTTTTATTAAATTCTTGATTCAGATTAAATGTGACATAAAAAAAAAAACCAATCCAAAGAACCGACAAAATAAACCAAGGAAAAAATACTCTGATAATTATTTTTTTTCTGAGAAATTCTGTTTTTCACAGAAAACTGACACAGATTAGAGAAAGGACTATTGTGCATGGTTGGACACATTCTGACCTGATTTTCACTAGAAAGAATACTGTACACATTCCTTCCTGTTCTCTGTTCCTTAAAACCAAGAGGTATGTTTAAACAATTATCCAGGTCTACAATACCATTGCAACAGTGACCTCCAGTGAAAGATAACCATAAAATGAATCACTCACTGACAGGATAGGCATAGTGAGGGGCTTTAAAAATTAAGTTGCTTTACAATATTTGCTACATTTCTGTTTTATTTCAGAAACATTCAGTAGAGATAGAAGCTATGAGTACTTTATGAACAGAGTTTCCGAAGTTCAGTATTCTACATCTTTGTTTACATTATTGAAATAATTTCTGAAATGGTGTGTGATACCTTTAAAAATAAAGTGTGAGATGTGATTGCTTGCAATAGAAAAATATTTGATTCAATATCCCTCCCAAGTCCTTTAAAGTCCTATATATTAATAATGATAATCAATACAGAAAAATCCCAGGAGCTACAGGTACTGTGTGTTATTTTAGTATGATCCCTGAAAATACTTTTCTACCCTCCGTTACCAATCAGACCCTGACATCTCATTTCAAATGACCTTATGTTATTGTTTTTTCTTTTTTTTATTTTCTCATCAGTGCATCGGAGTTGGAGACTTAAAGTGACATACAATTAAGTACACCTACCTTCCTGATGGATCATCAATTTTACAGTGATCTGTCCACTCATCCAGTCCCACAATCCTGAGAAGTCTGTCCAATAAAGCAGGCAAAACTAAAATAAAAAATCCACTCTTGATACATAAATGAGTGTCTACAGATCCTGTTGATTTGTATTTCAAATGCAGGTCTATGAACTTTTGAATTTTGGGTTTATAGTTGCTACTCTGTTCTTTTGTAAGATGTAAATGACTTCTTCAGACTTGGAGTCTACGAAAGGAAATGAGAAGTGGACAAACAACTTCTGTTCTAATCTGTGCCGCCACTCAGGAATCAATTATTTTAAGGAAGGTGCTTTGCAACATGCTCCTTTTGTTCTGCTTTCCCCCGTATTTGCAAAAAGAGTGAATACTGCAGTAGCTAAAAAAGGTTTTATCTCAAAACAATGAATAGTCACAAATTGAAAAGCTTTGCACAGAACCTTGATTGTTTTACCAAGGAGGTGGAGGGCAAAATTTGTTATTAAAAGATGCAGATGCAATCTGTTCATTGGGAAAATAAACTGCATCATTCACCTAGTATGTCTCTCATTCGTGCCAATATGTGTGATTCAAACAGAAGTCACGTATTTTTGCAAAAATTATTCATATCGCACATGGAATATGAACACTTACTTTTCAAGCACAGACATCCTCTATTCTTACCAAAAGCCTTCAAGAAGGGCCCCTGCAACAAAAAGTGACTGAATCCTCATAAACCATATCTTTCTGAATCAAGCTCTCACCTGGTCAGCAATTCCCTTCCTGCTTAATTGACACCACCATCTACCAAATAGGCAAATTGTTTTAGGAGTGGAACAGCCACAGGTACAGCTCATGCACTATTTGCGTACTGTTACAGAAAGATTAACTATTTGAGCTCTACCTTGTTGTGAAGGGATTAAGCCCAACTGTGAGGACAAAAACAGAAGGGGATGCAAGGAAAACAAGAAACTTTTCAGGAAAAGAGGACCATATGTTCTGGGTTTCAAAGCCAAAAGTCAGAATGAATTTGCAGAGGGGATTAAAAATGCTCAAGTTTATGAAACCTGCCTTGACTGTGGGTTCAGAGTCTGGGCACAACCAAATGCCTTTTTAGCTTGAACTGCCTATGACCGTTGTGTGTACACTGGACACACCAATGTCCACGAAAGCCAAAAGACTGTTGTATATTTTAACAAAGTATGCAAGCATCAAAACCTGCAGCAATAGCAATGCAAAACTGCAAGCGATAATCAGAAGTTCTTAGCGTACACAGTCACTTACTTTAAATCAACTGTTTCTTACATAGAAGAATAAATAGCAAGACACAGGAAATAGAAATTTGACTTTAGATGGATAGCATCATTATTTCTAGAAAGTAATGATATGTCTCTTTCATCTTAAATACCCTAAAAATGCAGAAATTGGTCTGAGTCGCTTCTCTCCACGGGGTGTAGTGACAGTTAGATTTTTCCTCTTTGTTCAGAACACTCAAGCTGAATCAAAGTCACCTTGAGCTGCTGTGCACTAGTTACTTGGAAGGAAGATATACAGCCCAAAGCAAATGGAAAATCATCAATGGTTCTGCAGCAGTGAAATGAAATTAATTTGTATGCCCAGATTAGGGGGCAGAAAAATCAAGAGTAACTTCCCTTTCTCATTCTCTCCTTTTCTCACTCTCCAACCTTATATATGTATTGTATAGCACAGGACATTTTCATATCTGTATTAAATTTACAGTGTTGTTTTCCTGGAATAAGACAGCCGTGCGTTTTACTGATAGCCTTGGCTGTAGGTCAAAAGTCTACAGGCATCTGAAAGTCTTCCTAGCATGACCAGCATATGACTCTATGCATTGTGTGCCCAGAGACAGATCAATGCCCTAAGACTTTCCATCTACCTGCACAATTATGAAAGCAAAGTTCACAAACTTGCAGTTTTCAGCTTTTTATTGGTGTTTTAATACACATACTGGGCTTGGTGTCACAAACAGATGTAATTCATTTTAGAGCCTTTCTGCATTGTTTCACTAGTGCAGGTGAATTAAACTCGGATGACAGGGAACAGTTACCATCCTCGGCCTTTTGCTCTACTTCTCTCCAACGGATTACCATCAACACTGCATGGATGGGCAAACCACATATGAAGCAGATCCTAAAACCATCACAGTTAACAGCCTGATGCTTTCAGACAAACCAAAACTGATTCTGAGCTGTAAATTGCAGCAGGAGATGCTTAAAAAAGAGCTCGGTAGTTTACACAGTGTGGGCAGGGCAGACTGCCCAGGAGAGCTGCTTAGTCAAACATCTCAAAAAACTGTCCCTGCCCAACCACGAAACTCAAAATGGATCTAAGCAGCTTGAAGCTTTGAAACTGTGCAAGTACTAAACAAGTGTTTTTTTCAGCAACGTTGTTGCATGTTTACTTTTGTAAGTAACGCAGGAATTTCTGTTAATCTCCTTCAGGTTTGCAAACTCAGGAAAAATAAAAAAGAAGACGTCTGTCAGGGCGACTACTGTGAGAGCCTACTGGGAGTGCACAGCTCCCCCAGTGAGTGATTTATCCCTTTCTAAGGCAGTTAGCTGAGACACAGAATTGCTTTCTGAACTCTCACCATTCCTGGTCAAAGCAAGACTAAGTGATGCTCTCAGACAACAGACGTAACTCTTAAGCATTCAGTTGGATTTCTCCTATCCTGAGCTACTTCTGTTCTGATTCAGGTTTCTCCTTAGCATATATTTCCTCTTTTCTCAGACAGAAAAAAAGGGAAAGGCATTTCAGCCACATTATACACTAGATTACTACCTGTCTATTGAATTTTGACATTAGAAAGACTCTCTTAGTGCTCAGCCTAGATTTTTCCTCCTTTAATGCTATCATATACTCTTAATTACACTACCACTTTCTTCTATGCTAAATAGATCCACTGTTACTATTTATGGAATATGGAAGAGAGATTTCCAAGTCTATGAACAGTAAAAAGAGCTTGCTCTGGCATTTGATAAATGAGTAGATACCATATCAGAACAAAAGGAAATAACACGCTTCTGAAGACACACTTGGCTTTGCCTTGTCAAATCATCCACATGACTCACTTAAATCTCAAGCACTCGCAGTGGGATTGGCAGGATACAGTACACATCTGAGGCTGAGGTAATACTGAAACTTCACCGATAGTCTTTTCAGCCTGGGAGTTCTTACTGCTATGCATGCATGACTTATTTTCTATGGAAATCAGAATTTGTGAATTGTTATTAATAACAGTAAAAATGTGAGCTGAAAATATCATATGAGACATCGTCATACATTTTCTCAGGTAAATTTGTACTCAAACTCTAGCTTTAATATTTCAAAAGATTATTAGATAAATTATTATCTCTAAAAACTAAATACTGGTGTAGTAAGATGATTTATGTCTGGTGAGGACTCCACATTTCCTTTCCATAGATTTTTTCCTCATCAAGTAGCCTTTTTTTTGGAAAAGAGGAGTAAGAGGAAACTGCCATTCAGAATAAGTAAGATAATTTCTAACTTCTTGTGAGACAAGGTTATTTTCTCCTCACCTTCAAATACTTCATTACCTACCAGTATCCTAAGATCAGACCCAGCATGTTACATATATCTAGGAAACTAAAAGTCCTCCTAAGAAAGTTCAGTTTAGAATAAAGCTCCAAAATAAAACCAACCTTTTTTGTTGCTTTTACTTCATAGGGTTAATTTCTTTTAACACTGAAACTTCCTACAGTCATTACCATTTGGAAAAGATATGAGGCAAAGTTTATCTACCACAGAGTCAAAAACAATTTTCTCATGAACTTTACTATGCCAAGGAAAATCAATTAGAAATAAAGGTCGATGAAGAAAACCGAGTAAGATTTGATATTTTATGTAAACAAAAGTCCCGGAGTGGTTTGTGGCAACAATAGATGCATAAAGAAAAATCACATAAAATCTCTGAAAGAAAAATGGTAGTGATTTCTACAGCTAACAGAAAACTTTGTCAAATAAAGTGGAAGCGAGTTACATTTACACATTCCTTATTACTGTGTCATTTTGATTTAAGCACACTACTAATTTATGCAAAATTTTGTAATTTTTTATAATGTAAATATATTGCTTCTAGGCTGATTTATTACTTTTATTTTCTAAATTGCAAGGTCTTTGCAATAGAGGCATTTGTAAAGTCTGTATGTTTTTACAGTAGTTTGTAAATGGAGACCCGACTTATTAAGGCAGCTGGGTACTCTAAAATAAACTGATAAATAAATATCAATAAAATAATCTTAGAAAGGTTGAGATCTGCTAAGAAACACATACTGAGACTGGTTTTTCTTTTTTCTTTTTTTTGCCTTTTTTTTTTTGTAGAGGAGACACCCCTCCCCCCAAACATTTTTAGACACTTAACACCATATTTTGCAATATTAACTCAACATGAAAGCAAATAATAGTATGTTGCCTCAGACATTCAAGATATTGGCAGTTACTTCATTAAAATTCATGAGAGTTGCATGGATTTTTCATAGATTTTGAGAAATGAAAGTGAAAAATCCATCCTAAGTATATAGAAACACATAATGTGAATTATGAATAGATTTTCAATCTGGAAAAAGATGGGAAAAATTAGAGGCAGGGCAAAAAATGGAATAAGAAAGAGATTTAACTGCACTATAAATGTACATTACGATTGTACTTCCCAGCCTTAAAGTGAGGAAGAGAACAGTCTACCGGAGAACTCAGCATTTTCTGTAATAAATTAAGTTTTAAGTCACACTAGGAAAAAAAGCCTCAAAAGTGTGTCATTTGTAAGGGTTTCTTCTCCCTTAATTACAGATATTTGATGTGATATTAAATGATTAAGAGGACCAGATTGTCAGTTTTCAGCAGCAGACACTTAAACAAGATGACAAGAAGTAGCTTTTGAAGAAATTGTTGTGAGAGGGGGCATCTTTACAAGAAATCCCTTGCTACTGCAACATGCAAATTCTTCTCTGAAATCCTCTCTAGGTTGGTTCTGTAGATTAACACTTAAATGAGATGAGAAAAATACCAAGAAAAAGGCAAAGGGGGGCAGATGAGCACAAAGCAGGCACTGACCCTGGCAGTCCACAATGACTTGAGAGAAAAATCCATGGATCCACATTTCTCATTTCTCTTGTCTTCAGGGACTGCACATGATCAGGTATTTTCAGAAGTATCTGTATTCAAATCTTGATTTTGATGCCTAATCTGTGACAGAGTCTGGTATCTAAGGAAACTGGAGGTGGATATTATGAAAAAGTGGTATCTAACTTTTTTCCTCTATTTCAGTGTTCTGTATCAATGAGGCACCAACAGCCAAGGGGTTGTATTAGGATCAAAGAGTCAAGTGCTGGTGAAACACCAGAATACGCAAAGTGCAATTTAAAAGCTGAAACACTGTCTGGGCCGGGCCCCAGTATCCTTGCTGAGCTGGCTTTACAAAACCAGTTGACCCTGGTTTTACAGCTCCTGCATTCAGACAGGGCTTTCTGAGGCAGGACAAAAACCTTACAATGTCATTTCTCTTATGAGGAAAGGTTGAGTGACCTGGGTCTGTTTAGTCTGGAGAACAGAAGACTGAGAGGGGATCTTATCGATGCTTATAAATATCTAAAGGGCGAGTGTCAAGAGGATGGGGCCAGATTCTTTCCAATGGTGTCCAGTAACAACGGGCACAAATTCTGAACACAGGAAATTCCATCTCAAAATGAGGAGAAACTTTTTTACTTTGAGGGTGGCAAAGCACTGGAACAGGCTGCACAGAGAGGTTGTGGAGTCTCCTTCTCTGGAGATATTCAAAACACACCTGGATATGTTCTGGTCCAGCCTGCTGTAGGTGAACCTGCCTTGGCAGGGAAATTGGACTACATGATCTCTGAAGGTCCCTTCCAACCCCTATCATTCTGTGATCTCTCCTTTCACATTTATTCTCAAAGTCTGCATACTCTGCGGCTGTTCACTGGATTTCCTGTTCTTACAATTTGTTCTTGAAGCCTGTTAATGACAGGTTCTTTGGTAGTTCTCTGGTTCACCTACTGAAACAGAACAACCACCTGCAAAATCAATCCAAATATATTTGATTGCATTAAGACTTTGTAACTATGTGTCAATTCTACAATATATTGTGTAATCACCCCCATAGATTTTGCTCAAAGTAGTGATTCAAGAATTGGTTTTGCATTAAATGCCTTTTTACCTTATTAATGAATTCCTCCAAAGGTAATTTTAAACTGTAGCCTTCTCAATTGAAGTGTTAGGCAAAAAAAAGTATTCTACTTCATGCATTAAATGGCATACCAAATAACTGCTCTAGTTAAAACTTACTATCCTTTGAAGAAGCTGCAGCATTTTTGTTCACCTACAGTATTTTTGTTCACCTGCAGTGCTTGCTCTAGCTGCTTCAGTTTTCAGAATTAAAATGATCGTGCTGTCAGCTTTGATCACTGTGGATGCTTTCCAGGTTTTGCTCTTCCCTAGAATAAGAATATAAACTTTAAAGTTAACTTAGATGAATTGCATTTAGTCATAATAACGCCTTGGCAATTTCTCTACCAGCCGAAATAGACAATTTAGGCAGCATGTAATATTTAAATCCTTTATGCTCACTTCACTTTTTCCAAAGCATGTCTAAGGTCTCTCCCTCATATATTAGAGCAGTCTTTTAAAATAGTGCTTCCTAATGAGAAGGCTCTACGGTGGTAATCTCTGCACTATGGAGAGATGCAGTTTTAAGTAAAAGTAAAAGGGATTATTAGCAGTAAGCTCTGTCTGAGTGACAAAGATATTTAGACATTCAAGAAAAGATAAAAAATAGTACAGTCCCAGCATTGCTACCTGTATAGTCGAGATTTTTTTTTCCTTAAAATTAATTATAGATATATGTTGCAGTTATGTAATGCAAATTACATGTTCTGTAGTTGAATATATTCCCCCAGACATAAAAACAAGGTGAAAAAAAAGCAAAAATCCCCATCAAACCCCAAACCAGGAGCCATTCCTTGATATTCACCTTATAATTTTCTAGTTTTCATCTCCTTCAAAGTCCAACCAACACATCTCACCCCTTGCTATTTATATCCTTTAAATTCTGCAACTATGCTGTTACTTCTGTGGACACCATCAGTCCCCACAAACACAAATGAGATTAACTTCAAAACAGCACTGCCTCAAAAGAAACTTTGACAGGCTGGGAAATTTGCCCAACATCACCCAGGAAATTTCTTGCAGAGCAAGCAAAGAATCCCAAAGCTTTCGTCTAACTTCTTGATGTCATTTTGACAATAAAGTGCCCAAAGGAAGGAATACTGGTTTCATTAATGCCACAACTGGAAGGCCCCACGCCCTGATGAAGCTCTGTGAAGAGCTCTGTGACTCTGCATGCCTTCTGCTCCTTTGAATGTGGTTGGGATGTATTTAATAACACCACGTGTAAGCAGCACTGAGCACAGGCTATCAGAGCAGGCAGTAAGAGTGGCAGAAGAAAGCGGAGAAACAACACGGCTTCTAATTTCTGTAGTAGCTCCATCTACCAAAGTGGAGTTTCCCTGTAAAGACCCCCTGCCTGGAAAATGTTCTGCACAGTTTTGGAAAACAGTGTTCAGTGCCTGTGATGAATACTTGTAAACCAGGAGCTTGTCAGAATCTACGGAAAGAGCATTGCTGAAGGTGAGCTACTGCAGCTTAATGTTATTGTGTGCATCATTATCACCCACACAAACCTTTTGATGGATGGATGAATAATTCCTGTGTGTGGGAAAGTAACACCAAGTGATGGATTTCACCAGCATAAATATCACCAGCAATTAGTTGGAACAGTCAAAAAAAAAAGAAAAAAAAAAAAAGAAAAGAAAAAAAGGAGACAGTAGAGTCAACACTTCAATTTGGAAATACATTAATTTTCAGATAAGTAATTCTAATTGAGAGTTTTATATACCATAACATAAGAGAGCCTTCAGAATGAGATGAAGATTTTTCTACCTTGGCTATGATTGCAAGAGGGATGTAAAAATGAGGAAACATCTTTCAAAGATGGACAGTGAATAATATTTTCAGTCTAGTTCTCCATCTGTTTTGCTAATAAGGAATATGAATATTCTTCCATAATATGATCTTCGTATAAAGAGTCCCTCAAAAATAAGACAATCAAATTCTTCATACCCAGTATTTGGCCAGAAAATGTTTAATGTTATTATGGATAAAATCAGTTTTGCTCATAATCAATATAATAGATGATAGCTATAACACAGGACAGCCCAATACCTGGCAGCAACATGCAGAAGGCCCAGAGAGCTCTTATTTCAGAAGAATAGCCACTGATATTCCTGCCTAACAACCAAATTATGCCTATTTTGCTTTAAAAATAGAGTCTTTTTCAAGAGAACTAAGGCATACACTGCTGCTGTTCTCCACTAGCTCAAGTCACTCGAACTCTCGTTCTTGGTATGTATCATGCTTTGTTAAGAAATATCAAATTAATCAATACAGTGTTTCTTAAATTTTGCCAATATGTTGCAGATTTCTCTGCATCCTGTGGCACGAAATATACCTGTAAATCACTTATCTCTCTACCAAGAATTGCTCCACTTGAAAATGAGTGCCAGAAAAATGGAACCAGAAAACTGAAAATGCTGATGGAGCATCTCTGTGTCACTGAAGCACAAGAGTGATTTCTAAAGACAGAACAAAGGAGGAGTTGGTAAATCATGAACATTATTGGGGAAGTCTCCTATGGCAGATGTTAAGTAGAGCCTGCAATCAAGGGCTAAATGATAAAGCATCAAAGTAGGTCAAACCAGCTTGAGGAGGACCTTAAAAGCTCCTATTTGAAGGATGGAACAGCTTTTAAAGACATGCTATTCTGTATCTGTATAGACACCTATAAGTGACAGAAAGAAGAAAACAAAACAGATCTTAGCTTCTTGATGTAAAATTAAAGAAACAGATGTGCATGAAGTCCAGTTCAGCAGATTCATGTCTTTTAAAGGTCTTATTTCAGTATGAAATCACAGTATTGAAATAACAAATCAAATCTTAGGAACCTCATGGAATGAAACTTACTGATGTTATATGGCATGTCCTCTTAATTAATTCTTCAAAGTTCATAAATAAATAAATAGGAATATCATGTCACTGCTTAGGTTGTACAACTATTTTCTATTCTATTCTATTCTATTCTATTCTATTCTATTCTATTCTATTCTGTTCTGTTCTGTTCTATTCTATAAGCATAAGATTAAACATTCCCCATTGGCTCCCCATGCTCCCTCCAGTGCAATCTATGCTGCATCAATGTCCTTTTTGAAAAAGAAAATCAAAGCACAACAATAACATTTCTGGGGCAGCACCTAGACTATTTTCAAGCCTGCTACAATGTATGTATTAGACAGTGCATAACTAGATGTATGCTTCCTTGTTATTATACTGAGTACGCATAATAGCCAAAAGATTAAAAGGCATCAAGTATTACATTATTTTATGAGTCTTGGGAATCCTTTAAGAGATGCACTGAAAGTTATGAACTGCATTTAGTGGAACATAGGGCCATGTAGGAGGGACTGCATGTGCAGCTCCTTGGTGCCCAGATGGCTGTAACACTCTGTCTTCTGGGAAAAGGTGTTTGAGGTACTATTTCCACAGGCACTGACTTCTGATTTTGACTCAAAGTTGTAATTTTTTTCTTGGTTTAGTTCCTGCAGTTTATGTGGCACCTCCAAATTCTTTCCATCAATTTTGGGAATAATGGAACTCCACCCCTACTTCACTTCTTGTTCCTCAGACATATCTCTTGCACTTATTTGCTATCCTTAAAACTGTGGAGGTCCTTGAGCTCAAGACAGATGGTAAGGCCTATTTAGTTACCAAATGTTCTTCTGAGGAGACAAATTCATATGGCTAGACCTAGATTTTAAGAGGTTATTGATTCCATTGAAAACACTAATTAAAATCACACCTTACGGATGCTCATATTTTTAAAAAAATCATTATTTATATCTTTTGGAGCAAGGAGAGAGAAAGCAAACTTATATTAATTATATTATATTAATTGTATTATATTATATTATAAATATTACAGCTTGAATCACCCATAAGAAAGTGGATATATTCAGGAATAAGAAATCAAATTCCCATTTTTCCATTTCAGATTATCAGAACTGTGTTTTCTGTTGTAATTGTGCTTTTTGATGCTTCATTTATAATTCAAAATGTGGTATGGTATGGAAAATACGTATAACCACACACACGTACTCTTTCTTTTTATAATACTTATGCAGTATGTGGCAAGCAGTAGAAGCAATACGTACAGTATGTGGCAAACAACTGAAGCACAGCTTAAGACTCTGATAGCGAATAATCCTGCCTTTTGTTTTGAGATCTGTATTCTGATGATTGCTGTATTCTGTTAATTTCCTTTTGACCATTAGGTGCCTTTCTTTCCTTCTTATTAAAGGTTCATTGCATTTGTGTTCTCTCCTTTCTCTCCCAGGTGCAGAAGCACTTTGCTTCTCCTTACCTCTATTTTGAGTCAGTTCCCCACAAGTATATACACTACTTATGCATTCTTAATGATTTTATCTTTACAGTATCTAAGCTTCAGAAAAAAAGATTTATGTACAATATCTTGTAGATCAAGGATTCTTTCCTATGACCACACAATAGATTAGTTTTAAACTTAAAAGGCAGATTGGTGCAAAGCTAGTTTTTCCGTACTCATTGTGGATCTGGTCATGGAAGCTGAAAAAGCAGCTACCTATATGAAACATTTCTACTGTAGAGTGCTATATTTTGACACCTGGGCGGATTTCCTATGTGATCCTTCAGACACAGCTATACATTATTTCAAACGTCAGGCTCCATGTTGCATGTTTTTAAAACTATTATTTTTAAATCTGATTGAGCAGATGGAATTGCAATCACTCTATGAACAAGCTGACTGTTATCTGTCTGAAAGAAAGTTGCCTTGGTTTCATTAGAAAGAAAATGTATTAGTACTAAATAAAAAGAAGATGGAGAGCAAAATTAGGTATCCATACACAGATTCTTCATAAAGTCAATGAAATTGGCTTAAAAACAATGCGAGTTAGGGCAAAAATCTCATTTCTTTGGAGGCAAGATCTAAATTGAGTTCGGCATTACAGTACATAGTAAAGATAGAAACATCAATCCAGCAGGTTACCACAGATGGTTTCACCTTCGTTTTCCACATTCTGCTCTCAAGCAAAGCATAGTGAAAAACAAAGAAACAAAATGTCAGATTATGCATACTTTTGATAGCAGTACACAATTGAAATTCCTGTCCCTGCACTGACCTTCCTTGTCTAGAAATGCCCTGAAGTACAGACAGGATGATGTTCTGGCATTAGCTGCCTCCTCATTCCAGAGAAGGCAGACTGACTGAGTTTCACCCTGGGCTGAGCTGCCAGGTTGCTATGTGACCCCGAGTTCATCCTCTGTGTCTCAGTTTATTGACCTTTTTACAAATGGAGTAATGACACTCATCCACCCATTCAAGGGTCTCTAAGGAAAATTATTATTTGCTTTTATTATTCTACAATCTTTTTGAGATTTCTGGTTCTCTTTCAGCATTTCATTATCTTAAATTTCAATTTTTTTTTTTTTTTTGGTTTTAAGAAGCAAACCTGACAGTTAAATTTCACATCACGTATTGACTGAATTGAAAGAGTTTTAAAAATTAATGAAGAGAATGAAGTGTTACTTAAAGAAGCAGGAAAATTGGAAAATCAGGCTAAAGAAACAATTTGAGCTGTGACTTAAATGGAGTTGTTAATGATTCAAATTAGCTTGGTAAAGGAATTTGAAATAGACAATCAATGCTTTGATGTCTTTTAATCACAGTAAACAGTAATCATACTGCAAGCTGTATGGCTGAAAGGAAGCCTTGGGGAAATTGGACCACGGGGCCCATCAAAAGCACTGGACAGAAGAACATTTTAAAATAACTTTAAAAGTATAATTTAAATTACATTAACAGACAGAAGTCCTTTCCACTACGTACTTTTCAAATGAGAAGTCTACACTGGCCTAAGTTGCCGATGGTATCTCATCCGAAAATGACAATATATTCTGCTTTATTATCCTTTACTCTTGCTTCAGAGGTTGACAGGCTAAGAAGCTGAGTGTTACCAGCAATTCTGCACAGGGAAATTTATCTGCAAACAAGTCAAAATTAGTTTCCATATGTCATCATTCCTGAAGACAGATTTACAACAATGAGGTGGCCTTCCAATTCATTTCAGTGGTTTTAATAATGAAGTCCTCAGAACAAAATACCGCATGCTTCAAAAAATACTTAAGTAAACGTACTTCAGGAAGCTGATCTACCTGAAGTCCCTCTCATTTTTTCAGAGGTTACATTAGTTTTTTGACTTAATTCGGACCTAAGCATTGTCCCTCTTGCTCTTTCACCCCCCACAAAAATCCTATCCACTGACTTCAGTGACGCTGTCACCTTAGGCTCTCTTGAGCTGAAGGCCAGCTGAAATTCTCCCAGTGAGGACACACAACAAACCACGTGAGCACAGTGGGTTTCCTAGTGCCTTTCTCTGATTTATTATTCCGTGGCCAGAAGGACAATCAAGTTTTAGATTTCACTAAAAAGAAAAGAAATATGGAGCTGTTCAGATAACAGAGCACTGAGACCCACATATACCATGCAGTACACCACATACATTGGCATATGCAGCACAGGAAGGATGCAGCTGCTTAGGTAGGGCTATTCCAACACTGCCGATATTCTTAAGTCAATTAAGTGAGTAGATCAGACCCAAATGTAGGTCTTTCAAGCCTACATTGAGTAAACACACACATGGTGGTTAAGTTGTTGCTAACTTGAGGCAAAGGAGAAACAAAACTGGAGATATGTCAAATATGAGAGCTCTTCAAAGGGAAAAAAGACAAATCACGGCTTCACTCCAGAACACATTCTTTATCCATGTCTCCTATAAATTCTAGAAAAGGTTTTCCAGAAAACATTCAGAGAGGAATTCAATGTGTCTCACAGCATCAGTACACATAATCTTGTAACTAATTTAGTACTTTCTTCTCTAAGTAGAAAGTAGTAGAAGATACTTCCTGAATTGAGCACAAGATCAGTAAGTGGGAATCTCATAGAATAGTATACCACAGGAAAATTGAAAGGTGTAGGGTATAGTTACACCTCTAAAGCTTTTGACTTGTTCTTCCCATTAATGCTCTCTCAGTGATTTATGGTAAGAAGTGAAGCATCATACCTTCTTTTTCTTTATAGCCATTTCCCAGTTCATAGGAAAGAAAAGGATGGAGTAATGAAGACACAAAGGAAAGATGAAGATTGGAAAAGAAATATTAAGTTCAGAAAAGGGATGTTATGTAAGGAGAAGCCACCACAGTGAAACGGAAACAAACTGAAAGAAAGACACTACATTCTGTATTTTGACTCCTTCATTGCATGCATATATTTCTCAGTGATGTTACTGTTGTTGAATGCTGTTAACAATACAAATCCATATCTATTTGTTATTTTTTGTTAAATTCATATACTAAGGGATGCTCAGTGGTGATTTGGTGACAGTTGCTGTTAATGCATCTTATACACTATACAATGATCTTGAGATTCAGATCACATTTAATTCACTAATTTCACTGTCATTGGAGCATGGCAGGAGTTACCCAGTGAAAGTATTATTTTGCTTATTTCATATATCAAATATTTATAGATATAATAAGAAGCCTTAATATTTCAACGGATTAGTACATTTAATATCATCAGATGCCAACCTCCCAAATAAAACTGAAAGCCACTTTAGTTATCACTGAAAGCACAAGAAGAAAACTGTTGTAGATTCTGATAAAAGGATGTGCAAGCACATACACAACTACACACTGCTCACAAGCATCATTTGTAATATATTGAAAACATTCCGATATCATTACTAACATTTAATCTCCTTTTACTGAAAAAAAAATAATAAAATGATGTGACTTCTATTCAGAAGTTGAAAGAACCAACATAAAGGCAGGTAGGGGTTTATCAACATAAATAACTCATAGGTGTGAAACTTGAATAGTGAATTCTTATGAATAGAGACTACATGTTAGCAATACTACATTCTTAATGAGTAAACAGCAGCAGTATTTTCAAAGTTACTTTCCTTTTTTTAAGGTGTTATTGTCTAACAATCCATTTTGATGACTTAGTGACTGAATTTGCTGATAGTTGTTTCAATCTCTTTGATCTTTATCTAAAGTCTGTTGAGATGAAGATAAGTCCTTCCAGTAACTCCCATTAATTTGGGAGGCTGCAAAAGCTCAATGACTGATTATTACTTTATTCATAACTTAAACCAAATATAAATAGCAAGATCTCAAATTATCCCAGTATACTTTGTTTTGATAGAGGATTTTTAACATTGAATATATCAGCAGCTGTCTAGGCTGCAGTTGCTGAGGGTAGGATAAAATTCTAAACATGGTCTCTAAACTGGAGGCATTTAAAAAAAAGTATTAACACCATATTCAGGGATTTGACATGCAAGAGCAAGTTACATTGAACTTTTTTTTTCCGCGAACTGAGCAGCATGTTCAGATAACAATTTGTGTCCTCTAATGCAACTCTAATGGCACAAAACTGCTTTCCAAGTGTTCTGACCTCCCTAAGGGTGCATATTTTTGGCTGTCTTTGTTCAAAAGTTGATCGGTTTTCATTTTTTCAAGCTGAACATCTGATATTTTATCTAGGTTGAGAAACACATTTAGGTCTGTTTGTTTGTTTCTCCTTGAGGTGCTTGCAACATCTTTCTAATTGTTAAAATCTGCATACTTCATCAGCATATAGTTTATTTTCTTTCCTCAACACTCACTTAAATGGTAATGCATTTGAATCTAACCTTATTTCTAGGTTTTCTCCAACATGTTGCTTGTTGCAAATTGCCAATGTGACTTCAGTTTCAGGACAGAGCAGTATTTTATTCAATATACTGTAAATAATTACAGTGGATATCATATGTCCTATTCTAAAACAGGCTTATTGCACTGAATGCACTGTTGGTTTAGATTCCCTTCCCTACCAGCCTCTATGAATTACTAGACCTGCAGATCACAGTCAATTCACTCGGTGGAGAAACTGTCCTGGCTATTTGTATTTAAACCAGAGCATTTTATATCATTGAAAATTGATCCCGAATGTAGGAGTGTTGTCAGCTCTGAGCATAATTTGGCATGCACTTAACCTAGTATAGAATATCCTTAGGGATTCGCTTCCACTACTTTCTATATTGGAGTTGTAATTACATCCTGCTAGTATCACAGCATACAAACCTTCCAAGCAAGAGCCTGTAATTACAATGTTGTGAAACTTTTGCTGTTCACTAGTACAAATTACCATTGAACATTTTGGTGCAAATCAGTAGACAAAATCATTGATACAGCCAAAGTAAAGAGAAATAAAGGTGGCCTTAAATTACCTTTACACTTTACCCTCTCTGAGTTGCAGACCTCCAGTTGCCCTACGTTATTACATCATGATGGCTGAAATAAGCCCATGCGGAAATTATGAGCCGGAGCGAGTATGAAGAAGCAATTACAGCAATTAATTTTGTGACAAATACATGTCACAAACAGTTTTGTCAATGTTAAGCTTCCTTTGCTGCAAGGTCTCCAAAACAGAGTTCAATGTACTCCCTAGCCTAGCAACAGCAAGACCATGCTTCATTTTAGTGATAGCACTTTGACAGCAGAGAATATACTAAGGAACTTCCTACAGCTGGAAAAAAACTCAGTGAAGGCACAACACAGAATAGAAAAAAAAAATCAGCACTGATAAACAGAAAAGCTTTAGGTGGGCAAAGCAAAAATCAAAACCAAACCATGCTGCTGTAACCAAGCTTAGACTCACGCTCCAGACAATAGCTCCAGAATGGGGATACAATCAGGCATCGTATTAAAAGCTGTATCAGCTGACCTGAACTTAATTCAAAGAACATCCCAGCTTGAAAAGAAACTGGCTGTGTACGGAAGACTGGCAGAGTCTTACCTTCCCAACCAAATACGCAACTTGTATTTTTCAATCCTGAAGGACTTGCACGTGTGAGTTGAGCTTGAAAAGGGTAATACATTCAGACAATATTTTAATAGCCAGCACTAGTTGATATTTTAATTAAAAGTGGCGGTATGTTTAGAACTGTCTTCTCAATGTTCCCCAACCAGAGAACATGTAGATTTAATGAAATTTTAGAAAAGTCACAAAAGGCAACACTGGACTAATTTTAGATGGGTGACGGTGTTTCATATCCCAGTGCAAAAATCTTATGAATCTTTCCACAGTGTGCTCTCTTCCTTGTGAGTGCCATGGGAATAGAGCGGCATACACA
Source organism: Tringa tobata (assembly GCA_033628505.1). Taxonomy (NCBI): domain Eukaryota; kingdom Metazoa; phylum Chordata; class Aves; order Charadriiformes; family Scolopacidae; genus Tringa; species Tringa tobata. The sequence goes on from JAHREE010000069.1 coordinate 13,052,747, forward strand.
TAATTTTCATGGTTTGAAGTCGCACATAAATCTGCCAATGCTAATACAATCTTCAGTCTGCTGTTAAGTAATGCATGCTTTCAGTTAGTGAGATATGGTCCAAATTCTTTGCAGAAGAAGTAGGAAACTGTGGTGGGTTTGACCTTAGCTGACTTGAAGTACCCACCCAGCCTCTGTCCCACCTCCCCCCTCAATGGGAAAGGGGAAGAAAATAAAATGAAAAAGCTTGAGATAAATGCAGGGAGATCACTCACCAACTACCAACATGGGCAAAACAGACTTGACTTGGGAAAATAATATAAATTATAGTCAATTAAAAATAGAGTAGCATGGTGAGAAACAAAGACAAAACTTCCCCCATACCCTTCTTCCCAAGAGTACCTCATTCCTGACTCTTCTACCTGCCTGCCAGTGGCACAGGGGGATGGGGAATGGTGGTTAAGGCCAGTCCATAACGCTTCATCACTGCTGCTCATTCCTCCTCACACAATTCCCTCACTCCAGTGTATGGTCCCTCCACTAGGGACCTTCCTTCATGACCACTAGTCCTTCATGAACTACTCCAGTGTGCGTCCTTCCCACAGGCTGCAGTTCCAGCATGGGTCCTTTCTATGGGGTACAGTGCGTCAGGAACAGACTGCTCTAGCGTGGATTCCCCACAGGCTGCAGGTCCTGAGAAAAAACCTACTCCTATGTGGGCTCCTCTTCATGGACTGTAGCTCCTGTCATGAGCCTGCTCCACCATGGGCTCTCCACAGGCTGCAGCTTCTTCTGGGCCACATCCCTCTGCTCCAATGTGGGGCCTTCCACAGGCTGCAGTGTGAATATTTGCTCCACTGTGATCCTCCATGGGTTGCAGAGGGACAACCTGTATCACCTTGGTCTTCAGCGCTGGCTGCAGAGGAATCTCTGCTCCAGTGTCCGGAGCACTTCCTCTCCCTCCTTCTCTGACCTTGGTGTCTGCAAGATTGTTTCTTTCACATTTTCCTCACTCTTCTCTCTCGCATCTGTTGTCCAGCATTGTTTATCATTTCTTAAACATTTTGTTATAGAGGTGCCACCAGCATCATTGCTGGGCTCAACTCGCTGCTTTATTTGCCTCATTTAAAAAGTAATTTCACTCAGACAGAAACAAATTGAGATACTCAATAATTGATTCCAAAAATGAAATAAAACAAACAATTTGAGGGAAACCAGCCAGGCTTAAGGTGCACAGTTCACAATATCCTCATTCACCTCTCTGTGATAAATGGTATGTTATGATGTCATTTAATTAGGTGTTACCATAAGCTCAGAATTGCAGTCGAATGTCAGAGAAAAATGGATCAAGAATCAGGGTATGTAGGTGGACAAAACAAAAAGTATTTAAAAAACTCTTGAACTTATACTTGAGTAAGAAATTAATTCAAGACACCTTGTCTTTCAAAATAAATTGAAAGCCACAACTAATGTAGTCCTTTCCATCAAAGGGTCATTTCATTTATTCTCTCCACTAAGGTCTGTGCTGAATGAGTAAAATCAACAGGTATTGAAACTTTTGGATAGAAAAGAATATTAAATCAGTGAATTAGCTTCTGGCAGAAGCTACACATCGTGTAACTGGAACATAATCTCAGGAAGCAGAATTATTTTTTAAGTAAGATTAAAGAATTTAGAGAAAGACTGATGCGTCTAAGACAAGAGCATGCTCCTCATATTAGACATCTTCCTTAGAGTATGGTTTTCGTAATGTCAAATAATATGGTACTAATGGGACCTGCTTTTATTTTTCTATTCTGTATTGAGGAAGAATGAAAGCCAGAGTAACACTCATCTGTCACGCTCAGTATAACAGGCTTATGTTTATTTTGTTTATGTGTTATAAAAATATTATTTTGTTTCTTAGTTTCTTGGTTTTGCCACTAGTAACCCTGTTTTGTCATCCTTAGCCTTTTTTACAGTGATGCTGAGATAAATCTTAAAATCCTATTTAAAACATTCAAAACCTTTCTTGATGTTTTAAAGGTTTCTGATGGTGTGACAAGTGATACTAATTTATCCTCAGTTAATTTTTATTCTGGATTATTTAGGGATAAATTTCAGTACTGTATTCATTATTAATTTATAACTCAAGAATGTTGCATACAAGACTAAACTACCTGGGGCAAAAAGAAAATGTCATTAATTACCTGCTGCTATTTGAAAAGTATTGATGCTCTTTTTAGACGTATGTAGAGGTTATTTAGAAAATGAGTAAACAATTTGCTTTCTTTCAAGGAAGAAACTCCCTGAGGTTTAGGAAACTCCAACCTGGCAACTACTGTCTGGAAAAATGCAGCAGTCATATAGATCAGGCAAGCAAAAGATCATTTAGCAAGTGTAAATACTTTTTTTTACCACAATCAGGGTCATTTTGAGCTACAAAAGAGGAAATTGTTTGATTAAAACATACTGTGATCCTTGGCCCACTGCTGATGAGCCAGTCCATGACTGTACAGCAAAGAAATAAAGGAAATGTTATTCCAAAATGCATGGTCTCTGTTGCACTTGCACTTCACCTATGCTCAGCCTGGTCTGACTATATATTATGTTACTGAAGAAAAATAAATACAGAGGCCAATAGCAGCTCTCAGGCAATAATCTGATTTCCTTCTCAGTCTCCTGTAGCTTGGATCTTAATTGAAACCCCAGGTTACGTTGCACAAAATTTAAAGTAACTCTGTGTTCTCTCTAAACTGAGTGCTACCTTAATCATAGAACCACAGCATGGTTTGGGTCAGCAGATCATCTAGTCCACCCTCCCCTGCAATGAGCAGAGACATCTTCCACTAAATCAGGTTGCTCAAAGTCCCATCCAAACTGACCTTGAACACTTCCAGTAATGGGGCATCCACAGCTTCTCTGGGAAACCTGTTCCAGGGTCTCATTGCCATCATCATAAAAAATTTCTTCCTTATATCCAATCTAAATCTACCCTCTTTCAGTTTAACTGTTGTCCCTTGTCCTATCACTACAGGCCTTAGTAAAAAGTCTCTCTCCACCTTTCTTACAAACCCCGTTTAAGTACTGAAAGACTGCTATAAGGTGTCCCCAGAGCCTTCTCTTCTCCAGGCTGAATGACCCCAACTCTTTCAGCCTTTCTTTATAGGAGAGGTGCTCCAGCCCTCTTATCTACTTACTGGCTCTCCTCTGGACCTGCACCACCAGGTCCATGTCTGTGCTGGGGGCCCCAGAGCTGGATGCAGTGCTCCAGGTGGGGTCTCACATTAAATATAGCTTGGATCTAATTTGAAAACAAACAAACTAGTAAAACAACTCCAACCAAAAACCCTCTGAGAGAAACAGAAAAAAAGAGATATGGTAGATTTTGAAAAGTATACTTCTGCAGATAGAGATTCTATCTTTTTATGAGGCCAGCTGACAGAGTGGAAGGAAACCAGGGAAAGTCTTTTTCAGCTCTAAATTGTTAAATGCCTTTGTACTCCAAGTCAAAACAAACTTTCACCTTTCCCAAGCCAAAAAAATAAGAAAAAAAATCTAATTACTCTTCAACAATACTACTACAGAAGTGCACATGGTCACAACAGAGACCAAAAGGTCTAAGTATGTGAGGCTGAATTAATTATGACTTCCAATTGTACAGTTTTCAAACAGCTTCGTTAAGACTGATTTATATAAATATGATAATTACTTCAGCAGCTCCAGAGGAATAAGTAGCATCCTCAAAAAATATTAATCATATTTTTATCTAAATGGGTCTAAGTCTGCACTCTACAAAAACTGGTTTGGGGTGAGATGGGTAAAGGAGGCTGCACAGCAAATTCTGTCTGCACTGGACTTTGTCAGTAATGCAAACAATGGAAATAATATATAGCAGGACTTCAACTGTAGCCAAGACCTACAGAGGTTAAGAACAAAACTCATTTAAAGCAATTTCTGTGGTTTTTGACCTAAATATAATTTAGGTAAAATGAACGGAAGATTGAAACAATTTAACTTCTTCAGATATCACTGAAAGTACACGGCCAAAGAAAATCCTGAAAAGTATGAAGGCAATAGTCCAGCTTCAATTTTAGATACCTAGTAGAGCTGACAGACCTGGAATCTGAAATGCATCATTTTATGGAAAAAATGAAGGACAGGAAGGAACATGAATGGCGAAATGCTTACATAGGTTTCTTTATAGAACTATTGTCTTCGTACCAGAATGACATTGTGCACTATTTTACATTACTGAAATATGTAAAACTAACATGCCTTTTCCATATTTTATTTCCTGAAGGCAGAACAGAGTCCAAAAAAGTAAGAATGACATACTGTAATGTGTAAACTACTGCACAGGTGTAAGCAATTTTATGCTTTCAATTCTATTTCAATAATTTTCTCTTATGAATAATAAGAAGGTGGAGTCCCATTGTGTATCTCAGAAAAAGAGACAAAAATAATGAAATCCCAATGGCCACTAGAAAAAACACACAATCTTTGTCCATAGTGAGTTACTATCAGAAGGAATAACTTGATCAAATTCCTAAGAAGTTCTGCGCTGCTGTCTTACTAGATATCAGGCTAGTTATTCCGCTGCCTTAAAAATGGAAGATCAATCCTTGAAAAGCCACAAAACTTGCTGGGGTGCATGAGAAGAGCCCTCAGTCTGGTTGAAAGGCTCAGATCATTATATTCACCATTTGTGTCACTATAGATAATGACATCTGAAGGGTGTATGCTTGCTTCTATTAATCAACAGATCTGCCACATGCTGCTTTGCTGTCTTCAGGTATGTGAGCCAGCTGCTTGCGGCTTCCCTCACTGTAGGGTTTAGTGGACTCCCAAATATCCCACCTTTCCTAGTCCCACTCAGGATACCAAGTACCATATCAGCATCCCATTCATACACTACTGCTAAGCTTGTCTCAATCTGCTGAATGATGTCTTATCTCATTTCATTTGCAACTTTCTAATATGCTGTTCTTGCCTAGGCAGATAGAGAAGGCTGCAGATCTTTAATTTGAAAAAGCTACTGTCATAACAAAATTACTCTTTTGACAAGTTTTAGTTATTAAAAAAAAAAAAAAGATGATCAAATGTAGGATCATCCCACTTTCTTTCAGCTGTATAGCTGGGCTTCCGGAACTGAATTTCATCCATTCAATTAAATCCATTTTGAAATGTAAAAATAATATTTACTGCAAAATGGCTGAAAGTTTTCCTTGTTTATCTTGTTTTAGCATTTCTCAGTCTTTGGGATAAGAGTAATGAGATTCCTCTGAATTAAGAATGCAAATTTGCCTGCCTCAGAAAAAGCAAACTGTACCTGAGGGTGCTGTATTATTGGGATATTGATAGTTTATGGTAATCTGGACAGCTCAGGAACACTTATCATCCAAAGAGACTTACACCACACTGCCTAGGACAAAATACTCTGCCAAACACTACGCCACACCATTCATGCATTAACCTTCATTCCAGCACTCCCACGTACCATCTTACTACACTGAGGGCTAAGGACTTTTTCACAGCTTGTCACATTGCCGTCACACCACTGACTTACTTGACACTATAAAAGATGCTAATGGCTATGTCTAGGGATTTGATGTTTTCACCCCTTAATTATCAAAGGACTAGTTAAATTTGTCTGTCAGCTCTGGGTAAAGTTGGGGGAGGCAGATGCTTCTCTCTTGGTCATGGGGTGGCAGCCACAATTACAGCATTCAGATTGCAGATGCTGCAGCAGGTCCTGCTCAGCTAAAGTGTCTCTGTCTACCCCTTCCTTTGTTCACCTCAATCCATATGCAGTCCCAGATGTAAGAAGCTGTGAACCGAGCTGAGAACCACAAAGCACGAGGCCCCATGTCCTAACTCCTTTCATTTCTAATGCAGGGACCACAGCGACCATTAAAAGCAAAGCAGCTGGATTTGACTCTTTAATGATGCAACTAGGAAGCCTAACCTGTTCTGGAATCTCTTTTATTTTCAGGACAAAGTCTATCAGAAGGAAGATGTTCAGAACAAAGGTTTGCTTGCACAAAAACAAGGACTACTTCAGCTGAAGCTGGTTGCTTGGTGACTCCTGGCTGCAGTGGGAAGGGCTAACCAAATTATGTGGCTGACTCCTGCAGGTTTAAGGAAAAGGCTTCCTCCTCACAGCCTCTGACAAAAAAAGCTTCTTAGCAAGCCGTCCAAACAATGAACCACTTCCTCCAGCAATTTAAAATTAATATGACAGTCTTCTGTGGCAGGGAAATATACAACTTACATATTTCTGAATATAGTTTAATAAATGATACCCTTAATAGTGAAGGGACTACAATTAGATGTTTTCACATTTTTTAAGGGATTTTTTTTTTCTCTACCCCTCCTGCCTTGAAGAATGGGGGAAGAAACTTTATTGCTACAATTAAACTGCTAAGTTGCCACGGTCTTTGGAAAAAATCCCTGGAGATTCTCTCCCACCAGCCCTGTGAGCTATCGGTACACAAGGCAGGCCAGGCATGCAGTGTGCTGTAAGGAACACAGCACGCCCTCGGCGTGAGCGGCCCTTCCAGAGCAAGTCAGGATCAAACACAAGGCAGGTGCAAACTAAACAGTCAAGATTTGTGCTAGAAAGCCTTACAGGAACACAGGCTCTTTCAGGAATCGCAGCACGTTATTATTTGTAAGGACTAACACTCCCGACAGTTTCTGCCTCCTTTTACATATGCTTAACACAACAGGAGGTTTTTGTACTGCCCCATTACGTGGTACAGGAATGGACTGTGCACCCCTTTTAGAGCTGGGAAGAAGACTGTTTTTAATCCGTTTTTCTGTGAGCTGAATTCTGGTTGGGACCTGTCCCAAAGCCTTAAATGGCTTTTAGCCTGTGTTGAGCATACACCCGATCTGGAGCACCCCTAGGCTGTCCCACACTGCACGGTCCCCTAACGATGCTCCTGCCTCACGTAAGATCTCTTCCCTTTCACTCAAAGACTGCCTGAGACCTCCCCAACACTTGCAATGAAATCTACAGAGGACAACACCGTAGCTGACTTTCCCTCCTACAGGGAGAAGCTCCAACATCAATTGTTTTAACAAATTGGTCAGTCAGTTCTGGAGAGGAATTCAACACTGATCTCTGCTTAGTAAACAAGCAAACACTAATTTGCAAATAAGAAGCTCAAATTAAGGAAATGCTCGACTATTTTGCTGAATTTGGATTTTAATAAAATATCTTAAGTAATAAATATTTTTCAAAGGATATGAGAATGTCTACATTAGTGAGAATTTTTTTAAAAATTTGAAACATTATTTAGTAATAAATGCTAATTTAAAAGGCATTTCATTCATTAACAAAGTCTGGGTTGATATTTTATATTAATGAAATACTATCAAATGTAATCTAAACAATTTAATGGTTGGCTGGGTTAATTAGCATTTTTCAAAGATTGATAATTAGTATTTTTTTAACCTCAAGGTCACAGCTCAGACCCAAGATCTTACTAATTAGAGCACTGACAATAATTAGGAGAATAAATATAGGATTTTCATCTGAAAATCTTAACACGCTTTACTTCTGCATGTATTTCTTCAAAACACCTACAAGTAAAGTGACAATTTTTCAGGCTTGTGTTACAAAGAAGTAGGCTGAGACACTGACAGAAAACAACATTTTCTTCAATCATCATAGTAGAACACGGGAAAAAGGTTCTGCACACAGGCTGGTAAACTGTCTTGACAACTTTGCAAGGCTGATAAAAATATATGTCCCTTTTTATCCTCTTCCAAAACAGAAGTATCACTGTTGAGCTGACACAAATAGTGTCATACAAATGCATAAAAGCGTTTTCAGTGAAGATAGTAAGGGTCAAATATTCAGAATCACTAAGACCACTGAGCATTTCCTTTATTTAATTAAAACTTCCCTTTACTAGAAATGAATGTAGTAATTAGGTACAAGACTGCTCATATAGTACTCAGCAATATGAAACCACTTGCCATACAAAAGTAATTGATTTACTGTTCCTACTACCGTTAATATTAATTAGCACACATAAATCCTGCATAGGGTGTATTGACATTTATAGTTTAAGGCAGTTTAAGTCTGAAGAGCTTCATCTACAAATATCAGAACAGAGAGCTCCTTTCCCAAATAGCTCATCAGCTTTCCATTCATTTACAGCTCTTTGTACTACTTAGGCGAAAGAGACACCCACCTGAAATCACAGCTAAGCCGTGGTCTGCGCTAGCCCAAGATCTTTCCACTAGAACCTTCCCGTTGATCTAGTCAAGACAGATGAACAGCAAGATCAAGGAAATACTATGTTCTTTCATGGAACTGCAGCAAAACCACCAATATATGGGAAGAATTTTGCTGGTAGTTAAGCAGAAAGACTGCATTTTTTGGTGCCTTAGGAACAAGACCCTCCAAGTGATACAATAAGAGGCAAGACTCAGGTATCTAAGCACAGACAGCTTGCACCATTTTGGATGCATCTGCAATTTCAGAGACATTTTTGTGGGGCTGGCAGGTACAAACTAGGAGTGAGACGTGAGCTGTGCCTGACTGGAGCAAGGAGCCTCAAGCCAGGCAGTATATCTTACAGCATCTAAAATGGCAATAGATGCTCAGTTCCCTCAACCTGAGTCCAGCCTCTGTTTGATTCATGCCTAAGACAGGAAAGAGTCTCCAGTATTTGAAACAGGGAAAGCTAAGGAATCTGTATCTTTTGGGGTTTTTTGTTTTGTTTGATTTTACAAAAAAGCAGTGAAAAGCTGGTATGCTGCCAGAATCAGGTCATCATTAGAAAATTCTCCTTTTGTGCAAAGAGCTGTAAACAAAATGCAGTGTTAATGATTCAGTTTCAACTTTCCTCATTTCCTTCTACAGACTGGTGGCCTATACAATCACCTCCTCAACTCCTTATTATTTTACAAGCAAATTACAATTAATAAAGTAAAATCTGGAAAATTAATACAAAAAGTAAACTTATCTTTATAATTATATGCTTTCATAGAAAAGATGGTGCACTGTACCACACATTACATTTTTCAGGTTTACCTCTTTTCTATGAAACCAATTTAAAAAACTATGAAAGAAAAACATCAAGTAAATGAGTCATAAACTGATAACATCCCTAGGTATAGACTACTTTTGCATATGCACCTCTTCTAAATTCCCTTAAACATATTGTGCTCTATACCACATGGGACACGCAATTCTTTCACTAACTTTCACCCCTCCTTCAGTAGGTTTCAGTGCATCTAGAAAAGTACATTTTCTGCTACAAAGTCCAGGAGATTCCTTCAATCTCTGATCATAAGGAACCTACAAAACCGTTTTACAACATTCAAAAAAACAATCATTGATTACAACATAAAAAGATCCAAATTCCATCTTGTCATGTTTGCAAAACACTAAAAAGCACAGCCAGTGCAATTTTGTATCTATATATGTGCATGCATGTATATCTGACCCTGTCGGTTTCAGCACTCTGTTTGGATCAGACTAAATATTTACAACGGAGCTCAAATCCAAATCTGCCTGTTTGACACTGAAAGATACTTGGAGTGGAAATCAAAGACTGCGCTGCTTTAGAAAGCAGAGGTACTCTGTGATGTGTCAAGCACACAGGCTCTGCTTTTCTGGGCAAAGGCCTTAAATCATCCTTCTGCTGACAGATGTGCTCAGGGAAAAAGAAGAGTTGTTTATCTTAGTGTCTTTATGTATTTTCTGCAGCCTATTCACACTAAATGCAACAAAGCATCTCAAAAACATGCTACTGACGTAATTCTGTGCTGTGGCTGAATAACATTAAACAAAATTTACCTAGCCTTTGAAGTGCAACCTTTTTATTCTCTATTCTAAATAGTAAAATAAGTAAAAATTGAGGCTTTCATGTTAGCTGTCCTATCCTTATCTCCCTTTTCTCCAGCAAGCACAAAGCAAACGCAATGAAAGCTGGACTAGCAAGCAGACAGTAACATATCATAGAGAACTGCGCATCTGTTGCAAAATTTGGTGGCATAACAGAGAAAGAGATCAGAACTTCACACACTGCTCATATAAGAAGTTTTACCTACACCTGCTTTTTATTTTTTCCTGAAGACTATGGGCCAAATTTTGTAGCTGTTTATAGCCAGCCTATGGCAACCCAGAACACGGAGTCCTGCTTCTCAGTGCAATTAATTGTTTCACACCAGATGTCCATGACTGAACACTGGAAGCATATTCACTTTTCCCCAATCTTTTAAGACCTTATCTGTATTGACATAAGTATATTGCCATGTCATATTTAAACACAGTGACGCATTCCTCCAAAACATGTTGAATATTCCTGGTTAATATCTCCATAATGCAGTACAAAACAGATCTGTAATAGATCTGTAACAGATTAACACAAATGACTCATTTTTTATTAATATACGCATTTAAAAACGTGCCTAAACACCTGCTGGCTTCCAGACTGAGCTATTTTTGTCAGGTGTTTTAAAAGAAATTGTCGAAGTACTTTCAAACAGAAAGATCAAAGTTCCTATGATGAATTCCAAGGCATTGACTCTCTGTATTCAGTTCTCTGTTGCACAGGGAGCCGAGCACTAGTGTCCCAACCATGGAGCTGACCATGTCACAGGAGCAGCAGAAGGGTGCTGTGGTTCAAGTGACGTGTGCTCTTCCCATCCACGCTTTGCAAAAGAAATTGAGAGCCCAGCATGAGGCAGAGGCAGGCCAAGAGCAGGCAAGACGGGGATGTGCTGTACAACAGCAGCTCCTTTTTGGCTGCTGTGCAGCTATGCTCTGCCAAGCCAGGCAGCTTCAGGGGACAGAGTCATAAAATAATCTAGGCTGGCAGGGACCTCTGAAAGTCATCTGGTCCAACCTTTTAGTCAAAGCAAGGCCAACTTCAAAGTTAAAGCTAACTTCAAAGTAAGATCAGGTTGCTCAGGGCCATGTCCAGTCAAGTTCTAGAATCTCCAAGCATGGAGATGCCACAACCTCTCTCAGAGATCTGCTCCAGTGCTTGATTACCCTCCCAGTAAATTATTTTCATTAATATCAAACTGGAATTTGTTTGTCAACGGGTAGAGTTGAAGAGAGCAACATATTTCCACTCTTTCCTGAGCAGCACTGAGCAAACCCAGCTCTCAGCCTCCTCACATTGCAACCCCCTAATCATCGTGATGATCCTCTTCACTATATGGTGCCATATTTGAGCCCTGCCTCTCTTCCTTCTATTGTGTGAATACAAGAAAGTCACCTCCTTGGGTTTGGTTCTAGTAGGGACTGTTGAGCTCTATGACTTGAATTAAACCTACCTAAATGTAGCCATCTAGTATGCAAAAACAGTGCTTGTCTATATTAATTACACTAGAAACAGAGGGCAGCTGAGCTCCTGAAATTCACCACTTCGGTTAATTGCCAAAGGTAATTTGAAAGATAGATTAAGGCCTAATGTAATATAAAAGGGAATGATAGGAGATTAAGGGAAATCTTGATAACTGTGGTGTAACAAATGTTTATTTTATCAATGGCATCAACTTTGAACTTGATCACTTTTTGTATGTGCTTTTTTAACAGAAGAGAGTGGCAAAAGCAGAGTTATTGAAGTATGCCAGACCCAAAAATCAAGAGTTGGAGCAAAAAAATTATGAAATCTTTAGAGAAGGTCAAGCCAGATTTCTTATATCCGTCTTCTAATTCTCCACATCATTTCAGATATAGGTATAGCAATAACTAATTTGCAACTCCTTGCAAATGAGCAGTCAGTTTAATATGCCTCCAGGGGTATGAGCTCTTACTAGGGAATCAGGATCCCATTGTGCTTGGCCATGAACCCAGCAAGTGCTAAGGGATGCTGCTGCACTGAAGAGCTAATGAAGCTCCTTGAACAGTGAACTGGAACACAAATTCACCAAAACCTCATCGCATAGAGATGCCAAGTATCTCTTAGATGGAAATGGCACTCAAAACTCGCTGAGCTGTGCAGGATTCAAACTGGACCTGTAAGGGAATGGCTTTATGCATGACTAGAAATAGCTTGAGACATCCCATGTCCTTAAAGAATTTAGGCTGCATCCTTCAGAATGAGCTAAGAGACAAGCTTATTAACTCAAATTTTAACATTTTTGTTGCTTACATCAGCAGATGTCCTGCTTATAAGAAATGGGCAAAATATCCCATAACAGGCTCTGAGTATACACATTCAGATGAATACAAAACTGTTTTCAGAGGAATAGTTTTTCTTCACTGAAAACATAAAAACGAACATTATCACACCATCCAAATTCACTTCAAAGTGCAAATGTTTTGCAATATAAAAATTATTTTCCATAATTCTGTTGAAAGACTGGCAAAGCAGATGAGTCTTCATGCCAATGTAATAGAAATCTGAAGTCTGTTCCCAGCTCTACTTAAAGTGACCTTGAAGAAGCTGTCCAATATTTTATTTGTGAAAATGAACCACTAAAAGATATTGTCAAAGTTAGAAATATGAACCATGTGTAATGTGAAGGAAATAGAAATATTAACAGCAATTAGGAGGAGAGCTGGAACTGAAATTTATGGTTTCTGGGCTTGCCATCAAATGTATCTTTGTACATAATAACAGGGATAATAACAGGGACTGTCTGTGTCTCTTCCGCAGTTCTGGTTGAGATAAAATCGTGTGCTCTCGCTGGTGTGTTTGTCTTTATGCTGTATATGAAATAAATGAGAGTAACTGAGAATATTAAATGATAGGAATCTGCAGGTCCAAGCCAGAATCAGTGGCACAGATATTACTTCTTCTTCTCCATAAAGAAGGATGCTTTGCCTTCCCCTTTTAAAGCCACTATGAAATGGTTTCAAGAAGGGACACTCAAAATACATATCTTCAGTTTAAAAGTAAATCAGATTATAATTTCACTGAAGATAGTTTTCTAATTGTCTTAAATAACCAAAAAAAAACTTAAAGAAAAATATATAATTTTTCCATAGCCATACAGACTTCTCCCTTCTCCTAGAAGGGCTCTCACCAGAAAAAGGATAAATAACAGGCTTGCATCACCTAAATGAGACATTATTTGTGTTGCAAAACTGAAGCATTAATGTTAATAACCAGAAATAAAATAAATCCCACTTGAGTCTTAGGAAATAAAGTGAGGTTGCAACACTCATTCTTTTTTTTTCACTTGCAAAATGAAGACATGAGATACTGTGACACGGGCCACGACAAAGCTATTTTTACTCCTACTTTGAGTAAAGCTAGACCTGAAAATACTGGTGTAGACTTCTCATAGTATTAGAATAATGACAGATAGAATAATGACAGATAAAGAGTGTTTAGATTTTGTTTCCACTAGAATATGGAAACATGACAGTTGTCAAGTCATCTGTAGTTTCTTCAGACATCTATACTATATAATTTATATCAGCCTAATATTTCGATATATGATGTGCCTTTAAGTCTTATGACACTGAAATGGTTTCAAATTTTTATATGAAAGTAACTTTTTAATAATGATTTTTTGTCAGTATCATGCTGATTCTATAATCAGCAATAAATGTGTTTAAGTGCATGTCCTACAAGACTCAACAGGGATGTTCAGTTAAAAGGAACGACAAGCATTGACAGAATTAAATTGGACTTTGAGTTGTCATTTTCTGAGGGTAATTTAAAGAAAGCTAATACATATCAAAGTGATCAATCATGTCAGCTCTTGAATGGAATTCTGTGGGCCTCCTTTTTCTTTCAACTTCGTGTGCCTTAAGAGTAGCATCAGATATGATGGTGGCCTATTCTCTCGCTTGCAGGCGGTTAAGTCAGAAGCAGTTTGCAGGACTGACAGGAGCAACTTTGATATAGAGTAAACAGAAGAAGAAACCTGAATCCAATGTTTGTAAAATCCCCCAACAGTGTAATTATTTGGTTGCTTATCTTGCCAGAGAAGTAGAGAGATCATAACACTAATGGACCACTCTGTAATTTTGAGAGACAGCAGCTCTGTTTTTCAGACCTTTCTCCTGATTTTAAGTCAAGACCCTAATTTTTTTCATCAATAAGTATTTTCTTCCTGTGATGTAAAAAGTTCATGCTGTTGTTTGATGATATACCAAGCCCCCCATTTCTGCATGCAGAAACATACTACATATGCACCTCTCTATCTACAAAAATATTGTCTGCTGTCTACATAGATGTCACCTGGAGTGAAGAAACTTCTCCCCAGGCAACTTCTAAATGTTAAGCTTTTTTCATCCTTTTCAGTACTGAATTACTCCCCTGCCCATCCCCTAATACCCTGTTTCGATGTTTTCTGCTGAACAAACGGGGGATATATTGGTATGTCTGGATTTCTGCTATGACCCAGTTTTTAGAGAAGGTGGACTTATAAAAATTCAAGTGAATTCATTAAGACTTTTAGTTTAGAAGTAAAAATATATATAGTCTATCAATTTTATGATGGACTTCCAGAAGAGCTTCACAAAAATCTCTATAAAAAGGAAGTAATTAATTTACCTTTTTAAGAGAAACATCATCTTACATTTACTCCCATTGCATTTGTCAGACCCTTTCATGAATCAAGTAATTAATTCCAAGACATCTTTGGATGAACTATAAACTAACTGTACTACAGGATCACATTTCATTTATTAGACATATATAGCTTCTTCAAGCAGCACCACCTCAGCACACCCAGTAAAAATGCCAGTTTGCATTAGCCGTACTGTTATATTTTATGTATGTGACAAAGAATGTGAGAAACTCACTCTTTGCATTAAAAATAAAGTAAGTTTCTAATCCTCAGCTATGTGAAAACAAGATCCAAGGGAGCTCTGAAAACTTAGGAACCAGCAGATGAATAAAAAGAAACATAAGTCAAGGATTTCTTGAGCTTGAAGGATACTTTTGAACATCTGGAGTTGACACTGCTACCTTTATTACACATTTAAACTATGATAGGTCCACTGTGACTACCGTGTATTGTATCTAAAGCCTACTTAGTTGCCTGGAAAATTCTTGGTTTATGCCTAGGAGTTATCAGAGATAACATATATTTACACTTCGAGTGGGCAAAACTAAGTTTCAAAAACTCAGGGTTTTTTGATAGTAAAAGAACTGATGTTTTTTCCTGCTCAAATGCTTCTCAAAAACTTATAAATTTACTATTTTTTTCTTAATGTTTCTGGTATTTTAAACACTGCATATTCAGAATGTACAACAGTGCTATTGTTGCAAGCAACCAGTAAGCAGTTGTGGTGGTAGGGATTTTTGCCGTATTATGATCGTCAAGATGCAATAGAAGTTAAGGAGCAAATCTAGCAGATGAGTTCAGGGGATTGAAGACTTCCTGCGAACACCATTTACTCTTGTATCCCTCTCTGTGACTTGCTTTCAAGCATCCTATGCAGGCAATACAGGCTTGAGGTGAAGCTACAGGGTTCAAAATGGTGCATGGGAAATTAATTTTGCTCTTGTACTCAGATTCTCGAGTTTTCTGAAAGGGTACAAACCCACGTGGATACATGCCCTTGTCCTTTTTTGCTTTCTTACAGGAGATCCAGAATGTCAGCTACCAGAATGTCAGCTACCATATAGAGACTCCCATGGAGTGTCCTTTGGTCCCCCCAAATGATAACCAAAACATCAGATTATTTTTGTCTTCTGTAAAACGAGCACACACACCCTACCCTCAACAATAACATCATGGAAGCATCTGTAAGGTCTTCACAGACTGAAAAGATGGAAAGTTACTCGTTTTTACAGATTGGGGTGAGATACTATCATAGCAGTAAAAACTTACTTTTTTATATATTACAAGTTCAAATAAAATTTTCTATAAAATAGTATGGGCACTGAAAGCAAGTTACACTATATAACTATGTATGGTGTTCGGAGATCCTTATAACACTTAGTTCTACTGCTATAAATACACACAGACAATAAAATTGAAATATTTCACATCCAAGTGTGTACAGAAATTTTATCTTAATTAGAACACAATTACTCTTACTGGAAGCAGTTTCATTACTGTTAGCACTCAGTAGGTCTTACTACTACTGCTTTTTCTTCCTGGGGAGAAAAGCAATGGCTGGAGAATGCCATATCTAGTATAGCATCTTTCTAAAATTATCACAGAGATTTCTAATAGTAGGTGCATTTATTTCCTAACTTTGTGGGAAGAAAGTGAACACAATTTATTTATGAGAACCCTGCTGTGCCAGCATTATTTGTATTCTAATATTTTGTAACAGTCTTTCCCAGGTATAAATGAGATGTCAAATCTAAATTAACACTGGAAACATGACCTGCCCGCCTCTTTTGCTGCAAACTGACAGCTCTGATGCATATGTCAAATGTGAATCACTCTCACAGCTAACTAGAGACTCAGGACTGGCATATTGCTGAACAGCAAAACTTACCAAGAAAACATCATCATAAAGACTAAGGAATCCGAAACAATTCCATAAACTCTATTTTTAATTTCTTAATTAGTTTTTTCATATTTTTACAGTTTTAATTCTTAAAAATTAAATTTACAGAACTTCAAAAAGCCTTCTTGCTTAGCAAAAATATGGCTTTCAAATAAACCTTTTCCCCAGAGAGCTGCTTTTCTCACAGCCAGTTCTTACACGCTATCATTTGGATTCTGCTTTGCCCCCTCCTTCATAATCATAGGGAAAGAACACAACCTAGGATAAAATGCAGATGGTCGTTTTATCAACCCTCCTATCCAAACTGAATATACCTATATACCTTTTGAATCTTTCTTTGAAAAGCAAGCCTGTTAGCTTTTGTCATATCCCTTACAGAATTACCCTAAATTCCCTTCCTCTTTGTAGTAGCCTCCTGGTTGAATAAAGGTTACCATATCTCCTCTTCATTTTCTTTTCTCTTTTTTTTTTTTTAAGGAGCCACTGTAATGAAGCTTTTCGTCTTAATAATCAGTTTCCTAGAATGGTATCATTTCAATTGCTCTCTCATGAACTTTATCCTACAGTCCTAATCTGTACAGGACCTAGAGGCAGAAACAGTACTTCAGCTGAAATTCTCCAATGCTACCTCTTTTCCTCCTGTTAAAAGTTCTAAGAAAAATCCTTCCAAAACAGCAAATAAATCAAAACAATTCATATAAAAATAGATAATACAAGCAGAAGAAAGACATGGTGAACCCGTGTGTTTTCATTTACCAAACTTTGCTTATCTTCAGATCACCAAAAAAGAGGTTTCTAGTTCACATGGACTAAAAAAGATCTGAGAATCTTAGGAGACTTGTAAAAGCTTAACATTTCATGTCAGATAAAAGTAGAGATGAAAAACTCCTATTCCTTTTTATGCAAATGATAAAACAATATTCTCCATGGGCCCCAAAAAGAGCAGGAAGAAGAAATGCATTTTGGAAAATCATGCCATCAAATCAATAGAAAAATACAGGTCAATCAAAAACATTAAAGACTGGCAAGAAAATAAAATGTACTATTTTATCATGTTGATTTTCATTACCACACCTTCCAATATCAACTCATCAGTCATGGCTAAACATAGTTTATGCAATTGCACTGAAATACCTTTTAGCTCTTAAGTGTGAGGGACCCATCCATGGTCTTTCTCTTTGGCAAGTGAAGACTTGCTTAGCACCTCAGATTTCAGTACTTTTCCAGTTCAGTGGCCAGCCTCTCTTTTTCCTCTGCCATTTTACCTTATCTCTCTACCTTTCAAAACAAGACTTCTGGCTATACATACCACTGCAATTTTCTGCTGATCCACTTTATCAACAGCATCCTTGTATCACACAAGCAAGTTAACACCATTACTTATTCTCATCCAAAAAGGTGCACAAGAAGTTGGGAGAGGAACACATCTGACCCCAACTGACCAAAGGGATATTCCATACCATATGATATCATGCTCAGCATATAAAGCTGGGGGAAGAAGGAGGAAGGGGAAGGTGTTTGGAGTGATAGCCTTTGTCTTCCCAAGTAACCGTTATGTGTGATGGAGCCCTGCTTTCCTGGAGATGGCTGAACACCTGCCTGTCAATGGGAAGTGGTGAATGAATTCCTTGTTTTGCTTTGCTTGCATGCACAGCTTTTGCTTTACTGATTAAACTATCTTCATCTTAAACTACAAGTTATCCTCACTTTCACTCTTCTGATTCTCTCCCCCATAGCAGCTTGGGGGAGGAGCGAGAGAGTGGTTGCATGGTTCTAGCTGCTGGCTGGGGTTAAACCACGACAAGGAGTCAACACTATTTCTAGGTGAAGTGAAGGATTCAGTATTAAACCAACTGCATTCCACCTCAGCAATTAATATAGATGACAGCTATGTAGGAAGTAGCCGTTTCCTGAGCAGCTAATTAGAATACTCCTCAGAATAAACAAGAATAACATCTAGTCATTATTGTAATTATTCATTTCTGTGCCATCACTTTGCCTTCTCAGGGTACATTAATATACTTTAGAGATGGCAAGCACAGCTGAACAAACATCATATTGAACCTGAAATTACTGAAGCAAAAATAATGAAGACAGTGTATTGATGGTTCTGGGATAGCAATATGAAGTCATTACCAAAAGGCAACAAACTAGATGCTGTCATATGTCAAAGTCTAAGTCACCCTTTGGCAAGACCTGCATACAGTATATACAAACTACAGTTACAGTTATATGCCTAGATAATAAATATACCGGTCATACAGGTTCAAACATCTGGTCCGTGTACGAGTAGGTGAATTCCCAACAACTGATTACATATATATTCTACCCAGAACAGAGGTATACATGTTTGAACTGTTTCAAGTATTCACAGTTGCACTACTTAATTTGCATTTCATATTTCTGATATGCGTAAGGTTTATCAGCAAATATAGATACGAAACTTATCTCTGTGAGATAAGTTAGAGTTCTAGAATTCAGCAAATCAGCCATGTGGGAAAACCCCTTCACTGCACTACACATTCATTGCACTACTCCACGAACAGCTTTTGAGTATCTGAACGACCAGGTATTTTTACCACAGCCATCTATCGCTCTATGAAAAGCTGATCTCTCTCTAACTCCCCACAGCTAAGTACCACTCATGAAGTGAATTCCACCAATAAGCTTTTTTATCAAAAATGTTCTTTTTGTGTATGCAAGGTCAACATTACAAATTAAACATTTCTTACCATTGCAATATTGAAGATTTTAAAGCCACTCCCTTTAAAAGTGTAAGTTGATACTGCACTACCTGTAAAAACTGGCTGTTGATAAACGTTAACTTCAAATCTCAATTACTCTAGTATTTGAACAAAGCAATACAGGCAAAAATGCACCTGCATTCCAGGATGCAAAATGTGATATGATTCCACAAAATCATTACAGAATAAGGAAGAAAAGCCACAGAAACATTTTTATGATAAAGAAAGGGTCATAATAAATATTTCTCACAAGTTTTTTATCATTTATCCTTTGATAATTTCACTGCCAAGCAGTTGCATAACATCAGCAGACCCACATAAAACAAACATCATGTCAACAAATGACAACCACCCACCAGCAAACACTGTGATAGATCAGAAATAATACAAGAGTAGGATGAATCCCTGTGGCATTCCCAAATTAAAATCACAAAATATTGACTAGGAGCAATTTGGAACAACCACCTGGCCTCATTACATTAAGATTTCAAAACCTGATCATAAGTGGTCTGAACCAGTGCAATATATGTTTTTCAGGTATAGCCATATTCCATAAACAAACTTGAAAAGAGATATAGTAATTCTTAATGGGAGGTTTTGTGGCATTGGGAAAAATGTCAGTAAAACAGTAAACACATTTGAAATTATCCTTACCCCTTTCTTTTCTGATAAGATTTTTAATATATTCTTATTTTCATATAAGAAAACAATTCACTGTCTAATACATCATGACAGAGTACACATTTTTACATCAGACAAAAGCTATTAGAGTATGAGCGCAACGTGACTTCAGTTTTAAAATTTCTTAGATTCATCTGGAAGGGTCTCCTGTAACTTAATTAACTGAAACCTCTAAACATATTTCTACCAAAACCAGTACATGTGATGTGATCCAAGTAATAATGGAAAGGAAAGGAGGAGTGTGTGGTCCTCAAATCAGGACAAAGAGAAAAGAAATAATGTTTTCCACTTAAAACTACTAGACACGATTTGTTGATCCTTAATGATACAACCAAAAACTAAAGGACCATCTTTACCCCAAGAACTTAAGTCCTAATTTGGCCTGTCTTGAAAGCTCCATTAGCCTCTTAGGTCCCATGCAGGAGATGGATCTAGTATCTCTTTACCTGCACAAGATGCTGGCTGAAAAGCACTGACAACTTTACATCCTCTTTGAAGAAGGCATACATTTGCCTTTGCCAATACCAAGCCCCAGTGGCAGTCCTCTGAGATGTTGTAAGGAAAGGGCCCTGGGCATCTTTTTACTCTTGAATGGAGAGGAAGGCCACACCATTAAGCCCCCTACAGACCACGAAGCACATTTCCAACAACCATGCCAGCTATAAGATGAGAGTAGACCCCATCAGCAATAATAATTCTTACGAGGTGTTTAGGGCATAAAGGAACATATTTCTGATGGCAGGAAACTGGGATGACAAAACAGTGCTCAGCCTCATCCCCATGCCCATCTGACACTTGCACAGCCTGGGAGGAGGAGAAAGGGATGCAGGGCAGAAAAGAGGCTCACTGGCTCTCACTGCCCAGGCCAAAGTAGGTGACAATGTCAGCAATGCTATATGTCAAAAGCAGTGTGCCATATATCTTCATTTCACAGAGACTTGCTGCATTTAAACTGGAAATACATGAAAGCATTCTCGAGGAGGAGGCAGTTGGTTAAACTGTTGGTTAATATTTGTAATGTTTCTGAAGTTTTATTTAGTTACTTAAAATAAACTCCTCCACATATCCTGCCCGAGCTGCTCTATCAGCGAGGAGAGAGTACGCCATCAGGTTTTCTTTGCCAGTCATGAAATTGCTCTGTTAAATCCCCACGCTGGTGTGGAAAGAAGAGCATGCTCCCAAGTCTCCAAGGGCAGGGTCTCTGCTCTCTCCTCACTGTCACAAGCCTTTAAACCAACACTGGTTTTCCTGTTGGAGGTGAAAGCATTCCTGCACCATGTGATAGGCTTCTAAGCTTGCCTAGGGTGCTGCAAGGAGCTGACAGAAAGAGCCAAGCTTATCAACTGGTTATGTTTCCTCTTTCCCACTAAATTTGCTGTGAATTCACACATCAAACTCTGGTGGAAAAAGCAGGGAATGTGCAAACCTGCAAAGCTTCACAGGAAGGAGACCCGAGCCCTAGAGATCAAGGTACAGACAGCCACAAAATGCATTTTTGACAATGCAACAACTCACAACCCCGTGTCAAATCCTCCCATTAACAATCGAGCAAACAGTTATTACAGCAGTTCCACTTAATCCAAATTAATATCTAATTCCATAAATTTGCAGTTTAGCCATTTTTAAGTGCAGAAGCTAGAGACGTTTTATGTGTGGGTGTGCCTTTTGACACTGACACTTCTGCTTCATTTCTGCAAAATAGCATCTTGCAGCCTGTTACTGCTTTTCATCCTTTTCTGTCTCCCAATAACTGTTCCTAGCCCATCAACCATATTGTAAGATAAGCCATTGCATCTTCTGCTTGAATCAACATTAATTTATGTCTCTTCTTTCTTCTTCTTTTGTTAGGCACTACCAACTCCAAAATGGAGTATTCAGAAGCATCTTTTATATATTTAGTTATTTATATTGATGGCAACATAGCCAAACCTTCTCATGTGTACTGTACTTATCACTATGTGTAATACAGGCTACGGAACTGGGACTTCAAAAATATTCTGAATATCTAATTAAAACAAAAAGCCAAACCAAAACCAAAACCAACAAATGGTCACAAGAAAAAAAATGAGCTACCACTTGCTGGAAAATCTGTAAACAATATATTGAATGAAGAAACTTGAAAAAGTCAGGATCTGTGCAGCCTTTATGTCCCCAAAGATGTAGTTCTGAGAAATAACTGTAGCTCAGGTACAGCTTTTTTTCTCACAATGGAGTCAGAGCTTGGTCATCTCCAAGCTAGATATGTCTTTTAATCCAAATTAGATGACTGATGTTCATCCCACCCGCAGGGATAGGTATATTTACACAAGAGGATTTTTAATCCCTTTCTATAGCACTTTTTATCCTGTTCTCCATTCTGTCACATCATGGCACTGCATTCTCAGACACCTTTCAAAACAACCGCTTTGAATATCTATTCCTTCTGGATTCTCAACCACAAAAAGTAACTTGAAAACATTGGGGTTTTTTCCTTTGCTCAAATAAACAGTAATCTCTCAATAGCTCGTGTTTGATATGCGGCAGAATTATTGCCTTATTGGCAATATTTCCTACAATGGAATGGGCCAGCACAGGCCATTTTAGTATTTATAAAACCTTACTCTGATGAATTTCTTCTAGGCAGAATGAAAATGGCAAGCACTGTAAATACGAAATGAAAGCTAAAGTGGAAGCTGCTTCTAGGCTGACATCTCTAACCAGGACATTTAAAAATACAGTGGAGTGGAGTGAGAATCAATAAACCTGAGTAGAAAAGTTTATTTAAGAATAGAAATGTGGAAAGACTGCTGCGGAAAACCAAGCTGGTAGCTCAAAAAACCATAAAAAGGTTATAGCTGGCAAAGTAGGGAAACCTTTCTAGAGGATTATCATGGTGCATTCCAAACTGTGCTATTACACCATGTACAGAGAAACATACAATCATACAATAGTGCTGAGAGCTGCAAAGATGGCTGAAGAATACTACTAGTTAAAGATCATGTTCACCATTTGTCTTCCCCATCAAAAGCATCTACACAGAAACTTCTGGGCACTGAGATGCTGAAATCTTGGCTGTACTATAAGTTATTATTGATTCAGTTTGCTTGAACTGTATTTGCCCTCGATCTTTACATAATATAAGGATTAATAATCAGCTAATGTAAAGAAATCTAGTCTGTCAATTTTATTTTTTTAACACGAGATACCAGCAGATAATCTTAAAAAGGTAGCAGTCCAGACGTCAAACAACAGAATCTAAATTTGATTCTAAATTATAAAACTGCTCCAGTTCTTCACAGTAAGCCAAACCCAGTCTTAAATCAACATACCCTAAATGATGACAGCTGCTAAAAATGCTTTCCTTGCAGATACTTCCTAACTCTGCCTAAATACAGTGATTCTCTATAAGGATAAGCTCAGTTATACACATTGGATACATATTGTAATATTGTACATATTACATATTTTAAAAAATAATGTAATTTTTCTCCCCTGATTTCAAATTTAGATGCATACAACATACCAGAGGATCATTTTGTTCAGCAGAATATGAAAGTGACTCAATAAATGGTTGTCATCTGTTTAAGCCAGAAAAAGGCAATCTCGGGCTACTTAATAGGGACTAGTTGTTCTAAATGATGCTATACTTTCTCATAAAACTTGTTTATATCTTTTGTGTAGTAAGCTATGTATGATTTGTACTTTTTAATTATTGCAATTTCCTTCTCTTAAATGAACTTCTTTACTTCATTCATTGCTTTAATACTACCAGTGATCATGAAATGCCAGTTCAATAAACAAACTCTATAATTTTAGTATCATAAATCTCCCAAGACCTAGTTTTGACGGCATGGTATCCTACTAAAATATGTATCATGCTAAATTCTATTATTTCATTAAAAATGTTTTGTGGCTTCTAGTCAAATAGCACAGAAACATGACATCAGTTAATAAGCTTTGTTCAGCTCTAGATTCAGAGCTCTGTTTTAAGCCTCTAAAATAACCAAAGTATTATCTGGTTAAATTTAAAACCAATAATTCATACGAGTGAATTCTAAGATCTTTTTGATATTCTGTAGCGTTATGCTAGGCAGTAAAAGCATAAAACAACACAGAACTGCCTAGGGATATTATTATCTAAGATTGTATTTTGTAAATCTGCAATGGAAGATCCTTTTGGTTTCCTAGGCAGTTCATTCACTGCATCCAGATATTTATCAAACCACTGTCTGTAAGTCGGTGACAAAATGGTGTATTCTGAGAACATTTTTTGACCTATGGTTTTTATCAACTGCGATTATAAACATATTTATAAAATTCCAGAGCAGAAGTCTACTTACTATCTTACAGTCAAGAAAATCTCTATTAAAAATGTATGGGGGGAAAAGGAAACATAGCTTCCTGCATGAAATCCACTTTGGCTTCAGTCACTTGATATTTGTTTGTTCTCTGTGTGCTGTACAAAATTACTGAACCACACAGAAATGACACTTTGCCCTTGGGTGCAATGGGATGACAGATTAAATGAGTAAATGGGAGACTTGGAGCTTCCTCCAAAGGGAAAAAATAAGCTACTTAAATATTTTCAAAGCCTTTTCAAGTGTCAGCGGTTTTGTTTATTTTATTTTTTTTTATTCAATCAAGAGAGTAATTATTTATTGAACCAACTTGAGTCACTTAAAAAGTAGGGAGCATGAAGGAAATGGATGGGACGTGGAACTTGATTAGTTCACCCACAGCTGTGACTGGCTTCAAAAACTCCTAATTTTAACCTAAAGATACATAAGTCTCTTGCATAAGGAAAGACAAGTTTCATCATCAGCTGATGCATCAGAATGCTTCTTTCTGTTGCATCACAGATGAAACCACTAATTGTGCTTCACCTCCAGCAACTAAATAGATTTTATAATATGTTTTGTCCCTTCACCATAACTTATACAGCACAGTAAAAGAAGAGTCAAATTTCAGTTAAATCAGGCTTCAGGCTCATACCAATTTACAATTTCTATAAGAATTAAAGACAAACTGCAATAGCTCAATACTCATACAGGGTTTTGTTGCAGTCAAATACTTACATAACATTCACTAGTAATTTCACAGAGCAGAGACTCAACCTCTTATCTCTGAATTAAAGGACCTCCTTTGAACAATTTTAGTATTTCACAAGGGATGTTTTACAACATCTGAGTGTTTCCCAGTTTCAATTATGTAATTTCCCCCCGTTTTCTCTTTGGTTACATTTTATAAATATTTGTTACTGAAGAAGAATATTTTCTTCTCTTTTTGATTTATATAGTATACACCTTCCATCAAAATAAATTACAAATGGAAACCCCTACCTCTGAGAATAAAGTGATAAACTCAAACATAGGATCAGAAATACTAATTTATTGATGTCATTGATCCAATGAGCAAATTAAAGAAATAGGAAAATACCACCTGATTTGTAGTATTCTGGTTTCATTTTAAGCAGCTATTTTGAAAGGGAAGCAGACGATAATGTCAAGGTCAACAAGACTCATGCAAGAACTCACTTTTTTCTGAAAGAAAGTATATATATATATATCTTTGTATAGCACAACAAAATTAAGAAATAGTCTTATTTAGTTTCAGAAATTTTTCAGGGAATAGAAATCATAGGTGTTATAGCACTGTGAGCCAAGTGTGAAAAAAGCAGCTTAAACTAAAAACAGAGGAGAACAGCAGAAAGAAATCCTGAGACACTTCTTCACACAACTGATGTCCCACACTAAAAGAAAACTGGAGCTTCAGTAGAAATATTAATGTGAGAAAACACTCCCAGAACACTTACGAGATAATGATAACAGCTTAGTCTTCCCAGACAAAAGCAAGAAAGAGCTTGTTGAGGGTTGAAAGCAAGTTAAGGGTATGTGTTAGGGTACACTTTTAATTCACATGCCTTGAAAAATGCTGACGTGTATTAAGGACAACCTATAGCTAACCACAGAAGCCTTCCTGAAGCAGTCAGGTTTGACCTCCCCTATGAAGAATGACTATCAGACCTGAGATTGTTCAGCAGGGCCTGTATTGACAGGACAAAGGACAACGGTTTTAAACTGAAGGAGGGTAGATTTCAATTGGACATAAGGAAGAAATTTTTCACAATGAGAGTGGGGAGAATGTGGAACAGGTTGCCCAGACAAGTTGTGGATGACCCATCCCTGGAAGAGTTCAAGTTCAGGTTGGGCAGGGCTGTGATCTAGTAAAAAATATCCCTGCTCGTGGCAGGTGGGGGTTGGACTAGATGATCTTTAAAGGTCCCTTCCAACTCAAACCATACTAGAAGTTTATGATTGTATGATAGTTCTCCTACCTTGAGACTAAATGGATGCCTCATTGAAGTTCTGGTATGGAGCTGCAGATGTGAAGTCAACAGATGCTGATTGCTGAGGCACCAAGACAACTACGAGGTTCCTGGGAGCTGAGGTGTTTTTTGGGGTGTGGTGACACAGGTTACATTGCTAAACTGCTTGCAGCTTGGATGTAATGGAGGTCTATCAAATCTGAAATAGGATAAAGAGGATCAACAGATAATGACTGATTACCATCTTTTTTTGAAAAATATGGGGCATTAGATTTAAGTAGCTGATAATAGGTACGAAACTAAGTACTCTTGCACAATGTTGAAGATACCAAAAAGCCCATACTGCTTCAAGTGGTAACTAGGCACATCTGCAGAAGAAAGATCCATCATAGGCTAGTCAACACAAATATGAAACTTTGGGTTTACCAAGTCCCTAATCTTTAGACTGTTGCAGGCTGGGAGAAGATTTTGGAGCAGTATCTCTCATTGTATGCTCTGCCCCAGTCCTATATTTTTCCCCAAGGTAGCTGCTATTCCTTATGTCTGAACACAGGGTATGGCATATGGGGCTAAATGGAATTTTAACCTGGTAAGATATGCTTGTCATTATATTAGCAATGTCAAGCCACAGTTCCACCAGATTGAACTGTTCAGTGTCAAGCCCAACTTGAAGACTTCCCAACCTATTCCTCTCAGGCTGTATCACAGCTAACTTAAGTTTTTGTTGCAATGAAACAAGTGGGTCTGCATGATGGAGTAAGCAGAAATTCCTTTAATTACTCCATTATAGAACAGCTTATATTGTGAAACTGTAGCTTCAGAATTCACCAGCAAGCAAAAGACAAGGGCCGGGCAGCAGGAAACTAGAAAAGTTGTGAATATGTGTCCTCATACAGAGGTTAAATAAATAAACCCATGGTACACAGGACAGGCTGAAAAGGCAGCAATGGCGTTTCAAGCAAGGAAATTGCCTGCTGTTTGTTCTTCCTGCATTCAGAAAAAATATGCTTTCTGTATCCTGTTTGTTAATAAACAGAAGATCATTAAAGAGATAGTTGACTCTTATAATTCATTTTCACCTCCAAGCAGAAGCAGCCTGGCAAGGGTCCAAATATTGGCCTGAGTAATTTTGCCATGAGGCAGCAGAACTTTCCAGAACATGAACAATGAGTCAGATATCATCTCCCATTAGAAGCAAAGCATTAAAAATAAAAGTTAATAGTCATACAATGATGCAAAGAAATAAAAATAACCAAATAATCAGTATCTTTTTCATTTTCTGGTTTTCCTCCTCATTTTCAGACCAGTGGTTTTCAATGATTCTCAGTGCTTCAAAGCTTTCTCAGAAGAGTACAGCCCTTCATAAAGTAAATAAAAACCTGCTGACAAGAAGTGTATTTTTCTTGGTGCTCTTTCCTCCTTGCAGTTGCCTATTGACTGTGTACGTCCATGAATCATAGGTTAAAAAAGTCTTGGAAAACAGAAGAGTGGCCGATTGACTTCCATCAGGCATCAAATTATCAGGGATAGAAAAACAGCTAATACTACACAATTTATCTCAATTTATTTTGCTAAGATTTGATTCTGTCACTTTTCATATTTGTTGTTCAACTGCTAATGCAACAAACCCACAGGCAAAGCAGAAGACACAATTCTGGCAGTCTTGTTTCATCGTAATTATCTAATCAAATCTTTGCTCATTCATTCATCAATATTTTTCATCTTATATTGAAGACACTGCTAAAATAGTACACCCAGACACTTCCTCATCCTACCTGCTACAAGAAAACTCCACAACCAACCAACCAACTACAAAAAAAACCCAAAACCAAAACCAAGAAACCCAAGATTATTGTTTTGAACTTTGGGTGTTTCAGGGGAAGGGGGGATAATATCAGGCTTGCCTGTGACACCTTATCTATAACAGAAAAACAACTACTTAACCCTTTATCAGTGACGAGCTGTGGGATGACATGCCAAGGTTAGAAGAACAGGGTGCCACTGAGGGACCTCAGCCTGTTGCTCTGAGACGTGCCAGCTACACTGCAGCACACTTGGAGTCTTACAGAGATAAGCTAGGCACTCCTGAGGTAAAAGAAGTGAGAATGACCACTGAATTGGCTCCCTCTAGCACTTTTCCTGAATTCTGCAACTAAATCCATACACCGGAGAAGAGTCAGTGGCTGCTTGCATGTAGGAGGCTTTTTCACATTTGTTGCAGCAGCTGCCTATAGACTGCTCAGGGGAACTAAACTTATCTGACCCCCTGCTTTTCCACATCTTCACCTACACCACTGTAACTCCCTAGTTAAAGCCCCACTCCTGAGACTTAAACCAAATGAGTAGTTGAAGGGTCTGTGCAATATGAACAAGAATGAGAGTGCACCTGAAATTAGTGAATGTTTAAACCGAAGGAAACGCTGACAGTGTAACAGCACTAAAAGCAACAGAAAGTGAAGAAATTATTTTGTAAAAATACTCAATATTAAGCATGTAGGATTCTTGGAGCGCCACCCCAGTCCTTCCCCATACTGACAAAACTTAACCTGGAGCAATTGAACAAGATGTTCTAGGAAAGACAAAACACAGCCTGGACAAATACTGGCATTATGAACAAGTTCAGTCACTTCTGGATCCAAGTATGATAAGACAAAGAAGAAAAGAGAGTATATGACTGCCCTTAAAAACTGCAGATTTAATAAGAGCACAAGACAATGTAATAAGGGAAAATATGACAGTCTCTGAATACAGGTTTAGTGCATATACAGTATTTTGCTATCAGTGATAACCGAGGGACCATCTAAGTCTAATGTGATGGAAGTTATATAACTATTTTATGATAGAGGTAACTTTTTGAGGAGGGATGTGAAGACAGGTAGGATGCTTGGATGAAACATAGCACTCCAAACATTATATAGATACATCATCTCACAGCAACTCCTCTTGTAAACTGCAGTATAAAACACAGTGTAAGATAATACAAGAAACCCCCTAAATCAGTGTAAATGAACATTTATTGAAACATACATAAAAGGCACAGAGAAGTTAGACCATGCTTGACTTCAGTTATGGCAGCAGCAAATAAGATCACCAGAAAATACTGGAGTCTGAATAAGAAATGAGACAAAATTGCCATGCACTGAAGGGAGCAAATGATCCTGACAGATGGAAAACAAGAGCTTTGTTTGCCTTTTAAAAATTTTTTATTAGTAACTGATATATTTTGGCCTCGTACAGATTAAGAGGATTTGAAATATGTAACACTTGTTTGCATTATAGAGATAAAGAAATTTTATTGTTAATAAAGATGGAGGGGTTCTGCTCTGAGCTGTTGTTCCCCCTACACTGTTAATGTAGATTCCCACTTGCATAGGCGAGGAGTTATTTTTTGTACACACTTTCCAAAAATTATAGAATCTTCGAATCATTTTAGTTAAAAAATACCCTTAAGATCATCGAATCCACCCATCAGTACAACACTGCCAAGTCCACCACTAAAACATGTCGCAAGCACCACATCTACACATCTCTGAAATACCTCCAGGGATAGTGACTCAACCCCTTCCCTGGGCAGCCTCTTCCAGTGCTTGACAACCCATTCAGTGAAGAAATTTTTCCTAACATCCAATCTAATCCTCCCCTGGAGCAACTGGAGATCATTTCCTCTTGTCCTATCACTTGTTAATTGGGAGAAGAGACTGACCCCCACTTTGCCACAACCTCCTTTCAGGTAGTTGTAGAGAGCACTCCTCACAAGGCTTGTGCTCCAGACCCCTCATCAGCTTCATTGCCCTTCTCTGAACACACTCCAGCACCTCAATGTCTTTCTTATGTAGGACATAAGACTTCCCAATAGTTGGGAACCAGCTGACAATCCTCAATGTTCAAATTTAAGGTCCTGGCTAAAAATATAACTATTAAAAAAATAATCTATGGATTCATATTGCAGCCATCATATCAGTCATTTTCAAACAGAAAAGATGCACATACTCTATTTGCATTATTCTTCAATCATTTTGCTGCATGTTTAATATTTAAACCAAAGTTCTTTTAATGTAGTTCTGTGAGAATTTTTTTTTTTCTGGGGCAGACTCCTTGAAATTCATAGGTTTCCAGATCAAGCCTGAAAGTTAATGCACATGACATATACAAATACACTAATTTTATATGACTCTCGCATGAGAAAAAATAGGTTTAATTATGATAAATTCCGTGAACTATTTCTTTCATTTTCTTCCTTACCTTTCTAGCTCTGACAGAAACAAACTGAATACTTGCACTGTGGGATTCACGAATCCCACTGTCACAAGGACTCTTTTAAGAAATAATGTGAAAACATTAAGATTTCCAAGGTGCCCAGGATTTCTTACATATTTAGTGCCTCTGTTCCTTCTTTCTGACACACATTTATCTTTCTTCTGAGTAATATCAAAGATGCACAAAATTTATCTTGGCCTTCACTCACTCTCTGATTTTAAGCCATCCAAGTATAGAAAAAAAAAAAGTACTGACATGGAATGACATTCATGCCTTCACAGAATGTCAGCACAGGGCTTTTATAATGCCTAAGAAAGAGGGATAGTTACTTAAGAACAAATTTGCTTTATTCAGTGGCAATGAAAGTACTAAACCTCAGAGACTGACTATTTTAATAAACGCTCCTGACAAGGGCTTGTGTCAATCAATGTTCAGACCACATTGCATTTGCTGTAATCCTGCCATTCTCCCTTTACATGAGGATCTGGGGTTGTATTCTCATTATTCCAGATATCAGGACTGTATAACCTCTGATTTTCTTTAGGAAATGGCTCTCCCAATCTGTTCTCAGTTTGCAAAGATGAGTTACCAAGGAACAAGTACTCTATTTAATAATTACCACCTAAGTTGTATTAACATGAACACTTAAACTGACCTTACTTGTTTCATACTTACACACTTACTGACTCCAAACGATTTGTTCTGTCCGTATGTTAGTATGATCCACTTATCAAACCTGTTAAACAAGGCACTACTCACAAAAATGGAAGCTGAGTGCCTACTGAGGACAAAACATTTTAAAACATTTTGTAAATGAGGCAAGAATTTTTCTTTTCTCTTTTTTAGCTTTTCTGCCTCTCCAGAGCTTTCCCAGCTCTCAGTCTATGGCAGCATGGTATCACTCCCTCAACTCAGTTTTCAGTGACTGTGTTTTCCTATGCATAGTAATTCGAAGTTGCAGAGTAACATTATTAATTAATAATTACTCATCTTAGAAGTTATTATCTAATACATTCATAATTGATTAATCACAACATAAATTTGACTGTGAAGTGGAAACAAAGTAGCTGTGCTTTGAAAAAGCTCTCTGATTACATCCATATAAAACAAGACAGTCTTTGCTCATATAAACTTTCTTGCTTATTAGCTTGCATGACACACGCACAAACATTCTTGCTCTGCATGATTCAGTGCCTCTGAATTTTAATAGTCCCTTTAGGTAGAATCACTGTAGAGAAACCGATTTAAGAAGCAGAGTAAAAGTCAGTGAACAGTGGTAGAATTCGAAGAATCACAGCTGATACTTCGACTGTAGGATTTCCTCAGAAACATGCAATGTATTAAACTGCATGCATTCAATCAAGAACGTATTCTTGATAAAAATTCTACAAAACATCTCCCAAATATGAAAATAGTTATTATAAAATAGCCTCTAAAGTATATCTTCTTCTTTTGAAGAACACTGACAAACAACAATAACAATGTACTTAGAATTTACATTTATAGTTGTTAGAAGGCTTTGCAATGCAAGTAAATGTTATCAAGCTGTCCAATTAATTCCTTAAAGACCATCAAAGAATAGCATTAATTGCGTCAAACAGTTAAAAGTAGATACTTATCTTCACTGGAACTGAAGCAACCAGACAATAAAGGTGATATGTTTAATCCCTAATCTGACAGAAAATCAATATGAAAAGGCTCTGTGTGACTCCTCACTGTAGTGATCCAGTAATTATTGTCCCTTTTTAAAAAAAAAAACCCATCACATTCTATAAGTATGCATTTAACTTAGGACTTGTGAGAAGGCTAAATATAGCAACAAGTATGTTGCTTGGCTGCATGTTGCAGAAGTGTGACATTTGGTATCCAAACTGTGATGATATGGAAAAGATGAAGGAGAAAATGGTTTAGAAAGGATTAGGCACTGCAACCTAAATAGGACACTATACGTAAGATACCTGTATATGTTACAGGTATACATTATATAATATCTGTAAATCCTTTTTCCTTGCTTTTCTACCAGTTAGGAGTTAAAAAAATCCAACAACCTATCTGTGCTTGAGTTCTGAGAAAACAGATACAAACAAAATCAAGTTGAAAATGAAAAAGTAGGGTGCCTTTACTTACACACAGATAACTATTTTGGGATGGCTACTCAAGAATTATAGCACTTACAGTAGTTATTAAGTGTGGACACAAACTGCTGAGATATCCTGGTTTTAGGCCCAAATTATAAGATGTTCTATATTGAGTGACGATACATGACAGCTTTAGTATGCTATTACATAGGTTTTGCTCTATGAGGGAAACAGAAAAAGCAACAATAGGAAATATCCCAGTATAAAAATATTAATAATGAAATTCTAACTCTATTGAAGATATTTTCCAAGACCGAGGTAAATTTCTCCATGACAGTGGTAGAACACCTTGCATGAACACTCGCATGCCTCGGGTTTTCTAGTGTGAAAGTCTAGAAAAAAAGGAATCTGCTAAGAGCAAGCAGAGTGAACTTCATGCCCCACCACAGCCTCCTCCCCAGCACCCTGCCCATCCCAAAGCCTGTGAAGCACTTAAGTCCCACTTCGGCTATAATTTGAATAATACGTTTTGTTAAGTTATGTAATTTTCAGAACAAATCATGCATCATGTATTTGGTAGTAATATTTCCTACTTAAAATTAAAGTGGTCTGCAAATTCCCACTTAGTTACACAAATACTATTAAAAATGCATATAAAAGTTTTTCAGTAGTATAAAAGATGAAATTATGAATTTAAAAGAGGGATGGTTACAGACAAACAGAAGACCATACCCTGTCTTGTAGGTTCTTAGTTCTATTAATATTCTGGGTTAAGAAACAGCTCATTGTACTTCTGAAAACTGCTGGACTCGCTCTTCCATTCAGTATGTTGTGTTTTATGAAGAAGGATATTTAAAAAATACCTGGGAATCTTTTCCCCCTCCTGAAGTTCAGCTATTCCTCTATTATAACTAGACTTTCTCTTACTAAACAGGAAACTTAAATTTCCATTTTAAATCTGTTCTCTTGCATAAAAAGGCAACCCCAAATTCTGTTACCTAACAGGCTAAAGCAATGGCAAATGCTCTGGTCTTCTGCAAACCCATTTCTCCTGTCCCTATAATCCAGGCCAGGTGACTTTCTTGCTGTTACCACAGGAAAAAATTCATAACCCAGACAATCCCTTTATAGGGGAAATATCATCCCTACTGGGATCAAGTGAAAAGCAAGTAGAAAAAAAGCTTTTGCTGGTAGACACAAGCACTTCGAAGAGGCTCTCCTCGTCAGAAAACAGAAAGGGCTGAGGTGACTGGTAGCACTTAGTCCATAATCCTTAGCTCCCAAAAAAGCAGGACAGAAAGGAGAAGAAATGCAGAGCACATAATTATTTTAGAGACTTTCAGGCCAATGGGAAAGTACGTATATAAAATATCTACCAAAAATGTTCTTGTTCTCAAAAGCAGAAGAAAAATACATAGGGAAGATACCTCATTGGAAAAGAACCTTTTTGTTTAAACCACATGAAGGAGAAAGAAGATACTTGAAGAATACTAGATGTTGGCATTTAATGTTAAAAAACAGGTTTCACAGATGTACATCAGATACTGCAGCACAAGCCTTCTACTACTTCACATGGACTAAAAAAAAGTTTTGAGAAATATGTCTGACTTGAAAAAAATTAATACACTCAGAAAAAAATTAATACATTCTTAGTTGAAGAACATCCAGGGTATAGTCAGACCTGCGGTATCTATATTTTAACTTTTGTTTTGAGAACAATCAAAGGGAATGAAAGACAGATTTCTCTTGCTAAGAATGACCACCTTCAGTTAGTTTCTTGTGTTGTTGTAGCTCTTTATTCATTCAAGAATACATGGAGGACAAAATTATACATTCTAACTCATATTGGAAAGCCACATACAACCAGAAATAAATTTTGGGCCTAACCAAATATTCTCCTTCCAGCTGCTCTAAAATAAAAATAAAAATAAATTCTATTATTAAATAACAGTGATTTAAGAGATTTCCAGTGGGATTTGCCTTTTTAAAAATCAGTCACTTAGTCTCAGCAATTTTTGCCAGTGGTTCCTCTAAAGCTGTAGAGACAGGGGCACAACTAGAGGCAGGGAAGAGGGTAATCTGTCCTCATCATTTAGGGATTTGGTCAAAAACATTCTTTGTTGGTGTTATTTCTACTGCCTAAAGACAGACCCTAGACAATGATCTTAGACTAAACCAGTAACTTTGGACTGGTCACCTCAGATGAGATGTACTCATCCAGAGCACCCTGACTAATGCCACTTGTGGGAAGCATTTAAGAATAAAAATTGAAGATGAAAAGTAAAACATGAAGCTTGCTAAAGGGCATCCATAATGCAGCAAAATTGTGACTCATGACCATCATGATTTAACAAAAAAAATAATTAATTTATAGAAAAAAGGTAAATATTTTATGAATTGAAGAAAAATGTTTATTTATAGATGTGATTATTATATTCCCAACAACTACAATCTCTGGGTAGCTGTACATAATTTAAATTGCAAAATAAATAACACTATGCTAAGATAAGCAATAACATTCATCAATTATATTGATGATTTTCCTAGCCCAATTTAATACTTATCCATCCTTAGATAAATAGATGATCCTTGACTGACCAAAGCAAAATAGTTTCTGAGCTTACAGCCTTCCCAGTAAGTACATACCTCTCCCAGCCCTTACATTATACCCCCAAGCAGACATTCAGCTACCAAAGCTGAAAACAAAAATTACAACATTAGCATTGACACAAGCTATTTGTAGGTTAAGTGATGATGGCAGGTGAGAATTAATGGTGCTCAGCAATAGATTTATTTCCCAGAAAATCCCACTCATTGTAAAACAAGCTCTCTTTGGCTTTATCAAATAAAAGACTTCCTCAACCGTGAGCCCCCAGTAACAGCATGGGAGACAAGCGTGCCAACAGAAATCAGCGCCAGCAGAAACACTGTATTAGCTGGGTCTTGTCAAACACCTAGATTTAATGGCATCAGTGGGAATAATCAAAGGCTATTAGCAGCCCACTAAGGTTTCCCTGTTCCCTGGAGAGTAACCAGTTAAAATCTGAGTTCAGTTTCCAGAGGTGT
Source organism: Tringa tobata (assembly GCA_033628505.1). NCBI lineage: Eukaryota > Metazoa > Chordata > Aves > Charadriiformes > Scolopacidae > Tringa > Tringa tobata. Next base: position 13,088,237 of record JAHREE010000069.1, read on the forward strand.
TTCAAACACCACAGGCTCCCATCTTCCCTGATAGCAAAGAGACATTGATCACTCAAGCACTGTCTGTTGACCACAACAAAACTGTCTTCCTGAGCCACCTACCTACCTTCTAAAATTGCCATAAATGGTACATTTCCTCTTGGAGATCCCTCCACTTTCAGGACCCCCAGATCACTCCTCACGCTAGAGGAATATGGATAAAACTAACTGCTTAATTAGTGTCAGGATATCAGGTACTATCATGATGACCAGAACAGAAAAGTATAATTAACAGATTATATGGGTTATGCACAGAAATAATGTGCATAGCTATAAATAGGTAGATTTAAAAAAAAATAAAATCAATACAGCTAGAGAAATTTTGGTTTCTAAATAATATTTATTCAGACTGGGATATGAAAGTCCCAGCTCTCACAGTTTTTCAGGGGGTGGGAAGATTACTAAAAACTGCAGGGCAAACTGTTGAAGAGTTTAAGAGAATTCACATAAGTTTAATCAGGATTTGCCAGAGTAATGTTTGATATATAAGTAATTAAAATTTGAAAAATATGCCAGAAATCTGCATTCTGTGTCCCTGAAAGAAGACAACACAACATTCATGCTTCATACATCTTCCCTTGGTTTAGTTCCGTGGTAACTATGAATAAGAGCATAAGCTAATATACATTTAGAAGGATAACCCAAACTACTAATATTTCAGTCAGAATTTTTTCATCCTTTTGCACAAAGGTCCATCTCCTCTGTGGAAGGCACTTCATTTTGTAAAGTTAAAAAAAGTACACTATATGACATTTCTGTAAAAAGTAAAACATCAAATTTATTCAAGATTTCTTCAAAGAAAATAAATAGGTTTTCATTTCTCAAACCTACATGAAATGAACAGAGTCTGATAGACTGATAGACACAGCACAAACTACCAGTTATTATCATGATAGAAATTATTACACCAATCCTTTTCAATCAATCATTCTAGTTAAGAAGAATCTCTGAGGAAGTATCAAAATTGTTATGAAGAACCACAACATAACGATATTTTGCATACAATTAGTAAACTAAATGGAACTGCATTGGAGACAGAAAAGCTGTAATACAGGAAAGTAGCGATTTACTGATTCAATAAACTGCATTTGTCATTCTCAATTTGATTTACCATTTGGATTTTAATTACAAATCAAGTACCTAATCTAAGCTGAAACCAGATAATTCAATTTATGCCAGGTATGTGTTTCCAGAAAGTAATCAATCTAACATTTTAGGAAGAGGAAGAAAAAGGTTTTCTTTTAGTTCATTATGATGAATTTGTTTAAATATGAAGAAACCACTGAGAAAATAAAAACAATCAAAATAAAATAGCCATACAGAATTGTACATATAATGAAAGCTACTTAATATAAGAAACATTTGATTTAAAATTTAAGAGCTAAAAAATATTGGTATTGCTAAATTTTTCTTGTTCCCTGATGGCTAACCAATTACTCAGAGTCGACATGCTACAAGAACACAATCTTACAATACCATCATGTTCAGTAAAGATTAGTAATTGAAAATAAAAAACCTACCCTGTTGTTGAAGGCTACAATAGTCAGGCAGTACAGGATGAATAAATTCTTGTAGTAGAAGGATATCAGGATACACCAATTATTTTCTGTTTTCTCAGATACTCAGGCTATTGGTATCTCAACAAGAGATCAATTCATTACTCAGACAGTCTCAAGGTATTACTTTGTCTAACTGTAAACCAGATGCTCTGTCAAATAAGGTAATTTCTAAAACTACGCCATGTTATATCTGGCTCTGTCATGCTTTCCCCACGGCATGTGCTTCTTTGCTTATTGTTGCTCTAAGACACTAACTCCTGTCATGATACTTTAAGAAATCTGACTGGTGTCACCAAGTATCAAAGAGTCAAAGCCAGATCAGAAATCTTGCTGCAGGACAAGGTTCAATCTTGTTACAAATTTCCACTAAAAAAAAAAAAAGAATGATCCTGCAACGGTTCAATACCATTTGCACAGAGGTGCAGGTTTTAGCATTATAGCTCTCTTATTTCTCATGAATTTAAATAGCTGCATCTCCTCCAAAGTTGCTTGGATGTATCTCTCATATTGGATTGCTCCTGATCTTAAATCTAAGCAGCTCTATAATTATTTAAAGTCATATTTCAACCCAATGGTGTTATTTATTTCTTGATGTCATACTGACTGCCTTCAGTCCTGCATAGTATTATTTTGCTTTTGGACAGATTCCACATAATATATTAAAGAAAACATATTTTGACCTAATCAGTCCAATTTGTACCTCCTAGGAGAGCTAGGTTGCCTCATCTCCTCGAACACACTTTCTCCGTCACATTTTCAAATCAGAAAGGAAGCAAGGAAGCAAGGAAGCAAGGAAGCAAGGAAGCAAGGAAGCAAGAAAATACCTTTATTTGTTATTTTTGCAAAATGCTTTAGGAAATAGATATACATATATGCATAAACACAGATATGTAATGAAAAGAACTGTGATATAATAATTACATGTCTTATTCTGTGCAAGCATTTCTCAGAGTGATTTGGCCAACTCAAGAAGTAAAATTATTTAATTTATCAGAAAGCAGCACAACTCACTGTGTTCAAAGCCTAATTTTAACAAGAGCTATCTATCAGGAAGCAGTGCACCCTCCAGACCACGGGGCATCTTCGTGCAGTGCTCTGAAGCTAAAATCACAACAGCCTTACAGGAAAGCATGACACTTCTCTGAGGCATGGGAGCAAATTAGTGTATATAATTTGAATAACTGCATTATACAGTTATTGAAGTTAACAGGGATGTATATTACTTTTGGGCTCACTCACATTGGACATTATTAATTGTTCACTTACAGAAACTAAAAATCCCAAGCTGCTAACATCTGCACTTTCATTTTCTCAGTCACTAACATAAAACAGTCAACTGCTTAGATATTGGTCACCTTCATCTCGAGTACCTGGCTGGAAAGTCTTGATCTTGAAAATGTAACATATTTTAAAATTGGCTTACACTCAATTATTTTTCCAGCACTGGACATCACAATAGATGCTTTGTAGTTTGAACTTTTATAAACCATGCAAGTAAAACACACAGCAGTTATCATCAATAATGTGTCTGAAATGCATACTGCTTCATCTCCTTGTTGGACTTGATAGACCACATGAAAGATCTACATGATAAGAATGAGAAATGCAGCAATCAGTATAATTTTTATTGCGATAGTGCATAAATATGACAAATAGCTTTTATATACTGATAGAGCCCCAACAGCTAATATTATAACCTTGTTGTCACACCGATCTCTTGGATAAACACATTTCCAAAATATCTATGATATTTCAACCACTACATAAGCACTTACTTCTCTTTGTACTTTATACTCAACTCAATTTACTTTTACACAAATTATGACCACTTATACCCTGAGTTTTTAAATACTGGGCTGAAATAAGCTGAAATAAGCCGGTTTTCTTATACAACAAAAATAAGTTTAAAAAACTGTTGAGCCGGACATGCAAGTTATAATTTCATTAACTGTTAATAACCACAAGAGACTATTCATTTTCTACATTAATTGTTTCCATGTTGTTAATTTGTGCATTCTTGCAAAAAAAAAAAAGTCAAGAAAAAACCTAAAACGTCAATGTTCTACTGCTTTAGACTTAGACACAGTGTTTATCAAGCAGAATTTGAATTTCTAGAGCTTCACAAAACTCAGTTTTGTGAGTAAACAAAGCTCAAGACAGAACCCAGCTCTGATTCAATGATACAGTGATCTTCCTCACCCACAGGTGAGCTTTACTTTGTTCTCCATGACCATCCTATTTCAGATGCTTATCTCTGACAAGTAATAGTAGGAAATTGGCTTGCAAATAGCACTGGATCTGGTTACAGGACGAGTTGCTTTTAGCCATGCAGACCCTATGCAGTGAAGTGTAAGCAAGAAAGAAAGTGGATCATATCTACAATAAGGGCTGCAGTGTCTATTGACAGCAAAATTACTGCTTGTACGGTGTGTGACTGGATGTTTAGTAAGTCCATGCAGCCTCTAATTCAATGTAACTCTCCTGGAGGTAAAAATCAAGCCAACCAGACTCCCTCATTTAAGATCAAAGTTTTCGTGGTGAGAGACAATGGTCTGTATTGAATTCTTTATATAGGCAATATTACAGAAAATCAAGAAATGCTTAGTTAATATATCTATCTAGTCATATTTCAGGACCTCCTTTGGTGAAAACATTGAGATCAACAGAGGAAGTCCTGAAACATGACTGACCATTTCTGCTTTAACAATCAAATCAGCTGCTGAAAGCCTAGCAGAAACAAAGCGGTTGCTCAGCTGCTCCGTGCCACCGATGTCTTTCACTCTTTTCCTTACCAGCAGCAGAAGAATGGAGGTGAAATAGCATCCTACTACTGTAACACGAGTGAACCACAGTGATCTTATTAAACAGATGGCATGTAAGTACTTCAACAGCAATCTCAAGTAACTCCTATTAGGTCAGAACATTTTTTAGCTATTCTCAGGTACAAATAAATAGGTATGCTGACTGTGAACAAAAGAGGCTGCTGGGATAATACAGTCTAACCTGCTGCGTAACATACCCCAGACCATCGCACACTGCTCCACAGCGCCTTCGATCAAGCCTCATTTGTGAATCAAAAGCAGCATATTGCTTTTAGCTTTGCTGCATTTCTGGAAGAACCCAAGAGATCTTGGTGAGTTTAATGAGTACATTTCAAGGATGTTTGAGCATCTAATTCCCTAAATTGCTTCAGCAATCCCAGCCTTAATTCCAGTGAAATCTTTTAAGTTACAAGAATCCCCAACACTTGCTAAATTGTTCCAATGTGTATTTACTTCCTCTTAAAAATATGCACTTTGCTTCCATTTCTAGGTTCAACTTCCTGTACTGGATCTTTTTTGTCATTCCTTGTGAACCTTAGAAGTTCAGTATTTTGTTGCCTTCCACAGTGAGAATATAATTTTTGGAGTGTTGTCCCATCCCCTGTCCTCCCCTGAACAATGAGCCAAAACAGCCATTACTTTTAGTCTCATTTCAACGAATTTTGTGGCTTCTCCTAAAACCTCTCCAGTTTTCAACAAGTTTTGAAAAAGTCAGTACCTTCATGAAATATGTCCCGGACTGGCCATATTAGGAACAGAAAAGTGACCCTCTTGTATTAGTAAGCCTAAATAATGCATTAACCTGCCACCCGCAGAATCCTCTTACAGCTAGTGACGTACTATGCCCTCAAAATTTTGATTTATGGGACCCCATCCCCATTTTGTCCTCCTGTATTCTTGTACGGCCTATTCTTAATCATAATATTTGTCTATATTTATATTGATATAGGACATACAGAATATTTTACGTACAAATTCACCCAAAATGTTTAAGCAACTCACCCTCCTCGGTATCTATCACTTCACCAATTTTTGAACTATTTCCAGACTTTACTTTTGATGATTTTGTATTTTCTTCCTATCCTTGAAATTGTCCTGATTTCCAAGATTTGCAAGATCTGAATTTTAGTTGCTGAAAGAGCTTCCTAGACAACTCATAAAACCCAGGTGCAAAAATTTTTCATTGTGCTGATTTTATAACACAATTTCTTTCCAATTTTGAAATAAAAATAGTAAGATGAGTATTTGCAGAAATTTCTAGTCCACTTACACTTCACCAATGTGCTCAGATAAACCCATGCTTTAAGAAAAACACAATTCAGAAAAATTAAAAAAATATACATGATCATACATTTTGTTTCTGATGAATGATACTGCATCCAACCATGACTGTGGTCTCTCTTGGACATTTAAGTTCTGAAACCAGAATTCTTTGCTCTGTCCCTACTGTGACTCACTGCTATCCTGCCCCTTACCCAAATCATTAGCCAGCTTTTTAAACTGTGCCTGCAGCACACAGAAAGAAGCTAAAAGAGCTGGCATGAAAGGGCAACAAAACAAAAGATAAGTAGAAACTATACAATAGAAATAAAACAGATTGCAGAAACAATTTAAAATAATAGCCATATGGCAGAGAGAATTTCATATGAAATAAAGCTTTCAGAACATCATTTTGTATTACCCAATGAGTTAGAAGATGTTACTAATGTACCTTGGCCAGACTGTCTCTATTCTGTAAGGACAAATTTATCCTTTTATTTCGCAGGTTCCCTCCTTGAAACATTGAACTAAAAATAATATCTGAATCATATTTTTTAGGATGTTATTGCTTTAGCTGTTATAATCATATAAGAATATAAAGACAGACCATATAAGGACAGGTGTTCCTCCTGTACTCTTTCCACTGTGAGGGTACACCTGGAGCCCCTGATTCCATGCAGACAACAGGAGGCGGTGAGATATTTGTCGTTGTGCCTATGTCTGCTGATGTGCAATGCAAACATAAGACAGACATCTCTCCCTACATCAGCAGCCTAAAATCAGTGTCAGTTCCATAGATCACTTTGTTTCTAAGATAGGTGAATTATTTCAGGAATATAATTTTATACATGGGATTAAATAGGATTTCCCACTCTGCTCAATTTGAATATTATTACTGGAAGAGAATGACAGGAATACAAGAAATATTCCATTCATCAGAGTTAATGGTGGTATTACTTTTGACGCACCATGCAAGCTTCTTGCAGGCATCCACTTTCATTAGTGTGCATTTAAAAAAAAAAACCATGCTGGGTAAATTCAAAGACCCATTGAGCCACTGTCATAAACAACGGTGGAAGTTGATGTCTAAAGAAGAGTGTAGAAAAGCATAAAAAGGCTAATAATTCTGGTCTTTCCTGAGCTAGATATGACCTCTTCTGAGGCTTGAGACCTTACAAGAAGTCTCGGTCTCTGTCTCTAATACTATGCCCTCTTGGCCTCAGGGCTGCCACTCAACAGACATTTTTCAGGGTTATTAGAGACATCATTGTTGTCATTATGGCATTCAAATCTAAGGAGTAATTTCAGTATCAGCTCACCCCCCCAAAAAATAGATATTCCCTGGACTTCCAACTTGCCACTGAATGCAAAACTGTATTACGAACTTTACATCTCATCAGATCTCTCCTGTTGCCTACATTCTGTTGCTTAAAACAGTTATCCCAGTCATTTATTTTGATGTTTGGTTTCCCCATATGTAGAGAAAGAAGTAGAATAGATAAAACATATTTTCATTTGAAATTTCCTGTTTTATCTAATCGACAAGACAATTCACCTGTCTATCTCATTGCCATTTAAGTTTCTTTTCTCTGATTCATGGACTTTGTATGTCCAATCAGGGAATTACTATTCAAGCTATAATAAAAAGTCTTGTCTAAATTTTTCTTAAAAAAACCTCAAGCAAGTCACGATCCGTTTTCAATTAGCACCCAAAAGCCATTTTTTCTTTATATTTGAATACACTGCTTTTCCCTCATCTAAGCTTTTCTGCCTTCTCAGTGTACTTTACCTGAGGCAATACATCTAATTTTTCTCATTAGAGCCGTTACCTTCACACCAGCATTATTAGTAAAAAACCTTACACTTCCTCTTGTATTGCAGCAAAGATCATCGTATCTTTTAACTGGTAATTTGTTCTCTTGTCTTGTGTCCCTTTTCCCTAAGGAACAATGTCTTGAAGAGCTTGAGACTGCTGCATAATTAGATCACATGAAGCATCCGCTACCCTATCTCCCAGTAAGACAGGAAGACCTTAAGATTTCAATTTCTTTCACATATTTTCCCTGTAGAGGATTAATTATATTCCTTCTGTTTGGCCTCATTAAAGTTCAATTTCTTCTGTGTCCCTAACACACTTCATATAGATTCTCCTTATCCAACTTTTTCAAAGCCTAGTCATCTTCTCCCTGCTGATGAATATGTCTCAATTCAATGGCATATTTAAGTTCCATCTGCATCTCCCTTGAACAAAATTCACAACAATAGAGTAACATACACTGATGATATATTCCTTACAAAAAATAAATGGACCACACCCTGTTCTTTCTAATAAACATATCACTAGTCAAAATACCTTCTTCAATGACATAATGTTTTCTTTTGTATTCCTTTGTTAAGAGATTATTCCCCCACCTCGCTCTCTTTTTGCTTGGGAGCTAAAAGTCTCCTTTACAGAAGGGCAGCAAGCTGATAGCAAGCTTCACAGAAACTGGTGTTTTTTCTGAGAAGCATCTATATCCTCACAGGAGTACTTAGTTTCTGTCAGTTTGTCCATTCAGTTTATTCTAAAGTAAATGGTATTTTTTTGTGTAGTTCTAACAGTGTTTTGGTCACATTCATGCTGCTGTATCCCCCAGTATTTGTATTTTCCGCAGCTTTCCATTTTTATGGGCAATCAATGAGTTCTCCAACAAACCAGTGTGTTTACAATAAAAATCACTCCCTTTTGCATTCTCCAATACAATCCCCTACATTGAAAAAATTCCCTGTTACACTTCTTCTCCTAACACCCAGTGAAAAAAGCCTCTATTCTGCCCTCCAAGCAGTGGTGCCTTTGCTTCTTTTGAGTTAGCAGAGGGTTGCTCTATTAGGAAGAGCGTATGTGTCTGTATATATCTACAAACAGTCCATCAAAAATCTTAAATGCCCTAACCAAAATTGGGTAGATCAAATGAATAGGTGGGCTCTATAAAACATCATAAGAAGGATCAAATTTAATAATATAACTAAATTGCAAGTTTACTTAACTTACTTCTTAATCAAAAAAAGGAAACAAAAAATACTCAGGTAAACTTCAAATAAAACTATAGACAAAAAAATGGTACATGACGTTGTTGGAAAGCATCTCACATGATGCATGTGAACTGACAACATCTATTTGACATTTCCTAATTTTTGCAGAGGTGGCTGCACAGCCTTAATAATGTTCTTACTGCATCATTCTCAACTTTCTTGACCCTTTGAAAAAAAACATGCCCAAATCCAGGTGCACATATTAGCCAAAGTTGAGCACAGCTGTAAGAAACTGAACACTGGGAATGCTGGAGATAGTAATTTTACCCAAACCACATGGAGCTGAGGGGATAGTTTTGTGTGTATGAAAAAGCAGAGTAATTGATAAAAATACATGTAAGTGATAAGTAAACACATTACCGTGAAAAACAAATTCCTAAGATAAAAATATAACTTTCACTTGAGAAAAATCACATCATTGCAAACATTATATCACAGTTTCAATGAAGTCTTAGACTTTTACAGAAGGCCAGACTGAGGTAAAGGTAGCTGAACTGATCTAATTAGTTTACGTTGTCAGAAAATAAACACTAGTTCCAAGTCACATTCTGCCAAGAAAACAACCAACTTTTTCTAACGTATACGTAGCTGAGAAATATATACTTGTATAAGTATATATATGTATGCTACAAATGTATCAAACAGAATCATATATCCATATATTTATTATGTAAAACAAATCATCACAGCTTCATTTTTATGGCTGTGGAAATGTTGCAGCAGCATTGCTATTTTCTCCTCTTACCTCTTAACTCCTCTTTAGTAGGTTTACTAAAATACAAAGCAATTGTTACTGCTGGATAATTTGATAACACTCTTATCATAAGAAATTAAATATTTAAAGTGATGTACTCATTGAAATATTTTACGCGAAGGGAAAAGAGTGAGTAAAGATCACTCTGGAGCAATACAGAAGTTATTCCACAGATGTAGAACATTTCATTTGATATCTTAAATTTACACTCCACTTTGGGAAATTTACAAGTTGAAGTACAGTTATCATACCTAACTAATCCTGATATACCCATAACCATTTATATAATTAATTAATATATTAATTTAACATTATAATTAAATTGCTTGTTACTGAACTGTAAACAGTTGAATATAGCACAGAACTGAGAGTTACTTTTAAAATAATGTCAATTCATAAGCAGCATGAACCACCATTTAAAAATGAAATATAAATTAAAAATCCTCTCCCTGTTCCTAGCGCATGTATGTTTAAGTCTGTCATGTGGTTATAAAGAAACAGGATATGGAACTGTTAATTTTAATTTGTCTCAATATGATTAGCTTTGTGAAATACTCATAGTTCACTATATATAGACATTTCAGTGCTACTCAACTTGTGTTCAAGAGGCTAGAGTTGCTAGAGGTCAGTTTGTCTTCAGTACTTCTACCAGATTAGTGAGGTCCAGGCTTTTTGCAGCCCTTAGGGTTTAAAAAAAATAACAAACAACAAACAAAAAAACCACCAAGAAAAACAACAACAACAAAACAGGCAGCTCTGGGGAAAAGGAAACTCTTTCCCCACCAGAGCTTCTTCAGGACATTTCAATGTTGCTTCCAAGATGCTGCAACTCCTCCCCCATGCTGTCTTCTGTACTACTCCTCCAGGCCAAATCAATCCATTCCTCTCATACTCTCTATGCTTACCCCACAGCTATGCCACATCTAGCCCTACAGGGCTCTACTCCACATTTAAGTTTATATGCCAGATTTTTATGTTCATATCAGACTCCTACCACTCGTTCACCACAACATTCAATACCTGACATTAACACTGCAGCCTTCAGATTTAGGTAAACACAAAGATGGGTTAACATACATATAATATTCTAAGCCAAAATAGCAAGCTATAAGCTACCTTCATTTCCATTAAAACACTTCAGAATTTGCAGTCATTTGGCTTCCTGCCTTTTACAAGCAAATCTGGAGAAAAATGAAAAGAAGTGATGCAGAGTCAGATCAAGGAGAATGATCAGAGAGCAAGAATAAAGGACTCACCTCTTTTAGTCAGTTTTCCATTTTAGTTTGTTTCAATAGTTAAAGAGGGAAGAGATGTTTTGCACACTCTTTAATCCAGATGTCAGTTCCAATATTTGATGCTTGACTGTTCTGAAACACAATCAAAGTATAGCAGTTAAAACTACCAGCCTAGAACAAGATAAAAATATTAACATGGCAAGCAGCTACACATTTATGTAAAATCACAGCAATAATGAGAGGCTTTATATCAATGGTTTGTGGCAAAATTTCCACATGATACCACATCTCATCCTTGCAAGAAAAAAGCACAAAAAAAACATTTAGATTGCATAAAGTTGCATTTGTGTAACCATCTCACATTTTACTCTCTGCACAACACATGAAGAGTTTGTCAGTTCTTTTACAGAAAGATACAATGACTAGCTACATGTGGTTGCCTCGATAAATCTACTGACTCTCTACAAGCTCCCCTCTCCCCTAGTCTCATCCTTCTACAAGATTTTCTCACACTACATAATCACTATGGATTCCTGCTGCCTCTGTCTGGAAAAGGAGAGAAGAAAGGTGAGAAAACTTGACCATCCACCCAGCTGTACCTTTGGTGCTTCCCAACCAGTGCCTGATTTGTTGCAGACAAAATTGCAATGGTAAATCACTGCACATCTAAATATATAATTTTTAAAAATTACATAAAGTGAAAATACTTATTTCAAAGCCATTTTCTTTCTCTGGTAAGGAAAATCATATATATGTTTTTCCCTTAGTTCTCCAGTACTACTTACTGAGACTAACAGAAATAAATGGCTTTTCTCTGTGCTCTATATTTGAGCCCTGTGAGTCATCTCACTATTTCAAGTTTTGTTTCTCATCACTTAAAGGTCTAGTCTATTTTATTCTGTTTCTTCATGTGAACAATTCATAAGTACAAGCCAGAATAAGTGCAAACATTCTTTCTTGTAAATGCAGTTAAAAGCTCTAATCGAACTTTTATTGAAAAGCCTATTAAAAGAGAAATAAAAAAAGTATGGCTAAATGTGTTTTGATACTAGCCTCACACTATACTGAAGAATGATCAGCACAATAACTTGTTTGATGTGTTGAAAATTCTTAAGTTATTTTACTCTCTTGATTCTCATTCAAGGAAACACCTTTACACAGACCACAGTTAGCTGTTGGGCACTAATTGTCAGAAAAAGCAAGTAAAAATTTTCAGAACAAAAATAACTAGCAAAAATTACAAACTCATATTTATAAAGCTGGAAGAGACCAATCCGATCAAAGAGTCTGATGTCCCACTTCCCATAGGCTAGAAAATTTTCTTAAATTAACTCCTTCAGAAATGGGATGCACATCCTAGTAAAGCATCAAGCATTGGACTGAAGTTCCTCCAAATAACTGCTAAGAGTACAGGAACCAGATATATACACAAGATAAATTTATTTCTGGGAATTCCTTAACCTCAAAAGCAGTCAAATTGATGAAGGCTGCAGCATGGCTTTTGTTAGACCCATTTCCAAAAAGAACTAAATTCTGACACTGGTTCAGTGTCTCTGAAATTAATTTCAGAACAGAAACATGTTCCACTAGTATTCCAATGACAGTACTATTTTGTGTATAGCTGGCTTTGAGGGCCTGTCTCTCCCTGAGGTATAAAACCATCTTTGGTGTATTTCTTCATAAGTCCAAAACTAACTTTCCAGTTCCTTCTGCACAGCAGTCTTTAAATCATTTTTCTTTATTGGTTGTGCAGGGTCTCGTGTCAGAAGGGGGAGAAAAATATATTTAAAGCAGGAAAATGGGATGGTAAAACCATCAGATTGGCAGTGCGATCAAGAGAGAGCTACAGAACCAGAAATTACTTTTAAGTCATTTCAGAAATGCACTGATTTCCAGTTGACAGGATCTCTTTTGAGAGAGGCTTTAATTTGACTACAATATTGACTACATCATAACCATTTCAGCTTTTCCTTGAGAGTATAAAATTGACAGAGTATATTTAATTGTAACAAGCAAATTGGATTGATTTTTCCATATAAGAGTCCCTTAGGGAGCTTTCAAAGACAAATCTCTAGAGGATCAAATCAGGCAGGTCTTTATGCAGAGCCTTCAGTTGTAAGGACTTCTCTGAAGCCACTGAAATGCCCATGTTTGAAGATTTGTTCGAGAACCTTACTGAAGTTGGGCTGAAACGTGTTTCTCTTAGCTGGCAGCATTCACTTGGATAAGAGAAATCGTAAGTTGTCAGATATGTTTAGTGATGACAGAGAGACTAAGGCCAGGCGATGTATAGGTATCACCTGTATCACACAGGTATTAAGTGCACTGTGAGCCACCGCCTAAGATGCAGAAGAGGAGACAAAATTTGAGAACTTTCTGCAAACATATAAGTATATATGAAACAGTTTTCAGAGAGTCACAGATTAGTACATTTCAAGCTCTGTACTACACATGGTACTACCCAAGTCAACGGTCCAAACTAAATCAATATTTATATTGATATAAATCAAACTAAATCAATGTAAATTTATTTAATTCTTCATACCTTTTGCTTTTGAGCCCTCTTATTTGTGTATGTCCATGCATGCCAACCTTCTCTGCTCACTTTCCCTATTTTTTAATTTAATCAGAGACTTACAACCAGAAAAGGTTCACAGAAGAACAAGATAATAATGGAAGGTACAGAATGACTTCTGTACGAGGGACAAATGAATAGGCCAAAACTCTTTGGTGTATAAGAAAGAACTGAGTCATGGAAGATTATGAAAATGTGACTGGCATGGAGAGGGTTAGTGAAGTTATTCTTTTCACTGCCTCATTCTGCCTAATGCAAGAACTAGTGGGCATCAAATGAAGTTGGTTAAGATCACATTTCTAAAAAAGAAAGCAAGCAGAATGAACAAAGGGAGATGACTCTTTCTATAACGTGAAGTTGCACTGTGGAACTCGCTGCCACAGGAGGTCATGGACAGCAAATCATGCCTTCAAAAGAAATCTGGAGAAGTGTGGGAAAATTAAATCCTCTGAATTTAGCTAAATGTTCAACTCTGAAAGACTCAAAGTTCAAGATAGCTGGAGGCCAGGAGCATGTGTTTGCCGTGTTTTTATATCCTTTCTTTTGGTCTCTGATGCATGAAATAGGACATGGGACAAAAGGACTTTTGACCTTGCCATTGCAGACATTTTTATGATCATTTTATGCTGCTACCAACAAGTTGTGTACATTGACATCCTCACCTGGCATACAGGAAAAAGAGGCAACTGACTAGAAAGTGGACAGGATTCAAATGTTGCTTTTTTAGACTGATATGTTTACAACACTTTGAATGATGTTTAACTGAAATACCCTACAGTTTGTATTTCTGTATCTGACCCCTTTTGATTAGTTTCAGACTGTTGCCTTTTCAAAAAATACAAGGACACTGATTTTTCACTGGCCTGAAAGTGCTTCATAGCCTGCTCTCACCACCATAGCAGGAATTAGACTTATCTCAAACCCCACTGTTTCTTGTTCAATTATAGCACACGATATTAATTCAAATTATCCCGGTATTATACAGCAGGTAATTTAAAAAAAAACCAACAGAGTCTCTAAAACCAGATTTTAGGTGGTAAATAGTAACTTAATGCCCACTATGTGGTTATAGTTAGATTTGGTCAGGAAAACACCTGGAAAAAGTGCAGCGAAGAACAGGAACAAAGAATAACCTGGAACAGGTACTCAGGGAGGCTGTGGCATCTCCATCCTGGGAGATACTGAACACACAGTTGAACAAGGCACTCACCAACTTGATGTAATTTTGGCAGTACCCCTGCTTGAGCAGGGGCTTCAACTAGATGATGGCCTAGAACTCCTTTCTACGTAAGTTATTTTGCGATTCTGTAATTCTAAAAAATAGGTTCTAATCATGTCTGTACCACTCCTTTGCAGAACACCAATTTAGAGTGTGACCATCATCATTAAACTCAATTTCAATGCCAAAATGAAGGGCAGGTCTTCAAGTGTTTTATTACATAGTAAGCCACTTGATTTCTCTTCTACATAATGCATCTTTATATTCCTGGGTTTCTACTGTCATGCACCATTTTTAATCAACAAAAATATACTGTAAAGGAGATGGATCAATTTTTTACCTGATTTTTTTTCTTTGTCATGTTTCTTTCTTTTTTTCCACATCTCATATTTTTATTAAGTAAAAGTAATTCGTAGTGAAAGTGCACATCTATCCATCTTTCTCTAAGCAATATCAGGATGCTGACTTAATTTAAAGGCCCAATCTGTTCCAACGCAAGTATGTAATTAGAGGGGCTTTATATATAATGCACCCTTTCAGTGAGGGTACCTCGGGTGGCAAATGGCAGATAACCTCAGATGTTTAGAAGGGGCTTCTTCCAGAACACTGGAAGCTTCTTCCAGCCACTAACATCAACTTTTTTTTACTTTTTAAGCACTAGGCAGAATCTCATATATTTGCTTCCAAATTATAGCAAAATAGTAATTATTACAGAAATGAGAACTACCTAGTATCTACTGGCAAATGAACTTCTAAAAATTTAATTAGAACCATAGTAGAGTGGTAGTAATGGGAATACCATAAAGCTTAGCAATGAGCGCAAAACTCAACCTTCTTCCTATAAAGCCAAGACTCCAATATTACACACACTTATTTCACCTCATTTGTAAAATTAACAATCTCCCTCAGACAACTAAAAATCATGCTGAGTACTGAGCCACAGTAAATTACAAATATAATTAAGTAAATAATAAGAAAGCCCAAGTCCCCACTTAAATACGCTGCCAATTCAGCTAATCCAAGCACAGCAAATATTAATGCAATACTTCAATGTCTGCAGCTCAGCTCCTGATCTACAGTAATAATAACACATTAAGATTTCGTCCATAGTCAGATCAAACCACTTATTTTCCCCAAGACAACTGGAGCACCAAGTTACCAATAATAAGCTCCTCGTATCTTCCATCATCCTGCTGGGGAAGGTGGGCAGGGAAGATGAGCACTTTTAGCCTGATTGTATTTGCCACCAATTATACAGACAATTATAGTCTTTTGACTATGCTTTACTCTAAACTGAAAAGAAGCCAATCTGAAGCTACTTAATGATAAAGGATTCAAATCAATGCCAATTAAAGGGCTCTGCAAAGTGTGATTTTTAATTATGCTACTTTAGGAAGTCACTAGACAATCATTATTGACATTCCCTTGTTTCCTTGTTTCTGCATCCAAAGAGGAAACAATTAATACCTCAACAAAACCTTCTGATTTCAGTAGCTAGCACACCTCACACAATGAGAAAAAGTTTAAAATTCTGCATCAGTGATAACTTCAGGTAAGCACTATGCAAGAAATGAAATGTGTCTAAAATTATGCTGACAGCACATGTCACTTGCCAACTACGTTCGCTAGTGCTGATATACGCTGGTATCTGTTTACAAGCTCACAGAGAAAGGATTAAATACAATCCAATTCATTCAAACGTAAATATGCATTTATATCACTATACAGCAGTGTGTGAATGGCAGATTTTCACTGTCTCACAGCAGTTGTATTATTCTCAGCCCAACCTCATAAATATTAATTGCTTCTGAAACTGCGTTATAAGTCTGCACATGACATAAAGGAAAAATCCCAAGCATAGGCATTCCCTCAACATCAATCCACAGGAGGAATAAAATATTCTCTATGAAATGTTCCTGCATCAGCACCAGTGGGAAGTTCAGCAATCTCCTCTAGTTGGAGGTAAATGGTTTTAATTTGCAGTTCATTGTAAGTGAAAGAATCAGTTATGGAAAGCCTTTTAATATTTCCAAACCTTTTTTTTTTTTTTTCAATAAGGAGAGGCTTCTACAACTCCTCACCCAAGACTGCCCTACTGTGAGACTTTTCATGGCATGTGCAGGAGGGACTTGGCTCAAAAGTAGGCAGAAAACTAGAACAGAGGGAAATAAAAAAAAAAAAAAAAGAAATCATAAACCCACAATCTTCTATATCCACTAACACCCCAAGAAGCCTATGTATTTTAAACAGGAAGAGTTACAAAACACAAACCTAACAACTGTCCTAACGGGATAAGAGAAAGCAATAAATCTGAGCACAACAAGTGAGAGAGCAAGGGAAGAAAGGCCACAGGTAACACCTATGGTCATGCTCACTCCCACCAGCTTCTGCCTGACTCCTGTCGACAACTCTTCACCCTGCCTAGCCCGAGTCTGGTAGACACAAGTACCTCCAGAAGGGCGAAACTCTCGCTTTGCACCAACTGCAGAGGAAGAGCCAAGAAGTTTACCCAAACAGCATTGCGGCTGCCATGCAAAAAGGTCAACAAAGCATGAGAGGTGCCCAGAACTAGCAACTAGGCTTCTGGCATGCATGCAATATCATCCCAGTTTCAACTGTATTAATGGCACAAAGAACAGAAGAATCTGTCTTTGGCCTACATAGCAATCATGAGGCGTTTGAGCGGTTTTTGACACTGAGCATGTTAAAAAACTGCATCCAGCTGTTGCAATGAGAAATTCTCAATTACACGGTAAAAAATGTGCTGTGCAGTAAAGAACTCTACTTGTGCAGCACAATTAGAAATCTGCAAACGGGGATACTTTGATAATCTAATCATAATTTTTCACAAAGGTTACATTTCTAGTGACCCAAATCTGTGAATGTAACAGACCATCTTTGAAAATACTTAAGACACCTTTTACCTCTCCTACCATTTACCTCTCCTTACCATTTCCTGGTGAAAAATTGCCTTATCTCTTTTCTTTCACTTGGTCCATGTCATTCCACATTTGCTTTGAAGCCAAAGCTAAACATCACTGTGGATATATGACAGAGGTCATTGCTGCAAATTTTCATAGTTAAAACATGGTTTTCCCATCCAGTGTGCAATTTTTTGGGTTCAGTCATTATCCATTGGCTGTACCTAAACTCAGGCCTTCAAACCTGCCAAACAGGTCTCTCGGTATTACTCTCAGTGTGGGACAAAAAGCTGTCGACAGAAAATTCATTATCTTTCCATCATGCTACACTGGGTAGTAAAATGAAGAAAGTTTACTCCTGCATGAATTCCCACCAAACTGAGCTGTCTTCGTTAGTCAAGGCAGAGTAGCAATGCACAATTAAACATTCCTTTTGTTAGCAGAGAAATTGCCTGTTTGCTTGTTTTGTTTAAAATCAAGGTAAGCCATGTATCTTTCCACCTCAGCAAGTTGAGAACAAAAGACCCAGGCAAGTTCAAACTACCTTGTCAACAGAGCTGATTCATAAGTCTACAAAATAACGTCATAAGCCACTGGCATAAATCATGGCAAGTGGTCATTTGTAAGTTCCTGGTGCACATACAAGCAAATGGGAAATTACGGTATACCAAGTTTATCTTCATTAGCTATAAAGTAGTAACATATTTTTTTTTTTTTGATGAAGTATCAGAACACCTTTCTTTGTAAGGAGCTTATTTTGCTAACTATAAAACAATTAATTGAAACAAGCTTAAACAAGCACCTCTAAACAGCTGGTATACTTGAGACAGTCAAGTCAACCTGAAAGTACTGCCAGGTTGAACCTAACAAAGACTTTTGCCTTTATTTTCTGCTAATAAGCAAGATGCATCAAGACGATCTCAGAGTCATTAATGTGGTACCCTAGCCACATGAGTATGCTGCTGGCCCCCCTCTGCTCATACTGACTACCAATATTGCTGTTGATTTGAATAGGAACATGAGTTGAAGTGAAAAGCATTTTAAAAATCCCACGCAGAATAATCAGGTTTATTATATCTAACCACACAAGCACTGGTTTTCAATTATACGTTACTGTGAGAAAATTGAAGAAATCACCTAATCAGGAGAACTTTTTATATATATTTTTTTGATAATAGACTACACAGCGTACAAGTATACAAGAGGATTGTATAAGGACAATGAACGAATGCAACTCCTGTAACTGCTTGTTGTTTTTTCTTAATTAGTTTATTAACTGCTTGATTAGCTAGTTTGTGCAGTACTTTGGAAGTGTAAAGCAGTAATAAGTGCTAATTAATCATATTATTTATGTAAAATTCAACTAGAACTGCAAATTGTACACATGTAACAAAAAAATATGAACCGCATAATGGGGAATAAACAAGCCTATATTGCTGGTGGACTTCCTTCATCGGGAAAAACAGAACTGGAAATCAGTCACGGGCAGCAAACAGCAGGCTGGAGCTGCAGAAAGCCTGCTTCACAGGGAGTGACAGAAGCAAGAGATGAGGTGAATAAATGATACTAAAAGCACTGCCCAACTGCTTATATTAAGGAGAACATATGGCAGAAAAGAAGCAGAACCACAAGAAAAAATATGACAGTTTCATTGAATTGCAAATGAGAGGTAATAATTTCAACATTCACTGTGACAGAATATTTCGATGTGTTATTACAAGCTCTGGTGGATGCTGTCTTAGACCAATGCATGAAGTGGATCATTTGATGGCATGGCATTTAGTGCGGTAAGGCTGGAGGTGGAAAGGTGCTCCTGCTTGCGCTCTCCGATGACCTAATGAACCTGCTCTAACTGCAACAGCAGTTTCTGCTGTCAGAATGACTTAAGAGCTGAGTGATAAAGGGAAGACAGCATTTATCACTGTTTCCAAGTCCAAAATCATGCATAAATGGATGAAGCAAATGGAACAGAGTACCTAGTGATAGTAAAAAAGCAGGAGAAAGAGTCTAGTGGTATGAAACATGCAGAAGACAGAGATATATCTGCTGCTCCAAGAATAAGGTTAATTTAAAGTTCTACAAAAACACCTGCAAATGATGAGAAGAAAAATAAACTTCACATCATTTATGCCAGAAATCAAACACTTAATAGTGAACTTCTAAAGAAAGAAAGAAAAGGCTAAAGTATTCTGCAAGTGAAAATAAAACTCTTCCAAAAATATTTCTGCCACAACTTTCAATGGTAAACTATACAATGATTAATAATGAGAGTTTAAATGTATTGCTGGATATTCAGAGGTAAAACCAACTTACGGAAAAAAAGATGGAAAATCAAACTAACATATTCACCATCATAAGAATATTCACAATCTCAAATACTATTATTTCTATGATATCAAAAAGTTTTCCATATGGTACTAAAGAAAGTTTTAACATAATTTTTTGAAGAGGTGGATTTCTGTTCCTTATTTTTTGATTGATTTATTTTCTTCAGCCTGCCAGTATATGTAAAACAGCCTGCAAAAACCGTATAGAGGCACAACATATAAGGTTTTTTAATGTTGCTTTAAATGTAGAGAATGCTGAAAAATCTGATGGATGCATATCTTAAGAGCTAAAGAACCCCAAAACATTTTGCGATATCATTGTTAAATTTGTCTAATAATGAACAAAAAGCTCATCAGAGTTGATTTGCAAGTTTCAATTAATTTGCACTGACACATTATTAACCCTTTCAATAGTTCATTTGTGTGATCACATCCCACTGAGTCCTCACTCTATTAGTTTGAGGAATTAGCATAGTTTTCATTATTTACTATTTATTAAATTTTCTTTAAGATCTAGTGCTAAGGTAAACAAAGATGAACCTTCTTAGGTACTCTGCATTTTATATTTTATGTTTAACATAATAAGGGGTAAGTACCCAGGAATCAGTTTTATTATTCTGGAAGTCATTATGAGTACTTGGAAAATCTTAAAGTGAATTGTAGATCAGAGTTTTAACTTAATGATCATGGAATGTAGGAAAAATTAGTTAGTAAGCTGAAACCCCTCAGTGGAAGTGCCAGATCCTCAGCACCATTTGCTTCAGTGGCCAGATTCCATCCTCTTGTGCTGTGTTTGTTCTGAACGGACACAGATACTGCCACGCGTGGCACCCAGAGTCCAAACGCCTGGTTCACCATCACTTGCATTTTTGGTACTTGCAATTTTTACTGACAAAAGCTGGATTCTCCCTGTCGTTTTCTGTCAGGAAAGCTACAGTTATGACTTGAGGATCAATTCTTCATCTGACATATCTAAGCCCTACCTATGAAAATGGTGTGTGTGAGGCTTAGCAGACCCTACTTGATTATATTTTAAGTATAAAGAAAATATGCTTTGAATTGTAGCTCATTCTAGCCTATAAAGGAATGCATCTAAGCCTGACTGTTAAAAGCTTTGGGGCTTTTTGTTTCTTTGTATTTCACAATGAGAGAAGCTTTCATTCCAGGATCATGAATACAAAATACCAGAACAATACAATGCTTAAGTGCTCTAGTACTTGAACAACTTCCTGTTGTAACAGCCACTTGCAATACAAACATCAAATGCACATATTTGCTTGCCCTTGGTAAATACTTTTTTTGCATTCTGGACTTCCTTGACAAACCATGACTGTCTAGGTATTTAGCAGCTGACTGTCATGCAGAATCCATCACTGAACAATAGCTTTCGCTTAAATATCCTGGCACTCAAGAGTTCTCACACTATGGCACATTATAGGAATGGCTTGAGTGGCAAACCTGTCCATCCATACAACCTAGCCTCTGATTTGCAAAGAAAACTTCAGATTGGAGGAACCTTCCTTTAAAACTTCTTTACAGAAGTTCTTCTTATCAGAAAGTTAAAAACAAAGTGATGAGTCAAGTATAAAGACTTGAAGAAAAAAAAGCATATTGTGAAAATTCAAATCACTACATTGAATGCTGAATGAATTATATTTATAGCTTGTGAATTAGATTTCTGGCCCAAAGCAATTGAACTACTTCACTTGGTGCTTAAAGATGTAGTGGTAGCATTATAAATGGATAAGGTTTCCCAAAGAGAAGACACAATACTTGTTATTTTAAAATAATGTTAGCAGAAAACCAAAAATACTCAAAAATAAAAAAAAGCCTTGATTATTCATGGAACTACAATGTGTACTGGCTTTCTGTCTAAGAAACAAGTATGATCTGATGGGTTTATAAATAGTTTCCAAGCATTTTCCTGAGTAGCCTGTAGCACTTAAGTTGTGAGCATAATTTTGTATTTGCAACCAGAATGAGTCACAGATAAAGATTTTTAATACAATCCTTGTATAAGACGTAGTATCATGATATCACCGCATACAATTTGCATTCATTGCAGATCATTTTTATAATGAAATAGCTATTACAATTGCATAAAATTAGGTAAAATAGAATTTCACCCAATGACTTCAACATTATTTGTTTTCATCTTATTTTTTTTTCATTATTAGGCTAATAAAAACTAGCCTTATTACTTGGCTGAATGTTTTCTGGCTTTCTGTAAAGGCAGATTTTTCAGTTGCAGTTCTTGAGTCCAAGATGAACAAACTAGTCAGATGTCTAAATCAGTGTTTAAAAGTCTGATTTTAACCTGTATCTACTGCTGATTACAACCCCTGCCAAAACATTCAAAACACATCAGAAGATGAAACACAGATACCATATTTTCTAATATCCTGTTTATTGAACAAAACCAAAAGTCTCTCCGCATGTTACTCAGAATTACTCTTACGAAGCAGCTTTCTTGAATCTCAGTATCAATAAGCATGAGATGTTAAGGTTGGCGAAGCCAACAATAACTGATACAGTAGCCCATGTGATTTACCAAAACTGATTGCAAGAGTAATCAAACTTCCTTTTGTTATGACCCAATTACCCAGAGTTGTGTTCCAATAACACAAATTTCTTTTTATCCGGAAATATATTTTTTTTTCTCAAGGGCAATTGTCAGGAAAAATGCTCTGTAGCAATTTCTTCTCTAGATCTGACCAGCAGTCAGTATATCCTAGTACCGCATCTGCAACAAATATCAAAGCCAGGAAAGTCAAAGAAGATCCAAGTCATAGAACTGCAACCATGTGCCTTGCAATAGGAGGGCTGATCTACTTCAGTTACCAAAGGTCCAGCTAAGGTAAGGTATGAGATTGAAGTACTGACCAAGAGCCAATCTTCCCCATGTATGCTGGTCTTGATCTTTCCTACCTCTTTGCTCACTATCAAAATTAAAATCTCCTTTTCTGTGGCTACAGTTTTCCCCAACAATTTCTTCCATTTTGATGGCAAAAAGATACAGTTGACAAGTTTTAGCTTGGGATGGTCAGGAAACTATTGAAAACCACTCACTATCTTGAGATCATAAACATTAGAGCACAGAAATCCTGGTGGATAAAGGATTTTGTGTGTAAAATATTGAACTGGTATCATATCTGTTTTCAAACCAAGTCATTAATATGTCATTCCATACAGGGAGATGAGCTGAAGTGCCATAATTGGCAATTTCATCTGCAATATTGAAGTGGAAGCTATTAAGACCGTAATCAGAAGCTGAGGGAATGACATACAATAACAAGGAGGATAGTATTTATAGGACTGTTGCTTATGTCACAAATTGCTTACCAGCATAGCAAGCAAGTGTACCCTCTTTGCAACAAACTTGACAGAGATATCCTATGAATTTGTGGGTAGGTTTCCCTCTGATGCAAAAAAAGGAAGGTATAAGAAGAATTTGTGTCATGTACTTGTCCAGCCTTATCTTGGAACTCTGTTATATTAACAGTTTATCTTTTTCTAACCACCCAGTTAAAAACTGATTCTTTGAAATCTGATGTCAATTGCAGCGCCCTCATGTCCTCTGTGTCCTACAGAGCATCTATATTTCTCCAAATCACAGCTATTTAAATTCTATGAAGAATTTCTTTTCAATCCAGTTTAACCATCCTTTTAGTATTTTAATTTAGTTACATGCATATACTTGAATTTACAATGCCTCTGAACTTAAAATCTGGATATTCAGAAAAACTGCGTTGCTGCTTTGCCTGTGCAAGGCTACAGAGATAACGGTAGTGCTGTGGCAGAGCCTACTGCAATAGGACAGCCCTGTTTTTCTCAGTTTCTTTAGTCTCAGCTTAGCAAGCTCTTCAGACTCGAGTGAAGTTTGCATCCCATCATCAGCAGTCAGAAAAAATTTCTTCAGTGAAGGATGATTAGTAGTTTTCCTACTATTCCCTTTCCAAAGGTGCTTGTGTTTTCACAATTTGCAAATAAGTTACACAGTTTAATTTGGCGATGACTCACTTTCTATAAGTACCAGCCAGCCACACATGAGGAGGTCAAAAGTTCTAATCGTACTGGTCACAAAACAACTACCGATTCATTTTACCTTCTTTTAATCATCCAGAGAGCTGTACAGAATTGGCTGGTGTGTGTACATGTTCATAAGATACACATTTGTTTTTGTCACAAGACACATACGCACTGGGTTTGAGGATGAGTTGTGGATTGCAGTTTTTTGAGGATTCTTTTAACAACTGCATTTCTTTAAAAATTGTCCATGGTGGGACTGTCTTTTTTAATACAACTCCCTAAAACAAAAGGTCTTTGATTATTGATTGGAATTCCCACGTAATACCGTGACCTCTCCATTAAATAGCAGCACCACAAGAGTATTAGGAGTCTGTGTTGATAGCAATACATTAATGAAACAAAACCCCAATTCACAGTATAGGCATATGAGAAAAGAAAGCCGGCTAAAGCAGAGGAGAATGCCACTGAAGCAGGAAATGCTTTAATACCAGATGCACCTGAGCTCCCTCAACAGAGCTCACTTTGCAAGGTGAAGAAACAGATAAGAAATGGAGTTCAGTCAGGGCTGAATCAGATTGGTAGGAATATCCATCGCATATTTCAGTTTAATTTTGTTTTGCATGGCCAAAGGATTGTCCTTGGTGGGTTAGATAGGTTTTCATATAGATAATGGTATATGTGTGTTTCTGATTAAAATCAATTTCACTCAAAAAAGTCAAGAAAAATTGTATCATTAAACTAAATCAATACTTCAGGGTCTATTTTGCAAAATATTTTTCAGTATACACAGAAGAGTATTTAGGTAGTTCTAAGAAAGAGTATCCTGCTTTGACTTTTAAAACTCCATAGAATGTAATAAATGGCCAGCTTGAACAGAGCATGGAGCAGAAGCAGCTGTCTTTGCCACCAAGAAGATGGTATGGAACTTCATAACATTAACTTCACTCTCAGAATAGATCACGGTTTAAGGGAAGAGGTTTGTTTTTACCAAGTCTTTACCATCTCAGCACAAATCTCAGATGCCTGACTTTTCAAGAATCTAGAAAGGCAGATGCAAGATTAGTAGGATAAGATGTTCAGAGATATCAGAAAGAGATGAATTATGTTCCACTTGATTTCAACCAAGATCACTGTTAGAAAGCTGCTCTATTTGAATGCCTAAAAAAAGCTGCTATCTTATCATCTCTCCTCACCACTTTCTTGGTAGCTTAAAAAAAACCCTACCAGGCTATATGCCTCATTATATGTTACCTCTCTAGGAACAAATGCAAGTTCTCTTTCTTCCCCTAGGAAAGGAAGTGAAAATGATTCTTAATTTTCTTACTATTGTTATAGCACCCTGCCTGCCTGCATAGGTTTGCAAAAATGTTATCATTTAGAACATGAACACCTAACTATCATCTCATTCCTAGCTCTACTAATTCCGGGAGAAAAGGGAAATATTGCTCTGGAAAATCATGACTGCTTTTTAACTTGGTCTTGTTTTACACTGCAATATCAGATGTTTAAAGTGCTTTGTGCTGACCATCACTGACCTTCAGGAATACTACAACCAATAGTTCAAATGCCACAATTCCAATTGCCATCTCCCTCGCTATGTATTTCCAGTTGAAAAGTAACTCTATTTTGCCTTTTAAAAATATTTACTCATCGACAGAGCAACTCTCCCACATTGTTATCTGACAAAGGCTGGATGAACAGGTTTTACAATTTCTACAGGAATATATAGCTAAAAAAGGAGTGATAAAATGCATGCACATGTGGAACAGTATTGCCTAAAGCAAGATTGTAAGCTGTTTAGAGTACTGCAACTACCCGTGCATGCCATTTGCTCTCATATACAAATATTTCCTTGTCACACTCAAAAACAACTCAACCCTGAATCCATTTCATAGAATATCCTTCCCCATTTTTTGTTTTGCCGATTTAAATGTCAATATTGGTGCAGAGAATGACTTATAACAGTCCCTGAGACAGAAAGTTTTGTGCAATGTTACTGACCTCTTTTTAGAGGCCATAAGAACAGTGATGACAGTGGATGAAATAGCAATAGAAAGATAAGTGGCTTCAAATAGGGCTTTGGGAGAAAGGGTGGAAGGAAAAGAAGAAAAAATGGATCATGATACCAGGAACTCAATCAATCAAAGAAAACACATTTTAGCTCAGCAGATAAGGGCCTTGCTTACAGTTTCATTTATCAACAGAAAATAACCTTTGTTTAGGGTAAGCTAGTATTTTCAGAACTGTTTAAGTGCAAAACTTTTAAAACTTGTGAGAAACTTGCTACTGCCTTTGTCAGACTGTAGTGCAACCTAGGTATGTTTTTGAGCTAGTTTGGATACAATATGCCATTTGGTCATGGTAACACAAGACAGAGCAAGATATGCTCTACTCTGAGGTCCATGTTGAAAAAAATTATTTATGTTAGTGCTTAAGAAGGTAGCATATGTTTGTAGTTGGAGAAATAACTATACTGACATTGGACCAGTTGTATCAGTTTTAGTGGAAGGAACCCTGAAAAATGCTAAGCACTTCAAAATTCCTAACAATAACAGACAGTAGCCTGATCAGAACTCAGCAGGATAATATAAAATGCTTTGCTTTAGCTCAAGGACTAAAGCATATTTTTTAATAGAGTCAGATTTGAGCAGCAGGAGAAGGAATGGGAGAATTTTTTTCCAAGTTGTGCATTCTTTGGGATGCATCACATACACTCCACATCATCCCACAAGGATCCCTCTCTGTATACCTATGTGCTCTACTCATCAACAACATAAGACCAAATCCTAATTTCTTCAGGAACCAAACCACCAGTAAATATGGTCAAGGGAAGGCACTGGGAAAGAAAACTTGATAAGCCCACATCATACCAGAAACTGTATTGCAGAGAAGTAAGAAGCTGCCTGGGGTAGAAGCTGCTCAGATGCACCCATCTGCAGTTCTTCCTGCAAACGCAGACTAATGAAAACCAGATCTCTCTCTCTCTCTCCCCCCAGCAAAGAAATACATTGGAGGAATGTTAAGATAAAGAGTTTACCTTAAAGTCTTTCCATCTTCACTATTTAACAGATGATTCCCCAGGTAAGAGCCCAATCAGACATACTATTCCAGCAGTAACAAAGTAACTGAAGAGCTTTTCCACCTGCAACTTCCCCTCAGCTGCCCGTGAGTCCCTTTCTGTTAGGATTGCCAACTCAATTGCACCTGTAGCCAGAGCCTACTCCACCAAATGCAGTTTAAATTGAACTCCTTTCTCTTTATTATTTCTTCGTTGTTGACTTTCTTCTTCTTTTGTTTTTTAAAACCTGCCTTTTTGAGAAAACAAGCCTGGGGAGCAGCCAAGCTTCATAAGCATATTTGACTTGATTTTACTAAGCATCATGCAAACTACACACTCTTCTGTATGACAAAGAAAGGCTGCTATATCAGAAAAAGGATTAGCTACTTGTAAGATAAAACAAGAAGCAATTACAGATAACATGATCTTTTATCTCAGGTCTTCTTTTAGAAACAAAATCTCTGAAATAAAAATACCTAACTTCATTGCCCCTTTCTGTCTTTTGAAAAGCTCCTTTGAAATACTATGTTATTTTTTCATTGTATTGAACAGAAGTAACATTTTGTAAAGGCTGATCAAACTTATGAAAGTAAAACCAGGTAATTTTTCATTTATGAAGGGTATAATACACAGTCTCTTAACAATTTTTTAAAACTTTGATTCTCTTGCATTTTGGGTTGAAAACAATGTGCTTAATTCAGTCCAAATTATCATTCCATGACAAAGTAAAGAAAGGATCTTTCATGTCTCTTTTTCGTACGTTCAAGCCCAGTGTCCCTTTTAAAGAGAATTATGTATAAATTAATATTCAAAAATTATTTTAATGAAATTGTATTAAATATGTAATTATGAATATTAAAATTTCATATTTTCAGGTACTGTTCATGTTGAAATAATGTATCTGGAAAGGGTACATGAAAGGGTACAGATATAAATTTATTGTGATTTCATAAACAGAGCTTCTGGAGATATTTCATCATATTCTCTGCACGTGATAAAATCAGTAAAGTTGTCTTTTCTGACTATTTTGAGATGTTTATTTTCTCCTAAATTTTATCTCCAGTCAAGAGATGGCTGCTGCTTTCTAGCAAATTGTCCTCTAGACACACACAGTTGGTTAAACATCTTTTAAAAACTATTATTGTTATTGTAGTTCATGGTCCACAGCTGAAGTTGCATGAAAAGCAAAGAAATTTCACAAGAACTCCCCAAAAGCTGTTACATATTTTTAATTTTTCTTACATCATAGCTGAATTGCCTGTTTATGAAATAAACTATCACAAACATCAGTGAAAACACAGCCATTCTTGAACTCCTTTTTAAATAAGCCAATGAAACTCAATGGTCATTTGCACTCGATGTTGGCACTTGAGGGAAATATTAATATTTTCCTAAAACTTAAATGGAAGAGATCTTACCTTGATAATGTCTGAGTTTGAAGTTGTAAGGACTGTGACAAGACTGTAACTTTCTTAATGTGAGAGAAGAAAGCCTAAGTTCCCACATTCCAACATGGATGCAAAAAAACCTCTGTAATAGATTATCACAGCTGATACATTTAATCAGTTTTGACACACAGCCTCCTCCTTTTGCCAATTTTAAAGAGATTTGTCCTTGCAAGGGCAAACAAACTCTAGGCTTCTGAAGGGAACAGAGACTGTAAATCCAGAGGAGGGAGCATATCCTTCCATGGGCCGCCATCTTCATGGGGAAAACAGAGAAAAATTGTGCATCATGAAGATTATAAACTCCAATCTATCCTATTTTAAAGGTTTATAAATACAGCAATTCAAAGGACTGTTGCTTATAGCAACAAATAGAAGACAGTACAGATGGAGAGGGAATAAACATTACTGCAAACCCATCATTGTGCTTAGCAAATTTACACCTCTGAGGTCATGTTGAGGTTCGATAAAGGAGGTAAAGGGCAGACATTAGTGTTGTTGTAATGAGTAGTACACTTGTCAGTGTTTACATACCCTAAGTCATGCTTAGGAGGCCTTCTATAATTTAAACACAGGCACTTATCTCTCAAAAGTGTCTCAAGACTATGAACTGATAAGGCATATTTTATCTACGCCTTAATAAAGTAAATAAACTTGCTATCAACTAATTAGCTCACTAGGTTTCCTTTTAGTTACAGATAAATATTTTAAAAAATAACGTAGTAAATGGTACCAATGATAATAAAAACATTTTGACAAAAGATCAGCCCTTCAGTAAAACCACAGCAAGCTGAATGGCTATGATTGTGCCGGCGCAAGTTTGACTGACAGAAAATGATACAATATATAATAACTGCATAATCATTACCTAAGAAAACATGAATTTTTGGTAATGGCACAAACATGTTTCCCTTCGATCTACTACGGTAGATACGATTTTATTAAATACAGAAATGTCCCGACCAAAGCATACTCATATAATTTGTTTAATGTAACAGCAACATCAAAGGATCACAGTTCACCCCAGTTATCTACCTACTGGCGACTGAACTGAAATTACACTCCCTCTTTCACCACAGTAATTTTTTCTGCTGTTACTAGGAAACTGTTTTTTTTTTTTTTTTGTTTTGGCAAATTTCATGAAGAGCTGGGGTTTTATTACTGTTTTCACCACACAGTAATATATGCACTGTAGTGCTCAACATTTACTCTTCTGCAGTGAAGTCCAATATCGATAGTTGCTATTGATTCCCTCTCCCATCACAACCATCGGTCATGTAAACTGGAAGCACAATTTAATGAGCTGTTAGGCTTCTTCTGTCTTGACTATCACCATCAGCCTTGCACACACTAAACAACCACATGACAAGTGAGTTTGCTTAAACATGGTCTATAAAAGCTCAGTCAACACAGGAGAAGGCGTGCATGAAACAATATAAAGTAGTGCCCTCTCTCCTAGCAGCACTGGCTTAGGCATGCTGGTGAAAATAAAAACCCTAATTTTGCCCACAAATTTACATAGATACACACCTGTTTTGTAAATAGCTCCATTTTTACATAATTACAGAGTAGAAGCCATTGTTGTCAAGTTTTAACAGCGAAATCAGTGCAATGCGTCATACTGGAAACCTGGTGGTAACAAGTAGCTTGTGAAGTGGCATAGACTATGATGTTAGCATTTGTGAAAGGCAAATTTTTGCAATTTTTGAGGAAGGCAGATGACTGCCCTGGAAGCATTACGAACATGAAAAATGACTGCTTTCATTTTGAAATACTTTGAGAGATGTAGGTACAAGGAAATATAAAGCAAGGGGCATGGCCTTGGTACCGTGCCTGGAATACGGTGAGTGTGACATTGACTTTTAAAGGTTCCATGAGAATTTTATAAGAACAGAAGGGGTGGATGTAAAGATAAAATATAAAGTACTGGGGAACAGCCAACACAGCCTTTGCAAATGGAAGTCATGCTTCATTATGCAGCATGTGTTCTTTGAAGGGGTTTATGACCATGTGGATAAGGAAGATCTATTCATCTACTCTACTGAATTTCTACTTGGAATTCCAAAATGATTCTCAAAATGTTCCTCACAGAAGAAAAAAGCAGTAGGACAAAAAAGGAAGATAGTTGCCCAAATACAGTATTGATTAAAAAACAGGAAAAAGAAAGGTCTCACATTGGAAAGAGACCACCCATAAAATCAAGTACCTTTTCTGGGAACAATCCTCTTAAGCATTTTCATAAATGATCAAGAAAAAGAGGTGTGTGATGAACTCATCTAAAGTTTGCTGATGATACTATGTTCTACTGAATAGTAAGTGAGGACAAACTGCAAAAAATGCAGAAAGATGTTACCAGATTGAGTGTGACTATAGAAATTCAATGCATATACATACCCTGACACAAGTGGGGAAAAGGTCCCTAAATTTAAACATAAAAAGATGGCCTCTAAGCTAACTATTACCACTTAGCAGCTAGTTCCTACATCTGTTGTCTTTCTAGGTCAACTGAGTCAACTGAGTGACCAGTAATGTTAGGAATTATCAGGAATGGAATAAAGAACAAGACAGAACTTCCTTAGGTCACTAATTGAATAAATGGCCCGCCTGCACCTGGTACACTGCATGCAGCTTTGCTCCCCCATCTGAAAGTGATTCAGTAGAACTAGAAAAGGGCAGTGAGGATGATCAGTATTCTGGAAATGTTTCTACAAAAAAAACCCAAAACAACAAAAAACAAGCAAACAACAGAAAACAAAAACTTTTAAATAGGTTGGAATTTGTCAAGCTGGAAAAGTGACTTTTGAAGTCATGGCACTGAAAGTATGAGAAGGAATCAGTTCTTCATGTTGTAATACAGACTGAGAAGACCATCAAATGAAATTGCCAGAGCACAGGTTTCAAACAAACAAAAGTCCGTTCTTCAGTTAACAGCTCATTAATCTGTGGACATCCATGCCATCTTGTGGATGTTAACAATTGACATGGTTCAAACAGAAAATTGAAAATGTCCATAGGTGAAAAATCATCCTCCCATTGAATATAAAGACACCAATTCTTTCAAGTGCAGTCCTTGTTGTCCAGGAATCCCGTCTAAAGCAAATGGTTAGAAGCTGAAGGAATATTATGGAAAAGTTTCATTACAAGCTTTCACAATTTTTACATATTTCTCAAGTCTTCCAGGTTTGGTCATTGCTGGAAACAGGATACTAATGTAAGTACACTTGGCCTGAGTTTTTTTTCAAGTGCAGGAAATTAATGATTTGATGCAAGCCTTAATCTGATGTGCACTATAATTGTCTGTAGCCACCTACCATTTCAGAACTTTTTTAAAAAAAATTATTATTATTCCAATTCTTGCTGGATTGTTTAGGCAGAACATTTTCAAGAACTTTGGTCAGACTTTTGGAGGCTGTTGGGGTACCCAGCTGATTACACATTCCATCCCTAAGGTGTCTAAAATGTATATCTGACCTACCTGTGTTTATATCCTCCTTTATGTCTTTTAGGAAGTCCCAAGAATGAGATTTTCCACAATTTGTTGAATGCATACAGTTTATCAAATATTTCTCTCTCCTTATGGCATTAACAATGAAGATTACACTTTATTTTTCTGAAACTGTGATTGCAATTGCTTCTCAGTCTGTGGCGGGGAATATTACAGTCAGTCACAAACTAATAAAATAACACAGTGTTGTCCCTATGCATGCCACAAAAGCTGCCCCAGAATGACTTTAGACTTGAGCAAAAAAACTCTAATATAACTTTACCAACATATCAGTGTTCCGAGACCAACAACACGGTAAGGTTCTACCAACATTCATTATCTCATTGAAGACTACCTTCAAATAACAGGGCCACACAATTCCTTGACTACTTTTACTAGGGACAACATTACTAGAAATCCTTCAAAAGCAATATCAGGATCTGGCCTTGAAATACCCAAGAAAACTTTCTGTTCCCGATCCCATAGACTAACAAAATTAGTTTTAACCTTTTTGCTGCAGCTCCCAAATTTCGATTAGGTTTTCATAATGCCTAACCTGAGTCACTGAATTTTGGTGCCTAAGTTAGGAAGCTAGTCTTCACCGGGTCTCTGTGCAGTCAGCAGAGAAAGACAGGCGTGTGGTTCAGATCAAGAACACAACCTTGTTACCTGATGAACCCTCCAGTATCCAGGCTCTAAAATGAAGACTGTTTTGAAGAAGTCTATCCTTTTGGGCATCCCCTCATCTTCAGTGCTACTATTTTGAAGGACTGAAGGGAGTAGTGTTTGTAACATGTGACACTGTCACCATAACCACCAGATTTGTGCATCTGTGTCTTTTCCTCATAGTTTTCACTTGGCATAGACCCCTCAAAGTGGAAATGAAAATAAAAAAAACAAACTTTCATTTGGAATAGTGCTTTCTGCAGGAAGAAGAAACATAGCTTCAATATACTTCTTACTCTAAGTAATTTTCAGTGGTCTAAGACAACATTTTGTTAGATGATTGAACTCACGGTTGGACAAGAAAATTCCATGTGAATTTTCAGTAGAGGATTTTTATTATTTGTTTGCCTCAGCAATATTCTTATCTTATTCTGCAGCTCGGCAACTTCAAAATAATTGTTTTCTATCATTCATTTGGAATTTTGGATGGCACTATTATTGTGACAGGATGTGGATTTTTCACTATGAATAGAGCCTTTTGTTAACATTTATGTCCAGTAATTCAGGAGTCAGCTGCTCCATAAATAATATCAAATCATCTTCACCTTCTGAAAGACCAAGTAATGTATTATTAGTCTTGTGGCTTCATCACAGAGAATTTTATTCACCTTTGAAAGCCTACTAGCAGTTTGAGATAAAAAGTCCATTTTCTAATCCTCCTCTTTTATAGCGTTTCCAGCTTTAAAGGTTTTGGTGTACACCACATCTGTCCAAGTTTCCACATTTGATAAATGTAGTCTTGCAAAAACCA
This sequence comes from Tringa tobata, assembly GCA_033628505.1. NCBI lineage: Eukaryota > Metazoa > Chordata > Aves > Charadriiformes > Scolopacidae > Tringa > Tringa tobata. The sequence continues at coordinate 13,121,513 of JAHREE010000069.1, forward strand.
TTTACCATCCAAAGATGTTACAGCACATGTACACATTCAAGTGTTCTGTTAATCTATTTCATCAATAAATTACTAAAATGACTCTTTTTAAGCTTCAATCACAGGAGAAATGACTAAACGACCATAGAAAAAAAGATTGTTTTATATTTATTTTCCCCTTTCTCTATAAGATGATGTCATTCAATATGCTAAGGTCAGATTTTGATTCTCTCATTACCCTTCAATTGGTTAGAGGCCAAAGTCTAGGAAAACATCTGAACAAATGACCAAACTTTCCATAGTACTCAAAAGTGACAAATATCACAGTGAAGTCACATCATAAATGAGGCTCAAGAAGAGCATTGCACTTGCTGTGACATAAAATTTGCCTGTCAGCAAAGACAAAAGAATATTAATAGCTTTTTGCTATGTACTTAATGAAATACTTCCCAGACTACTTGAAAGCTCCTTTATTAAGAACAGTGACCTTTTTCCTGAGATTAATGACGTGGTTTTAATACAGAAGACCTTATAAAGTGAAATTTGTTCTATTTTTGTTACTCTAGACAATAAAATCTACAGTAGCAATGATTCGAATGTAAGCAATTTCTAGACATAAAACATGACTGCAACTATCATTCAAACAAATTACCTTTAGTTGTGCCAAGAATCACAAGCATAATTCTTGGTCTGAAGACCACACCAGTATAAATTCATTGTGATGCAGTGGGATCTTAAGCACAAAATGGTTAAGAAGTGAGAGAAAGGATACCAACAACAATCAGGCTACAAAGTTACCTTACAGAACTCTATGTCAGTATTGATGTTAGTTTTGTTTAACTATCTCTTTCGCTTCTTACAGTCAGGAAAGAGGAGATGAGGGACAATTTATTATGATTGTTTTACAAAGTGTTTTGGAGTGATCATACGGAAGAGCCTACAGACTCTGAGACCATGTTTCAGCTAGAAGTATAGGAAAAACAATATTAAGGTCAAAAAAGCATTAAACACAGGACTAGGCTGAGAATAACAGTAGAAAAGAGGGAGAATGCAAAGACTTGCTAAAGATGTACAAAGGACTGCTTCTTCTCTCTCATCAGCTCTCTCTTACAATAGTTTTGTTTTCCACTGGATTTTTTAGTTGGTCTTGAAATTTTTATTATCATATTTGCACAGAGAGTGTCAGTCCATACTTATTTAACGACCATTAAGTATCATAGTGGCAACATGCTACTGCACAACCAAGTAGTTCTGCTGAGCTGTCACCATAAAAGCTGTCCTAAAACTCTTTGTGAGATGGTTGTCTGCAATATATCAGTTGCACAACAGGCATTTACAACAGCTCTAGAGAATTCACAAAAGTGGGAGAGCAACACTGGAGTATATTTTCTTCTGTACTATTAATAATTATAACATGAAACTGTTTCAGTAAAGCCATTTGGCAGCTGTCCTACAAAACTGTGTTATTAGGTACTTTTCTTTACGTTTAATTGCTTGCTGTTACCTAGCTTCCTTCTCAATTTCTTTCTTCTCCTAACCAAATTCATCTTTAAAGCTGAGTGACTCAGCTGCTTCACTGAAAAAACTGTCCCCCTGACGTACATCTTGTCCTGTAAAAATAAACTATGATGACAAATATTTCTATTTAATACAAAGCTTTGTGAACTAGGAGGCTGTTGATTGGACTAATATTGTCCTCTCGTTTAACAGGAAGCCATGCAATGTTTCTTATAATCCCCCCTCTTTCCATCCCCAAAATTTCTGACTTTCAAATAACATTGAGAAATTTCCCTGTGGTTGCTAACAAGGTTGATCACATGCCAGAACCTTATTCTTTGCACACAGGAACACAGATTAGTTCAGTCTGCCTACACAGGCAAGCACTGGTCAAGTCTTCCACTTAATCTCCTGTGACGTGAATGAAGAAACACACTAAATTAGCTGTGTGGAATGATTGAATCACTACAGTCGAATGATCAAATGCCAGCACAGAGCTGCCATAGAAGCTCAGGCCACTAATGAGACTTTTCTGCTTTACTGAATCAGTTAGTTAGTTAGTTACTTTGGGTTTCAGGTCTTTTTTTTTTTTTTTTTTTTTTAAAGTACTGTTCAAAAGCAGGAACTGAACTCACCTGAGGAAAGAAGACAATGCACTATTTCTGTTTGTTGTCTTCTAAATAAAATTCAATGCCTTTACAACAGGTTCTAAGAGTTTGCCTTTTCAACATGTTTCAAACTGAGTCAGGAAACTAGATCATTCGCTTTTAATCTACTGGGGTAGCTGCTTGCAAAGCCGCTTTTTAATTTCATGTTGCCACAGAACAAACAGGACAAGCTGTTGCTTAATGTTAGCACAGAATGTAAGTACTTGAAAGTGCTTCTGGAGAAAGAAATTAAAATGCTAAAACAAGCACCATTTAATTCCAAATGCTAAAGTTTTGCATAAGGGTATAATACTACAGAAATGAACAACCAGAATTTTCAAAATAAAGATTCATGTGAAAATGTTGAGAATCTAGCCTAGAATTTCTTGATAAAACATCTGATAGTGGAGACTTTAACTCCAGTTGGCTATGAAAAAACTGAAGCAATCCCTTAGCTTTAATCCCTTTTTAAAATCATGGACAACTTTATATTTACAATCACCATGGAGATGTAGCCTAAAGGATCTAATTCCATTTGACTTAGCAATATCCGGGAGACAAATTGCCTATTTTACCTTCTCTGAATTATCATAAATGCATTCTCAAGATCTTCAGTGCATTATTTCAAGTTGATATGCTCACTCAGTAAATAAATCTCTCCCTTATGGAATTTCTTCTGAACATTAGTTAAAAGAAAAAGTGTTTCTCCTTTAGAAACATCAGCTATCAAGACAAATCATGATGAGTTAAATGCTCATGTGCTCATGATGTGGAAAGAAGATTTTAATGTCATCCTTAAGGATATATCTGTGACTTTTTACAGAAGACACAGTAACTGGGAAAATTTCATGCTTTAGAACATCAGAATTTTAAATCGTCCAGTAAACCTCTTTCACTATTGGAAAGACCAGCATTTTAATGACACTGAGCTAAGCCTTAAATACGTAATGAAACTCAGTTCCATTTGAAACAGGGAATATATTATATACTAAAACATGGAAGCCCAAGAGTAACTCTGAAAGTCTTTGAACACAACTGTGTTATTAGGTGTGCAATGAATCTGACAGAGACTAGGCTGGTTCAGGGAGAGCAGGCTGAAGGCAAATTGATATCATCAGATCCCAGCTTCTGTTGCAAATGGGGATGACAGTTCCTATCTACCTTACTACTGATTGAGAGGTGCTTAGTGTAGAAATACTCATGAACTCTGCTAAATTTAATTTCTGTTTCCATTTGACAACAGGCAGGGAAGCACTGTGTCAGTCAGCTTTTAATAGCCATTACCTTCCACATTGCAAAAAGTCATTCTAGATTTTAATTTATTTTCCAAGGCTATTTCAGGAAACTTTCAAGATGGAATACATTAAACTGAGTGGAATAAACAGTCCTGGATTGCGTACGAAGGGTCAGTGTGGTAATAAAAGGGAATTGGTGCCAATAAAGGCATCAGTCGTAGCCCTATGGTTTTGGGGGACTGATTCACAGGGGAAGTTAGGAAGTAAAGTTCTAGCATGACTGAACTGCAAATTTGCGCCATTTTGGGTTTCTGGCTACATTTACTATTACCAGGAGTGGTGGCTCCCATCGGGCTCTATCACTCAAGAGGTTTCCTTCCCATGGAAAGCAGTATGTGGGAAGCAGGACAGGACAAAAGAGGCCCTCCTTGGTGTCACCCAGCAGGGTGCTGGGACAAAGCTGGAATGCCTTCCCATATCTGGGAAACAAAGGAACATTTCTATGAATGATAGCTTCTCAGCTTCAAGCTACGACAGCCACCTTAACTGTGCAACATTTCAGTATTTGTTCCTCAGTATGAAGGCCTTCTGCTCATCATTTCCTTAGGCAATACTCCATTACTGAACACAAGACTTGGCATGGTAGACAGGAAATATAATCACAGACTGTCAGAAACACGGTTCTCCAAAATTTGACACAACTTCCTTATTCAACCTTAATGTTATATTCACTGTTAGTCTTGGATATTTTTATTACTTACAGCAGTTAACCGCATAAATATGGACGGCTTTGTAATAAGAAATACAACTCTGATAAGCAGTCTCTCTTCTGATGACATCACTGTTGTAGTGACCCAAGACCTTTGCAAACTATGTGATCAAAATAGCTGCATACTGTGCTTTGATTAAAGCATGAAAAACACTCACCAGATAAAATTCAAGGCATCCATGAGACATACTTCTACAATTCTATCTTGATTTATAATAATTGAGGTATTGACCTAAAATACTTGAGAGTTATATGTGACAAACCATTTTTTTCTTTTCTGGGTAAACATTCTTCCACTGTAATTAATATATGCTAAAGGATGCAGTATTTTTAATTCAGATATTCTATGTAAACAGCAGAGAGAATGTAGAAGGAAGGATCTTTAGAATACAGGACTGCCACCTAGAATGCTATGTTAGTTCAAGATCTCTTGGATTTTCTCTCTAGAGTAACTTTTAAAGTGTGATGTCATAAACCTGAATCCTTGCAGTGCTTTCTTTCTCAACTGCTGCATGTTTCTCACGAAGCTTTACATAAGTGCAGCCTAACAATGCCCAGTGTTGCCTATCTCTGAAATATTATTGAACGTACTAGTGTATGTAAAGAAGAACATAAGAACATAATAATAACATTTGCCAAAGAGACAAACAAAAGAGCAAATTGAAGTTTAGGATTTTATCACAAATAACACTTTAAAAGATTTATTTAAAAAATCAAAACTCTACAAGTTTAATGCCTTTTAGAAGAGGAAATGTATTTGGTTGTTAAACTAGAAGAATGGAATTGACATAATCTGGGTTAATAGCCTATTTTTGTGAAGGTCTTGTTTTATACGACTGTGCAAATTACTTCTCATCTCTCTGCTCCACTTTTGCCCTCTGTAAAATGGTATGACAACCCCTTTTTTGAAAAACAGAAGTATTGAGCCATAATTCTTTCAAGATGCAAAAGCACACACAGCCCTAAGATAAGAAAGATTCTTTTATAACGTGTCCTTAACCACTTCTATTTCGTCTTGAACTAGGATGTGTGAATGCTTTCCTAAACTATAACCTTGAATATCTTATGAGAAGGGACACTACTATGTGCACAATCTTTTTTTTTTTAAATAACTAATCATATTTATATCCTTAGATCTTATAAGGGCAATGAAACTAGCAGCTTTTCAACATAAACCTTTTTATGTAAAAGAATAAAATCTTTACAGCTCAGACTTGTAGTTTTGCTGAGTTTGTGGACTACACAGTACAAATTGATATAGCACATATTGGGAAGTACACGTAGTCACAGGTGAAGAGCTCAGACCGCTTATATAGGTGATGTGAGTTGACTGCATGCCTATTTCACAACAGCAACAATACCATAGGAATGTCTGTAGGAGTAATAGTAATTACAAAGGTAGGTGCTAACAACATACCAGTTTTCCAATAATTTTGCAGCATACTTATGCCATCACATAAATCAGCTCTCGCAGATGTCGTTGCTGAAAAGTACATTTGTTCAGTTACCTACAATATTTTATTTCTTCCTATTCTGCACATAGTGAAATTTTATATATTTGAACAGATGCCATGATTCTATTCCTATACCTACTTTTTAGATTGTAATAGTGTCCAGAGCTCCAGATTGTGGACTACAATGCTAGCATAGCTGTCATACATGCTGAGAGAAAGTCTCAGTTTCAGTATCTAAGTGTCAACAACTACTCTTGAACCCTCACAAATACACAAACAATCCTGTTTCCCAAATAAGAAGGAATTCCAAATGACTCAACTCCTATCATGACCTAAAAGAAGGGAATTCCTGACTCAGCCTGTCAAGCATACTGGCTGGCAGTTCTTAATTTTTTGACTGACTTTTACTATTCTTTTGCTCACTTCTCTCCCATATTAAAAACCTGGAGTAAACTTACATGAATTTCCATACTGGTCATACCACTGGTTCATATAGTTCACTATATGGCAAGACTCTTGTCTTGCAACAGTGACTAGGAATAGATGCTATGTGATACACTTTGGTTTTTTCTTGCAGCACTGCAATCACATATTTTATTTTCACTTCTAAAAAGGATTTTTGAACCACTTAAATAGAGAATTTGCCCATCTTCCCTGTCTTCTCTCTTCTTGAGACTATAGCGCTAAATTCACCTAATGTTTGTACTGAAAGAGCCTGGCTCAGGACTCGATGCTGCAGACTGTCAAGTGGAAAGTACATGAAAAGATTCATCTGGCCATCTCAAGAGATCCTTAAAACTGTGGCAGAATTACTGAAATGCTCTAATGGAATGTGACTGAGTTATAATTTGTAATAGTACCAAATTTTGCAAGTATATCTAGAGAGTATGTTCAAATAAGAGCATTTTCATATGCCTTTATGCGTTATATCCAAAGAATTCTCGCATTAGCTCAAACCTATTCCCTAAGCATACCTCCTTCTGCTTGGAAATACATGTTCCGCTTGGATACACAGTATGGAAGCTAGGGAAAAGTTCCACTTTGACTTGTTACCAGTGAAATGGGTAGGCTTTTCTACAGAAAATAATATGAAAATAAACTCTGCATTGATATTACAGTGCATCTCAACCTCTTAGAAACATTCCATTCATTTCGGCAATCCTTTTGATCTATTCCATATAAACCACATATAAATCTATTATAAATCCATATAAATCTATCCCATATGTGACTTGAAAGAATAAATCCCATTCCTCTGGCAGAACCTCACTGAGATCATAGAATGAAGAACTATGCCGGAGAACTGGTAAACAATTTTATGCAAAATATGGTGAAATATAATCTCTGCAGTTGTACTCACTCTGCATTTCACATAGCAGTGTGCTTGCAACTGTGCTGGTGGCAGCCAATGGAAGTTTTAGTTTGAAGAAAAAACCTGTGGTAGGATGCTAACAAATTTGAAAAAAATCAGACCTGATTTTTCATATATTTGAAACAAGTCTCTTACTCCTTGACATCATCTAACAGTAACATTTTTGTATGGGACACATTTGTGTACAATGATGAATGTTCTTTACATAATATGGAGAAGAGTGCAGGAAGAAAGTATGAAGGGGAATCTGGACACAGGCAGAAAGGAGATAAGTTGGAGAGCAGGAGCATGAAAAAAGGTGACAGTAGAATGCTAGGGTGGGCACAAAGGCTTGCAGAAGACTAAGGATCAAACAGAAATTAACAGTAAGAAACAGAGATAGTGAGTAGCAAAGAGATATGAAAATTTGCTTACTGGCCTATACTAAGAAGTATATTCAGCGGGTTAAGGAAAATGGTTCTTCCTGTCTATTTGGCACTTGTGAGATCACATCACATCATGTCTGGTTTTCGGGCTTCCCAGAAAGACATTATTATGCTGGATTAAGTCTAGCATAGAGCTACCAAGATGATGAGCAGCCTGAAGCAGATGACATACAAGGACACTCTGAAGGAACTGGCTTCCTCAATCTTAAGAAAAGAAGGCTAAGGATGGATATTACAGTAGGATTCAACTAATCAGTGGGAAGGTCTAGAGAAGACAGAGCCAGCCTCTTAGTGGTGCTCAATGAAAGGTTGCGAGGCAACAGATACAAGTTGTGACAAAGGAAATTCAAATTAAATTTTAAGAAAAACATGGTAACCATGGACACTGGTGGTCAAAGCATGGGTTGGGTTTGCCTAAAAAGGCTGTAGAATCTTCATTCTTGGAGAACCTTAACACCTGCCTGTATAAAGCCCTGAGCGGGCCAGAGCATTTAGATCGGATGACTTCCAGAGGTTGTTTTCTACTTAACTAGGTCTGTGATTCTATGAAAATGAAATGAGGATTAGACTCCGAGGACACAAAGTTAGAAGACTGCAGATAAGTGGCCATAAGACCATACTCTACATAGCCTAAAAACAAAGAAAATTTTCTAGAACGCCAAGACTTCTGTGACCAAATACCAGCAAAACTTCATGACAAAACATGTGTATCATCCCCCCTCTAGTGGCTAGTACACATAGGACAAGACAGTGCTAAAACCACTTTGGTGATAAGGGCTTGAGAAGAGGACTGAAAGAGGTTTATCACACATCTGGATATCAGTATATTCTGACATCATGGAATTAGTGGGGTTTGTTTTCAAATTTTTTTTTTTTAACTTAGCAAATGGCATATGACATGTGTTCTTAACATTTAAGGTGTCCATCTGTCCCTAAAGCCACCGTAAATGTGCTATCTCCTGATTTTGCACTCATTCCATCTTCTATTTTCAAATGCTTTTCGCATCTTCTATATTTATGCATATATGCCCATGCGTGTATATATATATGATTATGGCTCTGTGTATATGCTTAATTTTTGTGGTCGTATATATATTTACATTTATGTGTGTATTTTCTTAGTGGACTAAATTGATAAAGCATTCCCAAGATCCATTTCTTAAGACAAGGTCATCTAAAGTAATTTTTTACATCTATGAATGAATAAAAATGTCTAAGCTTCAAAGATACTTGTGCAATTACCAATGACGTCAAAGAAGTTCATGTATTCAGCTCAGAGAAAAATATGTCATGTTTCCAAGCCTAAGCATGAAAGGACGTATATTAAATAACTATTACATAAAATTTAGGTTTACAGTCTTTGGTCAAGAGTTTTAAGAAATGCAGTATAATCTTCTTCAACTTAAAGAAAATATATAATGAAAATAACAAAAACAACATTAAACTGCTTAGAAGTGGGAATACTATATAAATATTTACTACAGAGCTACTGGTCATATCTGACATATCAAATAGTGAAGGACAAATAAAGATGTCAAAATGAGACATTTAAAATATTATTCATGAAAAATCATGTCTAGCTACTGGGTAAAGGGATGTGAATTTTGACATAGGTGAGAGATCAAGAAAATTTTTTCCAAATATTTTAATGATAGTAAATGAAATTAAATTATTAAAGTTGATAGAGAATTATATTACTGAGGAAAAGATGCAAACAGTGTTACTTTTTACCATAGTTTCAGCTATGATAAGATAACACTGTCTGATGTTTGGGCTCTAGTGTACTGAAAATATCTTTCTTTACATCTGAACAGTAACAGTAAGACAGTATCTATCACACAGCATATCAAATACCAGTTCTTCTCTCGATAAGCTAGACATGCCTTCTTTTGTAAGGGTAAGTGATATATAGGCTGCAGCTACCAGAAATAAAGAGCACATGCAGAAGCTTAACAAGCCATTTTGCAAGGATTTCCTAACCAGAGTCTTGTATATTCACAACTGGGCAGTTTTAATTTAGGTACCAGTCTGTCAAATGGTTCTACATGTAACGTTAGTTTTAAGCATCCAAAGACGTAACAATTTCAATGGGGCAAATCACCTCTTTAAGAATAATTTGTGCCAACCACGTTCAGCGTGGGGCCATGCACATTTCATTCAGTAGCAGAGAGAGGCAACTTGTTATAACCAAGGATACAGAAAGCACTTGTTTCCACAGCGCAGAACGAAAAAAACATCTTTGACCACCTGCCAGTACTGATAGCTTATTCTCCTACCTCCAACTGCTGCTATTATTGTTTCACAGTACCAGATAATGTACTAGGCATTACAGAGGAAACAACGAAAACTGCCGCCAGTATCCAGAAGTTTAAGCAATCCAAGTTACATCTCTCAATACAGATAATGGCATTTAACAATAGGGTGGAAAAAAGGCTCCTGGTGGATGGGATTTACAAGAGCAGACTTACGGGGTAATGTCTTTATGAGGTTGCTTTTGAAATCTACACCCATTAATCAATTGTTCTAAATATATCTGGGTTATTTCCTCCACAGAAGCAACAAAATATGCCATTCTTGGTCAGACCAGGTTGCCCAGGTACGTGCTCTACAATTCAATCTTGCACAACTGAAAGAAATGTGGCAGTCCAGCTTAAATTGGTATCACTGATCTTGCAAGTTGGCGTTCTAAGTTGGGCTCCCATAATAGAAAACTGAGAGAAAAAGGCATCTCTACATTCTCTAAATTATGAAAGTACTTTAAAATGGGAAGAATCATCCCTTATGAATGTCCTTTTCTCACCTTTGCTTTCAGAGACACCTTTAACAACTAGGTTTGACTAGACAGTTCTCAGATCAAGTTAAATAAAATCTCCACTTTCATTTTCAGACTTCAGATATATGTCATAGAATCATGGAATGGATTGGAAGGGACCTTAAAGATAATTGAGTTCCAACCCCCCTGCCATGGGCAGGGACACCTCCCACTAGACCAGGTTGCTCAAAGCCCCATCCAGTCTGGCCGTGAAACCTTCCAGGGATGGGGCATCCACAGCTTCTCTGGACAACCTGTTCTAGTGTCTCATCACCCTCAGAGTAGAGAATTTTTTCCTAATATCTAATCTAAATGTACCCTTTCAGTTTAAAACCATTACCCTTTGTCCCCTTGTAGACATGGATACTGGATTAATCAAGATACAATTGGTTTAGCACCAGCTAAAATACGGATAAATAGGCTATGCTGGGAAGTAAACCTTTCCACGAGCATGTGAAAAGCCTCCCAAAAAAAGCATATGAATCAAGCCTGTTTTAACAGCCATAACAGCATGCCAGAACTCCAGTTACAAAAACTGATGGAAATTTAGTAGCGTCACTGCAATGCTGGTGATTGCCTTTTACATACTCCTACAGATTCCAGGAAAAGAGATTGATTGGGAAAAAAAGAACAAAGAAATCTGGTGAATAATTACTAATTTAACCGGAACAAAAACATGTTCGTTAAACAATATGGTGTCCTGAATATCAGCAGATGCAATGCATGAAAGTAATTTTTCAGGTGTGCTGAAAAAAGAAACAGAGCATCCTTAAGGCTAAAAGTTTATGTAACAGGACATAAACTGAGGAGTCACATTCCACAGAGGAACACTTCCTGTAAGATTTGTTCTTGCATTTTTCTTCTAAAATAGCACAATTTCCTTAAGTTGTACGATTCCAGGATACCAAATGAAACAAAATGATTCAGATGATAATTGGCTGAGTCACAGACTGTTAAATATTTGAGGATATGAAAATGCTTCTTTTCCATAAAGGATGATGGCCAATTTAAATACCATATTTTTAGGTTCTGAAATACAGTTCCATTAACAATCATTTATTGGAAAACAACGACTTGGACTATTCCATGGACTGATATTCACCTCTTGTATTGGAGAGTTCAGGATCTGTTTGGCCATTGTTGGGGTAAGGTACATTTGCTAAAGTAAACCCTTACAGCTGGAACTTCTCCAACTCTCAGTGATTAGGCTAATTAGTATTGCACTGGATGCTATCTATGAGGCCTTCAGTAAAAAGAGCCTGCCTGATCAAATGATACAAAACGAAAAACCGTGTGTGTGGCGAGTCACTACACTTCTTTGCTCTAAAGTATTGTTTCAGGAAAGATAAGTGAAAAAACAAATTTCCCTGTGAATTCACTTCATCAGTTTGGAAGGTTTCAAAAGCACACCAGTAATATGTCTTCCCAAATGCTTTGTCACTTTAGTGACCCAATGTGGGATTTAAAAAAGGCTGTGTAACTATCAGCATAATAATATCCTATAAATTAGTTGAAGTAAAACATGACGTTATTTGTAGTAAAAGTGCCTAAAAGGAAAAAGCAAAGGGCATAGAATGGAAAAGATAAGTCAGTTCCAAGTATGACTTAGTGAACAGAAATACTGAAAAAACATTTTTTAAACAGTGAAATTTCAGATAATGATAGAAAAAAAAAAAAAAAAGAAACTGGATTTCATTTCATGCTATTCTCTATTGATGAATAATTCTCTGATTTTTCCCTGTGGAAAAATGATACAACTCTAATAGGATGATTCATAGCACTAAACTGTTTTCCTTAGCAAAGACCCTGTACATTAGAAGGACTTCTAGAGGAGAATGTTTATTTGGAAGTTTTATTATTATAAGATTATAGTAAGATGATCTGGATGCCTCAAAACCTAGATGCACATTTGAAAGCAGGCAATAGACCTCAAATTCTGAAGCTGCCAAAATAGTTTGCACTGGCTCATGTTGACTTGTCAACAGGCAGTAAAACAGCACTAAGTGTGTACCATTAACCCCACATGAAACAATCCATGCTGGCATGAGCAGTAGAAGAGGTCCACTTATTTATTGAATTGAAGGAGGCACTGCAATAGCAATAGCAATAGCAAAGCATGTGCACGGAGAGGTAAGGGAAGGAAGAAAAGAATGCACTCCTACATTTTTACCATCACTATTAGAAGTTTGTTTACCGAAGAAAAAAATAAATCTCTTCCTATGACCAGTATCGATACACCAGAAAATAACTAGAGGAAAAGCAATCTTGCTGAGCAAATTGCACATACAATATAAGGCACGTGAACTTAAAAATAAGGTTTTTGCAGATCAGAGTCTCAAACTATCCCATGAAAATGTTTCCTGTCTAATCCCATGAAACAGATGGATTAAAAAAAACAACATAAGCTATAGTTTAAATAGCATCTGTCAGAGCTGCAATGGTAGTATAATTGACTATATGAACAGTTACATATACTGGTTCAGCTTAGGTTGCATCATCATAAAATATATAAAATGTATCAGAAAACCCAGTAGGTGATAAATGTTTTTACATGACCCATGAGGCAAATCAGATGGCCTAATGACTTCAGCAGTGAGCCCACCTCCAAGTTGCTGGGTGATGCTGAAAGGAAATCCAGCCACCAGCTGCATTACTTGCCAACATGGATCACAGACACCGGCTGCTACCCTCCCCTCCCCTTCTCTGCCCCAAAAGACTCTGTATACAAAGCAGGATTCTTGTGGCAGACCATCACCTGACGGTAGGCACATTGGGCAACACGGAAAAGTGGGGAGCACAATGCTGGGATGCAGTTTGCAAGGAGCACCTTCCTACCAGAGCTCTTTGGACAGCAGGGTCGCAGCACAAACGGCACAGCCTCCCTCCAGCCCAGCAGCCTCTATGGCAGACCACCGACCAGGCTGAGAGCCTCGGGCTAGCAGACAGGAGCTCAGAGCCCGAGACCAGGTAATGACTGCAGAGATGCCACAGGTATTCAAAGCACAGCTCTAGCTGCAGCCCTAAGTCCATCTTCCAAGCTTCCAACATCTGATAAGATGTTGAACAGGTCATAAGAGGAGAGCTTAGAGGCGGAGGCAGTTCTGGAGGCTTGGCAACCTGGTACGAGTACAGCTTGTACACTAGGGATGAGAAACAGGGCAGGCAATACAGAGTTAGAGCAGCCGGAAGGTGGGAGGACATGGAGTTGGTTGAAGAAGCAGAAATACAGAATGAGGGAGTGGGACTTATGGCAGGGATAGCGGAAGATCCTATTTTGATAGCTATAAGGAATCCATCAGGTAGCTGTGGCTCTCGAATTCATTGCAGCATGGCTTCAAGAGCCAGAAAGTTTGGCAACCCTTACTCTGTACTGTCTACTATAAAGTTATTCTGTTCTCTCAGTGTCACTTGCTCCTGCACTAAACTGCTCTCCTCCTGCCCCAACCTGCTTTACATCCCACATCCTCCCATCCCCACTGCACTTAGAATACCTCCTGTATACAAACTAGGGAATACACTCTCCAGGGGCTTACATACCATATCTTTCTGTAATATAAAATAAAACACAAAAACAAATGTGCAAATTCAAACTGTGAAAGTGGACCAGTGAAGGCTCCATAGGTATCCCCATGACCTCGTATGCTCATCAATATCCTGGCGGGTGGCAGGGGAGCACCGCTCTGAAGCTAAACCGTAAACTTGTTTGACTTCACTCTGTGCAGTGTGTGTGCAACACCCAGGCCCAAAATCTACAGACAGTCCTACCATACAAGTTAATTAATTTCAATGGGATTTAAGTGAATACTGTCCATTAGTCCATCATCTGTGCTTCAGGAATTACCCAGGCGTATCATGTGGTGACAGCAAAGCCCCAAATGCCAGTATGTTTAAATGAATGGTGCTATCTTAATTATTGCTATTAACGTCAGTGCAACATCACAGTGGTAACCTTCTAGTACAGTTAAGAGAAACACGGGCTAAACCCCCAGTGCTCAGGCTTACTTTCTGTATCTGAGGGGCATAATCATTAAAACCCTTTTGAAGATCACCATCAAAGGCTATTTTGCTATTGATTTATACTGAATGTTAATAATTAAACAGCTGGCATATTTCTCAGCTTCCTCTCATTGAGATCCAATAAAAGGTAATCTATTTATATTCCACTCAAGATCTCTAGTGGTTCTTTACTACTTCGGTATCCAGTAAATACTCACTAAGCTTATTATGGAGCAGGACTAATATTTCATTTGAATTGGTAGGAAAATGGCTTCTTTAGATCCCAACAATAGCTGTTGCTGAATCTGTAAAGTGGGAAGGAACCTGCGTAACATGCGAAGAAGCTACCCAATCTCTTAAACAGCTTCCTTTAAACAGGAATTGGACCTGATTCATGAAAAAAATGTGTATGTTCAGTGGGTGGTAACTTTGATGTAGTTCTTTTATGTATATAAGGGTTAGCCACAGTGTCTGAATAAAAAAGGAAGCCAATCTGCTTTTATTCAGACATGGCACCATGTGGGCTGAATGTGAAAAACAGAAATGGTATATTAAATGCGATTCAGAGAAGAGACTCATTTTCTTGTTAGTACAAATTATGGGAATAGGAGCCCAGCTGAAATGTGTAACACAATGATATGAATCAGTGATGACTATAAATGTGGGTCTCAGAACAAAACTTGTTTTTCCTATAGCCAAGGATTATAGTGACATATTTGTTTCTACCATCCTCACAGAAGAGCTGGAAACACCTGTGAGAGAAGTGACTGATCTCCAGGGATGTTCTGGCCCTTCCCACACTCCTCCTTCCTAAAGCTGGCACAATGCATGTAAGATTGCCCTCAAAATCTGATCATTCAAGGGTCTGCAATAATTGTGACATTAAAACCAACCCACGTTTGATATCAAAGGTGTTCTTCCTTCAGCCTTTATGTCCTTGTTTATCCCCATTCTGGGGCAGAGTGCCAGGGGACCAATTGCAGTAGAAAATTCGTGTACTTTTCCTAGATGAAATTTACATTTGTAACTCACTACACATCTCATAAAAAGAACAGCTGCTTAAAACTGAAAATCAAGCCATCAGTTTCTGCTAGATTAAAAAGCAAAAAAAAGAACTAGCAATTTAAGTCACATTTAAAGTTCACAGGGGTTACTGCATTTTATTAAAACAGGTCTAATATGAAGCACCTTTGTCATTAAAAATCCATTGCTGTGAAGGAAAGAATCCTTTTACAGGGATAACACTTGAGAACAGCTTCTTGATAATTTTGTAATTGGATTTCTAGAAAAGCACAGCTAAAAAGGATCCAAAAAACTTCAGACTTCTGTACAAATTATTTTTTTCTGTTTCCACAAAAAAGTGGAAATGAAGAGGACCACCATGAAGAAGCAATCTTCAGAAATTTATCAACCCAACATCACCTAGAAGACTGAACTCTCTTACAGAGTTTCTGTCTTTCAAACCCCTTCAACAAGTCTTTGCCTGTACCATTTTT
This sequence comes from Tringa tobata, assembly GCA_033628505.1. Classification (NCBI taxonomy): domain Eukaryota; kingdom Metazoa; phylum Chordata; class Aves; order Charadriiformes; family Scolopacidae; genus Tringa; species Tringa tobata. The sequence goes on from JAHREE010000069.1 coordinate 13,137,195, forward strand.
AACAAAGCATCTTGTATGACACAAGCATTTGAAAATAAAATAGTGAATAATTTTACTATAATTCATAAAGGACAAAATATTTGCAGGAAGCAGATCCACAATTTATGGCTGTACAAGTGGACTGTCAGTATCACAAGCATGGTTTAGACTGTGTCTGTTACACAAATGACTGATGGATTTGGGTTTAAAATAACAATTTTCAGTCTAACCTGAACACAGAATTGCAATACAGTTCTACTCCTTTCTTCTAAAAAGTCATCTGTTGATCTCCTTTATTGAAGCAAGTGCAGAAGCCATGAAGACACATGCCATTTGTGGGGGGCCTGTGACAGACTGCAGTAGGTAAAAGCATACTCAGGATAGTAATATTCGACATTCAGCACATGTAATTTCATATCACCACGTTAAGACAAGATGTTTCACCACTCTTCCAGTGGCTAGGAAAGGGGCTCGTACAATGGCTCGAACTAGATTCCCAGTTTTCAGGCAGCTAAAATGTCCAAATTAAATGGGGAAAAGAATCTTGCTTACAGTCACTAACAGTGCTTTATTCATAGCCAAACACTCTCCACCACGGGCTTTCAAGACCCCTCACAATTCTGTGTCTCTCAGGGTCTCCAGCATGCACTGAAACTCATGATATTCAAAGCTGTCACTTTACTTAATTAGATTAATGTCATTTTGCACTGACAGGCCACCCCATGTCTGACAGAAGTCTAGCTGTGCTTTTCAGGGGAGTTGTCAGATAGGCAAAACAGTGAAATTAATTTATTGATCCTTTGGTAAAGCTTTGTTTTCAAGGATATCTGAAGTTGTTAGCCTTTGTTTTATTCATCCTGTATTTGCATTAAAATATGTAGGCCCTTTCAGCACTCTAAACTTGTGAGTGAATCAAAACAAGCAATATACTTCTTACACAGCTACAGTGTAAATGTAGCAAACTACACTAATCCAAACTACTATAAGTTAAAGAGCGTCCCTATTGGACTGGAAGTATTTCAGTTCATGTGTGCCAGCTTCTTAAGTTTATTACTCTGCATCAATTTTGCCTATGGCCATTAAGTATGCTTTCTGGCCTGTAACAGACTGATTTATCATGTCACACTGGGATTTTTATGGTATTAACGACTCTACTGCCAATATCTGGAATTCTGGTAAGCAGAAACATAGGAGATAAATAATAACCATAACATGAAATTTGAGACCTATAAAGCAATACAAAGAATTATATTTCCATGTAAGATTCCTCTATTCCATTTTGACAGGCTGAAAACTATACTGGCAAAAGCTTTTCTTCAAACCAACTGACATGAGTTATGCTACAGAAACACAGGATGCTCTGTTTCATTAATACTCTTATCAGTCCCCTTAAAAGAATCCTGTTGGCATATGGTATTTTTGGGAAATAGGGTCATGGGGGAGGGAACTTCTCCTCTCCTGAGCTCCATAAATCTCTCTCTCTCTCCCCCAAGATTTACGCAGGCCAAAGGCAATTATGGCTATTTACATGGAAAGCCAATGCTTACGTATAGTCTCTCAGTTTCTATGGCAGCACAGCTCCTATAAAAACACCGAGCTCACCAGCATCCCCGTGTACCCTCAGCCGTTCCCTTAACAGCGAATTTCCCTTCAAAACATGCTAGACCACGTAAATTAACGCTGACCCCAGAACCGGTGGAGTGAACAGCAAGATGCTGGGGAATGCTCCCCGTATGAATGGCTGGTGGTTACGCTGCTGCTTCCTGGCTTCCCTCCTGCCTCTCGCCAGCATCCTCACTGGGACCGCTGAGGGTTTGCCAGGTGAGCAGCGGGAAGAGAAAACCATGCCAAAGAGAGCACTTTCATTTATATCCTGCCACCTTCTCCTCCTCCTCCAAGTGAACTGAAAAATCCATCACCCAGAAAATTAAGATGGAAAAGACTGAAATCACTTCTGCTTTCACTGTTGCTAGGATTATACAATAGAAACATTTCCCAGATAATGTGATTTGTCAGCATCAGACGAAAAAAATGCCTACTGTGTGATAATATTAAGAAACCAACTACCCTTATAAACAGGAAGTGGCTGACGTTATTTTCCAGTTAATTCAATGCCTGAAGCAAAGCTATGTATTATTGTTAACTACATAGATAACTGGAGCACTTATACAGAGTTTACTTAAATTTTGCATTGCAATTAAAGTGTCTGCTTTACACAGACACCTGTTTAATCTTCTCAATATTACCTTGCCCCATTCCCAGGAAGAATTACAGGATTTGCATATTATTACTGCATCACCTAATTGCAGACAATAAAAAGGAACCTATTCTCTGGGATATCAGAAAGTATCCTGTATGTTTATTAAAGAATAAATGTATTAATATATAAAAATACACTACTTCAGTTGGAAGTCCAACGGTAAGGATATTTTTATAGAGTGAAAAAGAAAAGAAGCTCCTTAGGACAAGAATATTCCTCACCAAAAAAATTAAAACTTTATTTATGAAAGTTAAGTATCACATCATTATGTGACAGTTTTTACTTCAGATGCTGAGAGCCTTGGATTGGCAGGAGACTTGGAAGTTTTGATTAACAACCTACTGGAGCTCTTGGCAATGTGCCCGGGTGTTTCGGATTACTGCTGCTATAGAAACTCCCCTGGGTGACTGCACTGCTTTTTCTTTTTCTCACATTTCTAAAATGTTGGTCTTCAATTTTTATTTTTATTTTTGTCCTTTTGCAGTTTTCTCTACTTGGTAGCAACTGCTGCACTAGTGTTCTACCCTCTCTCAGTGAATAGCACAGCTACACAAACAGCTATCATTACAGATAACAGGCATCATAAAAGAATTTGCCATATGCCTTGTCAGCTGGCCAAACTGATGACACTATTCTTTTACAGAAGTCTGGGTAGTTCATAGAAGGTATATACATTTCAAGAAGCTGGCAATCCATTAGCATTTCCCTGACTGTGATACTAGTTAACATACTTTTAAGGACTGATTATATATGAGCTTAATATTAGCTTAATTTTAAATTACTATTTAAAAATTGTAATTCCAACTTATCCAAGCTACAAAAATCACACAAAGAGACTTTCTTTTTGCAAGACATTTCCTCCTTTCAGTTCACTTTTTCAATTCTCTTTCTTTTTTCCCCCCTCTCAGGATAATCCAAATTACACTAACTGGGTGAATGGGCTATCTCTTTTTCCAGCACCACCCACAGACTCTAGTGGGAGCAAGAGCAGGACCCAAATCACTTTCTATTGCTACTTAATGGAAAAGAGTACAAAATAGTGAAGCAGCATAGAGTGCGGTGCCTGACTGCTGCTTTGAGCATCTGACCAAGGTGCAGCACACAGTTCATGCCAGCTATACCAAAAAGCTCTACCCATCTAGGCCATCATCAGTGAAGTGACCACATCTTCTGCATACACCATCACACCCCTACTATTTAGTCAGAATTTCCTGTGTTTCATTTTGTGTGTGACTTCTGGTCCTTTCACTACACACCTCTGAGAAGAGGCTGGCCCTGTTTTCTCTGTATAGCCCAGGTACCTGAAGACAGCAGTAAGACCGCCCATCAGCCACCTCTTTTTAAGGCTAAACAATCTCAGTTCTCTCAGCCTCACCTTGCAGAACCTCAGATTTACTCCAGGCCCGTGACAACCTTGGTAGCTCTCTGCTGGACTTGACCCAGCATGTCAATATCTTTCTTTTACTGGGGAACACCAAACTGGTCATAGTTCTTCTAATGCGGTCCCACAAGTGCCAAATAGAGGGGAAGGACCTGCTTGTTATACTTGCTAACACTGCCTGGGACATGATTGCCTGTCTTTGTTGCAAGGGCACACTGCAGACTCATGCACAATTATTGTCCATGAAAACCTTCAGGAGCTACAAAGCTGCTTTCTGGCCAAGTGGCGTCCCACTCTGGGCTGTTGCATGGAGTTATCCCAGCCCAGATCATAGAATCATAGAATTGTCTAGGTTGGAAGGTACCTTAAAGATCATCTAGTCCAACCATCAACCTAACTCTGACCAAAAAAAAAAAAAAAAAGGCAATAAAAATCACTAAACCGTATTCCTAAGGACCATGTCAACCCATCTTTTGAACACCTCCAGGGATGGTGCCTCAACCACTTCCCTGGGCAGCCCATTCCAATGCCCGATAACCCTTTCCGTGAAGAAATTTTTCCTAATATCCAATCTAAACCTCCTCTGGAGAAACTTGAGGCCATTTCCCCTTGTCCTATATCTCCTGTGACTTGGGAGACGAGACCGACCCCCGCCTCTCTACACCCCCCCTTCAGGTAGTTATGGAGCGCGATAAGG